>CAVLJG010000001.1:7591168-8191168 GCA_963669975.1 Acanthoscelides obtectus | reverse complement strand
AAAAACTGCACAGCGCTAATCACTCCGATGTCTTTGGTCGACATTCGAACTACCGATATACACTGGTGAGGAAGGAAGGCACCAGGAGTAGAGGGAGTGGAGAGTCGTGGTCTCTTGAGCCGACAGGGGGTAAAACTCCCTTTGTTTGCATGCAACCGCAGCGCGGGACTCCCCTAAATCCGGAGCGGTGGTTCATTTCCTCCGGGCTACGACGTCCTGCTGCCTCAACAATCGGTTGCACGGGTATCGGTTTGTTAAAACTAATTGTTGGATTACGGGATTTGAGTTTAATTGCACGGAAAGTTGTCAAATGTTTTCGTTTTTCCATCACTGGGCATCTCGATACGATTTGTTACAAATTGTATTCTGATTAAGAAATACGATTATACAGGGTGTCCCAGAAGTCGACGTCAAGCCGAAACCGGGTGATAGGCAAAGTCATAACAGCTATCAGAAAAATATTTAAAAAAAATTTATGTATGTGTTTTGAAAATTATAGGTCTTTGAAAAAGATATAGAAATTTCACACCTTACGGCAGTCTGTCAACTCCTGTTACTACAAATATTAACTTTTTATGGATTTTATTTTTACAATATAATGATGAATAATGCATCTTCAAACTGGTGTCTCAACCTTACTGCCAACTTTTCTCGTTCAGGAAAAATTGCCACTTATTTCCCAACCAAGTATTCCAAAGTAAAACTTTGCTCAACTTTAACTGGCTGTACTGGAAAAAAACGTACTACGAGAGTTTGGCAAGTAACCTTAAAAGTTGGCGCATCTAATAACGATTCCAAAATGGTATAACACTTAGAAGATTACTCGTTTACTTATGCACAATTTTTATTTGAAGAAAAACTGATGAAAATTTTTCAAAATTTCCTAATTAAACAGCGATTATGAAAACGCACAAGGACCCTTAAGGATAACTGTTTGCGCAACAGTGGGCGTCAAAATGCTGCTGATGATGATTTACCTTTACAGCAAGTGCTCAAACTGTTTTCCTTCAGCCGCAATACACGCTCGACAGTGGGTTTGCTACGTGCCACTCGTGTAAGTTATGCAGGTTCGTTTAATAACCCGATCTTTTTTAAGAAGATGTCTAGCGTGTATTGCGGCCGAAGGAAAACAGTTTGAGCACTTGCTGTAAAGGTAAATCATCATCAGCAGCATTTTGACGCCCACTGTTGCGCAAACAGTTATCCTTAAGGGTCCTTGTGCGTTTTCATAATCGCTGTTTAATTAGGAAATTTTGAAAAATTTTCATCAGTATCTCTTCAAATAAAAATTGTGCATAAGTTAACGAGTAATCTTCTAAGTGTTATACCATTTTGGAATCCTTATTAAATGCGCCAACTTTTAAGGTTACTTGCCAAACTCTCGTAGTACATTTTTTCCAGTACAGCCAGTTAAAGTTGAGCAAAGTTTTACTTTGGAATACTTGGTTGGGAAATAAGTGGCAATTTTTCCTGAACGAGAAAAGTTGGCAGTAAGGTTGAGACGCCAGTTTGAAGATGCATTATTCATCATTACATTGTAAAAATAAAATCCAAAAAAAGTTAATATTTGTAGTAACAGGAGTTGACAGACTGCCGTAGGGTGTGAAATTTCTATATCTTTTTCAAAGATCTATAATTTTCAAAACACATACATAAAATTTTTTTAAATATTTTTCTGATAGCTGTTATGACTCTGCCTATCACCCGGTTTCGGCTTGACGTCGACTCCTGGGACACCCTGTATGACGAAAAAATGAAACAAATCAAAAATAATGCTATTTGGTCACACTGACACTTGATTAGAAGCGGTGGCGGAAACTGAAAACTTGGTTATGTAGATTGATACTAATTTGCGTTTTAGTACAAATGTCAATAAAATGTGCTTTTCTGCATACAGCATGCTTGAGCAGATAATATCCACGGCGCAGTGTTTTAAGTTGCAGATCAAAACTTCAGTTATGTCATTCAATTATTACATGATGCTTGTTCCATTGTGATAGCATTTACGGACCTGCACTGCTAGAATGTGGCTGTATTGAACAAACGCTGAAAAATTTATGTATTTGTTTTTGATTCTGTACTAGAAAGTACGAGCATTTATGACACGTTTATAAAGAGAATAAGAAGCTTCACAAAGTCCTTATGAACGAAAACCCGAAATATCTTTTATGCAAACTTTCAAATTTAAGAGCCTTAATGTGCTTAACACTAGAGACAAGAGAATTCCACTGCGAACCCCGCTTTAAAGTAATATGAAATTTGCCCTCAAATCATAATGAATCTGGTGCTGGTTTAACGTACGTTCTACACAAAATAATATCAAGTTGCCTTAGGAAAGAAAAGTTTGTTGACTTACTTTACTATCAGTTTACATTTATTTATTTTGCTGTATTCGCTAAATCAGAAATAAGAAAAAGTATCTACAAGTTGGTTAGGTGGGTACCCATACTGTCGAATATTCCAGAATGAAAACAGTTCACGCAGAACCTTTTATCCGACAATACCGGAGTACGAGTAGGGAATACCATGTCTGAATCTCACAAAAAGTGTCGTAGAGGTCAGAAAGACTGGTGAGAAGAGCAAAAATCAGGTTGGACTGTCAACAAGGAGTATCCCAAGACGCTGTCGTCAACTGAGAACGGATACACTTTGCCCATGGAAAAATCATTATTTTAGATAACGAAAATTATTTCAGCTTGAGTAATTCTGTAATGTAGGAAAACGACGGATTTTATACGGCCAATGTTAGATACAAACATAAAGCGAAATTTGCAGATAAAATCCTTGTCTTGTGCGCAATTTCTAACAAAGGTGTATCCCAACCCTTTGAGGAAAGAGTGAGGCGTGTAGCTTTGAATAGTCAGAGCTATATTGATAACTGCCTTTCCAAATTTCTTCAGTTTGTCTACGAACATCATGTCATTACTCAAGAGATACCTAACACTGGCTTCGATAACACTACATACCTTTTGTTCCCAAAAACGATAAAACGATTTGAGCTTTACTGTCTAGGAAGGTTTATCATCGAGGCTTGGAAGCCCAAGATGAAGAACAAATTAAGATGGCGAATTTACGAAAAACTGAGAGAAATTGATCTGAATTCCGTCCAGGACCTCATGAGAGACATTCGAAGAAGGTTGCGTCTGGTAGAGTAGAATGGGCCATTCCACATAATTCGATACTATAGTTTTGGTTAAGTATTGAGTTGTAATTTATCATAACTAATTAAACAAAAATAATATAATAATAAATAAAATGTTACTTTGTAATTTCCAATCCGTATAGTAAATCACGGTCTCGATAATCCACATTGAGTATGACATCAATCGCTAGATCCACTGACTAGCAGTAATAAACTCGAACCGGGCGCTCATTTATCCTGTTAATGCCTTCCGTACACAAGTTCTCTTGCTGCGGAATAATATTCCAGGTATTATTACGGAACAGAACTTTAGAACAAACAACTCCTATACGGAACACCACCTCCTAATGTTTGCCGCGCGACACCCGGTGCGCTTCTGTTGACGCCCTTTGCATGGCAGAGGCGTAGAACTGTGGTTGGCCAAAAAAAAAAACGGAGATTCAGCCTCGAGTACTGCTCACATGTTTGTGGTGCTGCCGTCCCGAGTGCAATTGTACATAATAGATGCTGTTGAAAGAACTGATCGATGAGGCGTATCTAACGGACAGAGTCGGAACCACAATAAAGCATTTTAATTTTCAGTAGCTATGTATATATTTAATACAAAAAGCGTCAAAAATGCGTCAGTCTGGAACGTGAGCCCAACTATTCCTATAATACGTTTTTCGGGTCATTTTCTTTGGAATTGCTCTCCGAATTGATAGTTATTTTTATATCAGCTTTTTTTGGTCTGAGTTTCTTGCGTTTGATTCTTTGTTCAATCTTATCGATAAGCGAGGTTGGACTAAGCTTAGAACGCAAATGTATTTAGACCACATATACTGGCCGCTGGGTATTGCGGCTCACTACAGCTGCAGCACATCTTCCATGGTATGACCCCTTCTTGCAATAATTTGTTGACCTCATCATGAATTAAACTCACTGCATTCGTAATTAAAATGGTCGCATATGACCCTTTATTGTCCATTATCAGCCTTGATAAAAAAGGCACTCAAGAGCAATGACACCAACAACAATTCAACAACACAATATCGACGAACAGTAACAAGGGGAGAAAAATACTAAATGATCACTAGCTGAGTACCAAAATAAGAACGAAGATCGCTAATCGAAATCCGACTCTGTTATTATAAAAATTTACCTCGGTATGCACCCGCAGTCATTCTCTCCTCTTTTAAAGTAGCGCCGGCGACCGTCTAGGCCCAACCCACCCTCGTTTCCTTTTCGCCCGCCCGTTACCTCAGCAGATAATAATAATAATATTTATTCACTCAATGTACAAAGATAACAAACAATATGAGTAAATAAATTTAAAATCAAAACAGGCCCAATAGAAGGCATCGCCTGTACATGGACCAATAAATTTAAGTTGAAACTGTAGAATGCAAATGACAAAAAAGGACAAAAATTAGCTACAGTAGATTATGTATTTAGTTGATGTTCGTATTTATGAGTTTATGAATTTCAGTCCTAGATATAGAATGTAGCCACTTTTTTAAATTTCTTTTGAAACAATTTCCGAAACGTAAATCTTTTAAGTCTTTAGGTATAATTTCATAAAATTTGGGCGCTAAATAGAGATATGATCGCTGCATTATAGATTTATGCGGTTGAGGAACTACTGTGCCACGAATTTTGTACCTGGTATAATGATTATGTTTAATTTTTTGGTCGGTGTTTAAAAATTTATGGTAGTGAGTGATACTGTGTAAGAAATAAAGCTGCCTTATATCATACATTCGAACATTGCGTATAATTTTTCAGTGGGATAAAGTTTCGGTTTTTTAAATATCATTTTTAGAATACTTTTTTGAAAAACATCTAAATTATAGATATGTGAGGAACATGCAGCTCCCCATGCTAATATACCATATGTGAGATGAGGCTCAATCAGTGCATGGTATAATGTTCGAAGATATTTTTCTGTCAATATATTCCCAAGGTATTTAATTTTGTAGGATACAAATCTAACTTTCTTTAAAATATAATTGACATGGATGTCCCATCGTAAGTGAGGATCCAAGACCACTCCAAGGTATTTTATGTTGGGCACTCTATTAATTTGCATTTTTTGATCATTAATATTGAAGGAGAAATTTGTGTAATTTGGCAGATGTCTAGCATAAGATCCAAATGGTAAAAAATGTGTTTTAGAGTAGTTAATGCTTAATTTTCTACTGTTAAACCACCGAATAATTTTGATAAAATCATTTTTAATTACATTTTTCAGATCAGACCAGTCAGTGCCTTCATATAATATTGCAGTATCATCTGCAAAACTAGTTATTTTGCCAACACAATTAATTTGGAAAATATCATTTAAATATATATTGAATAACAGCGGACCTAAGACAGTTCCTTGTGGGACACCACACTTAATATACATTTCTTTACTAAATGATCCTGATATCTGCACAGATTGTGGGCGATTTGACAAATAACTTTCGATCAGTGAGTACGAGTTTCCTCTGAAACCAATTCTCTCCAATGCTTCTAATAATAATTTGTGATTAACTGTGTCGAAAGCTTTCTTTAAATCAACAAAAATGCAGATTGAAGGGATTCTGTTATCAATATTTTGATGTATTTGATTTACAATTTTAGTTATTGCGTCCGATGTAGCCTTCCCTTCTGTAAATCCATATTGATTTTCACTTAAAATTTTGAATTTTGTGAGGTATCGAATCATTCTAGTAGATAAAACTTTTTCAAAAACCTTTGCCACACTGGATATTATTGATATTGGTCTATAGTTGTTAACATCTGTTTTTGTTCCTGATTTATGTATCGGTATTATATTACCTTTTTTTAAAATTGAGGGATATATGCCAGATTCAAAGCATTTGTTGATTAGGTAAGTGAGTGGTTCTGTTATGTCCTCGGCTATAATTTTCAAATGCTCGCTTTTAATACCATCGAACCCAGGACTTTTCCGATTTTTTAAGGACATAACAGTGGTGTATACTTCACATTGCTCGACTTTATCCAAAATAAATGAGTTCAAAGTTCTTTTTGGAGGCTGAGTATTTTGTACATTTGCTTGTATATTACTTGCTAAATTTTCGCCTATGTCAGTAAAGAATTGTACAAATTCATCGCATATCTGTTGAGTATTTTTTAATACTGTTCCCGATGTTGTATTTAACTCAGTGACACACTCTTTAACTTTTGTTTTCCCAGTCATCTCATCAATAGTTGTCCAAAGCTGCTTAGGATCATTTAAGTTATTATTCAAT
Organism: Acanthoscelides obtectus; assembly: GCA_963669975.1. Lineage (NCBI taxonomy): Eukaryota > Metazoa > Arthropoda > Insecta > Coleoptera > Chrysomelidae > Acanthoscelides > Acanthoscelides obtectus. Next base: position 8,184,790 of record CAVLJG010000001.1, on the reverse strand, counting down.
TTATTTAGGTAATGTTTTCGTTTAGTTTGCCTTACAAGCTCTATAAATTTATTTTTATATTGGTTGTAGCAGTCGGTATTCTCTGTAGTTGGCGTTAGTTTCATTACATTATATAGTCTTTCTTTTTCTATTGCCGATGTTATTAATCCTTTGGTAATCCAGGCATTTCTGCTTTTCTCTTTGTGACTAATTATTACTTTATTGGTACTAATATCTATTAGTTTTTTATTTTCTCTATGAACAGTCCCGTTGCTTTGTCTATATTATTTATAGAGTATAATTGTTCCCAGGATTCTTGTTTGACATTTGATATTAGTTTTGAATTGTCGACAAAAAATTTGTAATTTTCCTGGTTGTTACTAACGGTAGGGATGTTAGAATGTTTTTCATTTGAAGATATCAGTAAAATAGTGGAGAAGTGGTCAGTAATATCGCTTTCTAGGATTATTGGTATACAAGATGGTGCTCGTGATTGTAGGAGCCCCGTTAAGTCATCTCATTCAGTCTGGAGATACTCCGTTTTCCAGATAGTAGCAAGATAGTATTGGAGTGGTTACTGTGATTGTACGATAACAAACATCCAAATCAAAAATTCACGATACCAGTTCAGCGAATCAGCTTTTTATTCGTATTCCAGCATTAAAGTTTCCACCTGCACATCGCGAAGTGCGACGCTGATTTAGGGGAGTCACCCGCGGTGCTGCGGGGTGCGGGTGGTGTGCATATTCATGAAATATTTAACATTCCGGTAATTAATAGGGTTAGGTGGCGAGCAGAGGGGACAGTTCGGATTTATATTTAATAAGACGGACGTCCAATGTCTCATTGGGGACAATGAATTGCACATGCTTACACTCCCAGGGATATTGTGTCCTTGGCTTTGCATAGCTAAATACCAAGCCGGATGATATGGAGTTTCGTTTGTTTTCCTCGTCCATGTTATTATGTCAAGAAACGTCAATAAACTGCTGCATTTATAAAAAAGTTTGGCTGTTGTATTTTCAAGCACTTTTATACAGGATGTTTCAAACTGGGAGATACGAAGTCGCATAACTAGGGGCAAATCTGTAAATAAGTAAGGGGCCGTTCAAGTATTACGTAGGCAGATTTATTACAATTATTTACCCCCCCATCCCCCTCGTCAGCAAATGTAAGCAAAGCTCTTACCCCCTCCCCTCATGCTTACGTAAACATTTGTCAATTAATGTATTGTGTTTTTTAATATACAATTATAATGTTATAATTATAATTTGAAAAATAAGAAAATAGATTTAGGATAGAGATTATATTTTACTGATACGGTAAAGGACAAAAATATTATATCTTACTAACATAACAAACTTATTTTAAATTTTTGGTACATATATTAAATTTAAATTAACAGTCTTCAGTCCATGAAACCCGAATCCATGATTCTAAGTTTTCGATGACATTGGATTGCTTAGAACTTAGAAGACATCCCTCGTAAGAGCTGTCTAAGTCTATACGTATGTTCCTGTCGCCTTCGTGGCTGTCAACATTCTCTAATTTTATTGCTCTCTCCCCCCAAGTCCGTTCAGAATCAATTAGAAAGAGACGTGATTGCGCGGGCGCATTACCCTTCCAAATTGGGACGAGCTGTCTGGGCGTCTTTATTAATTGCCATTTTATGGATGCTAAATTATGCGAGTGAGACGACACAGACGACGCGACGTGTCGATGTGACGGCGACCGGATTTACCGCCTCTAGTTAAAAACTAGTTAATTGCATTCTGGAAGTGCGTTGAAATTCAATTGAATTCAGCTGCGGATTTTAGCTTCGGCTTCAGTGTGAAAATAATTTTTTAAAAGTCTCCCCAGGCAGAGTGTTCTACACGATCACGAACATACGCTCTGTTGACAGATGGACAAATAAGAGTTACAGTACCGTTTCTGTCTACATCAAGTTGGTAGCTTCCGCAAAGAAACACAATACTAGAAAAATAATACCATACTGATATCAGCATCTGTATACTACATCAGCTGGAGGAGAGTTTAGTTTATTTATTGACATTACAATAGGTAGAGTATCGATTATTTTATAATTTTATCAGTGTTTTGTTACCATTATATGTATTTTTTGTGGTCTTACAAGAACAACTAGTTCATTATTGTTACTTATTTTTGCTCGATTACATTGTATCCTTTGACGCAGTGGCGGCTCGTGGCAAAATAAAACAGTTGTTCCTGACTAACGACCCTGTGTTTCTATAAATGTGTCCGGCAGCGGTCGACCTGACAGCTTCAGCTCAATTTTTTCTTCCAATGACGGATCTGCATAAATTGCAGCACATGCTTATGCTTAAATCGCGCATTTGATTTTGTAGAGTCGAAGTAGTGCACAGACCCTTTTCAAGTGGCCCATGAATAATGTTACGCTGCGGTCGCGACGAAAACGACAAGTACACAATTGGTCGATTATAATGCTGCGACGCCGTGTCTTGCGGGGGCAGGCCGGTATTGTTTCTATCTGTGTGATAACATGGAAAATAAATAATGATCAAATTACTACTGTTTTTTTCTGTTAAGACAAAAGTTTTGGCAGTTCCGCAGCTCTGCAGAACTTAAGAGCCAGCCGCCTCTGCTTTGACGGTAGATTTGTACAAAAGGATTTGTGAAAACTCCGACGTATAAAAGAAATCATTGGCCTAAATTTGTGTCTCCAAATTTCGGGTATTTTTGATTAAATTAACGCCAGTAAACTGGGACGGCATTAGGTCCTGGACCTTATTCAAAGGCTATCACAATATCGTATCAATAAAACCAGACGCACTAGATATAGATAAAAACTCAGACTGCGATAAGCAAAACAGCACTCACTTAGTAGGTTGACTCTTATGCAATATTCGACCTGTAATGCTGCATCTGCAACGTTCCTGGAAGCGAAATGCGTGAAACAGTATTTCGGCAACTCATGAGCACCGTGTTGTGTCTTTAAGAGGTCAAACGTTTTGAAATTTGATCGTACTTTCTATCATTAATACATACAATACCAAACAAATCTATTTTACTTCATTTACTCGACTAATATCGAGTATTTCTGTATCAACAATCCCCCTTCCACATAGGAATTACACCTCGTCGTCCGGCCGTAACATGAGTACGGCGAATAATCGTCAGATGAGGAGTGAGTTCGCAATTCGCAGTTGCACCCCCGAATATCTCCTTCAATAGCGTTTTAATACCGAGCCATTACCGCCCGACCGGTCTTAATAGATACGTGCGGTACTGCAAGCGAAATCATTTCCCCTGCTACTTTTATCCCTCTGCTCTTCGCTGCGACATGCAGTAGCGTGTGTATTTTTACTTCCTACGCCATCGGGCGAGGAAGTGTAACAACCGCAAAAAAATATCTTTATTACAAATTCATAAATGATTTTTTTTGCAGTTGTTGTTTGGGAAGAGAGTTGGCATTGGAAAAAAATTGGAATGGTCTTTTGAGAGATAGACATAGAGGCACTAGATTCCTAGCGGCGATGTAGCGGGTTGTTAAATCGCGATAATGGTTATGTACACAGTACTTTTCTTTAATATCCCCCTCCCCCTTGATTTTTTGCTCGGATCAATTCAAAAAATTAAAACTTGAGTAGTACTTTACAACCCTAGAATATAAAGTCAATATCTTTACCTATTACAAAATGGTGGTACATTTAATAATTACCTGAATACATAGAACTTGTAGCTGTAAATTTAGATACAAGTTCCCTTAAATATTTTCTACAGATAGGACGATTCGGGAAACGATCATTAAAAATCCTTTCGGTCTCGTGAAAGTTACGCGTCGCACCATAAATAAAAATCCTTTCGATTTTTTCTTACAATGGACGAAAATTGACCGTTTTAAAAAATATGTAGTTCAAATAGTATCTAGCACTAAAACCGAAAACTAAATAAGAATATTTTAGCTGTGCAATGATATTTGTTTTCGTACTGATATTCTTGTCACTGTCAACAAAAAATAACAAAACAAGTTTTTATCACTGTTGCTGTGGATACGGCAGGGAATTACAATTATTTGTAGAGATATGCATGTTAGAGACTTTGTGTTCAAATAATTATTAAATGTACCACCATTTTGTAGTAGGTAAAGGTATTGACTTTATATTCTATGGTTATAAAGTACTCGTCAGAACTTCAAAACGATGTGCCACAAGACCTCCGTTTTCATATAATTGTTTTTCCAAGATGGCGCCCAACGGCCATCTTGACATTTTCATCTGTCAATTTTACTCTAAAACACGGTATCCACGCATAATTTTCATTACCTCAAGTTTTAATTTGTTGAATTGATCCGTTCAAAAAGTCAAAGGGGACGGGGTGCATTAAAGAAAAGCACTGGGGTGTTTCAGTTTATTGTTGCATAACTTTAAGATTCGATGGAACTTTTAAAATTAATGCATAAAGTCTATATAAACAGGGGTCGAAAAATGCGTGGCTTCCGAAATACAGGGTGTTTAAATTTACTTTCTAAAATAGTTTTTTTTTTAAATATTTCGAACAATATTTGTTGTATAACTGTGAAAATTGGTATACAAGGGTTTTTTGGTACTACAAAACGAACCATGGGCATAGTTTTACTGTAGCTGCTAGAGGGCGCTCTCTACTGTACCTGTAGTGTATTAAAATGAAAATTTTTTCTTAGTGCAATTTTTTGCTTTTTGAATTAAAAAACTGATTCTTCGCACTTTTCAACATAAAAAAGCTCTCCTGTTAGTTTTCGTTATAGTTAGCCGTTTTTGAGATATTTCGACTTTTAAGGTTCGATGCATTTTTAATTATTTATGGGAAAATAATTTTTTTTTACATTTTCGATTTGGGCATTACAAGTAATTAAGATGATCGTTTAGTTTTTGTTTTTAAACACAGCAATAATTCCTAACTCCAAATAAACACAAAAAAAACTGAATATTAATTTGTTTAATTTTCCAATATTATTTTTAACAAATTAAATTAATTATTTCACTGCTATACATCAAATATTGTTCGAAATATTTAAAAAAAATTATTTTAGAAAGTAAATTTAAACAACCTGTATTTCGGAAGCCACGCATTTTTCGACCCATGTTTATATAGACTTTATGCATTAATTTTAAAAGTTCTTCGAATCTTAAAGTTATGCAACAATAAACTGAAGCACCCTGTATAAATTCAGGATGACTAAAGCATATGTTTATGCACATGTGAAACAAATAGTAAGAAAGTGCGCCACTGCCCTTAACTCCCCTATTGTCGGGGGTTGGTTAATTACCACCCTCGCAGAGATGCCATCGTCCGTTATGTCGACTGTTAGAAGGGTTGGAATTTTACAGATACCTGGTGTAGGTGGGGACGAGAAATCTGAAAGGGTAAGGTCGGAGGTCTGTCTACCTTTCCGCACCCTTTTCATCCCGATTTTCGTTCTCTTTTTTGGGATGTACGCGTGATTCGTGCGAGTAGCTGGGGATTAAGTTCAGAGAGGCTAGGGCTTGGCTTGCTTAGGATTTGGCCATTTGCAAATTGGAGGATTTTCAGCAGATTATATTTTATAGCTCCTGAAAGTTTTTATGTGGTTATCTATCGATTTATCTCACTTCATCTATACTACAACTATTTAAAACTGTAATGACTAATACGCGTGATCAACACGTGATCAGAGCTCGACATATGTCGTTTCTGTGGCTTTGCGGTGGTCAACAGCACAGACAGAGATGGAAATAATGGCTGATTGTTCTCCGCCGGTAGAACCAATGAAATCAAAGACGCGCCTCGACCGACAGACTCATAGGCGTCGGCAACGCATTGGAACGTGTTTCGTTGAGCGATCGCATATTGTGTGTTTTTATAAGAATTGTTGTGTGATTGTTATTGTTGTGGTTTCTGTGGTTACTGTTTTGGTTATACTTAACCATGGAGAGTACAAATGACACGAGTGGAAGTACTGAAAGCCAGGGAACAAGTAGACGGCTTCGTAAAGCACTGAAGAGGGACGCGAAAGAAATCGTGCTCAACGTGTTCAATTATCTGAACAGAACTATGTCGCAGGGAGATGCACTCGCGCGTTGTTAAAGTATGACAGGCGTTCCAGAGTGGACCATTCACAGGGTGGTGCATGAAAAGAAGAAAACTGGAGCTACTACTGATAAAAGGTTTAATTTGAAGGGACGAAAGGCCGTTAAATTGGATGACGATAGCAAAATGGCGTTAAGGCGAACCGTACATTCATTCTTCTTTAGGAATGAGATACCAACCCTCAAGGCTGTACATGCAGCGATCAAGGAAAATGAAATTATACCCCAAATGAGCGTCGAGGTAATGAGGAAATCCCTGCACGAAATTAATTTTCGTTACGAAACGCGTAATCGGAAGTCAGTATTGATAGAGAGACCTGAAATAGTCGCCTGGCGTGGAAAATATCTACGCGAAATCTATTATTTGGACGAGACATGGGTAAATGCAGGTCACACAGTTAAAAAAACCTGGATAGACAAAAACGTAGTGAGTAACCGACAAGCAAGCATTGAAGGTTTGTCAACAGGTCTTCGTGGACCGTCAGGGAAAGGTCAAAGATTGATCTTAACTCATATTGGTAGCGATAGTGGCTTTTTAGAAGAGTGTGACTTGATTTTCGTCTCTAAGAAAGGAGGTGATTACCATGACGAAATGAATGCCAGCTGCTTCGAGAGCTGGTTTCAAGGGGTGCTTCAGCGAGTTGAGCCCAACTCTGTGATCGTCATGGATAATGCTTCCTACCATAGTCGTCGAGCCGAACGTGTACCGACTATAGGATCTCGAAAAAGTGACATGCAGCAATGGTTGCGCGAAAAAGGAATCCCGTTTGACGATTCATGTGTGAAAGCGGAATTGTATGAAAAAATTAAACAGCACAAACCTGCGAACATTAGTTACGTGACTGATGAGATGGCCCGTCAATGTGGTGTCACTGTGCTGCGGTTACCGCCCTACCACTGTGAACTGAACCCAATAGAGCTCATCTGGGCTCAAGTGAAGGGTTATATTGCGCGCCATAACACAACCTTCAAATTACCAGACGTTAAGGTTTTACTTGAGACTTCCATACAGCTAGTAACGCCCGAAGCTTGGCAGAATGCTATCCGTCATGTTGTGCAGGGAGAAACAAAAATGTGGCAGCTTGACCACCACATCGACACCATCATAAAGCCAGTTATAGTCAATTTCAACGAGGAAAGCGATAGCGACAGTTTATTACTGTCAGATGTAAGTGGAAGCGGCGATGAATAAAGGTAATTCCCAAATTTTTGCAATATGTTTCAAACCACTCTTTATTAAGCATGTGACAAATCTAGTTCACCCATGTTAAACATTCATACCCCGCCTATGAACAGCCGACTACTGGTAGTTAAGTGATGTTCACGTGAACATCGACGAGTCATTACAGTTTTAGATAGTTATAGTATAGCTAAAAATACAGACAGATCATGAAATAACAACTTTCAGTTAAATTGTTTCGCCGAGAAAACGACTCTAACTGACGTACCGAAGTTCGGTATCTATTTTAGTCTGAATGAGATCAATTGAGCCTGAGAGCTCATTTTCTACATAATTTGAGCTTTTGAAGTGCTCGTTGATCTGGACCCCAAACAGCCGAAGGGAACGGTTCTTTGATAGCATTCGGCCATCCGTCGAAACCGGATGCTTTTTTTTCGTCAAGGTACAGAACTGTGTTTTGGAAGCACTAAGCTGTACAAGATTGTTGCGTCCTCAAGCTGTGATAAACTCCAGGTATTTCGTCCAGCTCATCGTCAGAGATCGGCTTGTCGCTCTAAATTCCTGTACGCAGAGTGCTGTCGTCAGCAAAGCTGTGGATCGGAAACAGAAAAGGAGGTCGTTGATATGTTACAGTAACAGTGTCGGAGCCATGAGCGATTCCAGGAGAATAAAAACAACAATTACGGCGGGTATCTGAGTCGGTTTTACTATAGGAATTACTGTCCGAAAATTGGCCGTTTTCGAATTATACTAATTTTTAAGATTTTATAAAATTAACGTCCTTTATACTTTAACCAAGTCATAAAACCTGAAAATTGCGTGTTTCATTTGATTTTTTTTTGGTTTTACAATAAAAATATTCCAAAATACGAAAATTGATACTCAAATGTACATTATTGACGTTATCTCATGCAGTAAGCTTCAAAATAGTTCAATTTTTGTTAAACAAATCTTAGTTCTTTTCAAAAACTCAATTTACTAGAAATAATCACCTACAACTTTATCGTGCAAAACAATTTTAAAATATCTACGTTTCATTAACTTTCAAATGAGGTATCAAAGTCACAAACCGGTTTAGAAATGACAAAGATATGAGTGAAAGAAACAGGTAGGGTCACCGAAATCGGACTTTGCCACCGGAATAGTGTGATAAGTAAGACTAGTCACCCCCCTCCCTCTCAGGTGATGCAGGTAGACCTCAACATGATGTAGAAGAAGAAGAAATATTAAATATTTTCCAAATAGGCCTTATTCTCTCTACTCGCGCTGTGGCTCGACGGCTTGGATTATCCCAATGGCAAGTGTGGTATGTTTTGCATGAAAACATATTCCACCCTTACCACTACACCTGTGCACGTCATACAGGAAGGAGATCACATGAGGCGCATGCAATTTTGTCGTTATATTTTAAACGTTGATGTTGAAGATAGCAATTATTTAAGAAAAATTCTATGGACCGACGAATCAAAATTTGATAAAGGCGGCATAACAAACTACTATAACGCTCACTATTGGCGTGAACGTGCAGTGGGAAATCCTCATATGAAGAGACTAAAAGGATCTCAAAGGCGATTTTGTCTGAATGTCTGGATGGGCATTATAAATAACTGTTTGGTAGGACCACATTTCCTACCCGACAAATTAAATGGAAATTTTCTTAAGAAATGTTCTATTTGAATTACTTGAAGACGTGCCGCTACACACAAAACACAGAATGATTTTTCAGCATGATAGGTGCTCAGCACATTTCAGACTAAGTGTTAGAAATTGGTTAAATGACCAGTTTCCGAATCGATGGATCGGTAGAGGCGGACCAATCCCATGGCCAGCACGCAGTCCCGATCTCACACCTATGGACTTTTTTGTGTGGGGTCGCATGAAAACTTTAGTATACTCTGATCAAAATCATGTACCCACAATAGAAGACCTCAGAAATAGGATAATACAATTCAAGCCTCTCTTATGAATTCGGCGGTAGTAAAATCAGCTGTCATAAGAAGAGCACGTGTGTGCATTAGAAATAGAGGGCGCCATATTGAAAATGTATTATAAAAATAAAAAAATGTAGTTTCAAACAAATTATCTTGGATTAAGGTATGATTTTGTAAGTGTAGTATTTTTATTGCTTTTTCCTTCCTCCTTTTATAATAGTCATATTTTTGCCAATTCTTAATCGATTTGTGAGATTTTTTAACCTCATTTGAAAGATAATGTAACGTAGATATTTTCTAATTATTTTGCACGAAAAATTTGTATGCGAATTTTTCTATTAAACTGAAGCTTTTGAGATGAACGAAGATTTTTTTAATAAAAATCGAACTACTTAGCTTACTGCATGAGATAACGTCAATAATGTACATTTGAGTATCAGTTTTCGTATTTTAGAATACTTTTATTGTAAAACAAAAAAAATCAAATGAAATACCCAATTTTCAAGTTTTATGACTTGGTTAACGTATAAAGGACGTTAATTTTATAAAATCTTAAAAATTAGTATAATTCGAAAACAGCTAATTTCACTGGACAACAAACTTTAGTTTTTTAATTGTATCTTGTGGGAAAAGTGCACTTCTTTGTTAATTTTGGGGCGCTGAATCCAAAAATGACAACGAAATAAAAAAATTAGATGCGGTTTAGGAAAAAAACTTTTTATTTTTAAGGATATATTAAAAAAAGTAACAAGATTCATATACTTATAAGAATCACTATATGCGCTGTCTTTTTGCTGTTCTTTTATGGATCGTTTCTGGAGCATCTCTACAAAGAGTCCAACAGTAGTCTGCAAGCATGGAAGGATTCCACTTTTCCTGGTACCTTTTTTCCATTGTTGAAATATTCTGATGAAAACGTTCGCCGTGCTCATCACTTACGGCTCCGCAATTGTCAGGAAAAAAGTCCAGGTGTGAGTGTAGGAAATGTATCTTAAGAGACATATTACAGCCCATCTTTTGATACGATGACAGCATATTTTTGACAAGGGTTTTATAGTTGTCAGCTTTTCTATTTCCCAAGAAATTAGTGACCTCCAGACGGAAATCATTCCAAGCAGTTTTTTCAATACCTGTTAAAGTGTTTTCAAACTGTGTATCTTTCAAAATATTTCGAATCTGTGGCCCAACAAAAATACCTTCTTTAACCTTTGCCTCACTTAGTCTTGGAAATTTCTGACGAAGGTATTGAAAAGCTGACCCATCTCTATCTAATGCCTTGACAAAGTTTTTCATTAGGCCCAACTTGATATGCAGTGGTGGTAATAAATTTTTTTTCGAATCAACTAATGGCATATGCTGTACATTTTTTTGACCTGGCTCTAGGAATTGACAAACAGGCCAGTTTTGTCTGGTGTAATGAAGTGCCTTTGCCCGACTGTCCCATTCACACAAAAAACAGCAAAACTTTGTGAAGCCTAGCTGCAGCCCAAGTAAAAGTGCAACAACTTTCAAATCGCCACAAATATGCCATTGGTGCTCATCATATTTTATGCATGTCAATAGGTACTTCATATTGTCATATGATTCTTTCATGTGAACTGCATACCCTACAGGAAGAGATGGTAAAATATTTCCAATATGCAATAACACTGCCTTTAAACTCAATGTTGAACTGTCTATAAACAATCTCCATTCTTCTGGGTTATAGTTTATATTTAAAGCCGCCAGTAAGCCGTTAATGTTAGTGCAGAAAACCAATTTATTCTCCATATTGAAAAATGGTACTAAGTCTTTGTGGCATTTACGAAAAACACATACCGAAACATCGTCTTCTAACAAGTTCCACTGCTGCAGTCTTGATCCAAGTAACTCTGCCTTACATTTTGGAAGTTCTAAATCTCTTACAAGATCATTTAATTCTGACTGTGTTATTTTGTGCGGTTGGTGGCATGACGTGCTTGGTATAAAATCAGGATCTCTTGACGTTGATAGCATATCTTCTTCCTGACGAATCACTCGATCGCCATGATCTGATTCGTTTTCTGATTCGCAAGTGTAGGATTCTGGGGGTTTTGGAATAGGATTTTCGTCACTGTGAGACACAGGTCTCATCGCAGATGGTATGTTTGGGTAGTTAATAACCGATTTTTTTTCTTGGACATACCTGTGGCTTGTCCAACACAAGGTACCATGCAAAAGTAACAATCATTAATATGATTTGTAGGCTCTCTCCAAACCATTGGGACAGCAAAACGCATAGACCGTTTTTTGCCATTTAACCAGCTCCTCAGACTTGAAGCACATGTATTACAGCAGATGTGGGGTGCCCACTGTTTGTCTTGATCACCTAGTTTACAACCGAAATAAAGCTGATATGCCTTTGTTATTAGTGGAGTAATATACCGTCTCTGAGACGCAAAAGTCACATCACCACACACGTAACAAAACTGATCTGGATTGTTTACACACTTTCGAGACATCTTGCATGAACGCTGTCAGCCAACTGAGGAAAAAATGGCTAATATAAAACAATATAATGTACACGTATGTATAACGTAACACAATCATGCCGATTACATCATCGTTCCTTGCCGAATATAAAAATGTAGCACGTGCATTCTTGTGAATTACAGTATATTAACACTGTCACAGCAGGAACACATATAATTACCGTATCTCTAAAACTTGAACTAATATTGAAAAAATAAGTTTCATTCCGGTTTTAGCACATTAAAAATAGTAATATTTTGTTGATTTTATTTAGGATATTTTTTGGCTGTTGATTAGTGTTTTCGGACAGTTGTTCCTATAGTAAAATCGACTCAGATTGGCTTGTACTATCTCCCCCCACCGGCTGCGCATCTATTTTCCCGTCACCTGTATACAGTGTTCCACAGTTAGAGCTAGGTATAGGATGTTATCGAATCTTGCAAATATTTTATAAATTGAATAATATTTAGGGTGTTCTATCGAAAATAAGTATCTTAGCATCTACTTCCGGTACGACCGGAAGCACCACCATTTTGACGACATTTTAGCCGAATTCCTCATATCAGCTTTACCATAACTCTCAGTGAGAGATCCCAGAGTGGTGAGGGTCGTATTTGAAACTCCCAGTATCTAAAGACCTCGTTTCCCATCGCTAAAAAACTAAATCGCCTCGTAATTAGTCAATTTGATTAAAAAGCGAGCCCTTCCATGACAATGTCACAAAGGCGGCGCGTCACGTATCTTTTTAAATTAACCCCGCTCCGGTTCAACTCAAATCAACTGAATAAATTTCCGACACTCATTTCCATGTAAAAAATGACCCAAATCCCGCATGAAAATGGACCAATTAAAAGTTTCGAACAACTTTCGGATTGATGTCGCCACCGATGTTGCGTAACTCAAACGGGACCGAATTAAAATTCAGTTGGCCGACTAGATCGAACCCAGCCAAGGCTAATATGATTTCGGGGGGCGAGGGGTGTCAAACGCAGATGTGACCGTCCGGTTTCGTTAGCGGACTTTCGAGAATTGTCGGGAAACAAAGCCTGACACCGGATGGTGCATTAGAATTGCGACATCAACAAATATCGTCCCTTGCTTCTCGTCCTTCCTTCTCCACACATGTTGATGGCAAGCGTCTGAGCCGTTGTATTATCCAAAATGTTTTCTAAGTCTTATTGAGAAACCAAGTCCTTGGCATAGTAGCAACCTTGTATAAAAATCAAAATCAAAATCATAAAAAAAACAATATCTTATTTTCAAAAAAAATTCACGCTCACAAAACTGTCTCGACAGTGGCGTAGGAAGTAAAAGTGAGTGAAATGTACTGTATACATCTGACAAGGGCAGATACGACGATAGAAGTAAATTTCGCCTGCTAATCCTGCTGGGTCCGCTGATAGTAACAATTCTCCTTAATGGCTATAGAGTATCAGGCTTAAACGTGGGTAGTAAAACGTTCTAAAAGATTTAATTCCGAGATATACGCACAAGATATGGCGGTAGGCAGCTTATCTGGAGCATCAGGCGTGCTAAATCACTAGAGATAGGTATATACGAGTAAAACGCAAGATGTGACACAAGGTCGTGGAAAAAAAATTTATAGTGACAGAAAGCTGTTGAAAAGATGTTTTGGTTGCACTCATATACCGGGCGTTTAAAATTCGACCTTCACCATTTGGATCTCGGACACGGTAAGAGATATGAATTGCGCAAAGTTGCGTATGAAGGTAACTAACAAAATGCTGCTTAGAAAGTTTCGAAATTCAAAGCACTCCTGAACAGAGACGGAAAGAAAACAATTTTCCCAAAAACGTATTAATGTTTTGTCATTGTCACTTTTTCTCCTTTACAAGATGGCATAAAAGGAAGTTCAATATGCCTCTTCTTCTTTTGTCCACTGGTATCAACATTACTTTTTCTTATATACTAAGTGACATATAAATCCGAACACCCAGTTTAAATGGTTTTAGTTTAATAAACTTTTGTATAAGTACTTAATGAAGCATAGTAAGTAAATGATAAAAATTTCAAAATGATTGCACTGCTTTAAAGCCCTTTGACCTTTAATAATGTGTGGATACACCCTGATGTGCTACGCATTCTCCAACGCGCCTAGGCATGCTTCTGATCAGGTGGTCAATGTCCTCCTGTGGTATCTCATTCCAGGCAACCACCAACTCCTCTCGCAGTGCTTCTAGAGTCTGAGGAGGACGTTGCAAATTGAGCAATCTCCTACCCATCATATCCCACACGTGATCAATTGGGGATAAGCCGGGAGATCTTGGTGGCCATGGTAACAATGTGACATCATTATGTTGAAAGAAGTCTATTGAGACTCTTGCAACATGTGGTCGGGCATTATCTTGTTGGAAAGTTGGATCTGTCAGGGTGTCAAGATAGGGTAAAAGATGGGGTTCTAGAACTTCGTGGATATAACGCGGCGCGTTCATGTTACCTCTGCTGAAGATTAAAGGTGACCTGGAACCATAAGCTATAGCACCCCAAACCATAACTCCAACAGTGTGATGAACATGTCTTTCAACAAAAAACTGTTGATTCCTCCTTTCACCACGTCGCCTTTTAACCCTGGCACGACCATCGTGCATGCCTAAACAAAATCGAGATTCGTCACTAAAGACAATACTGTTCCATTCCGGATCCCAGACTGACCGTTGTCTGCACCACTCAAGGCGATTACGTCGGTGTTCTCGAGTTAAAGGGGGACCCAGTGAGGCCGGTATGAAAACAAGCCAAAACTTCTCATTCGTCGGTAAACACTTCGTATGCCAATAGGTCTTCCGTGTTCTGCAAACCATTCATTTGCAATGGACCTGGTAGTGGAGAAACGGTCCCTTAAGGTCAATAATCTTAGGCGGCTTGTCTTCACGGTCTGTTGTTCTACGGCGGCGTCCAGTGCCCCTTGCTCTTTGCGTACGGCCTTCTCGAAGCCATGCCTGACAACACCTAACCACAGTGTCTACACTTCTTTGCACTCTAACTGCAATTACCCGAAAAGAAAGTCCAGCTTCCCGAAGTCCCACTATACGGCCCCTATCAAACTCACTAAGTTAACGAAATCGTACAGGTCTCCGTAATCTAGGCATCGTAACCGATCGTAAAGGATGTCAAGAACCAAAATCCGCCAACGTTGATTCTTTACTGCGGCTGAAATATTCGTTTTTAGAGCGTTAGTGAATTAAAAAAAAGCAGTATCAAAACCGGAATGTCCAACTGATAAGGCTGAAAATTTTTTCACTTGTTATTTACAGTAAGATAAATACATTCACCAACTTTAATCAAAATAAAACTATTTAAACAGGGTGTTCGGATTTATATGTCACTTAGTATAAAACATCCTAGGTAGGGGTAAGTAATAAGGTCAATTATGATTTCTGGGGTTAGTATTGAATAAAATGAATTCTTTTAGTCATCCTTAATTTCGTCCAATCATTTCTGACGGAGTTTTGCACGTGAGCGACATGTATTATTCCGGGGTTATTCACAAATGATTTTATGATGATAAATTGAACAATGTTGGATTTAGATAGTCCTATTTGCAGGTCTACATACTATATTTGGATAACTTGTAATGTTTCGTCAATAATGCGGTCGAAATAGGACCAAGAGTCACGATGAAAAAGTATAATTTTACGATATTTTTTCCCAGAAACTAAAAACATATACGAATATGCTTAAGCAAGTGCGAAATAGCGTTTCGAAAGCATAAAAAAGCGCTATCATACTTTGCAAAACTTCAATCGAAAAGTAGCATTTTATCAAGAAATTTTGGAAAAATCGAAACTTTTCAATGGAAAGGCTTAAGGAGATGAAAATACCTTTAAAGTGGAGTCCGAAGTGTGGGATTTCATATGAAAAAATCGCTACGTCTGTATCTCCGTTATCTTCGGAGTAGACAGATCCTGAATATAAAAAAACACGTTTATGTCCCAAAAAAGCAAATTTTCCAACAATTTTTTATTCGAAACAAGTGTCCAAAACGGAAACAACCTCTGCAGGTAATTTATACTACTCACCGAGATATATAAAATGCGCTATGCGAATTTTTTTTTTCTTTGGCATAAAGGAGATATCGGCGTTTTAACGAAAATTTACAATTTTTATCGTTTTTTATTTAAACATTCCCAGAAAAAAAAATAAGACGCGAAACAAAAAAGAGGCTACGCTGTAGGATCCGCCCATCACTTAGCTATCGAATGAAACCACTCTCGATACGATATATTGATAAACGGCGAAATGTAGCTTTCCAAGGTCTTCGTACTACGCGAAAAACTGCCGTTTTTTCGACTTTTCGATCACTTTTCGTCTTCGAACCTCAATGGTTCGTACTCGCTTGTAAAACGCCGAGTTTCTAGTTTCAGAAACGGTATCATTTTTTGACTTAAACATAACCCGGAAAAAATTCGGAAAAACCGCACCGACGTCAAAACGCCCCGATCTAGACTCTAGAGGTGACAAAAAGTACCCTGCTTTATAACGGGTGATTTTTTAAGAGGTATAGGATTTGATTTTCAAAAAAAAAAAACACAAAAAATTTGAAGAAACGATTGAATCTTTATTTGAATCGATATAACGGTCGATATAATTTAATGTTTAAAGATTATTTCATGTAAATGTTGTCCGCGGCTCCGCTTTAGATGGCCCATGCACAAGGTCCAATTTTGGCACACTCTCTCCAACATATCGGCCGGTATCTCACGAATAAATGCTTCAATATTGGCTTCCAGTGCGGCAATCGTTGCTGGTTTATCCCTGTAAATATTAGCCTTAACACGGCCCCACAAGAAATAGTCCAACGGCGTTAAATCACACAATCTAGGCGGCCAATTGACGGGCCCCAAACGTGAGATAAACTGTTCACCGAACTCGCCTCTCAATAGGGCCATTGTTTCGTGTGCGGTGTGGCATGTGACACCGTCTTGTTGAAAGCACATGTCAGCCAAGTCCAGCTCTTCCATTTTGGGCAAAAAAAAGTTTGTTATCATCGCACGGTAGCGCTCGCCATTCACAGTTACGTTCCGGCCATTGTCGTCTTTGAAGAAGTACGGCCCGATGATGCCACCGGCCCATAATCCACACCAAACAGTGATTTTTTCGGGATGCATTGGTAGCTCTTGCAATGCTTCTGGCTGGTCTTCACTCCAGATGCGGCAATTTTGCTTGTTAACGTACCCATTCAACCAGAAATGAGCTTCGTCGCTGAACACAATAACGATAAAAATGTGGATCTTCCTCCAACTTTGCCAGCGCCCATTCACCAAATTGGAAACTTTGCGGGAGGTCGTATAGCTTCAATTCTTGCACCAGCTGTATCTTATAAGGTTTTACACCCAAATCCTGTCGCAAAATTTTCCACGGTCATCACTAACACTGGCGGATACAGCCGCAATATTTTCTTCAGTCCTCTCTCTACGCCTGCGTGTTGGTGGTTTAATGTCCAATAATGTAAACTGGGTTCGAAATTTAGTCACAAGCTTCCGAATAGCTCCCTCAGTAGGCCGACCAAATTGCCCATAAATTGGAAGCAGTGCTCTTAACCGAGCATGAATTTTGATAGTAAAATTCAATAATTTGCAAGCGTTGTTCGTTCGTAAGTCGATTCATGGTTAAATTATAGACCAAACTGAACAAGTTTGACAGTGACACAAGACACGATTCACGCGTCATCTGTCAAAAACAGTGTTGCCAAAAAGATACTAGCAAAAAAACCAGCCAATATTATCGAAATTATAGTGTAATTATTTTTTCAACCGTAATGCAGCTCCAGATTTTTCAGTTCTTCCAATCCTCGACATAATAAGGGCCCTCTCCAGACGCTTACTTTCAATTACATTGTTCATCCGTACTTGCCACAACCTCACAAGCACCCCCAGCATCCTGACTAACCGCCATTTGTTTCCGCTAAGCACCCGCAACGCGAGTTGCAGGATTAACTGCTCAGCTTACTCCCGGAGATTATTTAAAAATCGCCTCGTTTCCAGGGTGCGCCGCTGTCCGAACGAAATCGCCCGGATTAGAGCAGCAGGTTTAGTTATGATTGAAATCAACTCTAAATTGAAGCTACTCGTACGCGGTGGTTAACAGTTAGTGGTGGTTGTAAATCAACTGATGCGTCGGCGATATGACCGCTCTTTTGTGGAACAATCTATCTTAGGAGGCTTTTCCCACTTGTAATATCCCTAGGCAGTACAAAAATCGGATTAACAAAGTTTCTTTAGGTTCCTCATATCAGCTGCGATGCGTTGGTATTTAGGCTTCTGCCTGTACGATCTAACATATTTGCATCCCTTCTTCACATGATGGACTCTAGATGAAATCTCGAACTAACGACAAAAGATTATACAAATGCATCAAAATCACCTATATTTTTTTATGAAAGCGTGTTGTCTAAAAACTGTACGAGTTTATTTTCTTCAACGTCTGAAACTGCACTCAAACGAAGTATACGGCGTTATTTCCTTCTATGCAGTCGATGTATCATAAAAGGAGTAACATACCCCGAATAATAAAGTTTACGCAATAAATCTTCCGCGAGACAAACCGCATTTGTCCAATTTATGGCTCCATTTTTCAAAATTCACAATAAGGGTAATAAAACGAATATAATACATGACAATGGCGCGTTCAGATTGTTTTACGGTTTCGAGAAACTAAATAAAGAGATCTATGGTTCGTTTAAGTACCACTTAAGCTCCGGTACCGGCTGTTCTAACGCATTGAAATGTTAAAACAGACTTTAACTGTTCCGCGAATGACGACCGTTGCGAATAAAAGAGCTTCGGTTATGTCAATGGATCGGTTTATTTCCGATGCTTCGAGTCGCCAAAGCAGTAAAATATGTGATTTGTACACGAGTGGAATTACGCAGCGGGAGCACTATCTGTAGGTGTCCGTAAAGTTGGGACTTTCCTTACAGGCAATGATAAGGATGTTTTTTTAGTAATATACAACGTTGGGACTTTCGTTCACAGACCGTGTAGGTCGGTATTATTGACAATAATTGAGAGATTAAACGAACTTACCTAAGTGAAGTTTAATCCTAATTATATGAGCCTCGCCGGAATAAATAAGGATACGTGTAGTAGCTCTGCTTGCAGTCAAATCTCACACAGTTCAAAGCAAATTTTCTCACCCTGGATACAGTCCTGTCCCTTCGCCACTCCGTCGAACCCACATACCTGTTCAAAGCATTGTTGCAACATATTGGGGAGGGTAGAGTAAAGGGCGGGAGCTTATTTATTCCGGCGAGGCTCATATAATTAGGATTATACTTCACTTAGGTAAGTTCGTTTAATCTCTCAATTATATTGCGCCTCGCCTTCATAAATAAGGATACGTGTAGTAGTTCAAAGTAAGTTGCAACAATTTGTTTAGTATCATCAAGTTACATATGCGTAATTATATACATGTAAGAAACGGGGTAGATTTGATTTGGCTTTTACCCCAAAAAATACACGTCTATCCCCAGTCAATACTTTATTCCGAGTACCACCATTTACTTCGTATTTAGGCACAATTTGTTTGGCTGTAGGTACGTGACTGTCGTCATCTTCGCTACTACCTGCGAGGGATCGCAGGTAGTAGTCGTCGCAGAAGATAACGATATCATTTCACCCTCTTGAGAGGGAATTATGGGTAGTCGCAGCGGGCCGCTAACATACATATTAGTCACTGCAAACTTAACAGTGATTTCCACTATTTCTCTATGGTGAACAAGAACAACTATTTCTAATTTCTTTAACATTAGGCACAACTGAACACTGCTTCCGCAAAGTCAGACCTACTAGAAACTAACGGTTTTTGATAAAATGTTGCGAATGTTTTACATTTTTCCGTCCACCCCGCGGCCAACCGGATGCTATCATAGCTTATCCCTTTCCTGGAGGTGGTAGAAGTAGCTGAATGTCTAGTGCTCTGAGCACAAAAAGAACTTATGTCTATACCTCTCTTTAATAACATAGTTTTTAACCATCTGCTGATGGTTTGAGTAGAGGCTATTCGATGCGGCCTTTTAAAACATAGAAACAAACTCAGTTCGTTACCTCGAATAGCCTTTGTTTTTTCCAGATATAACAGTAACGTTTTGGCTGGGCAAATATTCACATTATCCGGAAAAAATGGCAAAACTAATGTGGGCTGCATTTTGTTAACGCCAGATGTCTTTATCCTTTTAGATATGCGGATTTCTAAGCGATCTGAGAAATTTTGAATATTACACACTTCCATACTAGCTAATGTTTGGACGCGTTGGCCTGTTGCTAAGGCGAGGAGCATGGCCGTCTTGAGAGTTAACTGTTCTAAAGTAGGATTCGTAGAATATGAATTTTTTATGAGAATAAATAAGCTCCCGCCCTTTACTCTACCCTCCCCAATATGTTGCAACAATGCTTTGAACAGGTATGAGGGTTCGACGGAGTGGCGAAGGGACAGGACTGTATCCAGGGTGAGAAAATTTGCTTTGAACTGTGTGAGATTTGACTGCAAGCAGAGCTACTACACGTATCCTTATTTATGAAGGCGAGGCGCAATATAATACACTGCTATAAGCACAAAGTCTTGCTATGTTGTGGATTACTGGTCTCTTCAGGAATTGATCTTTGGCAGTAATAAGGTCTTACAATCATTTTTATCGTATTTAAGCTGATGATGACTTCTATGAACCGCTAAATGTCAAAGCCTAACACCAACTGCCGGTAAACATCGCAACCTACTAGATTGTTATGATTATGGTATAGTCCGGTACCGTTTGGACTATAGAATATAGAAATTCTGAATCTATTCGAAAATGTTGGTTTTCACGCGTAAAAAAGGACAATGCTATTCGGTATGATCCAATATTGGATGAAGCGATCGTCATAAAGCCGAAAATGGCACGTTTTCTACGCTCCGCTAGCACGCGCTTGCTTTCGTAATATCATCATACCTACAATACCCCGCCTAACAGGAATCGCGACTCTCGAGCAAGAATCAAAATACAAACGTCACACTCGGAATATCTGCATATCTTTGAATTTTCTAATCTGCGGAGTTTAAAAAATGCGATCGGATAACCTGTCGTATATCGGATTAATCAGGAGACTTTGGTCTTTCGTTCGACAAAAACGGCTGTCATCGGTCCTTTTGAGGCGCTCAAAGTTTACTTTTTCGAAATTTGACGGGAATTCTAACGGTCAGAATCGTTTCCTCAGCTGATCATCGTTATTTTTCGATAGCTATATAATTTTTAGTCGCTCACGTATAGTAGTAATAAGCGAGGACAGAGCCAGAAAACAAAGTAACTTTTTCACGCGCCGAGCAATTTTAAAAAATCGAAAATTTTCAACGTAAACGAATAATGACGATGAAAATAGTTTCATATTCGAGTCCGAAGTATGGGCTTTCTCGTGCAAAAGTCGCCAGGTCCGTATCTTTGTTATCGTCGGAGGAGATAGCTGATAAACGGCGAAGAAGCGCGCTTTATACGCAAAAAAGTCATTCGAGACGACGTTCGAAACGGGTACCGTAAACGGAAAAAACTCTCTCCGCGTAATTTGCAGCGCTCGTAGAGATGTACGAAACGCGGCGCGCGAAATTCCTTTTCTCTTCGGCATATAGGAGATATCGGAGTTTTTACGGCGATTCGTCATTTTTGTCGCTTTTTTTTGAAAGATTCTAGAAAAAACCGAGTCGCGGAATCGAACAAATTCAAGCCCAGACCCGTCTTTCTTCGTTTAGCTATCGAACGAAACCGATCTCGAGTCGATATTCCGATAAACGGAGACGCGGCTGACAGGTAACCGTCTTGACCGCGCGAAAAACCACCGTTTTTTCGACTTTACCGGCCATTTTCGATCTGGTTCGTTCCTCTCACCGCACCGACTCTCGCTCCACCATAAAGCGCCCAGTTTCTAGTTTCCGAAACGGTACTGCTTTCCTTCCGAACGTTTCGCGAACCGGGAAAAAAACCGGAAAAACCGCGTCGACGTCATACGACAATTTCCGAACCGCTACCAATTATACCAATTCGAACAAAAGATCACCGCTTAATGTCGTCGATAATACGTTTTTTCGGTCACTGAAACCGAATCTGGGGCCAATTCAGTCTGGAGATACTAGCGAGCATCCTCCACGTCTATGATCTGGATGGGAGTCTGTCTTCCAGGTAAATCGTATGCGTAGATTCCGAATTCTATGTGAATTTAGTGCCAAGATTTACCGGTGGCCCCGGGTTTTTTAACGATTTTTTACATGATGACCCTTTAAAGTATTTTTCACGATGATCCCAAATTACCTAAATGTACATAGTGTCATGCGACAACAACCGATAAAAAAAAATTGATTTTTAGTACACTCAAATCGCAAATGTCACATTGTTTTGCAATTTTTCACTAAATAATAGAATGTACATGTTAAAGGGGATCAGAGACATGTGAAACGACTTCGGATTCGGTTTTAGCGACCGAAAATACGTAAGGCCATTTGGGCCGCATTTAAATAATTTTAAATTTTGTAATCAAGTATAGGGGTCTAACAATGTTAGACGGAAATAGATCCTTATCAAGGATACCGCCTTTTAAAGCACAAAAAATCAGCAAATGCTTTTTGGATTCCAGATTAACATAATATGAGGATTGATAAAAAGGCATGACAAACAGTTATGGCCCAAAAGGGACATTGGTGGCGTATTTCTTTCAACTTATATAGTTGTGATATCGACTTACCTCAAAGGCAAGAGTTAGTGCAGCTTTTTCTTGTCGAAGTTGTTCAGCCTGTTTCTTGTATGCCAACATCGCTCGTACTGTTTCTTCCATCCTGAAACAAAGGCGAATATTTAATTACACAAAATTGTAAAGAAGCACAAAATGGTCGCTTGCATTTTGGAAGACGTGAGTTCTGACCTCCCTGAAAATGTATGGACCAGCCTGTATTAACATTAGAACACAACAAGGGAGATGTGCTGATTTCCTCTATAAACAAGATGCAATTACATATCCACAGTGTAAATGTACCAACGAACTGAATGTATCTTAACTGAGATGAGTTCCTCAACGCGACTTCCGAGTCAATAAATGATACAAAACAATGGACATTTCTCATACTCTCTTCTTTACTCTCCGCTCATTAAAAAAAGATGCATCATCCAAAAACTTTAAGAACCAAACATAACACCTTCCCTTGGCTTTACTCCAAAATACGTCCAAACGACAGCAAGTTCCAATAGATTTGGCAACGTCGCCAACAGTCATCTCCTTCATTATATTATGAGCCTGCTCTGCCTTATAACTAGTCACTTAATAAGAAAATAACTGGCAAGTGCTCTCTTCTTGCAGCCAAGAACGAACGGCAGGGAATGGGGAGCTATAGTGGCATCAGCTGCAAGTAATATGCCCCGCGCGGAGGATAGCGAAGGACCTAGGGAAAGGGCTCAGGTCAGTGACAGCTGAAAAAAAAAGGATGGAGTTTTTTTTATTACCCGACTGCCTCAGAAGAGGTTATATTTTTCGCGCGTGGGTATGCCATGTATGTGGATTTCACAGGTTACAGTTCCAACAGCTTGTCGTAGGAGGCATCCAGACGGGGCACCAACCACGATATTTGCATCAGAAATTAGCACGATGTAGCGATGTAAATCAACTAAACAAGGAATAGAAATATTATAATAATAATAGACGTCTTTATTTACCCACAATTACATTGCAGTATGGAAAATGTCAGACTTACATATGATAGTGATACTTTTAGATTCTAAAGCTGTCTACAAAAAGTCATTCAGTTAAAACGCTATTAAATTATATAATGATATGCCTTACGTTCCAGAATTACAAACTTTTTGATTTTAGAACGAGACTTAAGCTAAAACTGCACTTCAAGGTCTGATGACGAACACAAAATGCTGGAAATCAGGACAATTCTTGTAATTCTTTATATTTTTTGTTAAACACTCGTTATTATTATTATAGCCTGCGCTAGAATGATTAATTTGTATTAGCCACCAGGGCAGTATCATCAGCTGCTGGGACAAGGGACATCATGAACAAAAAGCGATTAAAGAACTGGCCCACGAACCGATCCCTGAGGGACACCGCCTCTGGCGGGCCGTATTGTCGACAGAACATTTTTAATTTTGATACGAAAAAATTTTAAGAACCAGAAGGGAAAGCCCTTGGTTACTCGCTGCACAATCCTAATCGCTTGTAACTCAGATCAAAAGCTAAATTGCAAGTCAGGAATCAAACGGTCATCCGAAGAAAAATTCTCAAATTGACGTCTGATTCTGGTGATAGATGGCGCTTTGCGCTGTCTTATTTTGATAGATCGAGCCTCCTGAATAGAGGATAGTTGATGCTTCGTTCGTTTGCCAGAAATGAGAGACTAACCTGATGAGTAGCCAAGAAGCACAGAACCGGTGTCCATGGTTGGTTGTCTTTTGGTCGGTCGGAAAGACTAGAGCGTCATGTTTAGTTTATTCAATGTAGTAAGTAAACTATACAGACTGAATCGTCAGCGATCTAGCGATCACTTGGTGACTGGGATATTAAACGTGAACTGAGATCCTAATTCCAACTAATAGCAGCGATGCACTCCCGCAGTAGCCGATTCTGGTGATAGATGCCGCTTTGCGCTGTATTGTCATTTCTCAATTCATGCACAAGATTCGTCGCTCTCCGAGTGATTATTAATATACTATGTGACATATAAATTCGAACATCCAGTTTAAATGGTTTTATTTTAATAAAATTTTGTGAGTACTTAATGAAGCATAATAAGTAAATGATAAAAATTTCAAAATGATTGCACTGCTTTAAAGCCCTTTGACCTTTAATAATGTGTGGATGCACCCTGATGTGCTACGCATTCTCCAACGCGCCTATGCATGCTTCTGATCAGGTGGTCAATGTCCTCCTGTGGTATCTCATTCCAGGCAACCATCAACTCCTCTCGAAGTGCTTCTAGAGTCTGAGGAGGACGTTGCAAATTGAGCAATCTCCTACCCATCATATCCCACACGTGCTCAATTGGGGATAAGTCGGGAGATCTTGGTGGCCATGGTAACAATGTGACATCATTATGTTGAAAGAAGTCTATTGTGACTCTTGCAACATGTGGTCGGGCGTTATCTTGTTGGAAAGTTGGATCTGCCAGGGTGTCAAGATAGGGTAAAAGATGGGGTTCTAGAACTTCGAGGATATAACGCTGCGCGTTCATGTTATCTCTGATGAAGATTAAAGGTGACCTGGAACCATAAGCTATAGCATCCCAAACCATAACTCCAACAGTGTGATGAACGTGTCTTTCAAAAAAAAAACTGTGAATTCCTCCTTTCACCACGTCGCCTTCTAAACCTGGCACGACCATCGTGCATGCCTAAACAAAATCGACACTCGTCACTAAAGACAATACTGTTCCATTCCTGATCCCAGAGTGACCGTTGTCTGCACCACTCAAGGCGATTACGTCAGTGTTCTCGAGTTAAAGGGAGGACCCAGTGTGGCCGGTATGAAAACAAGCCAAAACTTCTCATTCGTCGGTAAACACTTCGCATGCCAATAGGTCTTCCGTGTTCTGCAAACCATTCATTTGCAATGGACCTGGTAGTGGAGAAACGGTCCCTTAAGGCCAATAATCTTAGGCGGCGATCTTCACGGTCTGTTGTTCTACGGCGGCGTCCAGTGCCTCTTGCTCTTTGCGTACGGCCTTCTCGAAGCCATGCCTGACAACACCTAACCACAGTGTCTACACTTCTTTGCACTCTAACTGCAATTGCCCGAAAAGAAAGTCCAGCTTCCCGAAGTCCCACTATACGGCCCCTATCAAACTCACTAAGTTGACGAAATCGTACAGGTCTCCGTACTCTAGGCATCGTAACCGATCGTAAAGGATGTCAAGAACCAAAATCCGTCAACGTTGGTTCTTTACTGCGGCTGAAATATTCATTTTTAGAGCGTTAGTGAATTAAAAAAAGCAGTATACAAACCGGAATGAAACTGATAAGGCTGAAAATTTTTTGACTTGTTATTTACAGTAAGATAAATATTAAAATAAAACCATTTAAACTGGGTGTTCGGATTAATATGTCACTTAGTATACATATTATATCGGAAATACGGCATGCCACTGCTTGTCTAGGCGTAAGCCTGTTTAAAGCTTTACCTTGAACCTTTAAGTCAATTGACAATTTTAATTTATTTGTGAAGTCTATAATGGAATGTTTAGTGATCAATGTTTTTATAGTGTTGTTGATCAACTCTTCCTGTTTTCTTTGTATCCATGTAATTACATTACTTACTTTTTTATATCGTTGCTTTTAATGTTTATATTCCATTTGTACATTTTAAGAGGTGTTATGGCTTCGTGCTTCCATCCTTGAGAATTCCGATACGATCTGTTACAAACTGCCTTTTAGTGAATAAATATTATTGTTATTAATAGTGTTATCAGGATTATGCAGCACCATATTAAAAAATCAAAATTTCGTTACACCTTTTACAAAGAAACCATTTTTTAAATCCTTGTATCCCCTTTATTACACGTTAACAACATCAGGTCGAGATTTGGTGCCTCCTTCCAGCTAAACCGTCCGTATGCTCATGGCTAAAATTCAAAGGGGGCGAAGCGAAGATATCCCCCGTACTTATGCAGGGATTTAGGAGGGAGTCGATGCCGTCATATTTCCCTAAATTATGGCGATTCGTTCCTGTCGGAATTCACTTTTGCTCTTTTTTAGTGTTGAGTCAGGCGTCCCTCGTATGGTTATGATAATCGTGAGGTTTTTCCCGCGTCGCTCACATTCATATGTGGAGCAGCTGAGGCGTAAAGTGCCCATGGAAAGCTTTGTGAGTGGATTTATTATATCTGCCCGATGAGAAATCCATGTCGGATACATTTTTACTTCGGATGATATGTCACTCATTTCCGTCGGTCTGTCCGGAAATCTTTGACCCGTCTATAATTCGGAAAGCAGTGCTCGAATTTTGATGAAATATTTACACAAGGTTACTACTACGTCAAGGAAGAAAAACCTTTGCGTTTTTTAAATCGGTCTAGTAGCGGCAGTGAAAAAGGCCAAAAAACGAAAAAAAAAATTAACAGTCCAATCGTCATTCTTTGACATTTCAGAGAACCGTAAGTAATCTTCTTAGGGGTAAAGGGTAGGAAAGAATTTTTCATAATTTCACTGATGTGGTAGTTAAAGGTGATCTGACAATCGAAATGCACGCCCAAGTATTTGGAAGTTTCACATTCAGAATCATTCATTTTGTATGGGTAAGTTTAAATCTGACTTTTCGGGTGAAGGTTAAAATGCCGCATTTAGGGTTGTTCAAATACAAATTGTTATTGATACACCATATTTGTGAAAAAATATTTGTTGTTTGACGTTTTCATTATCTTGCTAGCTAGAAACAGATGTGTAAAGCTTCAGGTTATCAGCAAATATAAGCTTGTTGAATATTGTTGAATATCATAACATTTACACCCTGTATGTGAACTTTCTGCGTAACATAACGAATATAACGTTTCTTGATTATCGATTTCACTTCATTCTCATGATTTTGGACGTATTTCAGAAATACTTAATCGCGTTCTACAAAGCAATTTCCCGAAAGTACCTTTTTAATGATCTCGTATACTTTTACACACACACAAAGAAAAAATGACACAACAGCGTCGGATGGCCAGAAGGAAGATATAGGATAGGGATTAATGCCGTATAGTGACGGTCTGGTAGAGTCGGATATCTGAAAAAACGTCGTAAAAAACCGGCGTTAAGTGGTTATTAAAAGACGGCTTCTGGAAAAATTGGCGTTATGGCCGTTTTATGGGCCTCGCAGAGATGCGGCACAGGCAGAGGGTGTGTGACCGAGCACGAGTAGCGAATTATATTGTACAGATGAGAGCAGTTAACGACCTTGATTGAAAAAAGAGCCGAAGGAAGACGAACGCCTACTGGTGAGAAAGAATTGTAATCTAAAAAATTTGAAATGAGATATTATTTTTCGATGTTCTGCTATCTGGGTTCAGCGTCCCGAGTAGCGGTCTACCTGATTCTTCTGCTCACACTGCAGCGGTGCTTAGGTGGGCGCTGCCGCGTCTGACGATATGGGAAGAGACAACGTTGCCAGATGAACGATAATTACCGGTAGTGTAGGGAAATAAAGTCTGGGCATGTTTGACTAACTTGATCGGTTTTATTTCTCAGAGGGCTTATCTTGTGCTGAACCTAATCCTTTTATCAACAGATTACGCCGTTGTTTAAGAAATGCAGAGTAAAGCTACATGACGCCATTTTTTATAACCTTGTACAAATGCAAATTTCGATCTCTCCAAAAAATTTTCGGTAAGGAGAGTTAGATCAATAGTTATCTTCGTTTATTAACTATAATTCCACCGCTACTGAACATATTTAGCAACATTAAAAACTTTTTAAATCATAATAAACTTGGCGAGTTTCAAGAACTAAGAATCTGAATGTATCAAGTATACTAGGCAGATATCAGCTGTGACTAAACTTAATATATCAGAAGTAATTTTTTCCACAACAAACTTCAAATAAAGAGCATCAAGAGATCCAATAACTGTTTTGCATGTTCATTTTGTCAAAACAAAATAAGAATCGACTATTCTATGCCATCCCTTTTGTCTGTAACTTTCCTGAAGAACAAAGAACATCTAAATGAACTTAGACATAATTCCAAACAAGCCGCTCGAAGTTTCCTGCTCCCGGCGATACTGTCAACTCAAAAACCTTCAAATGGTCGTCTTCCGCTACTCAACAACGCTCTTCTCTCAGTTTCGGCGTCATTGTCGCTGACGTTATTACAATCGATGGCAGAGTCGAGCATCTGTCCATAAAACTTTCGGCTGCTAACATTCATGCGTCCATATAGAACAGTCATTAGGGAACGTCAACTATGGAAGTGGAAGAATAGCCAAGGCTAAACTTCTTCCATTTATAATATATGATTATAAATAAGGCCGTTTATTATTGTTATTAAACGGCACGAAACAAGGTTAATACGTAAAGTATTAATATGAAGATTTGGATCAGATGTATCGGCAGTCAACAAGCCCTTTTTAAAGTTCCAGCTGTGACGCTTCTACTCATATGCTTGTTACGTTTCCAGCATGAAACCCTGTCACTCGATATCCATAGCATATGGGTGACTATGGAAATTATCGTCGCCACATTCGATTTAGAATAACTACACGTTGCTTATCATGTTTCTCTCATCTATCACCTTAATTTGATACCCATATCATAGCAGTGACTATGGTAATACGGGAACTGAAAATGCCATCTTGAGACGGTCTCCATATTGGATAAAGAATGGCGTCACTCTGCTCATTGCGTTTCTCTCGTAAAACCCTTAAATTTGATACCAATATGATACGAGTCAGTATGGCAATTATAAACGCCATCTTGAAGTGGTCACCATATTGGATTTCGAATGACGTCACGCTGCTTGCTATGTTTCTCTCATAAAGCCCTTTAATTTGATACCTATATGTTAGGAATGACTAAGAAAATTATAACGCCATTTTGGAGTGTCCGCCACATTGGATTTAGAATGACGTCACGTTGCTTGTTATGTTTCTCTCATCAAGCTCTTTAATTTAATACCCACACCATAGGGGTGACTATGGTAATTGAAAACGCCATTTTGGGGTGGTCTCCATATTGGATAAAGAATGACGTCATTCTGCTCAATGCGTTTCTCTCATAAGACCCTTTAATTTGATACCGATATGATAGGAATGACTATGGAAATTATAAACGCCATTTTGGAGTGTCCGCCATATTGGATTTAGAATGACGTCACTTTGCTTATTGTGTTTCTTT
The DNA here is from genome assembly GCA_963669975.1 of Acanthoscelides obtectus. NCBI lineage: Eukaryota > Metazoa > Arthropoda > Insecta > Coleoptera > Chrysomelidae > Acanthoscelides > Acanthoscelides obtectus. The sequence goes on along the minus strand of CAVLJG010000001.1, from coordinate 8,155,285 downwards.
CATCAAACCCTTTCATTTGCTACTCATGTCATGGGGTGACTATGGAAATTATAAATCGACATTTTGTAGATTCCGCCATATTGGACTGAAAATGGCGGTAATTGATTCGTTTTGTATGTAACCAAACGTGTGTATAACATTTCAGATTTGTCGCACATCATATTAAAAAACTAGTCGATATGAATAAAGGCTTGAAAAAATACATATCCTGCATCGTCAAACATAGCAGTTAATTTCTAGCTTATCAGACGACTAGCCTATAGTTCCTCTTTTGTATCTGTGAGGGGTGACTTCCTGAAGACGCTCCCGGCTCTGGCCCCTCTTTCTGTTATAAACGTCTTAAGATTTCCCCCAAGGATCATCGGATTTCAGCCCTCCGCATTCTGTCCTCCCCTTGCAAATGATTCCGCCCTTGTTAACTTTACGCAAATTTCTAATAACCTGCTCAAGAATTCGTCTCGTCTTTTTCAAGCAACGCTAGCTGGATGCCTCAGTTTATTGACCGGATTATTAAAAAAACTTTCAAGATTTAGACCGTCGACGTCGCCCGCGTTTCGGTATGTTAGGTTGCAAATTAGCTGTGAAGCTACGGGGCTAAATTAACCGCATCGTATCAGACCAAGATTGTAAAGACAAGGTTGTGTCACTTCGTATTATGCTGTCGTTCAGTTATCTTGACAGATGTGAAGTCGTTAGATATCGGCAGGGGTATTACGTACATCATGTAGATTTTTCTACATGATGTCAAAGAATTATTCGATTGAAATAGTTCGTTTGCGAACTAGTCGCCACTGCAATGTTATTTAATATCGACATATTTATCTTTCTACTCGTATAAAACAAACACAGTTCCCAGCTTCCCGGGGATTAGTGATATTTGTTTGTTATTCACAGCCTTTCGGCGTTTTCCTGAACCACCTTCGGCGTTGAACCCTCTGTTTGATCGCTCCCAAGCCGGTTTCTTTACTCCGGAGAAAACGTGCACGACCCCCTTGAGGCCCGCTTCAGCCACCGTATGATTTCTGGCAGGAGGAGCGATACAAATCTCGAATAAACCGGATCGCTCCTACTTAGGTTTATTTGACGTCCGTCAAATCCGTAGTTCGCACTGGATCGACGTTGCGTGACATTTGGAATCCTATTAGCGACAACGACTACTTGTTCTGATAGAAAAGGACGAGTACATTAAACAACAGGGCTGCGTTCGTAAATTGTTACATAGCCAACTGAAAACCTGGAAAATATTTTCAAGTTTCTGAAATGGCTAAAAGTGACGTGTCTGTGAATTCCGCTATGTTAGCCTAACAAAAAAATGACCAGGTCTTTCAATTCGAGGATAATCTGAACCTTTTTCGTTTGACAATTTTTGCTGTATCTCTAGAAATAAAGGTTACCGTAAAAAACACCCTGTATCTTCGAAACGGCTGAACCGATTTTAACAAACTTGGGCTAGTTGAAAAGAGCTAATCTTGGGCTACAAATGTTATAATACTTGAGGTTTTGATAGTTTTACATGTGGCAGCTAGGTGGCATTTTCTAATGAAACCGAATCTCTGATTTTAGACAGAAACTGGCCGACACCGAAAGTTCCAGAAACCAAGCCTAGACCACGTTGATGAGTTCTCAGAAAGCACAAAACAGCTATAGCTGCACGTTAAGCAGATCTAACAAATAAATGAGACATATATCTTGCATGGCAAGCTTTTGATTGAAGTACCTTTATGCATTTCTATAAAGTCTTGAACATACGTAGCATCAAACACTTTTTAAGAATGTCCTCTAGTGCCACACTTTAGTCGAGCATCTGTCCATAAAACTTTCGGCTGCTAACATTCATGCGTCCATATAGAACAGTCATTAGGGAACGTCAACTATGGAAGTGGAAGAATAGCCAAGGCTAAACTTCTTCCATTTATAATATATGATTATAAATAAGGCCGTTTATTATTGTTATTAAACGGCACGAAACAAGGTTAATACGTAAAGTATTAATATGAAGATTTGGATCAGATGTATCGGCAGTCAACAAGCCCTTTTTAAAGTTCCAGCTGTGACGCTTCTACTCATATGCTTGTTACGTTTCCAGCATGAAACCCTGTCACTCGATATCCATAGCATATGGGTGACTATGGAAATTATCGTCGCCACATTCGATTTAGAATAACTACACGTTGCTTATCATGTTTCTCTCATCTATCACCTTAATTTGATACCCATATCATAGCAGTGACTATGGTAATACGGGAACTGAAAATGCCATCTTGAGACGGTCTCCATATTGGATAAAGAATGGCGTCACTCTGCTCATTGCGTTTCTCTCGTAAAACCCTTAAATTTGATACCAATATGATACGAGTCAGTATGGCAATTATAAACGCCATCTTGAAGTGGTCACCATATTGGATTTCGAATGACGTCACGCTGCTTGCTATGTTTCTCTCATAAAGCCCTTTAATTTGATACCTATATGTTAGGAATGACTAAGAAAATTATAACGCCATTTTGGAGTGTCCGCCACATTGGATTTAGAATGACGTCACGTTGCTTGTTATGTTTCTCTCATCAAGCTCTTTAATTTAATACCCACACCATAGGGGTGACTATGGTAATTGAAAACGCCATTTTGGGGTGGTCTCCATATTGGATAAAGAATGACGTCATTCTGCTCAATGCGTTTCTCTCATAAGACCCTTTAATTTGATACCGATATGATAGGAATGACTATGGAAATTATAAACGCCATTTTGGAGTGTCCGCCATATTGGATTTAGAATGACGTCACTTTGCTTATTGTGTTTCTTTCATCAAACCCTTTCATTTGCTACTCATGTCATGGGGTGACTATGGAAATTATAAATCGACATTTTGTAGATTCCGCCATATTGGACTGAAAATGGCGGTAATTGATTCGTTTTGTATGTAACCAAACGTGTGTATAACATTTCAGATTTGTCGCACATCATATTAAAAAACTAGTCGATATGAATAAAGGCTTGAAAAAATACATATCCTGCATCGTCAAACATAGCAGTTAATTTCTAGCTTATCAGACGACTAGCCTATAGTTCCTCTTTTGTATCTGTGAGGGGTGACTTCCTGAAGACGCTCCCGGCTCTGGCCCCTCTTTCTGTTATAAACGTCTTAAGATTTCCCCCAAGGATCATCGGATTTCAGCCCTCCGCATTCTGTCCTCCCCTTGCAAATGATTCCGCCCTTGTTAACTTTACGCAAATTTCTAATAACCTGCTCAAGAATTCGTCTCGTCTTTTTCAAGCAACGCTAGCTGGATGCCTCAGTTTATTGACCGGATTATTAAAAAAACTTTCAAGATTTAGACCGTCGACGTCGCCCGCGTTTCGGTATGTTAGGTTGCAAATTAGCTGTGAAGCTACGGGGCTAAATTAACCGCATCGTATCAGACCAAGATTGTAAAGACAAGGTTGTGTCACTTCGTATTATGCTGTCGTTCAGTTATCTTGACAGATGTGAAGTCGTTAGATATCGGCAGGGGTATTACGTACATCATGTAGATTTTTCTACATGATGTCAAAGAATTATTCGATTGAAATAGTTCGTTTGCGAACTAGTCGCCACTGCAATGTTATTTAATATCGACATATTTATCTTTCTACTCGTATAAAACAAACACAGTTCCCAGCTTCCCGGGGATTAGTGATATTTGTTTGTTATTCACAGCCTTTCGGCGTTTTCCTGAACCACCTTCGGCGTTGAACCCTCTGTTTGATCGCTCCCAAGCCGGTTTCTTTACTCCGGAGAAAACGTGCACGACCCCCTTGAGGCCCGCTTCAGCCACCGTATGATTTCTGGCAGGAGGAGCGATACAAATCTCGAATAAACCGGATCGCTCCTACTTAGGTTTATTTGACGTCCGTCAAATCCGTAGTTCGCACTGGATCGACGTTGCGTGACATTTGGAATCCTATTAGCGACAACGACTACTTGTTCTGATAGAAAAGGACGAGTACATTAAACAACAGGGCTGCGTTCGTAAATTGTTACATAGCCAACTGAAAACCTGGAAAATATTTTCAAGTTTCTGAAATGGCTAAAAGTGACGTGTCTGTGAATTCCGCTATGTTAGCCTAACAAAAAAATGACCAGGTCTTTCAATTCGAGGATAATCTGAACCTTTTTCGTTTGACAATTTTTGCTGTATCTCTAGAAATAAAGGTTACCGTAAAAAACACCCTGTATCTTCGAAACGGCTGAACCGATTTTAACAAACTTGGGCTAGTTGAAAAGAGCTAATCTTGGGCTACAAATGTTATAATACTTGAGGTTTTGATAGTTTTACATGTGGCAGCTAGGTGGCATTTTCTAATGAAACCGAATCTCTGATTTTAGACAGAAACTGGCCGACACCGAAAGTTCCAGAAACCAAGCCTAGACCACGTTGATGAGTTCTCAGAAAGCACAAAACAGCTATAGCTGCACGTTAAGCAGATCTAACAAATAAATGAGACATATATCTTGCATGGCAAGCTTTTGATTGAAGTACCTTTATGCATTTCTATAAAGTCTTGAACATACGTAGCATCAAACACTTTTTAAGAATGTCCTCTAGTGCCACACTTTAGAAAATTGCTTCGTCTCACGTAAAGCTCACTTTTGTAACTCTCTCGACGAAACAGATGGGCATTTATAAATGGGGCTCGTAAAAGTGCACGTCTTTGAGTCTAAAGGGCTATAAAACCGAAAACCGAGGCGCTAATGACACTTTCAAGACTTGCCAGGAGGAGTTCTCCTTAAAGTGTAAAGCATTTTGGACTATAACGGAGTGTTTACGTTTCACGCAAGGCATCTAGTTTGGAAGAGCTCGCTACCTTCTGTGGTAGACTCACATTGATACCAGTTTCTTAATACAAAAAGCATCTTTCTTGCAAGTCTTTCTACGAATATATACTAAGTGACATATAAATCCGAACACCCAGTTTAAATGGTTTTATTTTAATAAAATTTTGTATAAGTACTTAATGAAGCATAATAAGTAAATGATAAAAATTTCAAAATGATTGCACTGCTCTAAAGCCCTTTGACCTTTAATAATGTGTGGATGCACCCTGATGTGCTACGCATTCTCCAACGCGCCTAGGCATGCTTCTGATCAGGTGGTCAATGTCCTCCTGTGGTATCTCATTCCAGACAACCACCAACTCCTCTCGAAGTGCTTCTAGAGTCTGAGGAGGACGTTGCAAATTGAGCAATCTCCTACCCATCATATCCTACACGTGCTCAATTGGGGATAAGTCGGGAGATCTTGGTGGCCATGGTAACAATGTGACATCATTATGTTGAAAGAAGTCTATTGTGACTCTTGCAACATGTGGTCGGGCATTATCTTGTTGGAAAGTTGGATCTGCCAGGGTGTCAAGATAGGGTAAAAGATGAGGTTCTAGAGCTTCGTGGATATAACGCTGCGCGTTCATGTTACCTCTGATGAAGATTAAAGGTGACCTGGAACCATAAGCTATAGCACCCCAAACCATAACTCCAACAGTGTGATGAACATGTCTTTCAAGAAAAAACTGTGGATTCCTCCTTTCACCACGTTGCCTTCTAACCCTGGCACGACCATCGTGCATACCTAAACAAAATCGAGACTCGTCACTAAAGACAATACTGTTCCATTCCTGATCCCAGAGTGACCGTTGTCTGCACCACTCAAGGCGATTACATCGGTGTTCTCGAGTTAAAGGGAGGACCCAGTGTGGCCGGTATGAAAACAAGCCAAAACTTCTCATTCGTCGGTAAACACTCCGCATGCCAATAGGTCTTCCGTGTTCTGCAAACCATTAATTTGCAATGGACCTGGTAGTGGAGAAACGGTCCCGTAAAGCCAATAATCTTAGGCGGCGATCTTCACAGTCTGTTGTTCTACGGCGGCGTCCAGTGCTCCTTGCTCTTTGCGTACGGCCTTCTCGAAGCCATGCCTGACAACACCTAACCACAGTGTCTATACTTCTTTGCACTCTAACTGCAATTGCCCGAAAAGAAAGTCCAGCTTCCCGAAGTCCCACTGTACGGCCCCTATCAAACTCACTAAGTTGACGAAATCGTACAAGTCTCCGTACTCTAGGCATCGTAACCGATCGTAAAGGATGTCAAGAACCAAAATCCGCCAACGTTGATTCTTTACTGCGGCTGAAATATTCATTTTTAGAGCGTTAGTGAATTAAAAAAAGCAGTATAAAAACCGGAATGTCCAACTGATAAGGCTGAAAATTGTTTCACTTCACAGATAAATACATTAACCAACTTTTATTAAAATAAAACCATTTAAACTGGGTGTTCGGATTTATATGTCACTTAGTATACCTGTTTCTAACAAATGATGTTGGAAGTAGGTTTGTGCTGAATAATTTTTGAACGCCACCATACAATTCGTTTTTGTTTGCAAGGTCAAGCCTCCAATAATTTTGCAAGGCAAGCCTTGGTCTTACTAGTAAGTGATATCATAACACCGCAGCTTCAAAACACACCAGCAATACAAAGTCGCAGGATTAATCGTGAGCGTCTAGCGCAGTTTCATCCCATATTTTTCTTGAAACGGCTTTTTTGAATGGACTATAAGCAAGATCAATCTGTCTCGCTGAAACAAGATGATTCAGAATTATTCTCATCTACATCCTCGTTCATACTTCCAAGATTTGCATGCCTCGCAGGACCGAAATGAATAAACATTTCGTATGATGGGCCAACACCCCGGAGGATCATTACACTTTTTCACTTTCGCCCCGCTTTCCTTGTTCTACTTTATTTTGCTTTATACGGTTTTTTACGTCCTTTATGCGACTCATAAACACTTTTTAGCGTCTTTTTACCGCCTTCCGTCGCGTTACTGGTGTAACTCGTTTTAGGAAAAATTGACGTTAAATCCACGCCGAGAAGAGACCCGGATTTATTTAGGGTTATCCTTTTGGATGGGCGCGTCGAGACCGGTTCCGACCGAATTGTTTTTCCACAGAGGTTTTTCCGACGAGGACGTCGAGCAGTCGAAAGGAAAATAGCTTACTGGGTCAAACTCGCGATGCGAGCTTATTCGGAAATCCTGCGTTTTAGCAGAATTAGCTTTCTGATTTAGGAAGGGAGAAGTGTAGATCAGATTTTCCCATTCTATTGTTGACAATATTAGAAGGACCGCGCACAAAGCATATGATCAATAGTTCCCAGTCGATCTTGCCTTCCTGGACGAAAGGGTCCATGGGACCAAAGCGATCCTATGATTAGTTTCTGAAAAATAGGCGGTTAAAGTTTGTCTGATAAGCAGAAATGGTGAAAGTGCTGATTGTAATTCTCAGGTCTAAAACTCTGAGGATTATACAGGGTGGCGCATCGAAAACGAAACAGACGCATTTACTGGCAGCCAATTTTTTTATGAAAAACGCTCAGACTCGTCGATTTTGTTTTCGAGGGGGACACAAGTTTGGTAGAAAATCACGTTGGCACGTGCAGCTCCCTAAGCGGGGGCGACACCACCCCCAAAATCTTAAATGGAAAGAGGGGTCGGGATTTTCAATGTTGCGTTTTTTATTGACGACTGACCCAGTTTCCCGAATTTTAGCTACAAGTTCTAGAACATATTTTCGATGCACGTTACTGTTCTCATGTCGCTCATTACATATTTCTGCTGTTCTATTAGCGCACTGATTATTTCCGAAAAATATTTCGATAATTTCAACTCTTTCTGCTGTGGAATATACCATTGTTAGTTTATGTAATAAAGCGTTACAAGTTATTTTAGCAACAAAATTTGGTCAAACCAATCGCAAACTTTGTACTAAATTCCTACTTAAAATAAGTACGAGATATTTCCTTATCTCTCTTCAAGAAATAACTCTCCAATAGCTATTTTCAACAACAAAATGATAAACAAACCATGGGCGTAGTGAAGAAAAGCATTTACGTATGAAGTAAATTCTTTTAGTAAAATTTCTGCTGAAAGTAGTACAAACTAATCTGTTGTACCTATTAAAGTCTACTTTAAGCTTTAAATCAATAAATCTTCAGTAAACGCGTCTGTTTCGTTTTCGATGCGCCACCCTGTATAATGAGAACATGTAAACACTCAGTATCTAGAACTAAACAAATTTGAGATTGCTATACGTTAACAAACATCCAAACATACTTTTGAATTTAATAGCTAGAAAGCGGCCTATTATTTCTTGCATCTTCATTGGTGGATCGATTAGGTACTCCGTTATTTGTGAATTGATAAGAAACAGCAAAATACTTGTCATGTTTTCTCTATACAATTCCAATAGAAATCACTGATATTCAGACAGCTTTGACAGCTTCCGTCAAATTGTATTAAAGATAAGGTCTTTTCCAATTGGTCCAATTGGCCGTTACATATTCATCTTTGTGAAATCCATCCTAAGTAAATATTTCGTTAAAAAACCTTCTAGGAAGCTGTTGGAAGGTGTCATGTTGATCCTTACAAGGTCAGATTCAGGGCAAGATGATTTTCAAATGTTTATGCTGGAATAGATCTGACACGAGTAGCTGAAAAATTCAGGAAATTCAATAGGACAGGTAACTTTTCAAGGTCACAGAAAAGTCGTTGATGTTACATTGTCTTTGGTGATGACTTTTACAAGGTCAAGTCAAGGTCATGTTGATTTTGAAAGTGGAAGAAGCGACGCACATACTGATCCACGCGTTACACTGATCCAGGCGCTATAAGATAGCGGACAGCCGCCAACTGTCATGGGTAGAGTAGAGCTTTTGAATATTTCAAGAAATATGAAATAAATATAAGGGATTTTCTTTATAGACGCATCATAGGCAGGCGATTTTGAAAAATGCTGCCGACGTAACCGAAACGTAAACTAGTCAATTCCACTTCTCTGGTTTCGTTTTTTAGTTAAGGGATATGAATAAGTTACAAGTTGTAGTAACTGGCGTGTTGGAAAATATACCATTCCCTACAGGTTTTTTTTAAATAGAATATCATTTTTTTTATTGTTCTTGAACTGAGCTAACCCATACCTCATGCAGCGCTAGTTCGAACCAATTTCTGTAACTGTAATGAACTTCATCAGTATATTTTCTTCACTGCCGCCCGCGTGCACATTTTACACACGGTTGGCATATTTTCAAATCCAGTTTTCTTTAAATTTCCGGCATAACGCGCGTTATCCTATTTGCTCTGTCTGGTCCGGCAAACCGGTGATATTGGAGCGGTAACAAAGGGATTTGTAGCTGGAAAGCCGGATCATTATATTCACGCCTTATTGCACATATGAAAGGTCCTTGTTAGATAGGATTACCCTAAGGGACTGGACTGGATATTCGAGAAGGACAAAACAGCCTTGCATGGAAAAGTATATACAGGGTGGCAAGGGGGACAAGTTTGGCAAAAAGTCACGTTAGTACGTGCAGCCCCCAGGGCGGGAGTGACACCAAGCCTAAAATCTTAAATGGAAAGGGGGGGTCTAGTGATACCTCATTTTAAAGGTCTTTCAATTCCCTTTAAAATGATGTAAAATACATGAGCTTCAGTTCAGTAGTTTTGAAGATTTATTGATTTAAAGCTTAAAGTAGACTTAGGTACATCAGATTAGTTTGTACTACTTTCAGAAGAAACTTGACTAAAAGAATTTACTTAATAAGTAAATGCTTTTTTTCACTACGCACTACGCCCATGGTTTGTTTATCATTTTGTTGTTGAAAATAGCTATTGGAGCGTTTTTTTGTGGCATAAAAGTTATTTCTTGAAGAAATGTAAGGAAATATCTCGTACTTATTTTAAATAGGAATGTAGGACATAGTTTGCTATTGATTTAACCAAACTTTGTTGCTAAAATAAGTTGTAACGCTTTATTATATAAATTAAATCAGTGCGCTAATATAACAGCAGAAATATTCAATGAGCGACATGAGTCGTACCTATTAAAGTCTACTTTAAGCTTTAAATCAATAAATCTTCAAAACTACTGAACTGAAGAACATTAATTTTATATCATTATAAAGGGAATTGAAATACCTTTAAAATAAGGTATCACTCGACCCCCCTTTCCATTTAAGATTTTTGGGGGTGGTGTCACCCCCGCTTAGGGAGCTGCACGTGCTAACGTGATTTTGTGCTAAACTTGTGTCCCCCTCGAAAACAAAATCGACGGGTCTGAGCGTTTTTCCAAAAAAAAAAACTGACCTGCCAGTAAATGCGTCTATTTCGTTTTCGATGCGCCACCCTGTATACTAAATGGCATAGAAATGCAACACCCACTGCTGTAATGTTCAGCATGAGCACGTTTTGGGTCAACTGATAAATAGAAAGTGATTAAAATTTTAACTCGAAATTTCGCAAAATACCTGGATACGGATGACGTAATAATCCAGAACCGTCTACTAAGACACGGAAAGTCACAATTAACTTCCGGCAACAAGCCATAGCGTCTCTGGCAGGAATCTTCTTTGCCAAAGCAGGAATCTCATAAATTACCTGTCGAACGAAATACCTGCGCAATTATTTCTCGAACGCTTTTGAAGTTCGGGCATGTCGTGCATCTTCCATTATAAATGATCTGTCTGGCAATATGTAGCTAGCAAGCTGTTCACGGAAGGAGATTTACACGAAATATGGTTTGTTTATATTGGAAGTTGCAATATAGTTCTATAAATTAAAGTGTGTACAGGTAGATGTTGCATGACACGGCGGCAGAGATCATCAATCATCGTAGGCAACATCTATTCCCATTATTCATTCAACAGTAGCATAATATATGGACGCGAAAGCTGCACGAAATATTGCAACACTGTGGAGGCAAGGAATAACAAGACATACCTAAGGTACATCAAATATATTTTAACCGCGAAGAATCAAGTAAATATTCGCTGTAAGGTGAAGATTTTTGTGAGTAAATACTCGTTTCTGAGGAAAGACTTAAGTCATGAAGCACCTAACAAAAAGTATACTCCAAAGTAGGTAGTGTAACAGAATAATAAGTATAATTCTCATAAGGTCCTTTCGCTCTGGGCACACCTAGACTTATGACGTTTACTTTCCAATGAATTTCCCGAAAAATATCAAAGATACGAAATCGCATAAATGAGGGCAAAGTTAAGTGACTTTTACATTTACAATTTATATAGATTTTTGTAGTCACTTTTTCGAAGACAATATAGGTTTAACTTTTGTAACGAGGTGGACCCGCAGATAAAAGAAGGAAGAAGAAAGAAAAATAAGACTTGAATTTTTGATATTTTTTCATTCTTGTTATATATCTGTTAGCTTTGTCCATTTGTACCTTGGACTTATATTTGTTTTATTGTTACAGGTAAGATCAATTGGCTATTGGTAGTATTGGTAAGTAGTTTTTTATTATGAAACAACCGAGAATGAGTTAAAAAATACTAAAGTTAGGCATTTGCTATAGCAGTGAGCTTTACCTAGAAATCTGGGAAAGCTAAAATATGTGCATACAGCAATCAGCCTTTTGTTTGCGAATTTTTTTTGAAATTTTGTTGTGTTTCTTACGTATACGGTTTCTTGCATTTATGAATTGAAAAGCTTACTAGCTGATAGAACCCATCAAATTAAACATAAATTACAGAAACTGAAGTATTCTACAATTCCTTTACTAAAAGAAATATGAGTGAACTGAACCCGGTTTATGATAGGCATCGTAGACAATCGTCTACAACGACACCGACTCCCTAATTCGTTCATATCAACACCTTTCTCTCACAGCCACTGCCGCGAAGTTTCAAGTTTTCGCCCGCCTTCTCGCATCATTAATCTTGGCGAGTTGCAGCGAAATCTGCTACAAGAAACTAGTAAAAACTATGTAGTTTCGCGCTTTACAAGATCCCCGAGCGCTTCATGATTGATGAGTCTGCTCGATAATTAATCGTCGGCTTACGGCTGTTCACGCGGAAATGGTAGATTTGCTGCTTTTGTCTGTTTGTGAGAGAGGCGTCTAGTGAAAAATCTCCTTCGGGCAGCGGCGAATGACAAGATTATTTTTCACGGTCTCTCAATGCCGAGATTTGTTATTTGTTTCTACAGTAGCATTCCCAGCTTTTTAAGCATGACTTGCTTCGAATTCTTGTTTCATGAATGCCTAGGTAAAGGAATAACAGTTGTCTGTAATTGAGACAAAACTCCTCTTAAGCGACCATATCACAGATGTGACTGTCGGTTCCTCTGATCAACTATTTGACAACTAACTATCCTACCAAATACCATAAAAAAAAGGCAAGAACTTAGTTGAAAAGCCAAAAAAAAAATGTAAAAAATAAAAATTTATAAACATTTCAGATGATCCTCTTCATTTTTAAAAAAAAATGTGCGTAGCAAATGCAGAGTCAACCTACTTGACGTCATTTTTCTCAATTGTTGTCCTAGTAACAGTGCCAGAAATTCTATCAGACTCAACGTGCTCGATTTTTGACACGTTTTCGCCTCTGTAAGTACTCTGTAACCATATTCTCCGTTTGCACATTCACTTTAACAGCTTCCCAATAACCCAATGTTACTCTGAATATACCCAATTTTCAAAATTTATGGCACATTCACATCATGACTTCACTTACTTTTGCCCCATCTTGTATTTTTCATAGTTATAAATATCCAGATATTGATATACATTTCAATTAAATGTATCAATTAGACGATTTATTGAAATTTGTCTCAATTATCACAAGTACGATGATATTAAAAGTTTAAAAGTCCATTTGAACTTTAAATCGAATCGGATCAAATTTTTAACAAGCAAGTGAATTTTTTATAATTTTGGTTGTATCTAAACCTTTCCGACTTCCTTGAAGGTGGCGAAGTTGACTACGCTTGCTCTTATGATTAATATGTACCAACAACAATGAACAAAGAACAGAAGTAGCAAAAAACTGATAGAAAAGCCTGCCCACATCCTGTAGACAAAGTACGCAAAAAGCACATTTCCTCTTTTTCCGAGTAGGCGTTTCATTTCCCCTTGGAAAAATCTACATTTGTCACCCGAACGTGGAGATGTATCCGCAAGAAAAAGAAAAGAACGGAACAGAGCTCCATCAGCAAATGAAAAACTCGCGCCTATAATGGTAGTTTCATGTACTGTGGCAGTCGCGCAGGAAGAAGCCTAAATACCAGGACACTGCAGCTGTTATGGTGAGCTTAAATAAACTTTGTTAAGTCTATTTATGCACCTCTCCATCACCTTACAGAAAGTAGAGCTATAGGCCTGTAGTTGTACGGGTCATATACAAATATACTAAGTGACATATAAATCCGAACACCCAGTTTAAATGGTTTTATTTTAATAAAAGTTGGTGAATGTATTTATCTTACTGTAAATAATAAGTGAAAAAAATTTCAGCCTTATCAGTTGGACATTCCGGTTTTTATACTGCTTTTTTTTAATTCACTAACGCTCTAAAAATGAATATTTCAGCCGCAGTAAAGAATCAACGTTGGCGGATTTTGGTTCTTGACATCCTTTACGATCGGTTACGATGCCTAGAGTACGGAGACCTGTACGATTTCGTCAACTTAGTGAGTTTGATAGGGGCCGTATAGTGGGACTTCGGGAAGCTGGACTTTCTTTTCGGGCAATTGCAGTTAGAGTAGTGCAAAGAAGTGTAGACACTGTGGTTAGGTGTTGTCCGGCATGGCTTCGAGAAGGCCGTACGCAAAGAGCAAGGGGCACTGGACGCCTCCGTAGAACAACAGACCGAGAAGACCGCCGCCTAAGATTATTGGTCTTACGGGACCGTTTCTCCACTACCAGGTCCATTGCAAATGAATGGTTTGCAGAACACGGCATGCGAAGTGTTTACCGACGAATGAGAAGTTTTGGCTTGTTTTCATACCGGCCACACTGGGTCCTCCCTTTAACTCGAGAACACCGACGTAATCGCCTTGAGTGGTGCAGACAACGGTCACTCTGGGATCAGGAATGGAACAGTATTGTCTTTAGTGACGAGTCTCGATTTTGTTTAGGCATGCACGATGGTCGTGCCAGGGTTAGAGGGCGACGTGGTGAAAGGAGGAATCCACAGTTTTTTGTGGAAAGACATGTTCATCACACTGTTGGAGTTATGGTTTGGGGTGCTATAGCTTATGGTTCCAGGTCACCTTTAATCTTCATCAGAGGTAACATGAACGCGCAGCGTTATATCCACGAAGTTCTAGAACCCCATCTTTTACCCTATCTTGACACCCTGGCAGGTCCAACTTTCCAACAAGATAATGCCCGACCACATGTTGCAAGAGTCACAATAGACTTCTTTCAACATAATGATGTCACATTGTTACCATGGCCACCAAGATCTCCCGACTTATCCCCAATTGAGCATGTGTGGGATATGATGGGTAGGAGATTGCTCAATTTGCAACGTACTCCTCCTCTAGAAGCACTTCGAGAGGAGTTGGTGGTTGCCTGGAATGAGATACCACAGGAGGACATTGACCGCCTGATCAGAAGCATGCCTAGGCGCGTTGGAGAATGCGTAGCACATCAGGGTGCATCCACACATTATTAAAGGTCAAAGGGCTTTAAAGCGGTGCAATCATTTTGAAATTTTTATCATTTACTTATTATGCTTCATTAAGTATTTATACAAAATTTTATTAAAATAAAACCATTTAAACTGGATGTTCGGATTTATATGTCACTTAGTATATATAGATTACCTTGTATACTACACAACTTAGGAATACTCCAGCCCATGCTAATGCCGAGTCCTCTTGCTTTCTGTAGTTTTCTTGTTCTTAAACCCCCCACCGAACACTTTTTAATCTCCCAACCTTCCGCATACTTGTCAATCTCTCTAAGTAAACATCAAATGGATTTTCCGCTGCTCCCCCAGAGACCCTTTTCCTTAGGAAAATAGAAAAGCTCGTTTTTCAAAGAATTACCTTATTTACTGCCGAGGGAGCTCGGCTATATATTTTACCATTTAAATTTCAAATATTTACCTTTGCAGGCCGGAATACTTTTGGCGTTCCTTTCAGATTATTGCGAAAACGGATTCCCGCAGAGCTGAATGTTTTGGGGGAAGGATATCTGATTCTGGATATTTTCCAGTACTGGATACGGTCGGTTTTAAGAATAAAGTTTGATTTGCGTATGGTTAAAACAGTCAGTTTCATTGGCCTTTCAGTCTTCTCATAATCGCGTTTTCTTAGCATCCTATATACAAGGTGGCCCAACGAAATGGTCGCACCCCATTTGTGACTCTCCTGGTATATTTCGGATATATTACAGATGTAAGCATTTTAAAATCTATCCCAAAAGAGCTAACTATCAAATAGTTTCTTAGAAAATGCATAAGTCATGCTACATTTACTATTCTGGTGTACACGATGTCCATATCCCCAATTGACCAGAAAACCATACTGCCTGTAGCTGATCAAATACTCGAAAGGCTTTGGGGACGCTTGGAGCTTTCCAGCAGATCTAGAAGACGAAATGCACATTTTCCCAAATACAGGTTGCTTCTGGTTCATTAAATAGAACCATAATTCGCCTTGAATTTCGCTATATAAACTTAAGCAATTAATATTGATTAGACACTGCATTGGTGCATTATTTAACACTCCCGGATATTGATTTTAACGTCCTCGTTTCGCAATGTCACCCTTCTACGCCCTGCTTTTTATAGTCCTGTTTTATTGTGCGAGGATTCTGGTTGCTACCAGATTTAATTATTGACCGGATTCTTCCGTAGATTGATTATTTTCCATCTACCTTTAGATTCTTTTGCAGATGTATGGGGTGGACGCTGCACCGCTCCAACATTTACTCCGCACATGGCAGCGTAATTTGTAACCAAATTCAATTGAGTTCAGGAGCGTGAAGTTTATATTGTATGGTCCGCTGTACGGTAACTTTTAACCCTATCCAGTCTACTCAAGAATTATGAAAAAACCGCGGGTTCATCGACTCGCCGGAAGCCGTAAAAGCGCGTCTGCTTTTCAGTTCTTGCGAATGTCATAAATAGTAACGTACAAAAGAGGTATCGATCCGTATCTGGCTCGTGATTTCGGCATGGGAAAGAGAAAAACAACCCGACCCGTGTTCGACTGTATACAAATTCATCGCGGTAGAATGAACTGCCGGTAGCGAATAGAGAGACATGCTGGGATCGAACACAACAGCCGAAACTTGATAACACTTGCTGGGAATATATTTCATCACGAGTACGACTCGGGTTCGATGTGAGGCCGAATATACGAGGTAATGCTTAAATGTGACAGTATCTTGCGACTGGTATAACCAATAAGATGCGAGTTTTGAACTGGAAATACCGTCCCTTGGTAGACTGCTTTACATTTTTTCTCCTCAATCGAAATAAAAAGTCGAAGCGTAACTTGTGTATGCACTTAAAATGGCAGCAGCGTCAAGAAGGAGACGACCAAGGAGTGAATTCCGTTGACATATCGGTAGCAAGCAGGTAGACTTCTGCCGTTGATTGACGTTAAATGGGCTCAACATCGCCTACTAAGGAAGTCTCGGATTGACAGTATCAATTGTTCTTACTACAGTATATTCAGATAAGAGATAGATCGGACATAAACAAGACCACGTGATCATCGAACGCTGTAACATTCGGCAGGGACGTATTAAGAGTCACGCAGTACATATTTTAGATAGTAGATGCTGCTTTGCGTAACTTTGTAGTAAATTAGCACAATTCGATGTGTATACGATTGGTGATGGATATAGGATCATGTGGGGGTGGGGTAAGAAATATATAATGATGTAAATATACATAAGGGTTTCAAAATTTTCGCTTCGATTTCCAGCTTCGGATGCCGCCTGATGTTTGGTGAAATACAGTCGAATATAATCTCAAAATGGCGTTTAAATTAGCCTAAATTAAAAATAATCGTATATCTCTTAAAATTGCTTTTAGAATATTGATTAGTATATTTTTTGATTTCTAGGTAAATATGTAACCAAATTAAAACATTCAAAACGTAAAAAAATGTGCATGGTTGAACATTGTCAGAAAGTAGATTCTTGAATAGGTTTTGCCAAAATGGGTTCAAAAATGTCAATAATTAATTAAAAAATACAGTAGCTTTATAATTACTTATAACTTACCGAATTTGATGAACGACATCTTTTATTGGAAAGATGAGCTTGATGAGCTTTCATCATCGCTACTGCCTGAAGCACCAACGTCAATAATGAATGGCTCGACTTGTTCCTCTAAAATGTTGTCCAGTTCCCACATTCTCTTTTCAACTTTGTCTTTCACTTGCTTAATACGGTTTCCCCATTTTTGCGCTGTTATTAATTCTAGTGCTTCTTTGAAAAGTCCTTTGAGGTCACAAAATTTAAAAGTTGTATTGTGCTTAGCTATATAATTTTTAACCTCTGCCCATATGAGCTCAATGGAATTGAGCTCGCAATGGTATGGAGGTAAACGGAGCACAGTTTTATTTTGACTTGCTGCCATTTCGTCAATGGTGTATTTTTGATATTCCGCCTTGTGATCCTTGACAATTCTTAATAATTGTACTTTCAGCATTGCTTCTTCAAAGTTGATATTTTTCGAGCGGAGCCAATTTTGAACATCAACTTTCCTTGAAGCCGTTGTTGGGACCTTCTCCATTCTTCGAGAATGATAAGGCGCATGATCCAACACAATTACTGCGTTTTCCTCTAAGTTCGGTAAAATTTTTGAAAACCACTGTTCAAACGATTCGCCATTCATTTCCTCATGGTAATCTCCAGTTTTCTTAGACTCAAAGCACCACAGACCGTCAACAACAAATCCATCCTCCATAACGAGCCTTTTCCCTTTACCTGGAAATAGAAGTACTAACTGGTGTAGATTTATTTCAATAAGCGAACCTTTTTCAAATGTTTTCATCACATTCAGCGAAAAAACATTGAGACATGAGTATCAGATTGCTATAATTGGGATTATTTAGTCATATTGAAAGAAAGAATATTGAACGTCGTATGATTACTCAGCGCTTCAGTTATAAACCTTTAAAAAATGAATGATCAGGAACCTGAAATACGCGCAAATATTAATATTAACAAATTATAACTTTATAAAGCTTAAAGTATGAATTAAAATGATTAGAAATATTAGGAACGGTACACAATATAAAACTTAGTAACTTTTTTTAAGTTTATAATATTCGACATATTTTAAGATAATATTAAAAAATTATTGAAATATCGAAAACACATAAAAACATGGCTTAAAAAAGTTCTAACAAATGAAAATGACAATAAAACATCCACGCATTTTATCGAAAGTTATAAAAGTTTTGTTACTTGTAATATGTTTTATCTGCCCCCTGGAATTAATGTTTAGAACCTTGTTCCCAAGGTTTGAAAAACATCCGATTGTTGTCTATTACTCGTATTTACCTGCTGGATTTTTTAATCCGGTGGACAGTCCATCTAGAAAGGCCCTCCTGGATGAAGTTACAGAATCATCAACCCATACTTTACTTGTAGTGTGTCCTGCGTTTACCCACGTTTCATCAAGGTAATAAATCTTCCTGTTTTGATTTCTCTATTTCCCAATTTTTGTTAAATAATCCCTCCTCCATAGCACAATTTCTTCTCTATCCAGTAGTAAACTATTACGACCCCGTTTTTATCGATTTGAAATTTAAATGCTTCAGTAACGCATGGAAAGTTGATCGTTTGAAATTTGGCAACGTTGTATCTCCATTTACCTCCTGCAGTACTTTATCTATAGTAGGTATTTCATTCCTAAAGAAGAATTCATGCACTTTCCTCCTAATCGCATGCTTATCAGCTTCATCCAATGATTTAACAATACTTTTGCGATGTCTACTGGTCATTGGCTCAGAAAAGGTGTGATTTTTTTTGTATTGTCTTAACACATTAAACACTGATGCGCGACACACCCCAACTTTGTGAGAAACCTTCACAACAATTTCTTTGATGGTTGATGCCTCGTTCTCCTCGCGCTCGATCTTATATATATTCAAAATGACCTCTTTCATTTCTGCACTCAGGTGTCTTTTTTTAGAGCGTTTCCTAGGTGGACTACAGGAGTTTACAACTTCATCGGCAGTATCTGTACTACTGGGCATTTTGCGCAAGCAGTTGATAACAATAACAATCAATAACAAGGTATAACAATAACAACGACAAACTCAACAACTTAATAAGATAACAAACGAAAACGTCCAAAGAAATATCAAATTGCAATGATGCACACGACATACGTAACACGTCTGAACCTGAATGTGACTCTGCCTTGATACGACTGCTCTGCCGCTCGGCATAGGCATTTAATTGCGAATTGACCAATGAGGGCTCCTGTTTTACGTCGAGACGGCGGCGTTAGCGTGAAAATCACCCGAACCTTTTGTTTACATCCGGTCTATCTCTTATCTGAATATACTGTAACAGCATATTATTGCATATTTTGATAGAGGTTCTACAAACAAGTAGTTTGATATCGTGTATGGTTTTGATTGTCAATAGCTTAGATATTTAGAGAAGTCATCGATTTTGAGCTAATCTGATCCATTTTCGTTGGGACACTCTGAATATGCTTCAGAAATGTAAGCAGCATTTCATGCTAGATATTTTACGAAAGAAAATATTAGTCTTTCCAACCAGTTAAAATCAAGAGTGAGCAGAGGCAGTATGATGGGGGAAAATTTATTCGTACAGCCTTTATCTAAAAAGTATGCCAAGAGAAAATATTTAATAAGTTGTATAGGTATACGCTGTAAAATACTATATTTCTATCTATATATCTTTAATCCCTCGTAGACAGGGACATCTGATATCCGACTGTTTCAAGCCGTGTATGTACGTACATACATATATCGAACAGTTTCGCTTTCAATTGTTTTGCTCATTTTGCGTAAAAGGAAACGCCGCAATTCCACGTATTTCTGCCATGGAAAACTCCGCTGCCGCTGACTGTTGGGAGTTGAAGAGGAGTTTCGCTCTGAATAGGACTTAACTGGAATAATGGATCTTGTAGTCTGCGCTACGTATAGAATTCTATACTGTGTTGAGACTACTGCTCAACAAAAGACTCGGTATTTATTTTGCATGAAACCGTTGTTACGAGGAATATCATATTTTAGATGAAACATAATTCCGAGTTATAAATTCATGGAATGGACAGATGTGTATATACTAAGGGATCCATTTTGCTTTTCAGGACAATAAACGAACTTAATATTAGGGTAGTTGAGGTTAAATTAGGCGCAGGTCATGTGGAAAATACGTATATTCCGGAATAATAAACAAACAAAAAATGAATGCTCAAGTTTCAAGGAAAAAGTTGATATAATAAGTTTAAAGTTTGGAATGATACATGTGTTTTCATTAAATCATTATTCATGTCCATTAAGATTATAATTTTGTATTCAAGGACAATAGCCTCACGTGATAATAGAAGGGTTGAAGTTTTGATCACAAGATTATTTAAAAAATATCTCCGTGAAATACATTGAAAATGTGAGTCTAATGAAAAAAAGCTCTATGTTTTGATATGCTGAAACTTCTTTTCAAAATGTTTCGTACGGTCTTATAGACAAATATCCGAGCAACAAGACCTGGATTAAACTGTTGAAATCAAACTTAACTATCAGAAAAACCTAGGAAATAGCTAACATTTATTAGCTACAACCATTCGGACTGCGTTGTTCCATGACCGACAAAATATTTTTAGCAGTAAATGGTCCATATAAACCACCCTTTTCCGCTCGAGAAGATCGAATTATGTGCAAGGCCGGTCCTACCTTTCAAATTCAGATATTTATTGAAAATATATTCTTGGATGATTTAAAGTGATTGCTTATTTTTCTTCCCCTCGCTCTAATCGTAAATTTCTCCCTAGCAGGACTATATGAACTAAATCATCTGTACATTGTCAGATAAGGCGCACACCTCGTTTCAGCGTTTCCTGGATATAACTAAGTTTTCTGCGGTTCACTTCTTCGACTCTTGAAGCATTGCGTTGAGCGTTTTATTTTCCTGGGCGTATTTGATTTCCGGAATACGTCAGGTCGTTCGCGATTTCGCACATATCGAGATTGAAACCGCTATCTGGGCTCAGCAATATTTTCAATAATATTCTAGTATCGAATTTAAAAAATTCCTCTAACTAATAAAATTACGAGTAATCCATTGTATCAATTGAATGAATAGGCGTCATTACAGAAAAACTTGTAACCAGGCACTATACATATAATGATAACATAAAGTTAAAAAAATGTACTAAATATTTTTACGCACAGCAAAAGTATTGAATAATACAAACTTACGAATAAAGCAGATCACTTTTCTGTAAATAAAATAAAACAATGACACGACACTGAATAGGAAACAGGTTAAAACTTGTGATCTAAAAATTACTGCACTGTATAGGGTTCCAATTCTATGCAGATATTCTTTATGCTATTCTTAAAAATATCAAAATTATTTTCCACCCTTATGTGATGCGGTATTTTATTAAAAAAAATTATACACGAGTAAGTAGTGCCCTTTACCGCTACGGTAAGTCTGTGTTAGGTCTTTCATAGGCGCTGAAGTGTTATCTGTTTCTATACAAAAACAGGAGACTCTCAAATTTATATATTTATATATATATAGGTGAAAAATTAAAGCTTCCGCCTTTTGTTGGGTACTTCGACAAAATTTAAGCAAAGAGGACTCTTTATACTTTTTTAATTCTCTCTAGCTTTCAATGGACTTTGCCATCATCATCAGGAGCTGCAATTACAATGATAACAGTAGCAACAAAAGTGTAAAATGAATTTAAATTGACTCAACTTACAGTAGTAAGTGAGGATGTTGCTAATTGTTGTTTACGTATAGGATGAGGGAAACGTCCAGTAACATGGTGAGAGCTGGATAGATGGTACAATGGTCAAAATTATATAAAATATGACAAGAACAAGTTAAAAACAGATTAAAAATTATTTAAAAAACATTAGAGCATTACATCGTGAAGCCACTTGATGATTGCAAAAAATGGTGGTCATGGAATAATGAGTGAGATGAACCCTTTGACAGAAGGCCGAAGGTTGTCAATGTCTGTGTAGAAAGATGGAACGAATTGTGGGCGTGTGCCAAAGGTTCATCTCACTCATTATTCCATGACCACCATTTTGTGCAATCATCAAGTGGCTTCACGATGTAATGCTCTAATGTTTTTTAAATTTTTTTTAATCTGTTTTTAACTTGTCTTGTCATATTTTATATAATTTTGACCATTGTGCCATCTATCCAGCTCTCACCATGTTACTGGACGTTTCCCTCATCCTATACGTAAACAACAATTAGCAACATCCTCACATACTACTGTAAGTTGATTCAATTTAAATTCATTTTACACTTTTGTTGCTACTGTTATCATTGTAATTGCAGCTCCTGATGATGATAGCAAAGTCCATTGAAAGCTAGAGAGAATTAAAAAAAGTATAAAGAGTCCTCTTTGCTTAAATTTTGTCGAAGTACCCAACAAAAGGCGGAAGCTTTAATTTTTCACCTAACGATTTAGACGACAATGACCACGTCTCAATATATATATATATATTATATATATATACTTTCGTCTAAGTGCATCTATTGCAGACTTTCCTTTTCTGAAACCAAATCGCGAGAGAGACAGTCCGTTCTTTTCCTCGACGTATTTTTTTAGCCTACGTTCCATCATCTTTCCAAGTGAACTCCAGCATACACAGAGGAGTATATTTGACTTCCCGATCGGTGGGTTTCCGACAGACCCAGCTGAAGCTGGCCGGTACGACGCTGGATGCCACCAGACTGGACCGAAAAGTCCTTCAGAGCTGCGTACACCCCATCGCGGAGTACAGCCAGCTATCCTTATCTACACCGACTGATAAGCAAATATTTGCCGGTGTACTCTAAAGTCTCTTATCTTATTAAAGCTGGGATTGGCTCGACGGCACTGGCATACTGCCTGGATCTTGTTTGCACAGCCTCTTTACGCACGATGGGTTCTTTTTCGGCTCTGCTTGGCGTAATGTTTTGAGTAAACAGGGGTTAAGGAAGTTTGCAGCCGACAAAATGTTCCTAAACAGATATTAAATGTCTTGAGAAGCCTGTAGTTTATACGTAGCCACGTTTCGCTTGATGACTACTCTACCACAACATGCGCGAAATATAACAAAAGGTGTACACACGCAACATATGAGAATTACAGAACAGTTATGGAATTATACCATTTACACGCATAGCAAGCCAGAAACAAAAGACAAACATTAGAAACATAAAAGAATAAATGAGAACTAAATAACAAAACAATAACTTAAGCATTGAGAGATGTTTGCATTTGTAACAGCTGTTTTCTAACAGATTTTCCAGAGGCAGGTAAACTTTTTCGTTAGTTGGACTGCTCCTCGTAGACGTGTGTCCTACTTATAGATCGTTTCGAAGCGTTAATGCAGACAGTTCCGTTCAGCTCGATGGTTGAGGTGTAGCTGCAACAACGACTAAATCCCCAAAAGGGTGAGAACAGTGCCCCGACAATAAAATTCACCGATGGAGGCCGATTTCTATCGAAATTTCCACAACCCGGCAAACCCCGCACTGGGTGTGAAATTGCTTCACTGACGCAGGTTGTGGCCGCTGAACTGCTACACGAGAGCACCGGAAATAGCACCAAAAAAAAGGAAACCGTAACATCCTTAAGGGACATGAGTTATAGTAAAACTTCCACATAACGATGTGTGCTATTCTTATTTCATTTTCAAGTGAATAAGGTAGAGTTTTATAGTGTGTTTAAAATGACGGTACGCCACTGTCTAGTTGTAATCGAATTAGACAAACAAATACGAGGGTTGCGGACCTCAAAGGATTTTTTACGGTACAATATGAGGAGCGAGCGATTTTTTTGATTAAATGTTTTGTCGGCCAGTGCGTAGTTGTTTGGAGGGTCCGATACAAAGACATTAATTTCGCTGTTTGTTGTATGTTTTGTATGAGGACGGAGGGGGTTCCACCTTCTGAAACTATTATGTCTTGAGTACAACGTATATAAGGGATTATGCTACAAAAAGTGAGAGGCTCATAGGCTTGTGTAACAATCCAAAAAATATATCTCATTTTAGAAATTCTTCGCTATTACAATACTTCCTCACCACTAGGTGTGGAAAGTAATAATTATGCCATTACGGACATATAGCCATGAGTGATCAGCCGATAGAGCATTACATTCATCACATAGGCGCCATATAGGTCGATAAATACCCTAAACCGCATCCGCTGAGAAATGCATAATCTGCAATGGTGTATTATTTGTTGTCGATGGGTCGACACGTGGGATTATTTCTGCACCGGGATCACTCGGGGCGGATTTCTCTTCGTGGGACTGGACCTTCTTGAGCCAAAAAGCAAGTATCTGTTTCATTTTATTGTACACTTATACCTTATTTGTTTGTATTATCATTTGAGCCTTAATGCCAGCGAGACCGTGCAATCCAGAGCAAACTTGCCCCCACATCACAATCGTGACAATATGCTCATTCAACTTTTCTTCATAACATTATTTGGATGATCATATCCTGGAATGTTAGCATGTCATCAAGGGAGACTGTTACGCCTAACATCTTGCGATTTCACGTCGCTTGAAACTAAGCAAATATTATTGTCTTATGACGGAATTGATATAGTGCGAACACGTTTCCGTGATGCGACTGTGCGTATAGTATATGACGTCGTCTTTATCTAATTTATTAGCGGCTTCCGCACCTCCCCCTGACGATTGGGGTGAATTCGACCCCGTGTTGCTAAGGCAATTTCATTAAATTTGCATCAAAGCACAATGGTAAACTGAATATTTCACGAAAATTTCGTAGCGTCTTGCAAACTCCCGCTAAGTAGATAAGTAAATTGTGTTTGGCTATGTTGCTACAGTAATTAAAAGGCTTACCGAGTGTAAGGCTCTTGTAGGGTTCTGTCTGTCGTGGTTAGCGTAAGTCGTCGCGAGCTTTCGATATTAATTTACAAGTTTTCATCAGTTATATGTATGTGCCTTAATCTAACAGCCATGACTATCAACATTAGAATTATATAAATAAAATGACTGGTTGTTATTGATAGGAAACAATAAGTTTCTCTACTACTTAAAGATTAGCAAATGTTACATCGATTCCAATTCTTTAGTATTTGAGATACCAAATAACCAGTTTGGTAATTTTCATATAACTTTCATATATTTTATGAATAGAACATAAAATTGCTTAATTTATATACATAACGATAAATTGATATCGTATTCGTTGGGACAACCATTGAAAGCTTACCTCTTGCTTATGATTTATGTTTATTTTCCTACGAAACGTCAAAATGAAAAAAAGAAACGTCTCTAGATGGATTTCTAACCAAATTTTATTGACGAAACCGTAATCATTTGAATACTACTATAAATAGAGTCGTCTTTTCAAATTACACCATGTTAACACGATTCTTTTTACTATGTATATTTCCATCCCACGTATCCCATCTCCTCCCCGAATCAATAAAGAAACACCTCTTTGATCTGCTCGTTGTCTCGCGAACAGCTGAACATCACTCTTGACGGCGCCCACTTCTCGCTCCCCTTCCCACTTCCCGCGTTTATTAGAAAAAGTGAAAATTGCTCCTTTCCCCATCTCCCGGATCCAAGACGACCGTTGCGCAGAGAGCCGAGATGATTGAGCTGTTATTCTGTAAACGCCTCTCTATCGATGAATTATTTACGCGAGAGCTGTCTGGATGTGTTGATGTGTTTACTTCTTCAGACGTAACGGAGATGGGCGCTTTTGGACTTTAAACGCTTCTGATAACCCTGAAGGAACATTCTGTAAATATGAAATACTTGTGCCCAAAACCACCTGTATTTAAGATATAACTCTGGAAAACGTAGTGATGGTTTATCAAAACCAAGATAAGTACACTAGATCTTGGGATATGGTGTCGTATATCTTATTTAAATCGAGAGAGACATTAACCGTTCCCAGGTTGTTATCTAAATTGGAGAATAAAACAGATAGTGCAGAAACAGTGCTACGTCCTTTTCGGAGCCCGAACTACTCTTCAGACAATATTTTGTTAGTGCAAGGAAAGTTTCAAATTATGGTGAATGTACCCAACAAGTTTGGCGGTAATTTATAAAAATGGCGAATGCGTAAATGACATCGTGTTGAACCTAGGAAATCTGCCAACAAAACCTTGTTCAGCGACTTCCACAAAATTTTATTTCCAAACAGTTCATAGCTCAGTTATTCCTATAAGTAAACCTACAATTTTATAAATATACAACAATTTGGTCAAATCAATCGCAAACTATGTACTAAATTCCTGTTTAAAATAAGTACGAGATATTTCCTTATCTTTCTTCAAGAAATAACTTTTTTGTCACAAAAAAACAAAATGATAAACAAACCATGGGCGTAGTGAAGAAAAGCATTTACTTATTAAGTAAATCCTTTTAGTCAAATTTCTTCTGAAAGTAGTACCAACTAATCTGATGTACCTATTAAAGTCTCCTTTAAGCTTTAAATCAATAAATCTTCAAAACTACTAAAGTGAAGCTCATGTATTTTACATAATTATAAAGGGGATTGAAAGACCTTTAAAATAATGTATCACTCGACCCCCCTTTCCATTTAACATTTTAGGGTTGCTGTCACCCCCGCCCAGGGGGCTGCACGTGTTAACGTGATTTTTTGCCAAACTTGCGTCCCCCTCGAAACCAAAATCGACGTGTCTGAGCGTTTTTCAAAAAAAAAAACTGAGCTGCCAGTGAATGCGCCTGTTTCGTTTTCGATGCGCCATCCTGTAAATAAATTCGACTGAAGGTTTCGTTTGGTGTGTCCCACTTCTTTCCGTTAGGTTTGTCCTCAGAACCTGGGCTCTTCGGCTGCAAGCACCATGTACAAATAACTTAATAAACGGCACCTGGGCTCTAATAAGTAATGCGGTATCTATCTCGAACTGATGAAGCACCAAGCCCCAAGCAACGTCGCATCTCCTCGAGTGGAGTCACAGCATCCGAAGAGGGCACGCTCAAACAGATTAGCGGTGACATCGAACTCTGGAGTGTTTTGTCAACGGCGGCGTTGTAGACGACAGCTCCGCTGCTGCCAAAGTTTACAGACTGCTAATAGTTGGGACACTGGCGCAAATACATCTTTTACAATCACCAGTAAAAGTCTGCTTCATTGCTTGCCTATGAATGAGCAGATTTCTCGTAGCTATCGTTATTGCGTTTGAAACAAAATAGGAAAGATCCACTGACCATTTTTAACATATTTGGCCGGAACTTCGTGGATTCCATAGCATTCATGGTTTTCTATAATATTTCGTGAAGGTAAACAACTACAGACATCGAAATAAGATAGCGCAACGCGCCACGTATTTCCAGAATGGCAGTGATCGATCTGCGATTACAATACTTCCTCGTTAGGAGACGTCAGAAGTAAAAACAAGAAGATTTAAAAAATGGAAAAATTGAAGATAACCGAGAAAGTAACACTGATAAGTGACTGAAAATGATGCGATACGATGGATCGCGGCCGCCATCTGCTACCTGCTTTTATAAGTTAGTCGGATCTATTACCAAAGGTGCAATATTTACAACCCCGTGGCGCACGACAAGTGCGACCGATAGGTACACGATAGGTCAGCTGAAAATAATTTTATAGTTTTTAAACAGTTTCACGGGGAAATCTATGATTTATTTATTTATTGGTGCTTAATATATTTGCGTGCTTCCACAGGTCAAAGTGGAAGTTAAAGGACAGAAGAGTAAAGACGCAAAAAAACAAAAAATGTTGCAAAAAACAGCATTAACAGAAAAATTGTAAACTGATTAAGATTGTGAATTAAATACAGAACTCTAGAACAAACTCACCTGAAGAAAATAACAAACAGAGCAAAAGTAAACAAGCACAGTACACAACCATTTTAAGAGGTCCGAAATGTTATTATCTGAAAATTATTTTGTATTGATAGGGTGAACTTGAATTCTATACTTAAATATGATTTGGGCCCAGACATTTTAAAAGCCTCATGAAAAACAGTATAGAAGTAGATTCCATAGTAGCTAGAACCGTTTCTACACGATTTTAAGGAACCCACACACAGTGACCTCAGTTCAGAGTGCGTACGACATTCTTCAGTGGAAGTATCGATGATATTTGGTTAGCAACGTATCACTAAAAACACAGCTTTTCCGAACCAGAAAAATTGTCATGGATAGTTTCTTGAGAACGAGGTTTACATGTCCCTCCCAAATCAATACTGACACCCAAAAATGTTACTGCGTCTATGGTATCGATGTTATTACTATAGACTATATTTGAAGCATAGTGTGAAATGATAGAATTACCTGGGCTGGAACTGTAATTAATATACTCACAAAATTGCGATGCACCCTCCCCCAGCCCCTACAGCCCCAACTTTCAGTTTTGTTACCCGTAAAAAGTCTTTGTTAATCCCCGCGGTAGTAAAATCGGACCAAAGTGCTCCAAGTATTAGTGTTCTGTATATTTTGCGAATCTCGAATATCCCCGGCACGAAACAGGAAATTAGCGAGTATATGTCGTACGTCGTGTCTGTTTTGTTCGAGCAGACGTAGACGAGAGATTAGTTTCACTTTTAGGAGGACGTCATGACCAGCCGAGTGCCATCTGCGCTCTAGCCGTGCAGATTGAATTTTTTTGTTAAATCCTCTCTGTCTGATTGGTAATGGATTGGAGTTTTTGGCGTTTGAGTAACTAGAGATCTAGCTTTATACAAAGCGCATGGAAGCAGCCAAATTATTTTAGGTAATGAATTAATACGTCCTTTAGACACCAGCAGGGGTATTACGTAACTTGGACAGTCATAATACGTCGTTTTTCTTGAAATTATGTATTAGCATATCCAAGAAACTTAAGATATGCTACTTTCATATAATTAGGTCTAAGGGGCCGTTCAAGTATTACATGAGCACTATGGGGGGGCGGGAAGGTCTTTGCTTTGCTTATTTTGTATGACATGGGGGGTAGGGGAGTCTAGATGATGATTACACGGTAGTTATTTACTTTTTTACACGAATGGCTACCCTCACATTGTCTTTGCTTGAAAACGAAACTCATTTTCGGGGATCCCCGCAAATAATGCATACGTTTAATGAACAGCGCGCGGTAATTCCCCTACTAGCTTTAGAACCGAGTAGGGGAATTACCGCGTGGTGTTCACTTGTCTAAATTTCCTCTATCAGTGTATTGTTTCATTTGGATACTATAGCTAGTAGACGTATTGTAAGTATAGTAAAGCAAGTTAACATTTGTGTTACCATTGATTCCATTAGCCAAAGTTTAATGTTTAAATAAGATGTCGTTTCACATAGACAAATCCAAGTTATACCAAAAATTGTTTGTATGTTTTAAAAATCTCATACAAGTACGAAAGTACAAAATGTACATTTTGTTAGTTAACGAAGTGTGGCGAAATTACAAATTACAAGCAACATTCGACAAGGAACTAGATATTATTGTATCTAAGAGAATCGAAGAAGAATTACAAGCGGCGACTAAGAATAAATGCAATCTACTAAATTTTTTTTCTGAGGTGAGTGACGAAATCATTTTAGGTACCTATGAGTAGTAGAAATATTAGAAATCTCCAAAAAGTTTCTCTTTATTGATTAGAAAATATTATGGGCTATCTCAAAGTATAGAGGTAATATTCATTATATTATAGATTTATTTCTTGTGATTGATTCCGTCAATTGGTCACAAAGTACAGGATGTTAGTTTTATACATATATACAGAAAACTAACACCCTGTATCTTGTGACCGGAACGAATTGCTCGTTTAAACATATTAGATTCAAAGCCATAGGGTTTTATATTTACCATATACATTGCCATACTTTGTATTTATGTAGCTTAATAAGAGAATCTTTAGCAGAAGCCATAGAAAGTTTTTATTTTTAGGCAACCTGTGAACCTGCAGAGAAAACACAAATTATACAGTCCCCTAAGGTCAGGTAGGATTCGTTAAAAAAAGTCCTTTTACTTTCCGTGTTTCTGAGGTCGTGAAAATTTTTACCTGTCGTCGAACCTTTACCATGTCTGAGAAAATTGAATTTAATCTGCCAAACGCAGACATTCAAAGCTATCGAAACACATACATACAGATGAAGTCAGACCTGTTCGAACTTCCGGGTGCAGAAAATCCTTTCATCAAAACTACGGATGTTTGCATTGCTATGCAGCTCGCAGATATCACAATAAAAGTATTGAAAGCAACGAAGATTTCCATTTCATTTCTAATCTAGTAAGCCGTCCCGGGATCGATATTAAAATGGAAAACGTATTGGATCGTGACTGGACGTTGCTACAGTACAGCTTGAACAGGGGTGGCTGTAGAATTTATTACTATGAAAGGTTTTAAATAACAGGTGCCTTATACAGGGTGTCCCAATACTCTATGGAAATGAAATACCACGTATTTCTGGACTCAAAATAAGTCGACTTGACATGATTTTCCTCTATGCAAACGTGCTTGTTTTTAAAACACATTTTGTACGATATTTTTGGAATCAATAGTTCGATTTGAATGTAATTTGAAAAATATGTGTTTTGCTTGACGTCCTATTTTTTTAGAAAAAACCAGAAAACGTTCGCGTAGAGTGAAAAAACCTACATACATTACAGATAATAATAATAATAATAATAATATTTATTCACTCAATATACAAAGATAACAAACAATATGAGTAAATAAATATAAAATCAAAACAGGCCCAATAGAAGGCATCACCTGTACATGGACCAATAATTTAAGTTGAAACTGTAGAATGCAAATGACAAAAAAGGACAAAAATTAGCTACAGTAGATTATGTATTTAGTTGATGTTCGTATTTATGAGTTTATGAATTTCAGTCCTAGATATAGAATGTAGCCACTTTTTTAAATTTCTTTTGAAACAATTTCCGAAACGTAAATCTTTTAAGTCTTTAGGTATAATTTCATAAAATTTAGGCGCTAAATAGAGATATGATCGCTGCATTATAGATTTATGCGGTTGAGGAACTACTGTGCCACGAATTTTGTACCTGGTATAATGATTATGTTTAATTTTGTGGTCGGTGTTTACAAATTTATGGTAGTGAGTGATACTGTGTAAGAAATAAAGCTGTCTTATATCATACATTCGAACATCTGCGTATAATTTTTCAGTGGGATAAAGTTTCGGTTATTTAAATATCATTTTTAGAATACTTTTTTGAAAAACATCTAAATTATAGATATGTGAGGAATATGCAGCTCCCCATGCTAATATACCATATGTGAGATGAGGCTCAATCAGTGCATGGTATAATGTTCGAAGATATTTTTCTGTCAATATATTCCCAAGGTATTTAATTTTGTAGGATACAAATCTAACTTTCTTTAAAATATAATTGACATGAATGTCCCATCGTAAGTGAGGATCCAAAACCACTCCAAGGTATTTTATGTTGGGCACTCTATTAATTTGTATTTTTTGATCATTAATATTGAAGGAGAAATTTGTGTAATTTGGCAGATGTCTAGCATAAGATCCAAATGGTAAAAAATGTGTTTTAGAGTAGTTAATGCTTAATTTTCTACTGTTAAACCACCGAATAATTTTGATAAAATCATTTTCAATTACATTTTTCAGATCAGACCAGTCAGTGCCTTCATATAATATTGCAGTATCATCTGCAAAACTAGTTATTTTGCCAACACGATTAATTTGGAAAATATCATTTAAATATATATTGAATAACAGCGGACCTAAGACAGTTCCTTGTGGGACACCACACTTAATATACATTTCTTTACTAAATGATCCTGATATCTGCACAGATTGTGGGCGATTTGACAAATAACTTTCGATCAGTGAGTACGCGTTTCCTCTGAAACCAATTCTCTCCAGATGCTTACTAAATTTTTTGTTTCTTATGAAAACAGTTTAAATTAATAAGTAATGTATGAGTTTATTTTTGATTGTAAATTTGTGGTTTGTTCTTCATAAATTGATTAATTAACGCTTGACGAGAAAAACTACATCCTATAGTATACGATAATTATAACAATGTCGGCACCTGTTAGAGAGGATCTCGATTTTCAACGATTTGGGTGTCGCTTTTGACGCTAAACTGACATTTAATGACCGCATGCTCCATATAGTGGATACAACATTTAAAGTACTAGGCTATTGCGTCAGAAATTGGTCGCGCTTTTATCAGGAGTAACGCATCTGTCATCTGGTCTCTTACCTATCGAAACTACCCAGCCAGCGTAAGGCACTTAAATATTTTTATTTCAAGTGTCACGTCACTACCCTGAAAGAGATTTTGACCATTCGGCGCTTCCAAGTTGAGTCGATACAACAAAGGCTTGCTTTATCAGTGCTGCAATTTTTACATAAAATACTAAACAATCAAATTAAGTAGAATCAATTTTCGCTTCCTTTGGTTAGGTCGCCGGTGTCAAATTTTGTTTTACCCTGACATTTTTAATACAAACATCGGGTGTAAATCACCGTTAAACTATACAGAGTGTTTTCAAAGTTGTCATTTATTTTGACTGCTTATCGGACTCGTCGAAAGGAGTTGATATACCAAAATAACCTATGTAAAAGCTGCTTAACAATCATGTTTGGGCAGTAGAAAATCCGCATGTTGTAAAAAGAACTCATTTTCAAAAGAGATTTTTATTGAATGTTTGGGCTGGTGCGGTAAATGGCATGCTTCGACACACTTATTAGATGTTCCTCTAAATGTGAGACAGGAATATCTAAATAATGAGTTTCCAACTTGTAAAGAGTCGTGGATTCGCCGATAAAGATTTTACGCTAATCGAGCAAATGGGGACAATTTTGACCAGTTTTTGTAAAAGCGGTATCCATTTAACTTGATACTGATTTTTAAACGATATCGCTTGCTTGTCTTGCTTGTTATTTTTTTGGATGTAGTCCGGTATTGCGCAGAATTCCTTTTAATGAAAACTCGCATTGACCAGAAGGGCATCGCCTGGAATCTTTCGTCCTTTTCTACTTATCTATAATGACGATTCCACAAAAAAGACGACGATAGTTTGGCAAGCGAAAACTTTAATTTGGGAGGAATTTAAAATGTGCCAGAAGTTTGCGGGCTATATAAAACCTAAAGGATAATTCTGGTGTCTTCGAAAAGAATTATAGCGACGAGCTACAAAGAATAAAGGGCCGGGTTGCCGTATATCAAGCCGTTTCCGAGTTTAGAAGTTTTATAAAGACGCTAATGGAATAAAGTATAAGTGTTTTGAAAATCTATTACCAGCTCTATATTCTGCGGCTAAAAAGAATCTGTGTTCTGTTCTGTTGGTAAAATAACATAGCGTTTTAACTTATATTTGCAAAACTGATATCGACTGTGTATCACATAACATTTTAATCAGAAAGCTTAAAGTGTATAACTTCAATAAAAAACGAGTGAATTTTGGAAATAAAACATCAGATGAAAAATGTGTTGTACACGGTGTATCCCAAGGTTCGCTACTTGGGCCGATTTTATTTCTGACATAAATCAATGATTTGACCAACGACAAAGATGAAAACTATATACTATTTGGTGATGATACTATAATCTCTGTTAGATATAAAAGTATTTCTGAGCTCTCTGGGAAAGCTGCGATAGCACAGTCGAGAGCCAAGAATTGGTGTGGTGCAAATAAGCTGACCTCGAATGAAGACAAGACAGTAAATATGATTCATTGAAAGATCTAGAATCCTACAGTAAATAAACAAAAAATTTCTGGGTCACATTCACAAGAAATTGAAATGCGACATTCACACAAAACCTGGATAATGTTTATAAGTTTCTGAAATGGCCACCAGGCTAGATTTTTATCTATGGGGTCAGTTAAAGGGCATCGTGTTTCAGACTCAACCTACAACCAGAGAAGATATGAAAAACAGGATTCATAACCTAACATGCCAAGAGTCGAAACTGAAGCTGCAGTTTCGTCTACCCATGAGTGGCTTTAGGAATGTGTAGAGCGTGATTGTCAGAATGTAGAACATTTATGGGGGATTAAAAACCTTTCTTCTTTAAATCGGCTCTTCTTAGGGCCACAACTTAATAATACAAAAAAATCCAGGAAATTAGTTTAAACAAAAATTTAAGGGATTTCCGTATAAAATTTTCTTTTGTTTAAATAGTAGTTTAGGAACAAGATCTCGAGATGCGATTTTCGCGAGCTTGTTTAGATATAATTTAGAAACTTTTTCATTAAAAAAAACATAGCTATGCACTTAATTTTTTCAAATATCATAAAATTTGCAGCCCAAGAATATATCTATTCAACTAGCCTAAGTTTGTTAAAATTGGCTCAGCCGTTTCGAAGATTTTTTGGCGGAAACCATTGAATTTTAGAAATTCAGCAAAAATTTTCGAACGAAAAAGGTTCAGATTATTAGAAACATCACTTGACAAGATTGCAATTCCTGGTACCCGTTTCAGAAACTTAAAATATTTTCCAGGTTTTTCTCTTGAATTGTTTTCGCCGCAGAAGGAGTACCTCGCATTCTTAGTTGGTCACCCTGTACATACCCTGAAACTTCGTTCAATTTCACACTTTGATAACAACTTACCTCTGGAATTCGGCAGTGAGAAGCTTAAGCCTAGACCTGCAGCGAGCAGCTTCTTGCAGGGCCTGTTTGGCCCTAGTTTCGCTATCGGCCCGAAGACGTCTTTCGCGGTCAGCATCCCTCTGAGCGGATTCCCTCTGAAACAACAACGTTACAATTACTACAAGTCGCCAAAGCAAACTGTTGAAAGATTTACATGATATCCGATGGATATGACTTTAATAAAACGCAAAACTCCTATATCGGATCAGTCTATCCAGATATGGATGCCAAAATGGATACTCAAAACGTAATTACCTAAATCAAGTTTATCACAAACAGACTGAGCATACTCGGAAATACTCGTGCTCGTTTCAGTTGAGCAGCTTGTGCTAAAACCACGTTGCAAATTTGTAATAATATCCAATTTAAGAAAGCAATTTTTTATATAAATTGCAACCACTTTAATAGGGCGATTGTCATGACAGAAGCGTTGTGTTACGATAGTTTGCTGCGTATTTTATATATTATATATTATAAAGTACGGTTGTAGGTGGATTTCTGTAGTGTAAATAAAAATAAATAACCGATATTTAAATCACAAGCGTATTGCCTAATGCTGATCTCTATTATATATTTACTACATCGTTAAGTGAAGTCTGGCAACACCGAGCTGATACCTGACTCTTTATTACTCTACGTCGTTCAACTGTTAGACTGCCGTTTAAATTCCAATTAAGGCTCTTCTGTCAAACAATCATTTTCACGCGGATTACTAGCGGCAAGCTCACTAAGACCTCGTTTGTATTGCGTCTCGGGATGAAAATTAATCGCGTGAACACTATGCTAACGTTTTCGGCACAAATACTCTTTAATCCCATGCGTTATCCTACAATGAGCATTTACCAGATGTTTTCGTTGACTCTGCACGTTTTTCGAGCCGTTAGTGTAGAGTGGATACAAGTCATGAGGATGGGTTAAGCTTTCTTTAGATTTATTATCGTAATATCTACCGATGTTGTACTGGAAAGTGTCAACCGGATGGCCAAATAACTATTTTTTTTTTCAATTATTCGCTAAATGCTATCTTTAGCGGAGTCCTGACTATCCAGCGTTCTCCTGTACTGAATCCTGAGCTCCAAGTCTAAATAAGTTCTTCTTCAGGAACAAATGTTGCTCCAAAAGCTTCGAGGCGTATTTTCAAGTAAGGCTATTTATTTTTCACACCATCACAAGCAACCGCGAGCGAGACCCTCCGTCTGTTTATTTTCACTGATTATTAAAAATCTCCGGCAAACATCATCGATATTGGCGCACCGCCATGTCAGCTACCTGCTCTTAATTTGTGTACATATTACTGTTTCTCTTTGATTCTTCGGTTCCTCGCTCCACTCCTTAAGAGGGTTATTTAAGCCCGTATTATGAAGTAGACTCACAGCAATCAGTATTCATGGAATGCATTTTCGCACACAACAAAATTTTTCAAGTTATAATTACGTTGATTCTATCAAAAAATAGGTTAAAGAGATTGCATGATCAATTTAGAAAAGGTTATATACTAAGTGACATATACATCCGAACACCCAGTTTAAATGGTTTAATTTTAATAAAAGTTGGTGAATGTATTTATCTTGCTATAAATAACAAGTGAAAAAATTTTCAGCTTTATCAGTTGGACATTCCGGTTTTTATACTGCTTTTTTTAATTCACTAACGCTCTAAAAATGAATATTTCAGCCGCAGTAAAGAATCAACGTTGGCGGATTTTGGTTCTTGACATCCTTTACGGTCGGTTACGATGCCTAGAGTATGGAGACCTGTACGATTTCGTCAACTTAGTGAGTTTGATAGGGGCCGTATAGTGGGACTTCGGGAAGCTGGACTTTCTTTTCGGGCAATTGCAGTTAGAGTGCAAAGAATTGTAGACACTGTGGTTAGGTGTTGTCAGGCATGGCTTCGAGAAGGCCGTACGCAAAGAGCAAGGGGCACTGGACGCCGCCGTAGAACAACAGACCGTGAAGATCGCCGCCTAAGATTATTGGCCTTAAGGGAACGTTTCTCCACTACCAGGTCCATTGCAAATGAATGGTTTGCAGAACACGGAAGACCTATTGGTATGCGAAGTGTTTACCGACGAATGAGAAGTTTTGGCTTGTTTTCATACCGGCCACACTGAGTCCTCCCTTTAACTCGAGAACACCGACGTAATCGCCTTGAGTGGTGCAGACAACGGTCACTCTGGGATCAGGAATGGAACAGTATTGTCTTTAGTGACGAGTCTCGATTTTGTTTAGGCATGCACGATGGTCGTGCCAGGGTTAGAAGGCGACGTGGTGAAAGGAGGAATCCACAGTTTTTGGGGTGCTACAGCTTTTGGTTCCAGGTCACCTATAATCTTCATCAGAGGTAACATGAACGCGCAGCGTTATATCCACGAAGTTCTAGAACCCCATCTTTTACCCTATCTTGACACCCTGGCAGATCCAACTTTCCAACAAGATAATGCCCGACCACATGTTGCAAGAGTCACAATAGACTTCTTTCAACATAATGATGTCACATTGTTACCATGGCCACCAAGATCTTATCCCCAATTGAGCACGTGTGGGATATGATGGGTAGGAGATTGCTCAATTTGCAACGTCCTCCTCAGACTCTAGAAGCACTTCGAGAGGAGTTGGTGGTTGCCTGGAATGAGATACCACAGAAGGACATAGAAGCATGCCTAGGCGCGTTGGAGAATGCGTAGCACATCAGGGTGCATCCACACATTATTAAAGGTCAAAGGGCTTTAAAGCAGTGCAATCATTTTGAAATTTTTATCATTTACTTATTATGCTTCATTAAGTACTTATACAAAATTTTATTAAAATAAAACCATTTAAACTGGGTGTTCGGATTTATATGTCACTTAGTATATTTACTACCGTGCGTTTACCTTTTCTCAATTTCAACGATATCGTACTCTTAGAAGATCTGTATTGACGAGCCAGTCTCCTGGTTGACATTTCAACCTGATTTTTTGCTCTTCTCGCCAATCTCTCTGACCTCTGTGCAGTAAATGCACGTGGTCTTTCACTTTTTGGGAGATTCAGACACGGTATGGAATAAATGTCAACTGACAGTAAAGTAAGTTTGTTTCCAAATACTACTCGATATTACTTAGTGTTTGTTAAAATTAAAGCCAATGCATTTATAGGACATTCGTTATATAGATCATCTTGTAGTAAAATCTAAATACCAGTGCACCGTTGCTACTAAAAAACTTTTCTAATTTTATTTTTGAACGGCGTAAGGTCAGTAGAACTGGGAAAAACCTCCTCTTGTCAATCTCGATACCCAATAGGACACAGGAGCAGTCATATCGGCCAGTTTTTGATCTACGAAGCTATCAACGGTAGCACACGTCCTAGTGTACAATACTCCTGATAACATACGGTATATTTTAAAACGCCTCTCTGAATTTGTGTACATACGACTGTTTCTCTTCGATTCCTCGTTCGACTCGTTAAATCACCCGCTTTATTTTTGTAAGTGCGTTTGTATCGTATGTTTGCTAACGGGGACGCCATTATTATGTTTACTTCTTTCCGCTTCCCCCTGCGTTCGAAGATGAGATCAAATTTAGGCGGCCGTGGACGACGATTGTTTTTCCCTGGATGGTCTCGTAAATGTGACGTCTACCACTTCCTTATAAGATACGATGCTCTAGAAATGTCGATTTGGGAATAGACGGTGATGGTGTTGGTATCAGATACAATAAAATTAATCGGACAAGTGTGTTGCGGTGAAAGAGCGAGCGGAAAAACGGGCTGTTTTTCGGCTTCAAATGTATCTATGCTGATGAAACATTTAAGACCTGGATACAGTATGGATATCTCATACATATCATACGTTTGTTTAATTCCAGTCCTATACTAAAGCAGACGGAGATTTGTATCATCATAGATACGATATTATACAGAAAGCAAATGTAATAAAACAGCTATAAAATGAGGACGCCCTACAGACGTTTAATGCTGATGGAATTGACTTGTTTGCTACAAGCACTGCCTTCCTACTATGCGAAACCATAAATATTTTATCCTGCTATAAAAACAGTATTTTGGACGAATCGTCCAAGCTTTTGTCTGGTGACTCCTGCAAAATAGTCTAACTGTCGCTCTGTTCATTTGTATTAGTCATGAAACAAGGTACTTTCTTTGTTAAAAGATTTTGATATTGGAATTCTGTTGTGGCAAGTATCGAAAAACGCATTGCAATACGACTACGAGTATTATCATTCAAATGATCAGGTTCAAAACAGTTGGTAAATGGGTCCCAGTCGATTAGTATATGAGATAATTTCATAACTTCCCGAACAAAAACGTCCATCGGAACCAAGCAATCCATCCTACGATTAGTTTATGAGGAATAGACGGATACAATTTGTCTCAGACCAAAAACCTGATGAATCAGCATACTAAATGAAATATTTCGTTGAAACACGTTGAAGGAAGGTGTTCTGTTATAATAATAATAATAATAATAATAATAATAATAATAATAATAATATTTATTCACTCAATGTACAAAGATAACAAACAATATGAGTAAATAAATATAAAATCAAAACAGGCCCAATAGAAGGCATCGCCTGTACATGGACCAATAATTTAAGTTGAAACTGTAGAATGCAAATGACAAAAAAGGACAAAAATTAGCTACAGTAGATTATGTATTTAGTTGATGTTCGTATTTATGAGTTTATGAATTTCAGTCCTAGATATAGAATGTAGCCACTTTTTTAAATTTCTTTTGAAACAATTTCCGAAACGTAAATCTTTTAAGTCTTTAGGTATAATTTCATAAAATTTAGGCGCTAAATAGAGATATGATCGCTGCATTATAGATTTATGCGGTTGAGGAACTACTGTGCCACGAATTTTGTACCTGGTATAATGATTATGTTTAATTTTTTGGTCGGTGTTTACAAATTTATGGTAGTGAGTGATACTGTGTAAGAAATAAAGCTGTCTTATATCATACGTTTGAACATCTGCGTATAATTTTTCAGTGGGATAAAGTTTCGGTTTTTTAAATATCATTTTTAGAATACTTTTTTGAAAAACATCTAAATTATAGATATGTGAGGAACATGCAGCTCCCCATGCTGATATACCATATGTGAGATGAGGCTCAATCAGTGCATGGTATAATGTTCGAAGATATTTTTCTGTCAATGTATTCCCAAGGTATTTAATTATGTAGGTTACAAATCTAACTTTCTTTAAAATATAATTGACATGGATGTCCCATCGTAAGTGAGGATCCAAGACCACTCCAAGGTATTTTATATTGGGCACTCTATTAATTTGCATTTTTTGATCATTAATATTGAAGGAGAAATTTGTGTAATTTGGCAGATGTCTAGCATAAGATCCAAATGGTAAAAAATGTGTTTTAGAATAGTTAATGCTTAATTTTCTACTGTTAAACCACTGAATAATTTTGATAAAATCATTTTCAATTACATTTTTCAGATCAGACCAGTCAGTGCCTTCATATAATATTGCAGTATCATCTGCAAAACTAGTTATTTTGCCAACACAATTAATTTGGAAAATATCATTTAAATATATATTGAATAACAGCGGACCTAAGACAGTTCCTTGTGGGACACCACACTTAATATACATTTCTTTACTAAATGATCCTGATATCTGCACAGATTGTGGGCGATTTGACAAATAACTTTCGATCAGTGAGTACGCGTTTCCTCTGAAACCAATTCTCTCCAATGCTTCTAATAATAATTTGTGATTAACTGTGTCGAAAGCTTTCTTTAAATCAACAAAAATGCAGATTGAAGGGATTCTGTTATCAATATTTTGATGTATTTGATTTACAATTTTAGTTATTGCGTCCGATGTAGCCTTCCCTTCTGTAAATCCATATTGATTTTCACTTAAAATTTTGAATTTTGTGAGGTATCGAATCATTCTAGTAGATAAAACTTTTTTAAAAACCTTTGCTACACTGGATATTATTGATATTGGTCTATAGTTGTTAACATCTGTTTTTGTTCCTGATTTATGTATCGGTATTATATTACCTTTTTTTAAAATTGAGGGATATATGCCAGATTCAAAGCATTTGTTGATTAGGTAAGTGAGTGGTTCTGTTATGTCCTCGGCTATAATTTTCAAATGCTCGCTTTTAATACCATCGAACCCAGGACTTTTCCGATTTTTTAAGGACATAACAGTGGTGTATACTTCACATTGCTCGATATTATCAAAAATAAATGAGTTCAAAGTTCTTTTTGGAGGCTGAGTATTTTGTACATTTGCTTGTATATTAATTGCTAAATTTTCGCCTATGTCAGTAAAGAATTGTACAAATTCATCGCATATCTGTTGAGTATTTTTTAATACTGTTGCAGATGTTGAATTTAACTCAGTGACACACTCTTTAACTTTTGTTTTCCCAGTAATCTCATCAATAGTTGTCCAAAGCCGCTTAGGATCATTTAAGTTATTATTCAATTTATTTAGATACTATTTTCGTTTGGTTTGCCTTACAAGCTCTATAAATTTATTTTTATATTGGTTGTAGCAGTCGGTATTCTCTGTAGTTGGCGTTAGTTTCATTAGATTATAGTCTTTCTTTTTCTATTGCCGATGTTATTAATCCTTTGGTAATCCAGGCATTTCTGCTTTTCTCTTTGTGACTAATTATTACTTTATTGGTACTAATATCTATTAGTTTTTTTATTTTCTCTATGAACAGTCCCATTGCTTTGTCTATATTATTTATAGAGTATAATTGTTCCCAGGATTCTTGTTTGACATTTGATATTAGTTTTGAATTGTCGACAAAAAATTTTTAATTTTTCTGGTTGTTATTAACCGTAGGGATGTTAGAATGTTTTTCATTTGAAGATATCAGTAAAATAGTGGAGAAGTGGTCAGTAATATCGCTTTGTAGGATTACTGGTATACAAGTAATTTTGTTGGATAGGTCTTTCACAAAGCAGTGATCTATACATGTTAATAGTGATCATGGGTCAGTTTCTGAAATAGATTTGGAACGAGTTGCTCAATAATTCAGAAAACTCAATAGCACAGGTAGCTTTTCGAAAAGTCGTGGTTGATTCCTTATCTTTGATTATGACCTTCACAAGGTTAAACTAGGATCATGTTGATTGTAAAGGTGGAATCGAAAAAAGCGCTTTAATGTGAACGTAGCTTCAGGGTTTGTATATTTGCATTTTGTTTTCATCGGCGAATCTAGACACTTTCTCGAAAAGTTTTGTAACAAAGTAAACCTACAAAAGAAATCTTTTGTAGTCTGCATCTGATTAAACATTTTTTGCACTGAAAATATTCTGTTTAAGCTTTGCATTCAAAGTAAGACATAAACTGTGCCCTTGAAAAGCTACTTGACCTTTAAGGTTCTTGAATTCTCGATCAACTCGTGCCTTTTGTATTCTACGTTTAGTCAACCGATAAAGATAACTTCATACCAGAGTCACTAAAAAGGGTCAAATCAATCAGATCATTTCAGCAACCAAGATCGACGATGCACGAAATTGTAGACATGAAAACACTGTTCCAGTCCTGATCCCAGAGTGACCGTTCTCTGCACCACTCAAGGCGATTACGTCGGTGTTCTCGAGTTAAAGGGAGGACCCAGTGTGGCCGGTATGAAAACAAGCCAAAACTTCTCATTCGTCGGTAAACACTTCGCATGCCAATAGGTCTTCCGTGTTCTGCAAACCATTCATTTGCAATGGACCTGGCAGTGGAGAAACGGTCCCTTAAGGCCAATAGTCTTAGGCGGCGATCTTCACGATCTGTTGTTCTACGGCGGCGTCCCTGTATATAAAGATATGAAAGTACCTTGTAAAGATCACGGTAACGTCCACAAACACTTTCTTACAAGGTGCTTTAACTCAATAATTCTTTAAGTAAATCGATTCTGCAAATTTTTGGTTTGTGTGTGGTTTGTGAACTACAATCAGCACATTCACCATTTTTGCAAATTAGTCAAACTGTTCCGTCTATTTCTCAGAAACTAATATCATAGGGTTGCATTGGTCCCATGTACAGTTTTGTTCGGGAAGGCAAGAATTTTCAGACAAACCAGCTGTGACCAATTTTCTATATGCTTTGTGCCCGATCCTTTCATTAAAATCAATATTAAACAAATTGACTATATGTATAAAATAAACACGCTCCGATTTTGTCTGGATGGACAGCTGTTTCGTACACTCTTTTAATTGTAATTGCATGCGGTACAACGGGATCCACCAAGTTCCGCTTTAACAACAAAATGACATGCTCTAAAGTCATGTGGAGCGCACACCTGCTTAATCAACTATAATGTATTACCTATAGGAACATGAAGCGCTGTTGCCCAACACATTCAATAAATCCACTTGGCTAACGTGAAACAGATTTTTGCGGTTCAAAACTGTTATTTGAATAGAATCTTATTGGGTTAATAAAATTTAAGATTTATTGGATATCGGAGTGCTTGGACTGACGATTATACCCAGCACCGCCTTTTATACCGCACTGAATTGTGTGTACGTACATAAATTGTAGTAGAATTTACAATTTACAGGCAACATAAATATGTTTGTAGTGTAGACGTGCACATTTATCTGATAAAAAGGTCGGTTATATCCGCGGTTTACATTTAAATTGAAAACCTCTTGAATTTATGCAGAATACGGATGAGTTAGCTCGACACCAGCACTTTCAGAGTTATAGGTTTCACCTGAATGAACGCATACATTTTTCATGCTCGGGAAGTGGGTACAATATAATATGTATGGTTGAATTTGTTGGATACATTTTGCAATAGATAGATACATTTATTGACTTGTAAAATGACATAATTCTTGTCCGAAGAGGACGTACATAGCACACATAATTAAAAGTACATATAATGAGTCTAAAAAATAGTTGCTCTCAAGGATTAGATAAATTAACGACTACAATAATCAAACAACTACATGTATATCTCTTGAATCCCTTAGTTCATACAATCAATCTGATTTTCAAAACGGAAAAAGTACCTGAACAATTTAAAACATCGGTTGTAGTACCTATTTACAAAGCAGGAGATAAAAAATATACAGGGTGGCGCATCAAAAACGAAACAGACGCATTTACTGGCAGCTCAGTTTTTTTTTGGAAAAACGTTCAGACCCGTCGATTTTGTTTTGTGCAGAATTACATATTACACTGTTGTGTACACGTTAAATCTACACTAACCCCCATATACGTGGTTATGTTGAGTGAACCATGTACTATCACCGATGGTGCGACTGATTAGACACTAAAAACAACACAAAAAACTTC
Source organism: Acanthoscelides obtectus (assembly GCA_963669975.1). Taxonomy (NCBI): domain Eukaryota; kingdom Metazoa; phylum Arthropoda; class Insecta; order Coleoptera; family Chrysomelidae; genus Acanthoscelides; species Acanthoscelides obtectus. The sequence continues at coordinate 8,111,363 of CAVLJG010000001.1, read as the reverse complement.
AACTGAATTTGTATGTTTGAATGTTGAAAATCTTGAACAGTTTCGGAACAGTGGAGTTAAAATGTCCTTGAGGAACTGGAAAGGAGTGTATGAATGTGTTGAAACGCAACACCTTACAACAATTCGAGCGAAAAAGCTTTTTTATGTAAGAGTTTGGAAGTGCAAGTTTGCAAATGTAGGATAAACTATAAACACACGATAGGTGATGTTAAGTTAATATAATCACATATGGATTACAAAAGTTGCCATAAACATTTAGAAACCCCCAGCTAAAGTGAAAAAAATGGATTTTACTCAGACATCAAGCATTTTTTAAAAATTTTGGCTCAGTTTTATATAATTTCATAATATTTAATAAACTGAAAACATTGTCACTTCATATTTTACAGTGTTCTGTTTCGAATACTTTGATGCTGTTTGCCGCCAAAAATTTGACGGAGAGATCTTGAGGCTGATTGGTACTCATACCCTTTGGTGCAAAATAATGGTTTGTTAAATTGTGAAATCCGCCCTTAGACTCTCATCTGCCCTGGTATTATAATATGTGTTAATGGTTTTGTTCTGCATAAATTTTGTTTTGTTTGTATGCGTGAAAAAATATGAAATGCTTGGTAGAGTCTTGATGTTTCATGATCTCTCTGCAGGATGTTGGATATCAATTTAATTATTCTCTTCTGTTGAACAAATGCTCTAGTTTTAGAGTTGCATAATACGACTGATTCGACGTTTTATTGTTTCCGACTGAGTGGTTTGCATCCTTTTCTATTTCTATTCCGATATTGTTAATTGTGTAATCGCGAATTCACCGTCAAGATTTTGGCAAGGTGACTCTTTAGGTTGCTGATCAGATTTTTTTTATGATCTGTATACTCGCACTTGATATGACGTTTAAATCTTTTCAGACCTTGTTAAAGAGTATCTTATATCTTGTACAGCTTTTTCAAGATTATTCCTACTTCCTCGAAAATATTATTATATACGTGGTTATGTTGAGTGTACCATGTACTATCACCGATGGTGCGACTGATTATACACTAAAAACAACACAAAAAACTTCAACTAAATTTGTATGTTTGAATGTTGAAAATCTTGAACAGTTTCGGAACAGTGGAGTTGAAATGTCGTTGAGGAACTGGAAAGGTGTGTATGAATGTGTTGAAACGCAACACCTAACAACAATTTGAGCGAAAAGGCTTTTTTATGTAAGAGTTTGGAAGTGCAAGTTTGCAAATGTAGGATACACTATAAACACACGATAGGTGATGTTAAGTTAATATAATCACATATGGATTACAAAAAATGCCATAAACATGGAGAAACCTTCAGCTGAATTGAAAAAATGGATTTTACTCAGACATCAAGCATTTTTTAAAAAATTTGGCTCAGTTTTATATAATTTCATAATATTTAATAAACTAAAAACATTGTCACTTCATATTTTACAGTGTTCTGTTTCGAATACTTTGATGCTGATTGCTGCCAAAAAATTTGACGGAGAGATCTTGAGGCTGATTGGTACTCGTACCTTATCGGTGCAAAATAATGGTTTGTTAAATTGTGAAATCCGCCCTTAGACTCTCATCTGCCCTGGTATTATAATGTGTGTTAATGTTTTTGTTCTGCATAACTTTTGTTTTTTTTGTATGCGTGAAAAAGACGCACTTAAAAATATGAATGCTTGGTAGAGTCTTGATGTATCATGATCTCTCTGCAGGATGGTGGATATCAATTTAATTATTCTCTTCTGTTGAACAAATGCTCTAGTTTTAGAATTGCATAATACGACTGATTCGACGTTTTATTGTTGCCGACTGAGTGGTTTGCATCCTTTTCTATTTCTATTCCAATATTGTTAATTGTAATCGCGAATTCACCGTCAAGATTTTGGCATGGTGACTCTTTAGGTTGCTGATCAGATTTTTTTTTATGATCTGAATACTCGCACATGATATGACGTTTAAATCTTTTCAGCCCTTGTTAAAGAGTATCTTATATCTTGTACGGTTTTTTTAAGATTGTTCCTATTTCCTCGAAAATATTGATGCACCATGTTTCAAATTCTCAAAATTCACAAAAAGTGTCAAATTCTGCGTCCCAAACAAATTGACGTACATCTATGATTATACAGGGTGTCCCATTTTAATCTCCCCACCCAAATATTTAGAAAACTAGGCACTCTGGGAATCGGTTTCTAAGAAAGGTCGTGCGGTTTCGGAGGGACGCGATATGATGTTGACAAGTGGCAATGACCTTGACTATGACCTTCAAAGATTCAAAATAGCTGCAGTTAATTGATTAGTTCAACAAAACATGAAAATGTGTCTCAGTTGATTTGTATGAAAATTCAGTATGACTCTTGCTTTGACGAACAAAAGTGTACATGGGATCAAAGTAATTCCATGATTAGTTTCGGAGAAATAGGCGGATGAGGTTTGCTTGATTAACAAAAAAGGTGAACGGGCCGATTGTTTAGAATTCTTGATTCAAAAAGTGGTTTTCATCATCGAATCTGGACAGTTTCTAGATAAGTTTTGTGAAAAAGGACTTCAAATGGCGTACGACTACTGATAAACTATACAACAAATCCTTTATAATATGGAACTGATTTAACATTTTTTGCAATGTAGGTAAATATTTTTTTTAAGGAAAACGTAAGTTTCACACATTCACCATTTTTGCAAATCAGGCAAACTACCCGCCTGTTTCGCAGAAACTAATCAGTTCACTTGGTTAAGGCTAATTGGTTCAAAATTCAGTTATAAGATTTGTTCATATACACATACTAACATACAAACAGCTCAAGCTAAATATAAGTTAAAATTTTACGTTTTAACAAGATGACTTGCTTCCACATAACACGTAAACTGTCTCATATCGGAGTAATTACATAGTATGATATAGTTCTAAAGCACATCATACAAAATGTTGCCTTCAGAAACAGATTTCCTCTATTATAAATTGAATTTTAAGCCCGTATATAACATCAAACACTAGAGCGTATGTGAAATACACGAATGATACTTGATTTCCGGTAAAGCGCTATTCCCAATTAGATATAATAAAGCTTCCCTTTGATGGGCCATGTAATAAATAATTGAAACAGCCCGGAACAGCTGACTTTGGAGCATTTTAAACTTTTGTGAGTTGATTAAATTCCCCGTGTAATTTGGCGCTATTATGAGGGGAGTTTAAGAGTACTTAAAAGCACAAGCGACCAGCGGAAGTGACAGCGACTGGACGTACAAAATATTTATTTGATATACATTGTTTTCATCCGGAATTGAGGACCTATTGTTTGATAATTTCAACATTTTTAGGGATTCACGATTCAACCAGAAGTCACTTAAAAGTGAAGTATGTCTATAACAATTGAAACATTTAAATAAAATAGCTCCAAAAATATATGATTCGCTAAATAGTCAATGCGTATTTTAGGCCAAACTTGTTGTGTTTATCAATCTATTTTTATCCAGTGCCTTTTATAGTTTTTAACCTTCTTGTTCCCAATATCTGTTATGTAAATTTCGCATTTTACCAGTTTTGTTTATTTACTATGAATCTGCTATTGACGTGCCAAAACTGGCTTAAATAAAACTCTACCTACTTATCTAACTATTGCATCTTATATCTTTTCCAAAAACGTACTCACAATAAACCGCATAATTTCCTGGCTCAAACGTTCATTACCCATTGTTGGCAAGCAGTTTCTAGCAAGTAAATTCTCTATCTCACCGCGATACCGCAGAGTTGCCTATATTAAGATCGCAACCAGAATTCAATACAGCAGCAGCACGACCAACTGGCGAAGAGGAGACAATATACACGGCTAATCGATAAATTAGAGGCGCTCGTACCGTCCGGAAATTAAAGGGCCATTAACAGGAAGTAAAGCGCGGAATATTAGGCTATGGCGCCAAAGGCTCTATCCAGCGTTGCCACGTTGATGTATCACGGATCCTTGGACAATAGCCTGGGCCCCGTGTACGACGGAATACACACTATCAAAAAAAAAACGCACCTCTTGCACGTCTTTTGCTTAATCGCTAAGTAGATTACTTTTCTAGTACCCCTGGTACAACTTTTTAGATAATCTGATAGGGTTATGATAAAAATGAGCATGGAACAGTAAATCTACAACATCGTGTCTAGCAAAATATTCCTAGACACCTCCATCGCAGGTCAGTAATTTATAATGCCACAACTTGAATACGACCTGTATGCAAGTAAAATGGTAGTTACCGATTTTTGTATTAGAGCTTCCACGTATGTTTTGACTTCACATACTTCGATTAACAACAAACAAGTCACGATCAAATAATTTTGAGTACAAACGTCATAATATCCAAATTTACATGTGTCTTAAATCAATGGATTTAGAATAACATTTTCAAAACTTTATTCGAGGGCTGTAACGCTACACAGTTGCAAGCTACAATGATCTGACTATGACGGGTATTGAACTTATGACTATTCATACATTCCGATGTCGCACAGGGTATTGAACAATGATACAGGTTCGCAGGACATATTTACCCTTTAAGTTTTGCTTAAAAAGCATCTAGGTTCAGGCAAACGGGCTTTTCCGATGACGTTGCATTGTAGGCTTACAATAGACAATGCATCGAAATACAAAGAACAATAGATCAAAAGGCAGTTGTTCAATAACCACAGTATTGGCCATCTGGCAACGCTGCTGAAACTCGCTAGCCAGCTAGCAGTGAGACGCCGTTATACGTACGTTGTCAAATAAACATTGACAAAAAACAACGATCTAATTTGACTGACCTGTAGTCTAGGGGCATGTTTTTAGAAATGATTGATTTAAAGAAAGCTTTCGATACAGTTAATCACAAATTATTATTAGAAGCATTGGAGAGAATTGGTTTCAGAGGAAACGCGTACTCACTGATCGAAAGTTATTTGTCAAATGGCCCACAATCTGTGCAGATATCAGGATCATTTAGTAAAGAAATGTATATTAAGTGTGGTGTCCCACAAGGAACTGTCTTAGGTCCGCTGATATTCAATATATATTTAAATGATATTTTCCAAATTAATTGTGTTGGCAAAATAACTAGTTTTGCAGATGATACTGCAATATTATATGAAGGCACTGACTGGTCTGATCTGAAAAATGTAATTGAAAATGATTTTATCAAAATTGTTCGGTGGTTTAACAGTAGAAAATTAAGCATTAACTACTCTAAAACACATCTTTTACCATTTGGATCTTATGCTAGACATCTGCCAAATTACACAAATATCTCCTTCAATGTTAATGATCAAAAAATGCAAATTAATAGAGTGCCCAACATAAAATACCTTGGAGTGGTCTTGGATCCTCACTTACGATGGGACATCCATGTCAATTATATTTTAAAGAAAGTTAGATTTGTATCCTACAAAATTAAATACCTTGGGAATATATTGACAGAAAAATATCTTCGAACATTATACCATGCACTGATTGAGCCTCATCTCACATATGGTATATTAGCATGGGGAGCTGCATGTTCCTCACATATCTATAATTTAGATGTTTTTCAAAAAAGTATTCTAAAAATGATATTTAAAAAACCGAAACTTTATCCCACTGAAAAATTATACGCAGATGTTCAAATGTATGATATAAGACAGCTTTATTTCTTACACAGTATCACTCACTACCATACATTTGTAAACACCGACCAAAAAATTAAACATAATCATTATACCAGGTACAAAATTCGTGGCACAGTAGTTCCTCAACCGCATAAATCTATAATGCAGCGATCATATCTCTATTTAGCGCCTAAATTTTATGAAATTATACCTAAGACTTAAAAGATTTACGTTTCGGAAATTGTTTCAAAAGAAATTTAAAAAAGTGGCTACATTCTATATCTAGGAGTGAAATTCATAAACTGATAAATACGAACATCAACTAAATACATAATATACTGTAGCTAATTTTTGTCCTTTTTTGTCATTTGCATTCTACAGTTTCAACTTAAATTATTGGTCCATGTACAGGCGATGCCTTCTATTGGGCCTGTTTTGATTTTATATTTGCTCATATTGTTTGTTATCTTTGTACATTGAGTGAATAAATATTATTATTATTATTATTGAATATTTGAACTGGAGATACAGCTGCCTTGCTCATCTGATGGTAACGGTTTCATTCCTATCGCAATTATGTTTTACAAAGGACCATGTGGTATGTACGTGCCTTTATCAGACTTTGCAACTCCTCCTCACGAAAATATAATAAAACGAAACCCACCATATTCTTTTCTACCAGCAATCCAACTTCCATTTCGTTTCTGCACGTTCAGAGGAAGAAAGCCAAATGCATATTACCCAGACAGCGTTATCTTACCTGCAGGCGACGTGATATTCCACAAGTGACTATTTAAATTTCCGTCTGCGCTTTACTCGACTTTCATAACGTTTTCATGGAGTCTGTGCATACTTTTTCGAGTGCGCGCAATCATCTTTTCACGGAATGTTTTAATTTGTCGTAGATGTTCAAAAAATGGCGACAAGTAGATTGACTCTATACTTCCTACGTCTTCAAAACAGTTTCTAGTACAATTTTCCGTTTAGGTTTAGAGCAATGACGTTAAAAACATGTAGGTTTTGTCAGAGTCAGTAATGCACAATTTGGGCTTTTCATGAGAAAAAAAATTCTCAGATTGAAGCAAAAAGCGAAGAACCTCAATCATTAGGAGCTCTGTATAAAACTGCTTATCAACAACGTTTGAAATCTGATTGTAATAGCTCTTGATAAATACTTATATACGTATATAATATTACGTCATGAAATCCAATAGCATCATTGAATGCGTTCCACTCCAAGCATGACGCTCAAAAAGTTTCCGACACCCACCCCCCACCTCAGAAAATACTGATCGGGGGAAAAATGAGGCAAATGCAGGGTGACCTTGAGAATGACGTTAACCTTGACCTATCATCTATCAAGGTTAAATTAACTATATAAAATGAGACCCAATACTTTTGACCTCGAAAAATCGAAAGATGGGAACAATTTTGAATATGTTATTTACTATGACCTTGACTTTGGGGGTCAAAGCGATTTTCTTTAATGGACCCTTTACATACTCTACAACTAAACCACAAGATTTAGACGCATTTTGTGCTCGCATAAAAAAACGGGGCTAATAAGCTCAGGTGTTTCATAGAGGACTTGCTTATTGTGAAACTGTCGAAGGGACAAACTTTGAACACATGTTGTAAGCAGATATTATTACTAGCTTTCGTTAGCCGTATTAAGCAATGATCTTGGTTTCACTGTCCGGTTCACTGATCCACATAGCCTTCACTGGCCAGATCACAGATTGATCTGGTCAGTCATGGTCAAGGACAAACTCAAAGTTAGAAATTTCCCTTCATTCGATTTCCGGATTTAAAAGTATAGGGCCCGTTTTAAGAACATCGGATTGACGTTAAAAAGACCTCGATGTCAAGGACATATCAAAACTAAGAATTTTTGTTTCCTTGGATTTCCGGCATCAACATTATTGGGTCCCATTCAGGAATCAATTTGACCCCAAAATGACCTCCAAGGTTACGGTCAAGTCAAGGGCATATCCAAACTTCGATATATGCGGTCAAAATTATTGGATCTCATTTAAATAAATCAATTTGACCCCAAAATGACTTTCAAGGTCATGTCCAGACTCACAATTTTCCCCTCTTTCGATATCTGGCATCAAACTTATTGGATCCCATTTAAGAAAATTAATTTGACCTTGAAACGACCATCAAGATCGAGGTCATTGTTAAGATTACCATTAGATTGTCTAAATAAAATCCTACAATTCTCGTCTTAGTTGTTTTTTCTCGGGTTTCTCCTCTTTCGATTTCCGGGGTCAGAATAATTGAACCGCATTTAAGAAAATTAATTTGTCATTGAAATGACCTCTAAGGTCATATCAAAGTATAGAATGTTCGTCTTTTTGGGTTTCCGGAGTCAGAAGTATAAGGGTTCCATTTAGAAAAATCAATTCGATCATAAAATTACTCTCAAGGATACGGTCAAGGGCGCGTTCAAGCTTGGAACTTTCCCCTCTTTCGGTGTCTGTGGTCAAAATTATCGGATCTAATTTAAATAAATCAACTTGACCCTGAAATGACCTTTAAGGTCAAGGTCATATCCAAGCTTAGAATTTTCGCCTCTTTGAATTTTCGTAATTACAAGTATAAGGGTTCCATTTGGAAAAATCAATTTGAACGCAAAATTACTTTCAAGGTCATGTCCAAACTCAATATTTTCCCCTCTTTCGATATCTGGCATCAAACTTATTGGATCCCATTTAGGAAAATTAATTTGACCTTGAAACGACCATCAAGTTCGAGGTTCTTGTGAAGATTACCATTAGATTGTCTAAATAAAATCCTACAATTCTCGTCTTAGTTGTTTTTTCTCGGGTTTCTCCTATTTCGATTTCCGGGGTCAGAATAATTGGATCGCATTTAAGAAAATTAATTAGAGCTTGAAATGACCTCTAAGGTCATATCAAAGATTAGAATGTTCGCCTTTTTGGGTTTCCGGAGTCAAAAGTATAAGGGTCCCATTTAGAAAAATCAATTCGATCCTAAACTTACTCTCAAGGTCACGGTCAAGGGCGCGTTCAAGCTTGGAATTTTGTCCTCTTTCGGTGTCTGGGGTCAAAATTATTGGATCCTATTTAAGAAAATTAATTTGACCTTGAAATAACCTTAATGGTCAAGGTCATTGTCAAGATTATCATTAGATTGTCTAAATAAAATCCTACAATTCTCTTCTTAGTTGTTTTATCTCGGGTTTCTCCTCTTGCGATTTCCGTGGTCATGAATAATTGGATCGCATTTAAGAAAATTAATGTGACCTTGAAATGACCTCTAAGGTCATATCAAAGTATAGACTGTTCGTCTTTTTGGTTTTCCGGAGTCAAAAGTATAAGGGTCCCATTTAGAAAAATCAATTCGATCCTAAAATTATTCTCAAGGTCACGGTCAAGGGCGCGTTCAAGCTTGGAACTTTCCCCTCTTTCGGTGTCTGTGGTCAAAATTATCGGATCTAATTTAAATAAATCAACTTGACCCTGAAATGACCTTTAAGGTCAAGGTCATATCCAAGCTTAGCATTTTCGCCTCTTTGAATTTCCGTAATCAAAAGTATAAGGATCCCATTTAGAAAAATCAATTTGACTGCAAAATGACTTTCAAGGTCATGTCCAAACTCACATTTTTCCCCTCTTTCGATATCTGGCATCAAACTTATTGGATCCCATTTAAGAAAATTAATTTGACCTTGAAATGACCATCAAGATCGAGGTCATTGTCAAGATTACCATTAGATTGTCTAAATAAAATCCTACAATTCTCGTCTTAGTTGTTTTTTCTCCTCTTTCGATTTCCAGGGTCAGAATTATTGGATCGCATTTAAGAAAATTAATTTGACCTTGAAATGATCCTTCAAGGTCATATCAAAGCTTAGAATGTTTGCCTTTTTGGGTTTCCGGAGTCAAAAGTATAAAGGTCCCATTTAGAAAAATCAATTTGACCCTAAAATTACCCTCAAGGTCACGGTCAAGGGCGTGTCCAAACTTGGAACTTTCCCCTCTTTCGGTGTCTAGGGACAAAATTATTGGATCCTATTTAAGAAAATTAATTTGACCTTGAAATAACCTTAATGGTCAAGGCCATAGTCAAGATTATCATTAGATTGTCTAAATAAAATCCTACAGTTCTCGTCTTAGTTGTTTTTTCTCGGGTTTCTCCTCTTTCGATTTCCGGTGTCAGAATAATTGGACCGCATTTAAGAAAATTAATTTGACCTTGAAATGACCCCTAAGGTCATATCAAAGTATAGAATGTTCGTCTTTTTGAGTTTCCGGAGTCAAAAGTATAAGGGTCTCATTTAGAAAAATCAATTCGATCCTAAAATTACTCTCAAGGTCACGGTCAAGGGCACTTTCAAGCTTGGACTTTACCCTCTTTCGGTATCTGGTATCAATCTTATTGGATTCTATTTAAGAGTATTAATTTGACCTTGAAATGACGTTCAAGGTCAAGGTCATTGTCAAGATTATCACTAGATTACCTAAATAAAATCCTACAATTCTCGTCTTAGTTGTTTTTTTTCAGTCAGTATTTTATGACATTGCGGGCTGAAATGCAATACTTTTAAATAACCTCGTGGTGCACGGCAAATGCGACCGATAGGCGATCTGCTTGCTGAAAATATTTTTAAGGGCAAATGTACGGGGAAATCTGTTCAAGTGTTTACTAGGGTTGGATTTGTATTGATATACTGACATCAAAAACTTGCCAGACTCCCTCGCGTACCTACAACCCCCCACCCAGAATTTTTTTCTCATAATAATTTTTTCAAAATGATAAAAATCCTCTGAAACGTCGAGTAAACGAAGTTTTTTTTTTGCTTATAGGGTCGCAACCAATGAACCGATTTTCAGAGATTACAAAGTTTATTCGTCCTTGGCATAGTGGTAACATTGTTTAAGAATTACCGGGCACATAGACAGACCGATATACAGACAAAGGAAAATAAGTAACATGGCTTTTCGTCATATAAAATAATATATCATTTTCGATTTTTTTCACCAAAACACCAGCTTGCTATGATGATTAGCTCCCATTTTGCTATGGTTAAATCTGCGACTTTCTGACAGCGAGTTATAGCAATTTTGGAAATGCATTCGATATCTCATAATCTATCTAAGAGGCTCCTATAACCGTCTGACCACCCCATGCTGTGCTTCTCATATCCCTAATGATGGACATTACTCTTCCCAAGATTGGATACCACCACCCTCGCTCGCCGTTCTTGATTCGTCAACAGCTTTTCGTCTTGTATAACCCTCAATGGACTCCATTAGGACTGATGGAACTTTTTGTCCTAAAGTTCGACAAAAAAATTGTGGGAAAAACGTGATTTCAATCTGATATATTACGCGTAGGGCAGACATCCTGTTACTTTAGGATAATTCCATTAGTCTTGCCTAGCAGACACGAGAAAATTTAATGGGAAATTTGAAAAAAAAAATGTATTAGAGTGCTTGTTCACCGTCTACGAAACGTTTAAAAAGATTATGGGTGAGAATGTTTTCTTTCTGGGCTTCTAGTTCTGAGACATATAATTTTAACCCTTTTACACTTTGACCCTTAATATTTTGATCAGGGTTTTGGCATCTGAGCTTTGGTTCATTGTTTTTTATTCCTTGGAAAGTAAACAAAGAAGCTAAGTCTATACTATACTAGAATCGAGTTTTTTCAATTTTAGTACTATTTGTTGTTTTGGAAAAAACAGTTTTACTCACGAACTGGCGAATCCGCTATACGACGTCATCACGAATACTCACCTGAAACAAAAAGGCTTAAATGGAGTCCGTTCCTGATCGCTTTGCCGCATGCAACCAGTGAATCGTGCTCGGATACAATCAAGCAAAAGTAGTGAAATACGCCGTATTAAAATCCAGTGTGTAAGTTATCTACCTGCCAATATTGAAGCCATCATAGACTGTGAGTACCAGCCTTCAATTCTACAATACAACACGACAATCTGCAAATTCCTAGGCCATCGGAATTCCATCCATTGGTTGCGTCTGTATAAATCGCGCACCAAAACAAACCGAATTCGGTGGACAGGACCGTATTCAGGGATGCCGCAGGATATAACAACATCAAATTGCCTAATAAAATAATAAAACAGTCATGAATTCGCCAAACACATCACAAAATACCAACTCTGCAAAATCATACTCTGATATATTAAGTCAAAGTTCTACCAAATACCCACACAAAGAGCAAGCCATCATCTTCAACGCTGTCGATGGACTAAAAATCCAAGATTATCTGCTAAGACTAGGTCCTATAGTAGACCCAAAAAACATCCTTTTCTGCTCCAGAATATCCAATAATCGGATATGTATCTATTTATCCAGCAAGCAACTTGTAGACAAATTCCTTGAAGATCCTGGGGAAATCATCATTAATGGAGAGTCAGTAAAGGCTCGCAGACTTATTACACCATCTGATAGATTAGTAATATCCAACGTATGTCCCACCATTCCACACAAAATCTTGAAAGACATACTAGAGCAAAAAGGCGTAAAACTCATTTCTCCCATATCCTTTCTAAGAATAGGTGCAACTTTACCTGAGTACAGCCATATATTAAGCTTCAGGCGACAGGTATACATAATGCCTGTAGAGCCTAGCATAATTCCAGAAACTGTGGAAATGACCTACGAAAACCTCACCTACCGTATATTCCTCTCACTTGACAGCCAGAAATGCTTCAAATGTAAGCTTTCTGGTCATATTGCATCTCAATGCCCATCGACACAGGCAGAAACACCCACACCACAAACATCAGCATCAGAGCAATTCACTGTTGAAAACAACCAACAACCGTCAGTACTAACTACTCCAAACTCCAATATAGCAAGTTCAGCGTCACAAACAACTGCAGCCACAACTTCAAACCAACCCCAATCAAAACCCAACGATATCACAGATTCAGACACACAAACTAGTAACAAACGTGGCCTCTCAGAAATTTTGTCCCCCTCAACTGAGAATCAACTTATGCCTGGAAATTCTGGGGAACCAATCTTCGTTACTCCAAAAAACCAAACTATGAAGAAACCCAAAATAGATATCCAACCATCACACATACCAGAAATTACATTCAAGTCTGTTAAATCTTTTATCGACAACCAAACCCCGCCACTCATACTGAACTCAGACCAATTGAAAAGTCTATTGGAAAACACCCACGGTACAAAAGACATAATATCCGTCGTCAACGACCACACATCTGATATTAAAGGATTAATCGAGATGCTTCTGCTAATATATCCACACATCACAGACAAAGCCTTGAAAAACCGCTGTACGAGATTACGAAAAAAAATGGAACGGCATCTTGAAAAAAATCTCAGCGACCAACTCAGTGATACTTCATCTATTGACTCTACTTTTTAAATTCAAGTCAATACTACAATGGAACTTAAATGGATATTATATCCATTTAAATATGTTACTAAAATTAATTTCCGATTTCAACCCAGACATTATATGCCTACAAGAGACACACTTCCACGAAACCAAATCGCATACACCAAAACAGTACACTGGATTTTTCAAACACCGTGAAAGAACTACAGCTAGCGGTGGAGTCGCAATATACATAAAATCAGATATATTAGCCAAACCTATAACCCTTACCACAAATCTAGAAGCTGTAGCCATTACCGTCGAATCAGATACAAAGATCAACATATGTAACATATATATACCTCCCAATTATTATTTAGAAGAAAATGAGCTTGAGTCATTACTGCAACAAATACCATCACCACGGATAATATTAGGAGATTTCAATGCTCACAGTCACATATGGAATTCATACAAAAATGACACGCGGGGAAATATTATAAAAAATATAATTGACCATGCTAACATGATTCTACTGAATGATGGTAGCAGTACAAGATTCGATTCAGCCTCTGGACGCTTTTCTGCAATTGATCTTAGCATGTGCTCCTCTAATCTGATTACACATTTACAATGGAATGTCGCGGACGATTTGTATGGGAGTGACCATTTCCCAATAATAATACAAGATATAAACAAAGAAATTACAGATATACAACCAAGAGAAAAATGGAATTTAAAAAAAGCCAACTGGCCCTCTTTTTCTGCTTATATCGATAATAACCTAAACACTTTTGAGATCACAGATGACGTCGACGCTACCGTTCAAAGCTTTATGAATCTAATCAAAGAAGCTGCTTACCAAAACATAGGCAAAACTAGGGTGATACGGAGAAGGAATCCAGTCCCTTGGTGGAACGAAAAATGCGAACATGCAGTAGGAGAAAGCAAGCAAGCTCTGAATAAAATGAGAAGATATAAAACAGTTGAAAACCTAACTGACTTCAAACACAAACGTGCAAAGGCAAGACTTGTTTTAAAAAGGGAACAAAAATTATCATGGCAAAAATTTGTTTCAACCATCAATAATGCCACCAATGTATCCACAGTCTGGAAGAAAATCAAAAGCATGTCTGGAAAAAAATCACATTCAGTCATTAGGTCGATAAAGAAAGGAACTCACACTTTCACTCAAAGCAGAGACATAGCTAACACCTTATCCAAAACATATTTCAAAAATTCCAGTGACCAAAATTATAGCGCAGCATTCCTTAATTACAAGAGAAACACAGATAGAACAATTCCCATTAGCGAAACCCTTCATTCAATAAATAACCCCATTACAGAACAGGAACTAACCGAGGCACTTCTTACATTGAAGAACACATCACCTGGACCTGATGATATACCAACAATTTTCCTAAAGCACCTCTCACATTCAGCGATGAGCATACTTTTAAAAATTTACAATATAATATGGACTAAGCAAGTTTTTCCAAACGAATGGAGGAAAGCCACAGTTATACCGATTCTAAAACCAAACGCACCACCCCAGGTTCCAGAATCCTATAGACCAATTTCATTAACGTGTTCAATGTGCAAGCTATTAGAAAAAATTGTTAACCGGAGATTATTGTGGAACTTGGAAAGCAAAAAGCAGCTGGCGCACGAACAGGGCGGATTCAGATCAAACAGATCTACATTGGATAATATCGTAGACCTAGAATCTTACATACAAGAGGCATTCTCTGAACGGCAGCATTGTGCAGCCATTTACTTTGATGTCAATAAGGCATTTGATACCGTATGGAAATTTGACGTACTCATCAAACTAAAAAACTGGGGCTACGATGGACACATTCTAGCATTCATACAAAATTTTCTTGACAACAGAAAATACCAAGTTCGTGCCAATGGTGTACTATCAGATGCTGAAACGCAGATCAACGGCCTACCCCAAGGATCTATTATCAGCCCAACACTTTTCCTGGTAGCCATTAATGACATCGTGGCGAATATAAAAAAGCCTCTCCAAACTCGCCTTTATGCTGATGACATGATTGTATATGTTAAAGGCAAAAATATGACAACTACTACATCGTTGCTCCAATCAACGTTAAATCAAATGGAGCACTGGTCTAATAAAAATGGCCTGACATTCTCTCCTGACAAAACACAATGCATTATATTCTCTAAAAAGTCAACTCATACACAACCAACTCTACGCTTATCAAATGTAGACCTGAAAACACATCAAGAAATAAAGTTCCTTGGGATTATATTTGATCAACGTCTGACCTGGAGGAGTCATATTACTTATCTAATTCAATCTTGTCAGAAAGGACTCAACATGTTACGATACCTAGCCAATAGACACTGGGGTGCAGATGGAAAAACCCTTTTAAGTATATATCGTGCACTAGTGAGATCGAAAATAGATTATGGCTGCATAGCATATAGCTCGGCAAAATCAACAGTATTGAAACCTCTAGACGTTCTACATAATTCTGCACTACGCCTGATATTAGGAGCCTTCAGAACCACACCCATTGACAGTTTATACTGTGAGTCTGGAGAAGCTCCCCTATATGTTAGAAGACAAGTCCTGAGTCTACAATACGCAACTAAACTTGCATCTAACCCATCTATACCAGGATTTAGTCACACATCTGTCAACCGCCAAATTGCCTCAAGTTTCAACTACAGAATAACACAGTATCTAAATCAACTACGTATGCCTGTACTTCCTCCTACTATCACCACCACTCAGACAACTAACCCACCTTGGAGCATTCAGATACCTGTTATCAACAGCACACTGACAAAACTATGCAAAGAGGAAACACCAAAAGAAATTATATACCAGAAATTCTCAGAAATCCGCAATCAATATGGTAACTACAGTGAAATATATACAGATGCCTCAAAATTACAAATGCACGTTGGCGCTGCAGTCATAACACCAACATCCATTATAGAATGTAAGCTGCCAGAGACAGCCACAGTCCTTACGGGTGAACTCTATGCAATATTTGAAGCCATCAAGTATATTAAAGGTAACTCCGCAAATAATTGGTTAATTATATCCGACTCATTGAATTCGCTTAAGTTAATTAGCACTATGTACAGCAAGAACGCCATAGCTCAAAGAATTCGGGATGAAATGAAAGATATTGCAATGCACAAAAGAATTGTTTTCCTATGGGTTCCATCACACGTTGGAATTCCAGGAAATGAGCTAGCAGATCGCAAAGCAAAAGACGCTGCCAACAACGCTACTAGATATATTGTCAAAGTACCAGAGTATGATGTAAGGGCTCATTTAAAATCGAAAATCATCCAGAACTGGAACAATCTGTGGCAGAGTAAACCATCCAAATTACTTGAACTCAAGTCTAAGTTGATGCCATGGCAAACCGTCACCAACAACCGCAAAATCCAGACCATCATCACACGACTAAGGCTAGGACACACACGAGCTACCCACGGATACCTGCTGTCTCAAGAACCTGTGCCCCTATGTGAAATCTGTGACGTGCAGTTAACAGTGAAACACCTACTAATTGAGTGCCCAGTGCTAGAAGTATATAGGTTTATGTATAAACTAAACGGAACACTGGCTGACATTATAGGACCACAGTGTAATATTATAAACATTTCCAATTTTCTTAAAGCATCTAGATTTATGTACAAAATTTAACCTACTCCCCGCTAATGACCTTTAGGTCGAAGCGGTATGCTAAATAAAAAAAAAAAAAAAAAAAAAAGGCTTAAATAAATAAGTACTCTAGATTTATTTTAATATTTTCTAGTTTTTCAGTCAACAAATGAGTCTCAGTGACTTATTTATATGTAGCAAATAAAGGTGGTTCAAGTCAAACCTATATTCTGCAATACCATCAACATTGGTAATACTAGTCATTTAAAAACATTAGAGTCACTGACATGCCAAGGCAGTTTCATATTTATCAAACTCTCCCGAAAAAAGATTTGTATGAAATTCAGATTCTCTGATCTCATTTAGAATTTTCATATTGGCTAACTAGTAAAACATCGCATACATTGATGAAGAATAGCTTATTCAAGGCAAATCTCAAATAAATCGTAGTGCTAGATGAGCCGAATATTTATTACTTCAACTTATTCTAACGTACCCTAAGGCATAAGCTGACAATGACACGTTGTTCGCAAAGGGTTGGAGGTGAAATATTCATCACGAGCTGACGTCAAAGGGCGAAGTAGTGGAAGGTTGCAGAATTTCGTAATCAGACAAAGATATGTTTCCCAATGGGTTGCTCTAGGAATGGCCTGTCATTTAGTTCGAGCCTTTAGAATATTGTACAAATACGTTACGGGCTTGGAACAGACGATAGTAACCGCAAATACCCAGTGGAGAACTTTGGGTTGGAGGGTCGCTGACCGTAGCGAAGGTGGTCAGTGGGTAGTAGTGTCTAATTTGCAATTATAGTTGAGATAGTTATAGTACCGTAAGGATTAGAGATGACCAAGGTTCAACTATCAAATGAAATAGATGATAATTAAACCCCACCAAACTTTATTTTTAAGGCATTTATATGTTATGTGGTCTAGCTAACTTCATTGGGAACATACTAGGGCAGGTTACTGTCGCACGGCGGTACCGTGGTGTGTGCCAAGAGGCGTCGTGATGTGATTAAAAAGCGATTTGAGCCTTATGCTAAATGCATACAATTATTTCAAGGAGGCTTGAGAATTGTAAACTGTAAAATTTTCCTTTACACAGCCTTGAAAAATAAGCACTTCTTTTCTAGTAACATATAGACCAATATCAATAAAACCTAAACAACACCTGATCCAGTCCTACACTTCGATCAGATCAAACGTGATCACGTAGGACGTAGTCCAGGCGCTAGCCGCGTTAGTAAACAAAACCTTTACACATCGATTCTGGAAAGAATGACACACTCTTACAGTAATATCGGAGTTCATATTATTTTAATTTACGGTGAGTGTCTTCGAAATGCTACCGAGGCTTCGCGAGCGCATGCAGATCCTTTTTTATACTTGAGCCATCACGAAGGCCTAAGGCCTAAACACATTTATGGATACCGTAGAGCTATAGGGGGGTGCAGGGGAAAGGGTGGACGCCTCACGGGCTCTAACAAGGGAACACGTGTGCATGCAACATCGAGACCGTCTACCACCTACGATAAAATTGTGCTATAGTGTCAAGCTAACGAAACACACTTTTACAGTAATATCGGAGTTCATATTATTTTAATTTACGGTGAGTGTCTTCGAAATGCTACCGAGGCTTCGCGAGTGCATGCAGATCCTTTTTTATACTTGAGCCATCACGAAGGCACATTTATGGGTACCGTAGAGCTATAGAGGGTGCAGGGGAAAGGGTGGATGCCTCTCGGACTCTAACAAGCGAACACGTGTGCATGCAACATCGAGACCGTCTACCACCTACGATAAAATTGTGCTATAGTGTCAAACTAACGAAACGGACCTAATAGGAAGCAGGCTTGGCCTGCCGCTTGGTCAGTTTCTGTTTCAGAGGACAGTAAGGTGTGCTAGTGTTGGTCGGTTGTGTTTTCGATCTATCTTAGACATCTTTACTTTCAAGTGAGAATTTTTTTTTCGATGAATGGTGAGTACTTATTAATTTTTTTCAACTTTTTCGCTGTTGTTTCAACAGACATTAGCTTTGTTATTACAAACGTAAATATTTCTGGAAAGGAAAGTCCCAAATTTCAGGATAGTACATTAATATGCTTTTGAGCATTTTGCTAGATAGGTATGCCTTTTTCACGAACCGTGAAGTTTGTATGTTTGTGTGAGTGAATAGTCCACTTTTCTGCTAAGCATTTTCTGTGGTATTTCGGCTGCGAAATCCCTTAATCCCTTCGGTCCCGCGGTAGACCGGCGCCGAGTGCGGATATTGTGAGCAAGAGGTTAGCTTTCCTTTTAGGGGCGGAACAGCGGGTCGGGAGGAATGTTGGGGTAGTGGGATTTCCGCTCAAGGGCAGGCCAATGGCGGGGGAAAGTATTTATTATTACTTTGCTAAATATAAAGCTTTCGTCCGTCTGACAGAAAGACAGTCAACCATGGACAGCTGTTTCGTGCTTCTTGTCTCCTCATCAGTACGGTCTACGCTTGATCTATCGTCGTTGGAATAACGAACGAAAGCATCACCACTATCCTCTATCCAGGAGGTATGGTCTATCAAAATAATACAGCGCAAAATGTAATGGCAAGTAGACCATATCTACTATACAGTCAGAATCGTCAGCCATCTAGCGGTCATATATGGTGACTGGGCGGAGCGGAGAAATAGGAACTTATCACTATTGAGCACTAAACATTGTGAACAAGAATCGATGTGTCGTTGGCGTACCTAACATATTTGTCACGTCCTAACTCATTGACAAATATGGTGTACAACAGGGGCCCGAAGATAGAACCTTGGGGTCCTCCAATTGTGCTGCTAAGCGATAGGTATCTTAGTTTTTCGATTTAGATGCGATGAGACCTGTTATCTTGATAGCTCTGCAGCAGCATTTTAGTGTTAACCCCTCATACCATACTTCTGCAGGTTGGTGGTGACCCAGATCAAAAGCCTTGCTCAGGTCCAGGGATTGTCCCCTCATCAGGACAATCATACAGGAACTACGGAAACCATGTTGATTTTTTTTAGGATGATTTATACTTTTTGAAGAATTTTTTCAGACAAATAGAAGCATATTTCTCAAATATTTTCGAAAACGGACTGCGAAGAGTGGATCCCTGCCCAAAGGTATGTCAGTGAAGAATTTGATGTTTGATATAAATGGCATAATACGTGGATGGCCTTTGCTAAGTGGTAGATTTGAGAGACATTACTTTCAACATCCATCCCTTGCCCGTGCATCCCTCGATCGCTGTCCCTGGCTTGCTTCCGCCATCTCTCAGCGCGTCGTGGCGGCCCCTTTGTCCTGTCACAGGCACGTTTCTACCCTGTCACGGGGTTTATCAGATGTGTTTCACTTGTCGCAATATCGCAATTATTAGCAGCACAGTCCGGAAACCGAGCCTGTCTACTGCAGGTCTTAGGGGCGGGAAGAGGGGCGGCTTTTTTATTCGACCACGTTCATAAGAACACCGATACTTCCAAAGGAAATTGACGATGGCTATCGTATTGATCAAAGCACTATTTGGGAGAGTAATTTTCAAGGCATTTTAATTATAGTTACAAAAAGGTAAAAAATGGGTCAGTATTATTATAGTGTGGAAAATTTGTTTTTTATGGCGCTTGTTATATATTTATTATATATGGTTTCAAGTTTTATTGACAGTTCCTATATGTTTTTTTGACATCAACAGGAAAATAAAGAATTTGAATTTGAGAATTTCCAAAATACTGGCAAGAATTCTATTCTGTCAAAGAACGACTTATAAAAAATCTCAAAAAATTGATGCGCGTCTACGATATAGATATAAGCTTGTTTTCTAGGTAAATTTGGAGCGTAGATTCCGAGTTTCATGTCAATTCAGTGCTAGGATTGATAGGTAGCCCCTATAACTAGTCTTTTACCAATTTTTCACCACAAATCCGGTCCGATGACAGTTTGGATTTTTTTCAGCTTTACGATTTTTAGATCTACACGATAAACGAGATCAGAGATGTGAGACGATTCCGGATACTGTTTAAGTGACCCAAAATACGTACAACAGAGGTAATTTGAACTGCATTGGAAGCATTTTAGTTTTTAGTTATTGGTATCAATCATTCACCTTTAATTCCTTAGTTCTGCATTTGATTGCCGAAAGTACTCTATGTAAACAATAGTTTATGTTGGACATGTCCATCGATGTAGTGCATGCAGATCATAGATCACCGAAAAACGTAAAATTGATACCGATAATGATGGAACCGATTTAAAATTATCCCACCTTGCGCCCTTTTCAGTATTTTGTATTCCTGCATTTACCGTGATAGAAGGATGTAACTCCAGGGGACAGACGTCAAGTTAGATATCAATAAAGACTATGGCTATCTTTTACGGTCCATAAGACAGCGAGGCGATGGAAATTTTGAAGGGTGCAAGAAATGTATCGGAGGGTGAAGGCTTGACAAGTTGTAAGGGTGATCTTGACAGGCAATTTGGGAAAATAAAGTAGAAATTTCAGCGATACTGTCACTGGTAATCCCAACACGTATGCCGTTTTCTTCGCTATAATATTTACATAGGCTATATTGAAATTTCACATCTTTGCGATGAAAACCAGAACCGAAGATTAACCAACTGATTTTTGACTAAATACAAAAAAGATGCATGAAGTTTACCAACTTCGGTATGTTCAGTCAGAATAATAAAAGGTACTGGTCACAAACAATGTTACGTCTAATGCAAGAAGGAAATTTTCAAGAGCGATTCGAATTCGATTGCTGGATCGGAGAAAAACTTTTGGGGCTAATAATTTTCGATGGACAACTTACTGCGGAATGATATCTGCAGTTCCTAAATAACAAAATAAAACCATAACTGAAGATTTGGGTGGTTTAATTTTTAGGTTATGCAGCACGAGATGTCTACTAGCCTTGTTAAATCTTCGTTGATTAACAACTTTGCCATTTTGAAGTCTTTATGTTGGAAACTAAAATATATTTGAGTATCATCGGCATAATGATGGGTTGTACAATTATCGACACATTGCTGAAGAGAAAGGGTCAAGGATCTGATTCGACCAACTTGTGATTAGAGTCATATGTTTTCAGAAATATCTAGATCATTAACATTCAAACTGTTAGCTTACATATCTCGTGCAAACGGCCACAGTTTACCTCTACCACCACGTAGCTTTGGATGAGGTTTTAAAATAAAGTATAGAACTAGGACGTTGTCAGGATAGACATTATTTTGAAATGTGTACCTCGAAGTTAACCTGTCTCTACAATGCCAGCAATGCCATATCCAGAAAGTTACATATATTTTTATAATGCACAACTATGAAAATTAGCAAAAGAACACGTCAACCGTTGAAAATTCCATTTGACCTAAATTCGTGTGGAACGCGTAGTACAACGGAATTTTCCTTCACGTGTGTAATTTCTTCCGAAAAAATACGAGCCAGATAAAACGACCGCGAACCTCCATTTGCATGCGGTAGGCCCATATATTTCCATGACTCTTGCAGGGATTATAAAAAAGCCAAAAATAAAAAAAACTATCAACGGCGTGGCACCCCATTAAAAGCCGCAAGTAATGTACGTTTTCCGAAAATTTACGATCTCAGGCAGGAGCACGTATAGTGTGCAGATCGCGCGTGTTTCGAAAGGGTGGAATATATTGCTTTCGGGGTACAGGCACCGTTAGAAACTTCGGAAATGAGCTTGAATGTAAGGAACAGACACGTTTTCGCTTTCGTTGAATTACTATATACAGGGTGACTTTGAAGTTGAGTCATCAATTTTCAGATAATGATTGTAGAAGGAAGATAAACCAAAATATGTGTGTAAAAATAAAAAAAAAATAAAAAAAAATTTTACCTTGTTTTATAAAGTATCCTCCCGACAAATATTTCAGTGCGGACCTGTATTTGATCGTGAGGTCTTGGAGCACCGGCATGCCGTCCATATGTGAGGTCTTAAGTCAAATGATTCACGAACCCGTTGTACTACATTAACAAAGGCACGAGGGGTTGGTTGCACTCGATTGGGAAACCGATCCGCATAAACATGTGCCATTTTTTATTTCGTTTGAGCCACGCAACAGACACCACTATCCACTACCGACTGACACTGACTGTATACAACTGAATGAAATAATTGTAGAAACATCGTTCCAAATTCTTTCGCTTTTTTGTTTCCGATGCGTTGAACCGATAAGGCGAATTATATCCGTTGTCGCCAAACACGAGCACATCATAGTATTATTGAGACAGGGCGGTACTCAAACTTCTAAAGGGCTATAACTTTGTTACTTTAATTTTACCAGAAAAATGTTAAAGGAAAAAACATTTCTTTTGATCAGATCTACTCACTGTTAAAATAAATGACTCAACTTCGAAGTCACCCTGTACATATATAAAGAAATGAATACGAGTGATCTTTCAAGTTTTGCATATAGAAAGATAGTAGGCCGCGCGGATCGAACGTCAGTACTGAATCTTAACCTCACTCTTTAGTAAACTTAAATTCAACAAAACGTGCAGTGTTCTCATTACAGTGAATTTTTAAGTCTCACCAAGTCATTAGAAAAATGGAGCTCAACCGAGAACATTTACCCGCCATAATTTATTACAACTTTCAGAGACAATTATCGCAACAAGAATGCCTTGCTGAGTTAATGTCTGTACTACCTACCGTGTTGTTTTATTTACACATGCAAAACTTAAAAGACGTCCCTCGTACGTGATAAATTTTATAAACTTGTGGACTTTTACTCCCATAATGAAACATCTCAATCCATTTATGATTAACTTTGTTCTATACAGGGTGGTCTAAAAAAAGGTCGCACCGCTATTTGTGACTCTCCTGGTATATACATATACATATATATATATATATATATATATATATATATATATATATATATATATATATATATATATATATATATATTGTAAGCAACGAGAACTTTCGGGAGCCGCTGCCGGTCACGGGGAGTACTGCTGCGTTATCTGCTGTTATCACTTCGACCAGCCGTCGACAGTCAGTCTGAGCAGAAACGTTGGGCGGTGCGCGTCGTGCCCGGATTCCCTGCCGCTCAGTTATATCGATAAACAATATTTGTTCGTAGTAAAGGTGTATTTAACCAAAACTAGTGTTTTTCCGCATTGTTTCTAACAATATATATATATATTGGGAAACACGCTCGGACCCGTCAATTTTGATTTCTAGCTTGCAGAATTAACCTACTTGACGCATTTTTCAATTACGAAAGCGTATCGGACACTAATCCGATATACTCAGTACGAAAGTCTAAAATGGCATCCCTACATGACCAGAAAACTACATATGCATAAATTAATGGAGATATCATGTATGCTATGCCTCTATTATTATTGTTGTAGTTGTGCTGCATTCCCATTTGGTTGGCTAGAAATTTGAGTTCCACGGTTTGCTTTTCACAAATAGTTGTTGGATAATGGAATAGCTATTGCTGATGATACGGCTGCAACACATGAATCGCATTTCGAATTATTCATGAACTTATGTCACACATACAACAGAAGGGTAGAAGAGTAGCTGTAGAATATGCGACAGTTGCTAGCTGAACATGTGCACCATTGCAATAGGGGGAGTACTTGCGAAAATCCATAAATAATAATAAAATAATAGCTGCAGAACAATGCCTCCCATAGAACTTCATTTTTTACTAAATGTCTTACTTATAATGCTCTATCGTGTATAATGCTTCACAATCTGATACTAAAGCTTTAACTTTCGAGATTTCAGAAGGTACTTAAAAAATCATTTTCTAGCAATCATTAAAATAAATGTATCACTCATGCCTGCTTATATCCATTATCATCATTTTATAGGTATGTATAATAATATAATAATAATAATAATAATAATAATATTTATTCACTCAATGTACAAAGATAACAAATAATATGAGTAAATAAATATAAAATCAAAACAGGCCCAATAGAAGGCATCGCCTGTACATGGACCAAGAAATTTAAGTTGAAACTGTAGAATGCAAATGACAAAAGAGGACAAAAATTAGCTACAGTAGATTATGTATTTAGTTGATGTTCGTATTTATGAGTTTATGAATTTCAGTCCTAGATATAGAATGTAGCCACTTTTTTAAATTTCTTTTGAAACAATTTCCGAAACGTAAATCTTTTAAGTCTTTAGGTATAATTTCATAAAATTTAGGCGCTAAATAGAGAGATATGATCGCTGCATTATAGATTTATGCGGTTGAGGAACTACTGTGCCACGAATTTTGTACCTGGTATAATGATTATGTTTAATTTTTTGGTCGGTGTTTACAAATTTATGGTAACGGAATTATTAATTCACGTAATTCTCACGTTTGGGCTATTGAAAATCCCCATGAAATAAGGGAAACCAATTTTCAACAGCGATTTGAACCAATCAACCTGTGGGCGGGAATTGTTAATGGAATTTTAGTGGGGCCTTTTGAATTACCAAATCGCTTAACTGGTGAAAATTAT
The DNA here is from genome assembly GCA_963669975.1 of Acanthoscelides obtectus. Taxonomy (NCBI): domain Eukaryota; kingdom Metazoa; phylum Arthropoda; class Insecta; order Coleoptera; family Chrysomelidae; genus Acanthoscelides; species Acanthoscelides obtectus. Next base: position 8,086,255 of record CAVLJG010000001.1, on the reverse strand, counting down.
TTTGATTTCTTGCAACACAATTTGCCTGGTTTACTGGAAGATGTGCCTTTAAATATTAGACAAAACATGTGGTTTTTACAAGATGGGGCACCACCCCATTATGCAAGAAATGTGCGTGAATTTTTAAATAGACAATTTAATAATCGTTGGATCGGCCGTGGCGGTTTTGTACCTTGGCCGCCAAGGTCTCCGGACTTAAATCCTTTAGACTTTTGTTTGTGGGGTTGGCTAAAAACTCTAGTGTATAAAACACCGGTTAATACACGCGAAGAATTACGTGCTCGAATTGAGGAAATGAGTACAGTGATCAGAAATCAACCAGTGATTTTATTGCGTGCTTGTAAAAAGACATGGCTAAGACGCGCCCAGCTGTGCGTCGAGCAAAACGGAAATCATTTCGAACAGTTTTTGTGACATGCTTTTGGGCGCACAGGTCCGCACTGAAATACTTGTCGGGAGGATACTTTATAAAACAAGGTAACATTTTTTTTTTTAATTTTTTTTTATTTTTACACACATATTTTGGTTTATCTTCCTTCTACAATCATTATCTGAAAATTAATGACTCAACTTCAAAGTCACCCTGTATTACCTTTTTTTAAAATTGAGGGATATATGCCAGATTCAAAGCATTTGTTGATTAGGTAAGTGAGTGGTTCTGTTATGTCCTCGGCTATAAAAAGTATAATGTTATACTTCTTCCTATTATTTAATTTTGATTTATTGTACTCAATTAATCCGCTTTTATGCTGAAACATCTCCCAAGTAGTCAGTATTACAGCTGAAAATGGTGATTTGCGTTTTTCTAAAGATGCGAATATTAGTATGGGGGTTCCACAGGGGTCAATCCTTAGACCAATTTTATTTTTAGTGTTGTACATAAATGATTTATCTAAATCTATTAGCTTAACTTCGCTATTCATGTCGAGTATGCGTCAGTACATATAAAGAACTGCATAAATACATATTGCTTCAAAAAAAGTTTGAAAGTTTATTTAATAGAAATGACCTCTTATTCACTGACTGAATATTTTAACCATCCATGTTATATTTCTGTGTGGCTATGATGCTTTTAAATGCGAAATTGTGCAATCAAAGTGTTTATTTCTTCTCATGTTGACGTCTATGTTGACTATTGTAAACCTCATGACAATAAAATTATTATCATTATATACAGGGTGGCGCATAGAAAACGAAACAGACGCATTTACTGGTAGGTCAGTTTTTTTTTGAAAAACGCTCAGACCCGTCGATTTTGTTTTCGAGAGGACACAAGTTTGGCAAAAAATCACGTTAGCAAATCTTAAATGGAAAGAGGGGTCGAGTGATACCTTATTTGAAAGGTCTTTCAATTCCCTTTATAATTATGTAAAATACATGAGCTTCAGTTCAGTAGTTTTGAAGATTTATTGATTTAAAGCTTAAAGTAGAGTTTAATAGATACATCAGATTAGTTTGTACTACTTTCAGAAGAGATTTGACTAAAAGAATTTACTTAATAAGTAAATGCTTTTCTTCACTACGCCCATGGTTTGTTTATCATTTTGTTGTTGAAAATAGCTATTGGAGCTATTGAAGAAAGATAAGGAAATATCTCGACCCCTCTTTCTATTTAAGATTTTAGGGTTGGTGTCACCCCCGCCCAGGGGGCTGCACGTGTTAACGTGATTTTTTGCCAAACTTGTGTCCCCCTCGATAACAAAATCGACGGGTCTGAGCGGTTTTCCAAAAAAACTGACCTGCCAGTAAATGCGTCTGTTTCGTTTTCGATGCGCCACCCTGTATCTTCTCATAATCAGGAATGATGTCACTGATCCTGATTGGTGGATCAAGTGCATTCCTTGTCGAGTAACCTTTAATTCCTTGATTCAACTCATCGTTAGATAAACAGCATTGTAGTTCCCCTTCATCCAAGTCCATTATGCATACATTTTCCCAGATCCGCCATTCTCAGTACGAAAAGTATCACATCATGTGCGGCCTCAGAAAAACCTCCTTATCGGAAGAATTTAATAAGGCACTTAGTGTGCAGTGGCTTTCAACTTTAACCGGGAATCGCCGCCTGGAATCGAGCGCTCGAGATTAATGAAGGTCATTTTTTAACAATGGAGAGTTGGCGACCCTCCCCATGGAACCGTTACTCCGGGTCCGATGCGTTACGGTGCCACTTTTAGCACACGGATTCGCGAAGAATACCGATCCGGAGAGTTAATGGAATTTTTAAATTTCGGACAGCTCGGTCGGACGGCTGCCAGATAATAGCCGAGGATGACGGAGCTTAAATACGAAGTTTTTTCTCAGGCGAATAGGCGTGGGAGTTTTTTGTGCTGGAGCGGCCTCGGAAACTCTGCAGGCACGTCTTCAGAGTTTTGAAATATGAAATGGAGATACACTTTATTGAAATTTTACTGCATTTAAATTAGTATTTTCTGTCAAGCTATATTCAAATAACAATTGTAGTCCAACAACCACATTCTTAGTATACTTTTTTTATTCCAAAATGTTTTATTCAAAGTTTAAGTTTATTCAAAGTTTATTCAAATTCAAAAACCAATATAACTTACAAATTAAAAAAACAACCTTCAGTACAATTTAAATAAAAAAAAGCTTCAAGAATACATGAGCTTGTATACTCTTGCTACCCTGAATAACCAAGATTGCAACAGAAATCTGAGTAAAGATACTAGTATCAGATCTACAACCAGCAAGTAACGGTATATAAATATAGAGTACATAAAATATGAATATCTGAAATATGATAATATAGGGATATTTCGAGTAAGGTCAAACTATGTTGTTTAAACAATAAAAATTTTGCGTAAAGGTTAAGCAGAGAAACAAGAGTACTACAATTTACTACAAAAGAATAGACACCTAAGCTATAAGCTTGTGTGTGTCATACAATATACAAATTCAATGCATGGCTAATGGTCATAAGGTATATTATGATCAAATGTATATAAAAAAAGAAATAAAAAAAACATTAGATAGAAACGAAATTACTAAGTTGAGTCAAGCTATCGTCGATGCAAGCATGTCAAAGTCATTTTAGATGAACTTCTTAATTCTTTTTTTGAAACTATAGTTCGAGAGGATTTTATATTCTAGGGGTAATTTATTATACTACCTAATACCATCAAACTTTATGCATTTTTGGCAAACAGATTTATTCACTCTGGTATAGGTGTAACTTATATTTATTTTAGTTCTTGTTTCATAAGCGTGGCTGGTTGGAACATTGTTTCGGGAGTGAACAAATTTTAGAGCAGCAAAAATATATAAACCTCTAACATTCAAAAGATCATTTTCAATGTAAACAAATCTGCAACTTCACCTACATGGGATACGAAAAATAATCCTGACAATATAATTTTGCGTGGTTTGTAGTATTTTTAAAGTACTAGTGTATGCGGCTCCCCAAATACTTATCCCGTAAGTTAGTAGAGACCCCACAAACGAGTTATATATTGAGAGAAGACTCTTTCTGCTTAAAATATTCCTAAGAATGAAACACTTATGAATAATTCTCCTTAATTGCGATGCCAAAAGCTCGGCATGACTCTGCCATTTCAAATTACTGTCAATAGTGATTCCTAAGTATCTAATAACTTCAACTCTTTCGACAGTGTCAGCACTATCATTTATAATTAATGTTTGGTGGTGTAATGGCATGCCTGCTTTGGTTGGAGAAAATGTTACATACTTAGTTTTAGAGATATTAAGTTTAAGTAAATTGTTATCCAACCAGCATTTGACTTTATTTAATGACAACTCGGCATTCCGTATTGCGTCATCCCATGAATGACCAGTGCAAACTAAAACAGTATCTTTTGCATATGATATCATTTTACAGTTGAAATTACATCAAAGTAGTTCATTTATGTATATAAGGAACAGTGTTGGTCCCAAAACCGTCCCCTGAGGCACACCTATTTTGATCTTTTGAATGTTGCTTAAATCTGACCCTACCTTAACTTGTTGTAATCGATCAGCCAAATAGTTCTCAAATAAGTTCAGAACTCCGCTACGCACTCCAACACTTTCTAGTTTCTTTAATAAAATCGTATGAGATACTGAATCGAAAGCCTTTTGAAGATCTAAGAAAACTGCGACAGTCTTATTTCCATCTTGAAAATTTTCAAGCACTTGTCCTGTAAGTTCTTGTAGAGATTGCTCTGTATTGCAATTTTTGCGGAACCCAAATTGACAGTTCGATATATGTGATATTTCTCAAGAAAAGAACAAAGTCTGTTATTCAAACACTTCTCAAAAATCTTCCCAAATACATTGATAACTGAAATAGGTCTATAATTGAACATATTGTCTTTACTTCCAGATTTAATTATTGGCGTTACTATGCTTTCTTTAAATTGACGAGGAATTACTGAGGATTTGAAACAGAGGTTGATAATGTGAGTTATACGGTGACTGATATACTTCATGATCATCTTGATAGTTTTAGTGTGTAAGCCATCTTTTCCGGGTGCGCTATTATTTTTCAGATTACAAACTATTTGTTGTAACTCTATGTTATCCACTGGAGTTAGAAACATAGAGTTAGCAATGTTGACGACATGAGGTCTGATGTATCAAGAATTGAGTATTGATCAATCTGACTTGTTATTTCCTCACCTATATCAACAAAATATTTATCAAAAACACAGGCTATATCAGTGGGAGCGTCCAGCTGCTGATTATTGTGATTAATTGATTTTACGTCATTTTTTTTATTTTGCCAGCATTAGTTACCTCATTAATAACATCCCAGCTCTTCCTATAGTTATTACCAGCTAAAATAAGTTTTTGTGTATAATATTGATTTTTAGAGATCTTAATAAGATTAGTTACTCTGTTTCTGTAGGATATATAGGACTGTCTCAATATCAAATTATCATTATCTTTCGTCAAACTCTGTTTCAACTCATCCCTCTTCTTGATCGAAGTAAGATACCGCCAGTCATCCACGGCTTGCGTTTTCTAGTCTTACTATTTATTGTTAAATAATACGTTGAATGATCTATGCCTTTATATAATTTATTATAGAAGTTATCAGTTGCTTTTTGGACATCACTCTCTGAAAAAACACTGTTGTTAGGTAAAAACCTATAATAATATAATCGCTTAGATGGAGCAGCATAGAAATAAACGTAAACGCGTTGTTATTACCATAGAACAGAAACTTGAGGCATCAGACATTTAGATAGAGGTGATTTGCTTTGAAACTTTTCAAGTTTTAAAAAGGGAATATTTTCAATAGGCGACGTATAGCATCAAACTACCGGTTCAAGGCCTTCCTCTAATCGGCAAGTACTACAGCCTAACTGTGTTCAGAAACTTTATACCAAGTTTGGAGAAATTTGCGAAAAATGCTAACATAACAGAAAAGGTGTTTGTTTGAGCAAGAATTTGTTACGAGCTCGGATTGCAATGCAAGAAATGCATCTTCAAATTCCGAGATTACAAAAAACTTTGTACATCCCAACTCGGAGCACACAGCCTGATACTAATCAAACTCAAATGAGGAAAAGTTTCATAACCCTACAGTTAGTGGCAGGTAGTTCATATAGACTGAAACGCCCAAACTAAAATATTCATCACCTAATCATTTATTCGATGAAAACTGAACAAACCGTAAGTTGATCAAGCACACTTAACAGCGTCGAAAGAACAATTTTTCAGGAGACATCATTAGTTCCAATAAAAAGCTCGATGGGTGGTCAACCATACATTGACACTCGTTCGGTTATCGCTCAATCTTGAAACATTATCTGTATATGACTGTTAGGGTGCATTATTTCGATATAGATTGATGATGGAGGATAGAATTGACACAACGCTGTGATGCTCCGTAATAAATGGACCCTATCGCGTAAATGAATGATCTTTAGGACGACATCGGTCGTGATATTGCGTATCAACCACACAGGCTGCAGAAAGTGAGAATAAAAATAAGGAACGTCTTAAAATATCTTTCTCTATTAAAGCAACATGAAACACTGCTAGTCAGATGAATGTTTTCATTAAGAAGTTATAAGTCTGTATTACTAGCAACTTAAGGATGCTGCAGAGTATCCCAAAAAGCACATGTGAGAAACAGTCTACATAATGGAAAGATGTTAACTATTCAAATACTCATTAGGATAGGCAATTCAAACTTGCCAACGTATAACGGCTACGTTTATAATTAAAGAGCAACCAACCCTCTTAGGTCTTGGCAAACGGAAATATGGCGGTTCAAAGGGAGCATATTTCAAAGCCTAAGTGCGTATCCATCTACTTGAATTAATGGCGGCTAGCCAAATCCATTAAACAACGAACTATTCGGCAAGCATTGTACATCACGGCAGCCTGGTGAGGCGTCACAGGTGCTTATTTTGATAGTTGAATAGAACAGACAAGACAAATAACTATTACTTGTCTTCAAAGATTACGACATCCGGTGAACTTAGAATTGAAGATCACATCAAAAGTCTCGTTAGGTCCAAGTAATAGTTTGTCAATCATCTATATTGTCATCAAATTTCAAACTTCAGTTCTCAGATGAAATACTCACATAATTGTTATACTGAAGAAAGTATTTTATTTAAAAACCCTTTAGGGATACACGTGAGGTGTCATGTTGAATTTGGCCATGATCATCTTAAGGGCAGGCTCTTTATATGTTGACACGGAAATGCATACATCGCAACTTAATATATTTTTCCGTTCCGGAAATATCGAGATTTGAATTTAGGTAAAATTTTCCATGTTCATTAAATATTGCGCAGTCTATAGCAGACAAAATGTCTCCAACCCGGCCCTGCGCCAAATTCTATTGTCGTTTCCTTGAAGTATCATGGACACTTTGATATTATGGAGGTTTACACTGTGTAATATATAGCTGTTTATGGGAAAGCGGTGTGGCTTTCGTTAATTTTTTTTTCGCTCAGGCTCTGGTTGCTTTGCATATAAAGTGGTGTTGGTCGGAAAACGCTGGATTAAATGGAAAATTAATTGAAAATGCATGACTCCTATTTTACGGAAGAATAATGGCGGTGGGCAGGTGTTAGCTTTTAGCTTAGTATGTGTACTTTCGCAGAGCAATAAGAAAAATATTTACAGAATAAAGCTTCCTGCTACGAGATTCGTTTTCATTAGAATGCATTTACTATAAAGATTTGCTCATTTTGAACTACAACTAAAATAGTCATCGAGAACTTACAAAATCAAGTACCACGTTTAATGTTTTCGACAATGGGTTTATCGGCAATGCAGTAATTTAAACACAGCAATGACTATACAGTAGAGATACAGACTACTATTTGAAATGTTGAGGTTTCAACGTATGCCAGGGAGTTTCTATGTTTCTAGTATGCATGTACTCACGTGTGATCGACTTCAAAAAAGTATTTTCTTCTTATATTACTCACCAAATATATAATCAGTATTTCAGACTTTCATGGCTCAAAATAAATTAAAATCGCTGTTCGCTATTACGAAACTACCAGCTTCCAGGCAAGAAAATCCTATACGTAACGTGATATACATATGTGAATACACAAACTGGTAGACAATAACGAAACTTAAATCATTAGCACATAATCACAGCAACCCAGGAATAGAACTCCATCATCCCGCACACCTATTAACTCGGGTTCCAGCCCTCATTAAGGGCACAAACAAAAAGCCATACCAACAATAAACAAGCAAACTGTACCGACCACAAAGACAACTTCTACCCCCAACTCTCGCAGTCCGCTAAACAACAAATGCTCCAAACTCCAAAGATATTCGGCGTTCGTGACGAATATTACTAAGAAAACAAGTAGCTTTGCGGAAACTTAGATGGAAAACGACAGACAATCGTGGGCATGTCCGCAATAAACGAATAGAAGGATTGGTAACGCAAGCGACGTAAAATACAGCAATCTCCAACAAACCTTCTCAGCTCCATCCGGTGTTCCCCAGGGGTCTAACATGCGGCTACTTTTATTTCTATTGTTTATTAATGACCTCTATAAGAGATATTCATGATTGTTTAGATTTACAGATATACTAAGTGACATATAAATCCGAACACCCAGTTTAAATGGTTTTATTTTAATAAAAGTTGGTGAATGTGTTTATCTTACTGTAAATAACAAGTGAAAAAATTTTCAGCTTTATCAGTTGGACATTCCGGTTTTTATACTGCTTTTTTTTTAATTCACTAACGCTCTAAAAATGAATATTTCAGCCGCAGTAAAGAATCAACGTTGGCTGATTTTGGTTCTTGACATCCTTTACGATCAGTTACGATGCCTAGAGTACGGAGACCTGTACGATTTCGTCAACTTAGTGAGTTTGATACTGGCCGTATATTGGGACTTCGGGAAGCTGGACTTTCTTTTCGAGCAATTGCAGTTAGAGTGCAAAGAAGTGTAGACACTGTGGTCAGGTGTTGTCAGGCATGGCTTCGAGAAGGCCGTAAAGAGCAAGGGGCACTGGACGCCGCCGTAGAACAACAGACCTTGAAGATCGCCGCCTAAGATTATTGGCCTTAAGGGACCGTTTCTCCACTACCAGGTCCATTGCAAATGAATGGTTTGCAGAACACGGAAGACCTATTGGCATGCGAAGTGTTTACCGACGAATGAGAAGTTTTGGCTTGTTTTCATACCGGCCACACTGGGTCCTCCCTTTAACTCGAGAACACCGACGTAATCGCCTTGAGTGGTGCAGACAACGGTCACTCTGAGATCAGGAATGGAACAGTATTGTCTTTAGTGACGAGTCTCGATTTTGTTTAGGCATGCACGATGGTCGTGCCAGGGTTAGAAGGCGACGTGGTGAAAGGAGGAATCCACAGTTTTTTGTTGAAAGACATGTTCATCACACTGTTGGAGTTATGGTTTAGAGTGCTTATGGTTCCAGATCACCTTTAATCTTCATCAGAGGTAACATGAACGCGCAGCGTTATATCCACGAAGTTCTAGAACCCCATCTTTTACCCTATCTTGACACCCTGGCAGATCCAACTTTCCAACAAGATAATGCCCGACCACATGTTGCAAGAGTCACAATAGACTTCTTTCAACATAATGATGTCACATTGTTATCATGGCCACCAAGATCTCCCGACTTATCCCCAATTGAGCACGTGTGGGATATGATGGGTAGGAGATTGCTCAATTTGCAACGTCCTCCTCAGACTCCAGTAGCACTTCGAGAGGAGTTGGTGGTTGCCTGGAATGAGATACCACAGGAGGACATTGACCACCTGATCAGAAGCATGCCTAGGCGCGTTGGAGAATGCGTAGCACATCAGGGTGCATCCACACATTATTAAAGGTCAAAGGGCTTTGAAGCAGTGCAATCATTTTGAAATTTTTATCATTTACTTATTATGCTTCATTAAGTACGTATACAAAATTTTATTAAAATAAAACCATTTAAACTGGGTGTTCGGATTTATATGTCACTTAGTATATTTTGTATATGAGAGTAGAAAACTTAAATATGCGAGTTACATGAATTGAATTTCTTTATACTGTAGTGATTAGGATGATTTATCGGTATTAGTAGTAGTACTAGTTTTGAAAAGTTAGTTGAAGTTCCATAGCTGCTCAGAAAAAATGAAACAAAGTTCGCTCAAATGTAAAAGTTATGACCCCTGACAGGTCATTATCCATCAGCCACTGATTGTGATTATCACTATGCCAAGGACAAAAATCTATGCAGTTGTTTAACCCGATTCAGTGGCGACGCAGCTTTGGGCTGAAAAATTAAAAAAAAAATAGAGATTACTGAAACTCCTGACAATTTTTCTTGTTGTTTACACATCGTACATTTGCCCTTAAAAATTAGAGAAATATTTACAGATGGTTGCGCGCGTATATCTCAAATGTTAGTCTCGAAACTTAATTGCCACACCTTGTATGCTGAAAACGGAGGTAGTGATAGCAAACGCCACCAAAAATGCAGTGAATTCTTGTATAACCGGGAGCCGTGCTCCCGCAAACAAACCTATTAGCTCCTCATTAAGACTACAAACAAAAGGCCCTCCAACAATAAACAGGCAAACAAAGACGTCGACAAAGACACCTCGCACCTTCGTCGCCCCGCACAGCTCGCTAAAAGACAAACAATGACTTCAAAGATTTCCGAGCCGATGATGAATTCCACTCGGCCTGATTATTAAAGTTTCTTGAAGCGCAAATGTTGCCGTTAATTTAGTAATTTCGAAGTTATTGGCAGCGACTCAGCTTCAACAGTTGCGAAATTGATCGAGGGTGGCCAAGTATACGGGAAACGCATACATTTTCGGTTATATTGAAATTTACGGTGACAAGAGACCCAAACAGGAATTTCAAGCGAGTTGTGGGTTTTTGGACCGAGTCAGAGTCCTGCGTGTTAAATTATTCAAACTATAAGTACCAATTTAGGCACTATTTTGATTTAAGTGGCATTCAAATTTACTAAATATGACGTAACTGCCTTATTTTAGTGAATACGGACAGGCGTAGAAACTTGTACATTTACTAATTGGAACCTGAGGAAGGTTAAAAGCATGGATAGATCTAGATATCTCGAAGAGTACGTGGAAAAAATGTTGTAAGGTTTTGAAAGGTTCAAGGTGACCTTTAACGTGAGCTTGACCTTCAGGGTGGAGACAGTTTTCTTGAAACAAACCCCTATTTTTGACCCCGGAAATGTACAGAAACGGAAATTTTGGGTTAAAGTATGTCTGCCCACGACCTTCGTGGATATTTGATGGTGTCTAGAAAGTATAGAAATGACAAACTGTCTCGAAAAATACGTTTCATAAAAGTTGTAAGTTTTGAAAAGATTCACCCACTGGTGACCTTGAACGCTAATCTGAAGGTCAAAACAGTTTGCTTCATATTCATGAAACCGCAAATAAAAAGATAAACACTTCATGTTAAAGTATGTACATAATCATCAAGGTCATTTGAAGACCAAATGAATTTTTAACGGGAAGTACCTATCTAATTACGGACAATTTCAAGTTTAAGTATATCGACCACCGCGGAAAGCGCATAGCTGCTATTGGTTGGAACTGTTAGGGATCTCATTTCACGTTTAAGTAGACCATATCTACTTTACAGGCATCTAGAGGCCATAGATGGAGCTTTGCGCCGTCTTATTGCCACAGATACAATACCATGGATAGAGGATAATTGCTATGCTTTCGTTCGTTGTCTCAGAGACCAGCCTAGACCATGCTGATGAGTTGCAAAGAAGCACGAAACAACTGACCATCGTTGGCTGACGGTTGGTCGGTCGGACCAAAGCATCATGTTCTGTTCCGCCACTGGATGATAGGATCGAGGAAACAAAGCGAGTCGAATCGACAGACAGCGAAACACCATCATCGCCACTCTGCGAAAATTTAATTAATGAACAAATACAAAAACTGATTATACTTGAAAAGGGGAAATACAAACATTATCAGTTGTATGACAGTAGCACGTGTCATTCGCTCTGTTATTCCTCTCGCTGTTAACTGGACTGCGAACGGTGAAGTGCATTTATTGAACGCTGCTGTTATAACCGTCAGTTTATTGAAACACGCATAACATCGCGCTGGCGGAGTCGAACCCCACATTATCCCGCTTCTACTTGCACCTTCTACAATTATGAAGTCGATAATACCGCTACTTGCATAGAGTAGTGTAACTGGTATCGTTCACAAATATGAAAGAATTGTTTCGATAGCTTAAAATTTAAGGAGGTTATGCCATTTTTTGTGTTGGGTACTGTAGCTGACCGACTACGCGCGTCGAGGTTGGGTCGTGACGTCACATGACATAAGTTCGGCTCCTGAGCTCTTGTATATAGCAACTGACTTTCTTTTTTTCCAACCTGTACAATTCTTGTTCACGTGTCCAACAATCGTAGAACCCAATTTCTAAAATTATGGCAATTGTGAACATTTTTAAATTTTTGGAAGACTTCAAAGATTGCAAAAAAATTTGGAAATTTTGGAAAAATTGTTTTAAATTTTTTGAAAATTACGAAATTGTTGAAAGTTTGGAAAATTTTGAAGTCAAAATTTTGAAAATCTTGAAAATTTTGAAATTTTTATGGAAAGAATTACTTTGATAAAATTTAAGAAAGTTATAACATTTTCTGTGTAGGCTGTGGCCGACTTCGCGCGTCGAGGTTTGGCCGTGAAGTCACATGACATAAGTTCGGCTTCTGAGCTCTTGCATATAGCAACTGACTTTCCAAAATTTCCAATCTGCACAATTCTTGTTCAGGTGTCCAACAATCGTGGAACCCGATTTCGAAAATTTTGAAAATCGTGAAAAATTTGGAAATTTTAATATTTTTGGATATTTTGAAATTTTTATTTTTTTTTTGAAAATCATGTAAATGTTGAAAACTTGGTAAATTTTGAAAAGTCAAAACTTTGAAGGTCCTAAAAATTTGGAAATTTTTGGAGAAAGAATTATACTAAGTGACATATAAATCCGAACACCCAGTTTAAATGGTTTTATTTTAATAAAAGTTGGTGAATGTATTTATCTTACTGTAAATAACAAGTGAAAAAATTTTCAGCCTTATCAGTTGGACATTCCGGTTTTTATACTGCTTTTTTTTAATTCACTAACGCTCTAAAAATGAATATTTCAACCGCAGTAAAGAATCAACGTTGACGGATTTTGGTTCTTGACATCCTTTACGACCGGTTACGATGCCTAGAGTACGGAGACCTGTACGATTTCGTCAACTCAGTGAGTTTGATAGGGGCCGTATAGTGGGACTTCGGGAAGCTGGACTTTCTTTTCGGGCAATTGCAGTTAGAGTGCAAAGAAGTGTAGACACTGTGGTTAGGTGTTGTCAGGCATGGCTTCGAGAAGGCCGTATGCAAAGAGCAAGGGGCACTGGACGCTGCCGTAGAACAACAGACCCTGAAGATCGCCGCCTAAGATTATTGGCCTTAAGGGACCGTTTCTCCACTACCAGGTCCATTGCAAATGAATCGTTTGCAGAACACGGAAGACCTATTGGCATGCGAAGTGTTTACCGACGAATGAGAAGTTTTGGCTTGTTTTCATACCGGCCACACTGGGTCCTCCCTTTAACTCCAGAACACCTACGTAATCGCCTTGAATGGTGCAGACAACGGTCACTCTGGGATCAGGAATGGAACAGTATTGTCTTTAGTGACGAGTCTCGATTTTGTTTAGGCATGCACGATGCTCGTGCCAGGGTTAGATGGCGACGTGGTGAAAGGAGGAATCCACAGTTTTTTGTTGAAAGACATGTTCATCACACTGTTGGAGTTATGGTTCGGGGTGCTATAGCTCATAAGCCATAGTTCCAGGTCACCTTTAATCTTCATCAAAGGTAACATGAACGCGCAGCGTTATATCCACGAAGTTCTAGAACTCCATCTTTTACCCTATCTTGACATCCTGGCAGATCCAACTTTCCAACAAGATAATGCCCGACCACATGTTGCAAGACATAATGATGTCACATTGTTACCATGGCCACCAAGATCTCCCGACTTATCCCCAATTGAGCTCGTGTGGGATATGATGGGTAGGAGATTGCTCAATTTGCAACGTCCTCCTCAGACTCTAGAAGCACTTCGAGAGGAGTTGGTGGTTGCCTGGAATGAGATACCACAGGAGGACATTGACCACCTCATCAGAAGCATGCCTAGAGAATGCGTAGCACATCAGGGTGCATCCTCACATTATTAAAGGTCAAAGGGCTTTAAAGCAGTGCAATCATTTTGAAATTTTTATCATTTACTTATTATGCTTCATTAAGTACTTATACAAAATTTTATTAAAATAAAACCATTTAAACTGGGTGTTCGGATTTATATGTCACTTAGTATATTCAAATCGATACTAATGGTAGAGATATTCATACGATGATCTTCGAAAACCATGGCACATTTGTTGTTGTTTTGGGTGTTCCACTTCTGGGATCGTCTTCTATAGATTCACGTCCCCATCGAAATTGTTTCGACCATTCTCTCGAAAATTTTTTCGGCTGATGGCTCTCTTTTGTCAGAAATTTTATGACACCACGATACTCACTTGTTTTAAGTTACTCATTTTTCCTCATAATTCACTTTATAGATTGGAATCTGATTATCAAAATTAAATCAAATTACAGGTGAGGCTAGAATGCATGCAAATATCTCGCTTGTGCGTTTCGATTGTTTTCTGAATAGGGTAGACGCCATCACGATCATACTTTACAAAACAACATGAACTGTATAATCTCAATAATGTCGAAGCTGAATTCGCAGCATTCGTATGGACGTCCAAGACTGGGAAATCAGGATTCTGCCAACAAACAGGTACATAAATGTAGAATGTCACGACAGCGACTAACAAATTGCCTGTCTCATAATCTGTCTCTACCATGTCATCCAGCTAGACAATAGGTAGCTGTATTCTAATCAAATCAGACCTGACGTAACCCAAAATGACCCCGACAGCGAATGATTGATGATATTGCGGCCTGCCATGAGAATTCGAGCTTCAGGTGTCCATACGCTAAAATATTTCCATCGATCACAGAACATTTGGTTGTGAAGTTCCTATGAAAGGATCTCATACATACCAAAAGGTAAAGTAGCATAACCTAAAATGGTGACATACAGATAAACGTATTTCAAACAAAAACGACTGGAATGCTATTAAAAACCTTATCAAATGCAGTGATTGTAGCCTCCGTGGTCGGTAAAATAGTAGTAAACACAAAGTCACTTGGTGACTTCTAGTTGTAATTCCCTTTCCATCCTAGTTATCCTTTAGGTTACACCGGTATCCAGATGTGATGGCCAGAAATATGATTTGGATTAGGTGTTTTCGATGCACATACCCTTGAGCTACGTCGCTCGGGTTACCAGTCCTTCTATTTCCGCTCCTGTTTCTTTATTGCGGACATGCCCACGATTGTCCTTTGTTTTTCATCAAAAATAATGCCAGTGTAAGGTTGGGCCAAATACGTGCGTGCGTGTAAATAATAATTTTGAAATTCCAAGGACCCCTTCGGCCGTTGCCACGCCCTTTTTTATGTACTCATTCGCCATATCCGAGCAGCCGTCGCGTCGTCCCTTACGGTCTGTTTGACACGCACACGCAATCAGTTACATGATTTAATCGATTGATCGGTGAATAACTCTCGAATATCTGACTGACTTTTCTGGCCTGCCTCACACAGTATGTAGAACCATTTCGATTGAGAAGTTGCTAGTAAAATCAATTCAGTAATCAGGATGCAAGTCCATCCTGCTTAAGCCGCCAGTTTGACTGTTGTTGACATTTTTCGTTAAATTAGTAACAGTCCTGATTACGGGTTTTACAAAATTTTCAGATTTTACAATTTTGAATATTATGAGAATTTTGAAAATTTCTGACAATTTTTTAAAATTCCTGACAAATTTTGAAAACATTAAATATTTTAAAAACATGTAAGCTGAGAATCTGTAAATTCAGAAAATATTGAAAAATTCGAAAATCAAGAAAATACTGGAAATTTCGAACTTTTTGATATACATATTTGAAAATTCCGAAAATTTTGGAAATATTGAAAATTACGGAAATCTCTGAAATTTTGAAATTCTAAGAAAATTTAAAAAATTAATGTGAAAAGTTTTGAAAATTCTGATAATTCTGAGAAGATTGCGAACTTAAAAAAACTGGAAAACCTAAAAATTTTTGAGAATCTTTGTCAATTTAAAAAGTTTTAAAACAGTGAATACTTAAAAAATTAGTAAGCTAAAAATTTTCAAGAATTTGTAGATTCTTAAGATATTGAAAAACTTTTATATTCTGAAAATTTCGAGCTTTTTGGAAATCTTGGAAATGTTGAAGATATTTGAATATTTTGATATATTTTAAAATTTTTGCAATTTTGGAAGGCTCGAAAGTTTAGAAAAATTTGAGTATTTTGGAAACTGAAATCTTTTGGGAATGTTGAAAGTTTTGATAATTTGAAGATGTTCAGAATTTTGAAAATATCTCAAATTTAGAATTTTTGAAAAATTTGAAAACCTAGTAAATTTTGAGAATCTTGAATATTTTCAATATTATACTAAGTAACATATACTAAATCCGAACACCCAGTTTAAATGGTTTTATTTTAATAATATTTTGTATAAGTACTTAATGAAGCATAATAAGTAAATGATAAAAATTAATTTCAAAATGATTGCACTGCTTTAAAGCCCTTTGACCTTTAATAATGTGTGGTTGCACCCTGATGTGCTACGCATTCTCCAACGCGCCTAGGCATGCTTCTGATCAGGTGGTCAATGTCCTCCTGTGGTATCTCATTCCAGGCAACCACCAACTCCTCTCGAAGTGCTTCTAGAGTCTAAGGAAGACGTTGCAAATTGAGCAATCTCCTACCCATCATATCCCACACGTGCTCAATTGGGGATAAGTCGGGAGATCTTGGTGGCCATGGTAACAATGTGACATCATTATGTTGAAAGAAGTCTATTGTGACTCTTGCAACATGTGGTCGGGCATTATCTTGTTGGAAAGTTGGATCTGCCACGGTGTCAAGATAGGGTAAAAGATGGGATTCTAGAACTTCGTGGATATAACGCTGCGCGTTCATGTTACCTCTGATGAAGATTAAAGGTGACCTGGAACCATAAGCTATAGCACCCCAAACCATAACTCCAACAGTGTGATGAACATGTCTTTCAACAAAAAACTGTGGATTCCTCCTTTCACCCCGTCGCCTTCTAACCCTGGCACGACCATCGTGCATGCCTAAACAAAATCGAGACTCGTCACTAAAGACAATACTGTTCCATTCCTGATCCCAGAGTGACCGTTGTCTGCACCACTCAAGGCGATTACGTCGGTGTTCTCGAGTTAAAGGGAGGACCTAGTGTGGCCGGTATGAAAACAAGCCAAAACTTCTCATTCGTCGGTAAACACTTCGCATGCCTATAGGTCTTCCATGTTCTGCAAACCATTCATTTGCAATGGACCTGGTAGTGGAGAAACGGTACCTTAAGGTCAATAATCTTAGGCGGCGATCTTCCCGGTCTGTTGTTCTACGGCGGCGTCCAGTGCCCCTTGCTCTTTGCGTACGGCCTTCTCGAAGCTATGCCTGACAACACCTAACCACAGTGTCTACACTTCCTTGCACTCTAACTGCAATTGCCTGAAAAGAGAGTCCAGCTTCCCGAAGTTCCACTATACGGCCCCTATCAAACTCACTAAGTTGACGAAATCGTACAGGTCTCCGTACTCTAGGCATCGTAAAGGATGTCAAGAACCAAAATCCGCCAACGCCAACGTTGATTCTTTACTGCGGCTGAAATATTCATTTTTAGAGCGTTAGTGAATTAAAAAAAGCAGTATAAAAACCGGAATGTCCAACTGATAAGGCTGAAAATTTTTTCACTTGTTATTTACAGTAAGATAAATACATTGACCAACTTTTATTAAAATAAAACCATTTAAACTGGGTGTTCGGATTTATATGTCACTTAGTATAATACATATTTGAAAATTCCGAAAATTTTGGAAATATTGAAAATTACGGAACTCTCGGAAATTTTGAAATTCTTAGAAAATTTAAAAAATTAATGTTAAAAGTTTTGAAAATTCTGAAAATTTGGAGAAGATTGCGAACTTTAAAAAACTCTAAAATTTGGAATCTTTGAAAAATTGGAAAGCCTAAAAATTTTTGAGAATCTTTATCAATTTAAAAATTTTTAAAACATTGAAGATTTCAAAAATTAGTAAGCTAAAAATTTTCAAGAATTTGTAGATTCTTAAGATATTGAAAAACTTTTAAATTCTGGAAATTTTGAGCTTTTTGGAAATCTTGGAAATGTTGAAGATATTTGAATATTCTGATATCGAAACTTTTTTCAATTTTTGCAATTTTGGAAAGCTCGAAAGTTTTGAAAAATTTGAGAATTTTGGAAACTGAAGTTTTTTGGGAATGTTGAAAGTTTCGATAATTTTGGAGATGTTGAAATATTTTGAAGATTTTCAGAATTTTGAAAATATCTCAAATTTTGAATTTTTGAAAAATTTGAAAACCTAGTAAATTTTGAGAATCTTGAATATTTTCAACATTATTTAAGATTTGGAAATTTTGAAAACATTGGATATTTTAAAAATATGTAAGCTGAGATTTTTAAGAATTTATAATTTATAAAATATTGAAAAATTTGAAAATCATGAAAATTATGGAAAATTTTCAAATTACGAGCTTTTTGACCATTTTGGAAATGTGTAAGATATTTGAACATTTTGAATATCTTCGAATATTTGGAAATTCAAAAAATTTTGCTATTGAAATATTTAGAAAATTATAGAAATCTTGAAAATTTCGAAGCACTTGAGAATTTGTGAGACTTTGAAAACCTTTGGGAATGTTGAAAATTTCGAGAATTCTCGAATCCTCGAAAATTTGAAAACCTGGGAAATTATGAGAATTTTTAATCTTTAAAATCTGAAAATTTTGAAAGAATTGCTATTATAAAAATTTGGAAAATTTGGTAAGTTTTAAACATTTTGGGAGAATTTTGAAATCTGTTGTGTCTGTAAAATGAAAATGTTAAACGACTTGCGAGCGAGTTTCAATTCGTTTGAAATCTGGAGACTTATAAATAAAATGTATGGAAATTGAAGTTGAATCATTAATTTTCAGATAATGATTGTAGAAGGAAGATAAACCAAAATATGTGTGTAAAAATAAAAAAAAAATTAAAAAAAAGTTTACCTTGTTTTATAAAGTATCCTCCCGACAAGTATTTCAGTGCGGACCTGTATTTGATCGTGAGGTCTTGGAGCACCGGCATGCCGTCCCCTGTGAGGTCTTAAGTCACCTGATTCACGAGCCCGTTGCACTCGATTGGGAAACCGATCCGCATAAACATGTGCCATTTTTTATTTCGTTTGAGCCACGCAACAGACACCACTATTCACTCACGCGTTACCGACTGACACTGACTGTATACAACTGAATAAAATAATTGTAAAAACATCTTTCCAAATTCTTTCGCTTTTTTGTTTCCGATGCGATGAACCGATAAGGCGGATTATATCCGTTGTTGCCAAACATGAGCACATAATATTATTATTGAGACAGGGCGGTACTCAAACTTCCAAAGGGCTATAACTTTGTTACTTTAATTTTACCAGAAAAATGGTAAAGGAAAAAACATTTCTTTTGATCAGATCTACTCACTGTTAAAATAAACGTTTAAAAATATTCTTTTTCGATTGGAAATATTTATTCGATAATAAAGCTCATTTATCCCAAATTTACAAATAAAAACGTCTTAGGTTTGGACCGCAGGATGGAACAAGAAGGGTGTAACATGCTTTTACTTGAAAATTTGGGATGAAGGAGTTTCATAATCGTTCGAATATTTCTAATCGAAAAAAATAGCTTTTAAATTTTAGTTTGTTTTATTGTTAGCTAAATATAATCTTGGTTTTTAAGAAGAATATTCTATTCATATATCTATTGAGATGAAATAATTATTTTCAAATCCAGGTACTTCCGCTGCTACCCGCCTCTGATATAGCATTTAAAACATAATCAACAATTGATCGTGTATCGCGTTTCGCACTTTTCACACCATGTCCACGTTTTTGTTTCCGGTCCAGACAGGACATCAGGGAAAGAGAGGTGGGAACGCAGCATCGTGTGGAGTGGTGTAAATCTGCTGAATGGCTGCTATGTGTGAACACGCCGATTGATTTAGAGGGAAAATTGAAACTGCACGATGGGGACCTGACTCGTGCATGCCCCTAAAAGGACCAGCTATAAACTGTGCAAATGTGGAGAAAGGTGCGAAATTGGAAATTGATAAACGTTACTGCCCACTTTACGCCTAACCGAGTTATCCCTTGGGTTGCGTTTCTTTTTTTAAAAGGAGAGCCGGTGAGCATTGAGTTCGCATATCACATTGCATTTTGCGAAACAAGTATAGCATTACTTGAGAAAAATGTGGTGTAGAAAGTTGACGGTACAAATCCAGAGCAGGGTATATCTGGAAGTTTGTTATTGTCTGGGTTTCAAATGCAGTCTTGAGAGCTGATGAGGAAGCGTGGGGCAATTATTTTCTTGCACAAGCAAATTGATTCTAGTCAGATTGTGGATCAACCAACAAATAATAATAATAATATTTATTCACTCAATGTACAAAGTTAACAAACAATATGAGCAAATAAATATAAAATCAAAAGAGGCCCAATAGAAGGCATCGCCTGTACATGGACCAATAATTTAAGGTGAAACTGTAGAATGCAAATGACAAAAAAGGACAAAAATTAGCTACAGTAGATTATGTATTTAGTTGATGTTCGTATTTATGAGTTTATGGATTTCAGTCCTAGATATAGAATGTAGCCACTTTTTTAAATTTCTTTTGAAACAATTTCCGAAACATAAATCTTTTAAGTCTTAGGTATAATTTCATAAAATTTAGGCGTTAAATAGAGATATGATCGCTGCATTATAGATTTATGCGGTTGAGGAACTACTGTGCCACGAATTTTGTACCTGGTATAATGATTATGTTTAATTTTTTGGTCGGTGTTTACAAATTTATGGTAGTGAGTGAAACTGTGTAAGAAATAAAGCTGTCTTATATCATACATTCGAACATCTGCGTATAATTTTTCAGTGGGATAAAGTTTCGGTTTTTTAAATATCATTTTTAGAATACTTTTTTGAAAAATATTTAAATTATAGATATGTGAGGAACATGCAGCTCCCCATGCTAATATACCATATGTGAGATGAGGCTCAATCAGTGCATGGTATAATGTTCGAAGATATTTTTCTGTCAATATATTCCCAAGGTATTTAATTTTGTAGGATACAAATCTAACTTTCTTTAAAATATAATTGACATGGATGTCCCATCGTAAGTGAGGATCCAAGACCACTCCAAGGTATTTTATGTTGGGCACTCTATTAATTTGCATTTTTTGATCATTAATATTGAAGGAGACATTTGTGTAATTTGGCAGATGTCTAGCATAAGATCCAAATGGTAAAAAATGTGTTTTAGAGTAGTTAATGCTTAATTTTCTACTGTTAAACCACCGAATAATTTTGATAAAATCATTTTCAATTACATTTTTCAGATCAGACCAGTCAGTGCCTTCATATAATATTGCAGTATCATCTGCAAACCTAGTTATTTTGCCAACACAATTAATTTGGAAAATATCATTTAAATATATATTGAATAACAGCGGACCTAAGACAGTTCCTTGTGGGACACCACACTTAATATACATTTCTTTACTAAATGATCCTGATATCTGCACAGATTGTGGGCGATTTGACAAATAACTTTCGATCAGTGAGTACGCGTTTCCTCTGAAACCAATTCTCTCCAATGCTTCTAATAATAATTTGTGATTAACTGTGTCGAAAGCTTTCTTTAAATCAACAAAAATGCAGATTGAAGGGATTCTGTTATCAATATTTTGATGTATTTGATTTACAATTTTAGTTATTGCGTCCGATGTAGCCTTCTCTTCTGTAAATCCATATTGATTTTCACTTAAAATTTTGAATTTTGTGAGGTATCGGATCATTCTAGTAGATAAAACTTTTTCAAAAACCTTTGCTACACTGGATATTATTGATATTGGTCTATAGTTGTTAACATCTGTTTTTGTTCCTGATTTATGTATCGGTATTATATTACCTTTTTTTAAAATTGAGGGATATATGCCAGATTCAAAGCATTTGTTGATTAGGTAAGTGAGTGGTTCTGTTATGTCCTCGGCTATAATTTTCAAATGCTCGCTTTTAATACCATCGAACCCAGGACTTTTCCGATTTTTTAAGGACATAACAGTGGTGTATACTTCACATTGTCGCATCTATTCAAATTCGTACCGTTAAAACCTTTTATTGTGACGGGACTCGCACAAATTTATTTTTGAAAGCACCCATATACGTAATGTGTGAAACTTTCAATGCCTTATCTAATTATCGTGATATACATGCTGACAGGTTGAACAGCATTCTGGGAGTAGCCAGAAATTACTTAAATAATTTATGATATGGTTCTAACTTGAGTGAAATGTGTGCTTTGCTTCTCTTTCTTGTTTGCTTATTCCTTTAGATGAAATTAAATCCTTCTTGTATGTTTTCTATTTTTGTTAGTTTGATTTTTCTTTTCTTAGGATTGTCCTGTAAATGGTTTCCTTAACTATTGGGCAATAAACGCTTTTATTTATTTATTTTAATGAAGCTATATTGAATGTACAAAGAACGAGATGTAGTAATAGAAAAACTAGATATTACATTACATTGTTATTGTGACAACAGGGTAGCCTCACGAAATACTAAATTAAAATCAGATAATGGGAATATCAGACTATTTATTCATCTGATGACACGAGTATTGAAGATCCTGCATCTAAAAAAACGTTGGAACGCACAAATTTTACAGATAATGGAAGCTAATATTTATTTTTGGTTATACTCGTATATAATGTTTTTGATTATCAGATACTGCATTGGTCGACCTCCAACATTTTTCATTGCAGTTGCATCTGCTACTATAACTCAAGATCAAGTACCTCAGCCGCACCGCCAGCCATTCTTTACGGGCTTCCCGATTCAATAAATCTCGCGGGAATAAAAAACCGCCAACGTTCCCTCGTGCTCCTAACCTTATTTACATACCAATCATAAGAATAATCCAAGCAAAATGCGGCTTCCCGTAATCCTCCAGATATTGGAATCAATCTACGGGGAGTCGCAACGACTTAGGAGCGGAGACTTGTCGTATAACTTTTCCCCTTATACCGCCAGCCAACGGTGGCTGGAATGGATTTCATTCCCTTTTCTTCCGAGATTTCTGCTAGATCCCGTAACCGGGAACTTGGGAAAGTTGCTACCTAGATGGGGGCATATGTCGACGGCGAAAGTGGGTATCCAAAACGAAACAGACGCATTCACTGGCAGCTCAGTTTTTTTTTAAAAAACGGTCAGATCCGTCGATTTTGTTTTCGAGGGGGACACAAGTTTGGCAAAAAATCTCGTTAACACGTGCAGCCCCCTGGGCGGGGTTGGCACCGACCCTAAAATCTTAAATGGAAAGGGGGGTCGAGTGATACCTTATTTTAAAGGTCTTTCAATTCCCTTTATAATGACGTAAAATACATGAGCTTCAATTCAGTAGTTTTGAAGATTTATTGATCTAAACCTTAGAGTTTAATAGGTATATCAGATTAGTTTGTTCTACTTTCAGAAGAAATTTGACTAAAAGAATTTACTTAACAAGTAAATGCTTTTCTTCACCACGCCCATGGTTCTGCTGCTTGTCATGGTACTTAAAATGAAACTGTATTAATAATTTGAAGTATATGAGTCGGCTGATGGTCGCAGCGTTACTTCTCACATTTTCCCTACGAGTAAATAATGGCAGGTTTCTTACTTTAGCCTCATTAAAATAATAAATGACTATACTCCATTTCACGGCGCGTACACCTCCTCCCTTTAATCTTCTACTGAATTTAAATCTCATTAGTCGGTTTTGGCCCTAAAGGTGCTTCAGTGACTTAATCAACTCAATAAGTTGCTGATAATGGAGATGGGTAGCGAATGCAGATCCCTGCTACGAGTTAAATAGTGGAAGAAAACGGATTACAGAGCCTCTTTCTGCAGTACTGTCATGCTTTATCAGAAATTCAGGATATAGTTGAATTAAATGGTAACAGTAATATCAACATCACTACAAATTTTACTTCATAGAATCGTTCCGATTATACAGGGCGTCCGCAAATTTGGCACTTTTATTTAGCACATCAACAAAGCTTCTGGTCCGGACTTGATTCCTGCCATTGTACTGAAGAGATGTGCAGCTGAGCTTGCTCCAGTTCTTTCGCGTTACTTCCAGATATCTTATGAATCCGGCACCTTCCCAGAAAACTGGAAATTTGCTCATGTACAGCCCATCCCAAAAAAAGGATCTAAAACCGACCCTTACAACTACAGGCCTATAGCTCTGCTTTCTGTTATAAGTAAAGTGATGGAGAGGTGCATAAATCGCGAGCTTCTGGACTACCTCGAACGTCACAGCTTGATTAGCGACAGGCAGTACGGTTTCCGGCACCAACGATCCACAGGGGACCTCCTAGCTTACCTCAGGCAACTGTGGAGTAAACTCATCCAGTCTCATGGTGAGGCTCATGTCGTTGCTCTTGACATCACGAAAGCGTTCGATCAGCTGTGGCACGCTGCCCTCTTGAGCAAACTTCCATCCTACGGCCTCCCAGAAAAGCTTTGCAGATGGGTGGCTGACGTTATCTCTTGCCGCAAGATATCCGTCGTAATTGACGGATTCTCCTCTTCATCCCACAACGTCAACGCGGGTGTTCCCCAGGGATCGGTCTTGGCTCCAACACTGTTTCTCTTACATATCAACGACCTCCTTTCCTACACGATCAACCCAATCCACAGCTTCGCTGATGACAGCACTCTACATGCAGGAATTCAGAGTGACAAGCCGATCTCTGCCGCTGAGCTGGAAAAAAGAAGACTAGCGACGACTTCTTCTCTGACAAGAGACCTGGAGGCTATCACTGCTTGGGGACGCAACAATCTTGTACAGTTCAATGCTTCCAAAACACAGTACTGTACTTTGACGAACAAAAAGCGTCCTAGCGCTCATACAGTTTCGATGGACGGTCGAGTCCTACCAAAGAGCCATTCATTTCGGCTGGTCGGAGTCCAGATCACCGAGGACCTGATCTGGCACGAACACATCTCTTCAATAGCTGCAGCTGCTGGGAAAAAGCTAGGCTATTTGTTTAGGGCTAAGAAGTACTTTTCTCCGCATGACCTTCTCACTCTATACAAGGCCCAGATAAGGCCTAGCCTCGAGTATTGCTCACACATTTGGGGTGCTGCCGCCCCGACTACATTGTCCATGCTCGATGCTGTCAAGAGGAGGGTGGTCCGACTGATCGATGACTCTTCTCTAACAGACAGTCTCGGGACTCTTTCGCACCGGCGGGCCGTCGGCGATCTAGCTCTTTTCTATCGCTACACCAACGGGCTTTGCTCCTCAGAGCTCTCTTCCATGATGCCGCCGCGCGATGTGCCTGCCAGACAGACCCGCCTGAGTTCGGCGTCCCATCCTAACCGTGTCAAACTTCGTACATCCAGAACTGGCCGATACGACCGCTCCTTTGTCCCGAGGGTGTCTAGATTGTGGAACAAACTACGGGAGGAAGCTTTTCCCAGTTCTACTAACCTTAGGCAGTTCAAAAATTGTATTAACAAAATTTCTTTGGGATCATCATAGCAGCCGCGGTGTTCCGGCATTTAGGCTTCTGCCTGCGCGGCTGTTTCGATATAAAAAAAAAAAAGCTGTTGAACTAAACATATTTTTTTGGCGATTGAAAATCTTAAAAGAAAAATTGCAAGTCTTCAAATAAAAGCATGCTACGTTTTGACAGCAAAAAGCTTTGATGAACTTGAGATGAAAGAGTTTCATTATCATTTTATTACTTCTAATCGGAATAAAATTAACTTTTTATGTTATTTATTTTAAAAACTTTGCATGCGCACCTTTATGTTTAACCTCACGACAAATAACAAAGCTTCCAGTTACGTTTTCTAGCAAACTTGCAGTGGCAGAAAGAATTTAGTAATCGGTTTTAACTTGATCACGGTCAATCTGTATTTTTTAATTTGAAATCACAATGATGAATGTCAAGATTTTCAATTTTAGCGCTTACCTAAATACGAATGATCATCAAAATTAAGAGATTATATCGGGTACATATTCAGGTTAGCATTTAAAAGCATCATATTATTCAGTGATATTGCGACTTAAATATATGATCACAATCATGAAAGCTAATCTGATGTACCTACTAAAGTCTTTAAATCAATAAATCTTCAAAACTACCGAGCTGAAGTACATTAATTTTATATCATTATAAAGGGAATTGAAAGACCTTTAAAATGAGGTATCACTCGACCCCCCTTTCCATTTAAGATTTTAGGGTTGGTGTCACCCCCACCGAGGGGGCTGGACGTGTTAACCTGATTTTTTGCCAAACTTGTGTCACCCTCGAAAACAAAATCGACGCGTTTTTCCACAAAAAACTGAGCTGCCAGTAAAAGCGTCTGTTTCGTTTTCGATGCGCCACCCTGTATATAAAATAAAAACAGGCCCAATAGGAGGCATTGCCTGTACATGACCAATAATTTTTAGCTGTAACTGTAAAGTACAAATTATAACAAAGGCAACATTTAGTCACAGTGGATTAAGTCTTTATCATTCGTATCCGTGAGTTTATGAATTTCAGTCCACTTTTTCAAATTTCTCTTGAAAACATTTTCGAAGTATGAGTCTGATAAATCTTTAGCTAGCGTTTTTCCAAAAAAAAAACTGAGCTGCCGGTAAATGCGTCTGTTTCGTTTTTGATGCGCCACCCTGTATAGTGAACACTATAAGTTCACAGACATTTACATACACTTTTTTGTAAGAAGGCGACCCTATACACCTATTATACTTTTCGACGCCGTGCCCTCTACGGGAAAAAGGCAGATTTAAATTGGACTCGCGAACAATACCCTTATCCGAAATGAATGTAATTGTCGAGAGAAACAAAGCAATTAGGGTGCAGAACTAGGAGAAGTTTAGTGCTGAGGGTGCGGCGTAAGGAACGAGAGCAGTCTTAGGACACTCTCGACTGGATAAAAGGACAATTGGAAAAGCTGCAGTGAGCTTCTTGTGGAAAGCTCCGGTAGTGGCGTAGCTATCAGAGCGTGTACTCATGAAAAAATCGCTTCAAATAATCTCGAAATATCCGTCGGGGTCTTGTAAAGCCAGATCTAAGCTTTAATTTAGATACTAGAAGATCTACAATTACAATTTTTAAGCAAGTTTTTAAGCATTGAAGCTTTAAATATCTTCAGGCATTAAATAATAATATTAATAATACTCGTAGTGTAATTTGGTTTCCATGAGGAACCATCTGAGTAAATAAACCGGTTTACCCGTTCTAAAAATTCCATGCACCAATGAAACCTTGAATAATTGAATGAGATTTTTTGGCAAACTTGTGTCCCCCTCGAAAACAAAATCGACGGGTCTGAGCGTTCTTCCAAAAAAAAACTGAGGTGCCATATATGCGTCTGTTTCGTTGTCGATGCGTCACCCTGTATAATATGCGTGAAATCGTAATTTCAGGATTATTCAATTTCGACAAGAAAATCATCGAAAAGGGGAGGCCTATGAATCAGTACTTTATCATTGATAAAGAGAAGTTCAAATTACTGATAATGAAAATAGTAGAAAAAAAAGTTACGTGATTGTGACACGTTACAATCTTTCAGACTAATGTACTAACACACTGTATAGAAATCTGAAAACGCTAAGAAAAGTGTTACCTGGAAGGCGGATAAATAAAATAATGTCTCATCTTATTCGATACCTAAACACCGTCCAAAACCCGATTTTTCAGAAAGACAGAGCATCGCTAGCCTTCTCGGGTCAACATCGCATCAACCGTTTACATTGGCCACCACGATCGCCCGACCTATCTCCAATTGAACGTGTGTGGGGCATGATAGGTCACAGACCTTAGCAGCAGCCTGGAATGAGATACCCCAACAGGATATCGACCACCTTATCAGCACGATGACCAGGCGCGACAATGAATGTATAAGGAATCATCGATCCTCAACACATTATCGAACCAGCTTCTGCAGTCAGTTGACGAATCAAGCCGAAAATTTAATTTTACTAGTAAGGGACACTGAACATATATGCCGATAGATGTTGTCACTCAGTATATAAAGTTTCGTCGCCCAGACAAACATCGGGGATTGATATGTGCAACGCTTTCCACCCTCTTAATCATTTCATATTTTAGACGCAAATGTACTCCTACCCTATTTCGAGCCACCACTGCGCTGTTCGAAGGGAGAGAAGAACTGCACACGTAATCCTAGGTGGATATGAAAGAGAACGTGTTTCGCATGATAAGCCGGAAGTTTTTCTAATAGGTGGATACCGCACCCCTACATAACATACTTTGCGGAGTAGGGACGCGGAGTTCAGCTGTCTCCCCGCATAGATAAAGCTATTAGAACGATGAACTCCTCTACTGCTAAAAAAATAAGGAGTATCTTCGGTCGATGGAGAAACTTTTACAAGGGGCGTTCGCCCTTCGTGTCGCGGTTTTCCGTATTGTGTCTGTAAAACCGAGATAATCTAATGCGCACAGTGCTTCTTACGCGTTGCCATAGCAGACGTATTGGATAGCAAAGATAGGGTAAGGTTGAGTTGGAAATGATTTTTCGGGTACTTTGAGCAATGTCCAAAAGTAGTTCATCTAAGCTCCTGACCATGCATCGGAAGGCGAAAAACTCGATAGTATTACCCTATAAGTACTTCCAACCCGAAGTGTGAGATTCTTCAGAAATGCGGCATACTGACTAAAACCTCTTGGTGGTTCGTTACCCCTCCCACCGCGGAGATGCTTGCATTGCGTCATGGTGAGCAGCGTTGCGCCAAGTTTTGATACTGAAGGTATTTACTACTACTCGTACTACTACTACACAACGGGGTGCATTTTTTGATATAAAATATGTAAGTAGTATTTACTATTTTTTAATTCCGGGAAATCAAACTCAGAAATTGTAACTTTGTTAGACTACAGTGTGAAAAATATTGTTAGAAGATATAACGTAACTAGTTCAGTTAATATTAAGCCACGATATGTGAAAAAAGGAATATCACAAATGCCGACCGAAGAGTATTAAGAAGAATAATCGTGAAAATAGGCGTGCCAATTATTTACAATTAAATGCTCTGTGGAGTGACGCTGTTGGAAGGAGAATTTCGAAGTCCACAACTCATAGAGAGGCCCACAAACTGGGATTTAGCACTTGCAAGGTAAGTTTTGTTATAAAAAAAAGTGAAGTAAAAACCCTAAAGTTGCACAACTTGTTTATAGGCCAAAGAAAAGCCTTTATGAGCTCCACTGCAAAAGAAAAATCGGCTTAGATGGGCTAAAGAACATAGACAATGGACACCTCAACAATGGTGTGCAATACAATGGAGTGATGAGGCCCGATTCGAAGTTTGTGTTGGTGACAGTCGCAGTAAAGTTATTCGCAAAAAAAATTAAGCATTCAATGTTGATTGCCTGAAGAGAAAAGTGAAATTTCCAGCATCCGTTATGGTCTGGGGCAGTATGTCATCAAAAGGAGAAGGAAAACGTCATTTTATTGATGGAAATGTGGATACAAACAAATATTTGGCAATTTTAAAAGAATCGCTTTTACCAGTGATGGAAGAATGTTTGACATCCGCCCAAGATTTCGTGTTTTAGCAAGATGGTGCAACGTGCCATACCTCAAGAAAGGCTATAAAATGGATGGAAGAAAATAATGTACCACTTTTGAAATGGGTTTCTAGCAGTCCAGATCTGTCACCTATTGAAACTTTGTGGCACGAGATGAAAAAGGTTCTATGACAACATCCTGCTCGTACAATCACCAAACTGAGACAAAAGCTTCAAGAAATATGGGATTGTTTTACACCAAATATTTGCCAAAACTTGGTTAACACTATGCCCCAAAGAATTTCAGCCGCAATAAAAAATAAAGGTGATGTTACCCAATGGTAATCTTTCAATTGTTCAATAAATATTCAAAACTGCTGAACTGAAGGGAATTGAAATACCTTTAAAATAAGATATGACTCGATCCCCCTTTCCATTTAAGATTTTGGGGGTGGTGTCACCCCCGCTTAGAAGGCTGCACGTGCTAACGTGATTTTTTGCCAAACTTGTGTCCCCCTCGAAAAGAAAATCGACAGGTCTAAGCGTTTTTCAAAAAAAAATTAGCTGCCAGTAAATGCGTCTGTTTCATTTTCGATGCGCCACCCTGTATTTGCCTCGTTTCGTTGGTTCGTGTTTTTTCTTCTTGGTGTCGGTGATCATTTCCTGCTGAAGTCTTGGTCGAGGAGTATCGGTCCTTCGTTTTGGGATATTGGGCCCCAATCACCAGTTTATGGAGTCGTACTATTTTTGTCCAGTCCTTACCTGTAGTTGTTTGTTTTGGTTGTTGTCTGGGTGCTACTCACTCTGTTTTTATGGGATTTTAACAACTTCAATCATTTTTTATACCATCTGACCACGTGCACTAATGCATGTCCAGAAGAAGTTTGCTCGATATTTGCTTCCTTTTAGTGGGAAGTGTCGTCAACTGAGCCGGGTACACTTTGCCAATGGAAAAGTCACTATTTTAGATGACGAAAAGTATATGACTATGAGTAATTGTGAAATGAAGGTAAACGACTGATTTTATACGGTCAATGTTAGATACAATCATAAAGCGGAGTTTGCAGATAAAATCCTTGTCTGGTGCGCAATTTCTAACAGGAGTGTATTACAACCTTTTATGGGAAAAGTGTGGAGTGAGGCTGTGAATAGTCAGAGCTATATTGATAACTGCCTTTCCGAAGTGCTTCAGTTGTCCACGAACATTATTATTATTATGATAATTGAGATGAGCAGAGTACACAGTACTATAAGCTCATGCAGTAAATATAGTGTACGGACACGTAACACAAATACATCAAACAGAAAAAAAATAAAAAAAGACAGTTCATAAGCTATAAAGTTTGTACACTCCTCCAGCTATCATACTGCACTTTGAAGCTATTAACTGAAGTAGCACCAACCACACTTTCAGGTAAACTATTCCAGGTGTTGAATATGCGGTTGGGAAGAAACCACTGTCGGACTGTTGTTTTAAATGGCTCCTTATGCAGTTTGAAGCTGCGTCCGCGTAGATTGCTGCGCGAAAGACGGTATAGATGCATGAGGTTGGTGCCCATCAAACCATGAAGTATCCTGAACGTAACTATACGATCGCCACGAAGTCTTCGCTCAGAGAATGAGGTCAGGTTGAATAATTCAAGACGATCTTCATAGCTTGGTCTTCGTGCTCCAAAAGGGATACGAGTAGCCCGACGCTGTACTGATTCGACGAGATTTCTATCGCGCAGAAGCACAGTGTCCCATACCGGGCCAGCGAATTCAAGAATTGGCCTCACGAATGCCTTGTAAATGTAGACGCAAGTGTTGACATCGGATCCTTTGAAAGACCTCTCCAGCATGTATAGAAGTTTCTTGGCTTTTGATGTAACGTGGTGAATATGCTCTGACTAGGAAAGACGATCGTTGACTACAACGCTCAGATCAGTGTGGCTGGAAACTGCTTCGACGTTGTGGTCAGAGATCTTGTATGTAAATCGCGGATTTGTCTTCCCGAGGTGAAGGACACAACACTTAGATTTAAGGGTAAAAGCCAACTGACTGACCATTGACAAACAATATCAAGATCTCGTTGAAGCATAGCAGAATTTACGACAGTATTGTAAATCTTGGTGTCGTCGGCATAAGCTGAACATGTGGAGGAAATCAATGCGTGCAGGTCACTTGTATACAGAAGGATCAGCACTGGCCCCAAGACAGAGCCTTGAGGAACTCCACTCGCTACATGATGAAGGTGAGACTGGCTATCACTGACGCGCACAGAGAAAGTCCTTCCGGTGAGAAAAGCCTTAATCCACAGTAACAACTCGCCTCTTATTCCCATACATTCCAACTTAAACAGAAGCCTTCTATGTGGTACGCGATCGAAAGCCCTAGAAAAATCTAAGTAGATTATATCACCAGGAGTCTTTGTGTCCAGATACTGAGTCCAATCGTTGAGAGAGTGGAGAAGGTTGGTCATTATTGATTGACCAGGGAGAAATCCATGCTGATTCTTAGGGATAAGGTCAGTTTCGAAAGCAAATGACAGGAGCTTATCTAATATGATTCTTTCAGCTATTTTGGCGGCGATAGGAACGAGACTTATTGGTCGATAATTTTTAGCGGAGGATTTGTCGCCCTTTTTGAATACAGGGGTAACAGAAGCACCAAGAGAGCATGCTAATGCTAATGGCCATATCATAATTTGGCTATTTGCCATTACTCAAGAGATACCCACCACTCGCTGCGATAACACAACATACCTTTTGTTCCCAAAAAACGTTAATCTTCCAAACTTGCCGTAGACTCGCACAATAGAGGATTTTTAGGCTTTACTATTTAGGAAGGTTTATCATGGATGCTGGGAAGCTCAAGATGGAAAACAATTAAGACGGCGAACTTACGAAAAAAATGTGATTAATTGATTTGAATTCCGTCCAGGACATCATGAGCGACATTAGAAGGAAGTTGCGTGTTGTAGAGCAGAATAGGCCAGTCCACATAATTCTATAGTATAGTTGAGTTAAGTATTGAGTTGTAACTTATGATGACTAGTTAGAGTTTAAATAAATTTCTTCATTAAAAAAAATCCGATAAATATTTTGTGGCAAAACTTTTCGGACATACGTCATTTAACCAAATTGGATCACAGTTCACAGACGAACTAGACGAAATGTTGTTTAATTTTATATAGTCTGATTCCACATATTGTCGTTTTTATATTGAGTTAAAGTGAATAAAAAGTAAGTAAGGGAGTGGTAAGTGGCATCCAAAACTCCGAAGTCCTTTGCTTTCTATACCATACGATACCACAAACTAACATATACACCATATTAGTATAAAATATGCATATACTATTGTTATCATAGGAATCTCGCTACAGAGTAGCCATTGCTTGATAAGACTTTATAATCCAGTAACCCAAGATTATAACAAGGCAAAACCTCTAAGTTTAAAACAAACCGATAATTAGAATAGATGCGTTTTATACTGAAGCAGCCGTGCAGGCAGAAGTCTAAATACCTGAGCACCACCATAAGACTGGTATAGCTTTTAAACTCCCAATATCCACAATTTGGGACACAAAGTACAACCGATCATCTTCCTTCAATATGACGACGTTTCTGCAAGTATTGCCACGCTTCAGCAGTTGCTCCCGGAATTCCCTTGCGCGGCATTATACATACCGAGTGAAGTAGAAGGATATCTTTCCGATTTCGGAGCGAAAATAACGATTTCTTCAGGTTGATGAAAAACTGTTAGTCGGGACGGCGGAAGGGGGCACGGTCCCCCTTTCTTTTTGCGTCGCGTTCGGAAAATCGACAAAAGCTAACGACCGTCGTAAAAGAAAAGGCGAGAGCTACCAGTAAAATGGTTTCGTTTTTACGTTTCTGTAGGCGGTGAAGGAGTTATGACCGGAAAGTACGGACTTTTCGTTGTTTTCCGTTAATTGGCTATTTTTGGCAAATCGAGCCAGGTAGGCAGTTCGCTGTATCCGAGAAAATTCGAATCGAGTAATTTTTACTAATGATCCATTTCATATACGAGGGGGAATGTTTTCGATTCAGCTTTGAAATGCAATTCTTTATTATAGCACAGAAGTTTGCCAAGGTCGAAAGGGCTATAGCGATGTGATTTTGATGTTTGTCTATACGTCCATCTTTGGAAAAAATGACGTCAAGTAGGTTGACCTTCCACTTCCTACGAAACCCTGTCATTAGTACATAAAGGATTAGGTTCAGAACACGTTAAGCCCTCTAAATATACAAGGTTATGGACCCATATCCCGAAAAGTGTCACTATGGCCCTAAGACGCGTTAAAATTTAAAAAGACGATGAATTGCCTAAATAGGATTTAATGCATTTAATTTTTGCCGTTTGTACATGATATCATCACAACAATTGTTCAAAATGTCTTCCTCCAACCTGAATACATCGATTTAAACGTCGCACATGATTTCGGCGGACTTGACTAAAAGTTTGATACTCGTTTTGAATGATTTGAAATACTGCTGTAATTTGTCCATTTAAGTCTTGCTCTGTTTGCACAGGAGTTTCGTAAACCAAAGACTTTACATGTCCCCACAGGAAAAAATCTAGCGACGTTAAATCGGGTGACCTTGGAGGCCAAGAAACTGTTCCACCTCTGGCAATCCCACGGTGCCCCAACCGCTGAGCCAAATACTCACGTACTTGTACAGCAAAGTGAGCCGGCGCTCCACCATTCTGAAATCATATCTGCTGTCGAACGTTAAATGGAACATTTTCATGAAGTTCTGGAAGAACTTCCTCCAAGAAACGCCGGTAGTCCTGTTAACCGTTCCGGTAGAAGGTATGGCCCAATAAAATAATCATCAACAATGCCTGCCCATACGTTGACAGATCAACGTTGCTGATGTTTTCTAGGAAAAATTGCATGGGGATTTTCTTTGTCCCAAACGTGGCTGTTTCTACTATTAAAAATACCGTCTCTTGTGAAAGAGGCTTCATCGGTCCATAAAACGTAGCGTAAAAAGTTTGGTTGTGTAGCGATTTGATGAAGAAACCATTGACAAAATTGAACTCTAGGATGATAATCGGCTGCAGTCAATCCTTGAACTTTCTGGAAGTGATAAGGATAAAGTTGTTGCTCGTGTAGCACCCGCCAGACGGAAGCGTTACTCGTATTCATATCCTCAGCGTGTCTTACTTGATAGTTCGTCGGCAACTCGCTGAAAGACCTCTTCTTCAAATTCGAGAGCCGCCGATGAATAGCGATAAACTTTTTGTATCCCGGATGCTGTCGTTCGGGATAACGTTCTTGATACAACCGCGCTGTTGCTCGTGCATTGCAGCTTGTTGCTCCGTATGCCAAATGCATATCCGCCAATTCTTGGTTGGTAAAGTTTTCCATTAGCAACAATTAATTTTTGTTAAATTCTTGCAAACAACACACAAGCGTCGGATATGGGTCCCTATACTCAAATGTTACACTGAATAACCCCTACAAGTTTGATTCCATAGTTCTGAAACACCCTGTAGTAACATAAAAAAAATGAAATATATTGTGCCCCATCCCCTGCAACCCCCATCGCCTTATTTTTATTGATAAATGTTCTGCGTCTTCTGAAACATCGAAAAAAGACGATTGAGTAGACAAGGTTACTCTAGGGCGACATGCTCTTCTGGGCTTTAAAATTAAACAGATATGGAACAAATAGAATAAAATGGTGTTAATTTAACAATAATATAGCTTATTAAAGTTGTTTTTCTAAAAATATACCTTGCTAACTAATTTGTAACATGGAAATGAAGTGACCGACATCGCCCGGATTCTGCATCGTGATGGATTTGAATTGTTGAACAATTCTAAATTAGAGGACACTCGAACAGGACAAGTAGAATGCGACATGCACAATTGGGGTGCAAAAACAAACAATCATTTCCATAAAAAATTGGTTCCCGACCTGTCCACCCTGCAACACTCCGAGCAAAGGGAACTTGTCAAAGTATTTACGCTCAGGTTAAGGCACCGTATTGGTGTTCCTTAATGGGGCTCCTACAATCACGAGCACCATCTGCTGAGGTAACGGGGTGGTGAAAAGGAAACGACGGTGGGCTGGCCCTAGACAGTCGTCGGCGCTACTTTAAAAGAGGAAAGGATGACTGCGGGTGTATACCAAGGTAAATTTGTATAATAACAGAGTCGGATTTCGATTAGCGATCTAGCGTGTAAATCGTTTCCTATTTTGGTACTCAGCAAGTGATCATTTAGTATTTTTCTCACCTTGTTACTGTTCGTCGATATTGTGTTGTTGAATTATTGTGCTGTACTCTTGTTGGTGTGATTGTTCTTAAGTGCCTTTTTTTATCAAGGTTGATAATGGACAATAAAAGGTCATATGCGACCATTTTAATTACGAATGCAGTGAGTTTAAAGAAAATGAATAGTTTTATGGCGAATTCTGGCATAGACCTGACATGAAAGACATTGATTTGGAGGTTGCTAAGCAAGAATTTCTAGTGAAACTTAAAAAAGTGACGACGAGATTTTGCAGGTCGAACAAGTCACCAAATCACAGGACTGTACTTTGTGGCGCCTTCATCGGAGGATAAGGTTGACAGCGTCTCGATTTGGTGAAGTTTGTAGAAGAAGGCAAACGACAAGCTGTAAAGTTCTAGTAAACTCCGTCATATACCCAACAGAGTTTTCTAGTAAGGCAATAAAAAAGGCAATACAAAAATCACTGGACACGGCAGTTCAATCTTGCGATATTATATGAAATAGGGCCACCAAATTATCTGAATACGTCCTTTCTTAGTCCGTACATGGCGCCTAGCTTGGCTTGGCAGCACGAAAAAGTAGACAAAATTCGTCCAAAATACGATTTGTAGAGGTTTGCGCGCTTCGGAATTGACGCTCTTTTTTTTGATATTTTTGAATGAAATTTTCATAGTGTGCTGAAAACAAAACACCACAGGGTGCTATAGAGCCACTTTTTCATTTTTTTCACTAGATTTTTTTTAAAAAAATCGCGAAGTTGAACAGAAAAAGTGCGCACTTCAACCCGTCATAAAACTTGTACAAAACAAAATTTCAAAAGGTGCTCCTATAGCACCCTGGGCAATTATCTTCTGAACATACTGTATGAATTTCATTCAAAAATATTGAAAAATGCAGAAGCAGCTGAACCCTTCTAAATGGCTTGAAACTCACTGCGTCGGAGCCGCCTTAAAAATGTTAAAATACGTGTGATCTGAGTTAGTACCTCACTATACTTCTGTGCCTCCATAGATCCGTGCGTCGCTAATAACCATGCGTTTTCTTTTCAATGGTAAAAAAGATTTGATTAATAATAACTTGACTATCGAGTATTTTAAAAAGAGCTTCAATCGCTAGCCCTGAAAAAGTGTTGAGGTAGGCCAGCGACGGAATCGGATTTATCAATCAAGAAGGCGGGTTGCCGAGTGCAAGTCACAGCCTACGTGATCCAGGAGACAGACGTGACCGGCATCCCCGGAGCGTCGCGTTCGGGTCCTGCATCGGGTACTGTTTTTTTGTGGGATATCCTGTTGGTGTCCCGAACCGAGGTTGTTTGTTTTCGTTTCGGATTTAACTGAACACGAACCGATCATCACGGGAGCGAGTAAATTGAAACAGCGTTTTGTTTTTATTGCAAATTTATCTCCAGTCAAGGCCGATAATGGGATGTCATGTTATGCCTTTTTAGCTTTAGGGAAAAAGTACGCATACAGTCATTAGCAGGCAGAATGCAGTTTTGGATTCCTGATATATAGAAGAAAGCACCAACTTTATCACTCCCTAATCAAATTTGCAGCATAAAAATAAAACATGTTGCAATTACAACATATCAACCTATTTTCATTTCAATGCAAAATAAGTCTATAATGCATAGGTGGCTGTGAAAAATAAAAGCCGTGACAATTGTTTTTATTAATCACAGCTGACAGAATACGTTTAAAATAGTTTTGGGTAGTTAAGGTTTTTAAAATGGGTAGAGGAAAGGTTATTAGTGAGAAAATTCGGTTACTGATAATTAAATTTTTTAATTCTGGGAAATCAAACCCAGAAATTGCAACTTTGTTAGACTTATCGCGGTACAGTGTGAGAAATATTGTTAGAAGATATAACGTAACTGGTTCAGTTAATATTAAGTCACGATATGTGAAAAAAGTAATATCACAAATGACGACCGAAGAGCATGAAGAAGAATAATCGTGAAAAACAGGCGTGTGAATTATTTACAATTACGCGCTCAGTGGAGTGACGCTGTTGGAAGGAGAATTTCGAGGTCCACAAGTCATAGAGAGGCCCACAAACTGGGATTTAGCACTTGCAATGTAAGTTTTCTTATAAAAAAAGTAGTTTCTCAATAAAAATTTATATTATTCTACTAAAAACCGCACGAACTTATTTGGGTACCTGATATATCTGCTGAGTAATAAATGATGCTTGAAGCCAACTTCTGGACACGTACCATCTTTCTTTGACCATAAAGATGTCACAAACCGCTGCTGGATACCTTCATTTATTAGAGTGAACTTTGTAGACAGGATACCATAATATTGAACAGTATTCAATTTTGGATCGAACAAATGAACTATAATTTTTAACTATCCTATACATGGAACCACCCATACAATCTCGGCGATGCACGAAGGCGGAGATCGAAAATCGTATTGTTAATCCCCTTTTCGCAGAAGGTAATTACTCGGACTCAGTGTTATGATAACCTCCTGACTAACGGTTCGTGATTGGACCATCGGTAGAGACTATATGAGTATTTATGTCGTCAATTCTGTAACCCGATAGAGACGGCGGCCTTTATCGAACGATTCTAGCTTAAAAGCTTTCATTTCGCTCCTCGGAATGGCGACTTTCCGGTCGCCTTGATGGACGGCGTTCTTGGGCGAGGCAAGGGGATCTTGCATCTAGTTTTCGGTTTTATTCTTAAAATAAACATGATCTGGTTTCGTTCGTCGGATCAAAGGCCATGGACAGCTGTTTCGAGCTTTTTGGCTACTCATCAGTATGGTCTAGGCTTCGGTCTCTCAGACATCGTACAAAACATAACAATCATACAGTATTAAAAGTAACAGTGTCTGACTTAGAAAATTATCATTTAGCAGGTGTTTTAAGTTCAACCCTCACCGTTGGGATCTTGGAAGTGGTAAGAAATGCAAAGTTCAAGGTACTTCCATAAAGAGACAGAAAAATATTGATTTTGCCCAAGATCGTTTCAATTTTTTTCTCTCTTTATTTGAAGTAGGATTTCGAAGTAAACTAAACAGTGATATTGTCACTTTTTCTCCTCTGCGAAATCGAATAATTAGAATTCCAACATGACGTTTCGTCTCTTGTCCCCAGTGTCGACTTTATTTTTCAAGCATGCCATAGTGGATTTGCATAGGTCAATGAAAATCCCGAAAAAACTTGGAAAAGCTTAAAAATATTGGAA
This sequence comes from Acanthoscelides obtectus, assembly GCA_963669975.1. Classification (NCBI taxonomy): domain Eukaryota; kingdom Metazoa; phylum Arthropoda; class Insecta; order Coleoptera; family Chrysomelidae; genus Acanthoscelides; species Acanthoscelides obtectus. The sequence continues at coordinate 8,047,533 of CAVLJG010000001.1, read as the reverse complement.
ATTTTTGAAAATCTTGGAAAACTTGAGAATCTTGAAAATCTTGAAAACTTGAAAAGCTTGAAAATCTTGAAAATTTTGAAAATCTTGAGAATTTTGAAAATCTTGAAAGTCTTGAAGATCTTGAAAATATTGGAAATCTTGAAAATGTTGAAAATCTTGAAAATGTTGAAAATATTGAAAACCTTGAAAATCTTAAAAACTTGAAAAGCTTGAAGATCTTGGAAATCGTGATAATGTTGAAAATCCTCAAAATGTTAAAAATATTGATAATCTCGAAAACCTTAAAGATCTTGAAAATCTTGAAAATGATGAAAATCCCGACAATCTTGGAAAAGCTTAAAATCATGAAAAGCTTGAAAATCTTGAAAAGCTTGAAAATCTTGAAAAGCTTGATAAAACTTTGGAAATTTTTGAAAATCTTGAAAACTTGAGAATCTCGAAAATCTTGAACATCTTGAAAAACTTGAAAATCTTGAGAATCTTGAAAATCTTGAAAGTCTTGAAGATCTTGAAAATATTGGAAATTTTGAAAATGTTGAAAATCTTAAAAATCTAGAAAATCCTGCAAATCGTGAAAATCTTGGAAAGCTTGAAAATCTTGGAACTCATGATAATCTTGAAAAATCTTGAAAATGATGAAAATCCCGAAAATCTTGGAAAAGCTTAAAATTATGAAAAGCTTGATAAATCTTGAAAACATTGGAAATTTTTGAAAACTTGAGAATATTGAAAATCTTGAACATCTTGAAAATCTTAAAATCTTGAAAATGATGAGAACTTGGAAATCTTGAAAGTATTGGAAATCTTGAAAATGATGAAAATCCCGAAAATCTTGGAAAAGCTTAAAAATCATGAAAAGCTTGATAAATCTTGAAAATATTGGAAATTGTTGAAAATCTTGAAAACGTGAGAATCTTGAAAACCTGAAAATCTTGAAAATCTTGAAAATTTTGAAAATCCTGAAAATCTTGAAAACCTTGAAAATCTTGAATATCCTGGAAACCTTGAAAATCTTGAGAAGCTTGAAATATTCTTGAAAATCTTGAAAAATTCTTGAAAATCCTAAAAATCTTGGAGATCATGAAAATCATAAAGATCTTGAAAATCTTAAAAACACGAAAATATCTTGAAAATCTCTAAAAATTCTTGGAAATTTTGTGGGTTTTCAAAGTAAACTGCGCACTAACATTGTTACTTTTTCTAGTCTTTCGACTTCGGTTACCAACTTTGCTTTTATATGGACACTAATATTGGAAAAGGATGAAATTCTTGAAAATGTTGAAAATCTTGAAAATGTTGAAAATCTTGAAAATTCATGAAAATCTTGAAAACCTTGAAAATCTTAAATATCCTGGAAACCTTGAAAATATTGAGAAGCTTGAAAAATTCTTGAAAATCTTGAAAAATTCTTGAAAATTCTTGAAAATCTTGGAAACCCTAAAAAACTTGGAAATCTTGAAAATCATAAACATCTTGAAAACTTGAAAAAATCTTGAAAATCTTGGAAATTTTGTGGGTTTTCAAAGTAAACTGCACACTAACATTGTTACTTTTTCTAGTCTTTCGACTTCGGTCACCAACTTTGTTTTTATATGGACACTAATATTGGAATCTTTTCACTTCTAAATTCAGCGATGTATATCCTTAGTTATATTACGAAACCTGAACACAAGATGAAAATTTTATTGATGGTAATAACAATAATCATAGCAGAAGTTAATCATTGCAGATGATAAAAATGTTCTCCGTTATTTTCTAGCCAGAGCCTGACTCTTCACTGCTCGGTTTATTTCTTTTTCTCAGCCTTCCAAACTCTGTAACAACGTTCGATTTAAAGTAAAAAGTATCATATGCTCCCTGTGCTTAAACTGACCATACCTTTTTATTTCCTGACCCTTAGCTTTATACTGGTAGCTGATGTATGTCCTTGAACTTGGAATAGCTCCGCCCATGGCGCTGCAGCCAGGATTGTTTAAGCTGGTCCATTTTACCCGACATGAGAACATAAAGTGCGGGTATTATTGTGTCTGAGTACGTTGCCAAAAGCCCAAGAGGATAGAATAGATATTCTTTCGAATACGGTGGATATGCAGCTGGTGACAGTGTCTTAGCGATATTTCGCAGATGTACTTGTTGAAACTTGATTTTTACTACTAGGATTGAAACGCTGTAAAAACATGAGGAGCATATCATTCAGCGTGATAGCTTACAATGATAAAACTGATCAACAGATCACTAGTAAAGAGATTTTAACGAATTTTGCTAAATCAGATAACATGGTTTAATAATGTTTTATAAATACTACAGTGATGCAGCTTTATGTCTATTACTGATAATCTATGAATAAAACATGCCTCCGTACGCGTGAAAAACTGTAATTAAGGGCGCATTCACTTTGACGATACGTGTTTAGTGAAGCATAGTTATTGACCTTTACCTCGTTTGTATACATATATAATACGTATCAAGCCATTAATAGAACAGCGCTGTATATCCAAATATTGACCTATTACGTGTACAAACAACTGTAAGGGGTTTACTGCCAGATATCTAGGATCCAGTTGATGTAGTATATCATTAAACATACGATTTCAGACTGAACACTATTTGCGAATTGATACATGCTTACAAAAGTAATTTAACAATCTAAAGGTAATTCCTGGATCCTATACAATGTTCAAAGAACACAACATGAACAAAATATACAATAACTCGACCCCAAATTCCATTTAAGATTTTAGGGTTGGTGTCACCCCCGCCCAGGGGGCTGCACGTGTTAACGTGATTTTTTGCCAAACTTGTGTCCTCCTCGAAAACAAAATCGACGGGTCTGAGCGTTTTTCCACAAAAAACTGAGGTGCCAGTAAATGCGTCTGTTTCGTTTTCGATGCGCCACCCTGTATATAAAATAAAAACAGGCCCAATAGGAGGCATTGCCTGTACAAGATCAATAATTTCAAGCTGTAACTGTAAAGTACAAATTATAACAAAGGCAACATTTAGTCACAGTGGATTAAGTCGTTACTATTCGTATCCGTGAGTTTATGAATTTCAGTCCGCTTTTCAAATTTCTCTTGAAAACGTTTTCGAAGTATGAGTCTGATAAATCTTTAGCTATAATTTCATAAAATAACTACTTGTGAAGAATATTTTTAAAATGGAACCGCAAAAGCAAAGAGTAATTTCATTCATTCGTCATTTCCATAGACCAACGTTTCATTTTGTTGGAGGTTTTTAACGCGATTTCGAATGTATAAATGGAATTTCGTAACAATCCGACAGACCAAACTCGCAAGACGTACATACTTTGTACCTACTTCCATAATGAGCGGTCAAACAGAATAGACATTATGGGTTAATTAACATTCCAGCTAGATATATATTTCAAAACAGCTCATTGCTACCGAAATTCGAATCCGTGCACTGGCTTGCATCCATCTCAAAACACTCAATCAGCAAATGTTTCTGTTTCAAAGCAAACACCGCTCGCTGTGGCGAATAAACAAAATGTTATATTTCATCTCATTCGGTAACGTAATCATGTTTACGTAACCGCATTATCTCTCTTTTATGACTAATGGCGTGTTTCACCCTAACAAAAACGCGTATCCGTTTTCCTTGTTTATTGCGGGTGGGCGAGCCATTACCAAAAACATTTTCATTACGGCCGTATACACACCTGGTAATTACGCAAATTGGCCAGCTTCCAAGTGACCTCTGGCATAAAATCTGACCCGGCTGGACAACAGGAGTGTTCGCTAATTTTTCCAACCAAGTGAACCAGGAATGAAGAAGGAAAATTTTATGAATTGAATACTTTATACCACCCAAAAACATATTCTTTTGTATAACTAACAACTTCGCGCCTTAAAAAAAATCGTTCTTATAATTTGAGAATGTCAAAATTGTTAAAAAAATTCATTAATTCAACTTATACTTCATCTGAAGTCACTTGAAACACTGTGAAATACCGGGTGCGTTTTATATATCTATATTTAACACGCTCTGTTGCTGAAAAAATCGCAAAATTTCTCAGCAAATAAGATCAAAGGCAGTTTCACCGGTCCACGTGGAGTAAAGCACGCCTATGCGTGGACATAGCCAATGAGAAAGCGTGTATCTCAGAACTCTGAACAAGTGCAGGTGGCTACTGAAAATTGAAACAGTTTAGCCAGTGCCGTGTAGCGGTGAATAAACGTGTTTTCTTTATTCTGTCCGTGTTTTTTCATAGATTTTATTAGTTTGTGTGTTTTTGACTTTTGAATACTCAGTTTACTTGTTGATTTAATTGTTGTGTTGATTGTTCTTGTGTGTCCTAAATATGGCTCTTTGGAGACCTTGGGAAAATGCTCCAAGCCACGAGGAGATGGTTGATGAACCTGTGCAGGCAGAATTCTTTCATAAAGATTTAGAGGAACAGACCCAAAGAGTAATCCTAAATATGTATGATTGTCTGAAAAACGAAAATCCAGATTCCTCGCAAAATCAAATTTTAAACAGAATTTGTATCCTGACAAAAATCAGTCGGTCTACCATTTATCGGGTTATAAAAAGGGGAGATGTAGTCAACCATTCCTTCCACAGAAAGCGCATAGGGCAAAAATTAAAAAGAATAGACGTGGGTTTTCAGGAAGATATTCGTCGTATAATATACGGATTTTATAAAGAAAATTTGGTGCCCACGTTGGAAATGATACGGGATAAATTAAAATATTATCCTGAAGATTTTTATAATTACAAATGCTTAGACTCACTGCACTGTATTGTAAAACTGTGTGGTTTTCAATACAAAAAATTAGATAAAAGAATGGTGATTATGGAGTCGCCTCGAATCGTTGAATTGCGCCAAGAATTTTTGCACAAAGTTAAAATCTATAGAGAGCAGAAAAGAAATCTGATTTACCTGGATGAAACGTGGTATGATACCCATGATGTTGTGCAGTACGGCTGGGTTGACGACAGCAACAAGTGCATTTTAAATGCACCATGCAACCGTGGAAAACGAATCATTATTCTCCATGCTGGCAGTGAAAATGGATTTATACCTAATGCCTTGCTGTTATCTGCCAAAAATATCAAAGAATCATGTGCCGACTATCATGAGGACATGACCTCCGACTTATTTGAAAAGTGGGTAGAGCAGCAGTTAATACCAAACATTTCCCCAAATTCAGTGATTATTATGGACAATGCGCCATACCATTCCCGACAGAAAAACAAAATTCCGAATACAGGCACAAAAAAACAAGACATTATTGATTTTATGAAGGATAAGGGAATGGAAATACCACAAAAATCAACCAAAGCCATATTATTGGATCTTATTAAAAGACAAAAATTTGAAAAAGAGTATGTTGTTGACAATATGCTTCAGCAAAATGGCCATGAAGTATTACGTCTACCTCCCTATTACTGCATTTTTAACCCGATTGAGTTGGTCTGGGCTGCTTTAAAAAAAAAGTAAGAAAACATAATCAGACTCGCTATTGGCCACAATAAGAGATGCAGTATCTCATATTGCTGCCACAGACCTATGGAAGCAGTGTTCTAGGCATATTATTGAAACAGAAAATGAATATTGTGTTTTGCCTCCTGTAAATCCCGTTGTAATTCCTCTACAAGATGACTCTAGCGACAGCTCCGAAGGCGAGGATGATATATAAATACCTATAATGTAAGTCTTTATATACCTTTTTATATACCTACCTGCTATGTAAATATTTGCCTATGTCAAACGTTGGAATTCTGTAATTTTTCCATTTCTTAACTTTCAGTCAACATAAATTACACTCCCAATATAAGTATTTTTTATCCCAAATCAAAAAAATAAGAAGATAGTAAAATCCATTTATTGTGATATAAAAACATTATTATTATCGTTCTAAATAAATGACCGCACGCCTATGATACGCCGACCAAAGGTTTTTATGCTATTTCAAGTGACTTCAGATAAAGTATACTTCTAAATCCCATTAATTTGGTGTAACTATTGTAGCCACAACCGACGAAGAAACTTCCTGTGCACGAATCTTTCTTTCAATTGTGACCGAAAATGTTTGTCGGGTTTTGTTGCGCAGGCCCCTGGGGTTACCCTCGTCGGCAATGCTAATGCGTACACGGTATCTATCACACTTAAAAAAGTGTCATCGCTGGAAATTTGGGCAAGCAAAGGGACCGTCAACCGTAGCTCGGTTAATGACCCGGACGAATTTTATCTTTTTTGATGAATGTCGAGCAGTGTCGAGGTTTTTGCGCTGAATATTTAATTTTCGGACATTTGCTCGAATCTGCACGCACACAAAAAGGGTTTGCGGACATTTTTTGGTGATTAGGCTGCTGCGAGATAAGATATTACGAAGTGTGAGGGCCGCATCCCTACAAAATTGTAAAATTAGGTGTTTGAACCCAGAAGATGGCCGTTACTCTTCCTTGAAAAAACGGCTTTCAAAAGAGAGATCTGGTGCGATTTTATATCGAATATTTTGAAAATGAGCAAGAATCTTATGATATAGGGTAGTTGAACACTGGACTCATTTACAGACTAAAAAAGAATCGACTATATTAACCAGTGATTTTTTGTTTTTTGGTTAGACGTAGATTTCGGTAGATCGGGATCGGAGAGGTCGACGTCGACGCGGTTTTTCCGGTTTTTTTCCCGGTTAGCGAAACGTTCGGAAGGAAAGCCCTACCGTTTCGGAAACTATAAACTTGGCGCTTCGCGGGCGCGGTATGAGGAAGGAACGCGATCGAAAACGGTCGTCGAAGTCGAAAAAACGGTGGATTTTCGCGCGGTACGGAGACTTTTTTATCGGCCGTCTCGCCGTTTATACAGGGTGACTTTGAAGTTGAGTCATTAATTTTCAGATAATGATTGTAGAAGGAAGATAAACCAAAATATGTGTGTAAAAATAACAAAAAAAATTTATTACCTTGTTTTATAAAGTATCCTCCCGACAAGTATTTCAGTGCGGACCTGTATTTGATCGTGCGGTCTTGGAGCACCGGCATGCCGTCCCCTGTGAGGTCTTAAGTCACCTGATTCACGAGCCCTTTGTACTACATTAACAAAGGCACGAGGGGTTGGTTGCACTCGATTGTGAAACCGATCCGCATAAACATGTGCCATTTTTTATTTCGTTTGAGCCACGCAGCAAACACCACTATTCACTCACGCGTTACCGACTGACACAGACTGAATAAAAACATCGTGATCAGCGTTTCAAATTCTTTCGCTTTTTTGTTTCCGATGCGATGAACCGATAAGGCGGAGTATATCCGTTGTCGCCAAACACGAGCACATAATATTATTATTGAGACAGGGCGGTACTCAAACTTCTAAAGGGCTATAACTTGGTTACTTTAATTTTACCACAAAAATGTTAAAGGAAAAAAACATTTCTTTTGATCAGATCTACTCACTGTTAAAATAAATGACTCAACTTCGAAGTCACCCTGTAGAAATATCGACTCGAGATCGGTCTCATCATCAGATTAACGTTTGACTCCCGCAGAGAAATTTTTAAGTCGAAGCAGATTCTTAATGTGCATTGCACTTACATCTTGAAACGCTTAACCTATGCTGAGAAAGATGATAGTTTATTTCCAAATATCAATGTTTATCACGAGTATAACACAAGAAATCAGAAATTGAAAATAGTTCAGAAACTTACTACCACCTATTTTAAAAGGTCCGTGTTACAATTACGTCATATTATTCAACAGATTAGTAATTATATTTCATTTAAAAGTTAAGAAATGATTTTTGTATAGCTGAGCAGTTGGGATGTACGAAGTTGCACTTCAGAAAATAACGAAAGTATCAATAGTTATTGATTTATTGATATACCTGTATATTGTTACATTTTCATTGTTTTGTATTATACTTTTTTTATCACATAAACAAAATTGTATCAAGTGGATATGAATAAGGATTAAAGCTTTATAGTCCTTTGAGTTGTATTTTGACTTTATTTGTGCACATGATAGCATGCAAAACAACGAAACAGTACGAAAGGATGTAAGTCCAATTATCGAAAGACAAAAAGTGATTTTTATACGGGGTAGCGCATCGAAAACGAAACAGACGCATTTACTGGCAGTTCAGTATTTTTTTAAAAACGCTCAGACCCGTCGATTTTGTTTTCGAGAGGGATCTAAATATTGTCGAACACGTAATGCGTAATGTGGTGGGGCACCATCCTGTTGGAACATCAACCTATTCGCAATGTACCGCCGATCATTCTGATTTTCAATTATGGCTGTTAATGCAGGATTCCAACTACATTTCACCGGTCAAATTTCCAGGTAAGAAAAAAGGACCAACTAAATGATCGCCAAAAATACCAGGCCAAACATTTAATTTTTGTGGTTGCTGTGTATGAACCTCATGATAAATTTTGGGATTAGAATCGGACCAATATCGGCAGTTATGCCAATTTACTACGCGATTTAAGAAAAAGGAACATTCATCAAAAAGCAAGTGTTGAATAGAAAATGTTCATCGTTTATAATTCGTTCACTCATATCTTCTTCTTAGCGCACTGATTATATCCGAAAAATATTTAGATAATTTCAACTCTTTCTGCTGTGGAATATACCATGGTTAATTTATGTAATAAAGCGTTACAAGTTATTTTAGCAACAAAGTTTGCTCAAATCAATCGCAAAGTATGTATTAAATTCGTATTTAAATGAATTACGAGATATTTCCTTAACTTTCTTCAAGAAATAACTTTTTTGCCACAAAAAAAAACACTCGCATAGCTATTTTCAACAACAAAATGATAAGCAAACCATGGACGTAGTGAAAAAAAGCATTTACTTATTAAGTAAATTCCTTTAGTCAAATTTCTTCTGAAAGTAGTACAAACTAATCTGATGTACCTATTAAAGTCTACTTTAAGCTTTAAATCAATAAATCTTCAGAACTACTGAACTGAAGCTCATGTATTTTACATCATTATAAAGGGAATTGAAAGACCAATACCTTTAAAATAAAGGTATCACTCGACCCCCCTTTCCATTTAAGATTTTAGGGTTGGTGTCACCCTCGCCCACGGGGCTGCACATGTTAACGTGACTTTTTGTCAAACTTGTGTCCCATCGAAAACAAAATCGACGGGTCTGAGCGTTTTTTCAAAAAAGAAAAAACTGAGCTGCCAGTAAATGCGCCACCCTGTGTATGGCACCTATTGTAAATAAAGTTTTTTGATGGATGTTCATTGTGGTAACAAACCTGTCAGGTAAGAATAGTACAGGAATATTGAGGTACATTAGATCCAATAAATGTCTTTTGTGATTTCAAGTTCAGTAAAGTCTTACGTTAGTAAGAAAGTCCAATGGTTTAATTTTACCAAGGTTTTATTTCTGAAAAAAATCTTTCATTATACACGGAACTCATCGTTTAATTTTCACTTTGTTACCGGGATCAGGAATTTCTTAATGATATAACATCTTTGACTAATATTAAAGACGTTATATTTACAATCTCCTACCCCCTACAACCCCCAATAATCAAGTTTCAACAGCTACAAAAAAATACCCAAAAATAACCAGGAACTTCTGAAACGTCAAAAAACGAGGTTTAAACGATTTTTTTTTGTGGTTTTGCCCCTAGCACCGTCATCGCTAGACCGATTTTCAAAAGCTACAAAGCTTTTTCATTCCTCGGATAGTAGTAACCTTATGTGAAAATTTCATCAAAATCCAATCGGTACTTCTAAAGTTATAGACGGTTATAAAATTAGCGGACACACCGACAGACAAATCGACTAAAATGAGAAACATGGTTTTTCGTGATAACATCCAAAAAATATCTAATATCTCGATTTAGTAATTTTTCACGATTACCAGTTTTGGAATGTGAAGTAAAATAATGCATGAAGTGGATTCTCGTAATATACCCCTCCCTTCCGAACCGAACCTACATTTTTCCTAGCAGATTTTGTGCAATGCTCAATAGTGCACGTTATTCAATAGACCGGCTCCACAACATCCACCCTCATAAATATGCACATTCCGCTTCACTATTTTTCTCGTGTTGCGACCCTCTGCAAACTTGTATTGAAATTTGTATGCGAACATTCCTGGAATCCCCTTCACATATCGAACATATTTTCTCGGATATAACCGTCACTTTTTCCATCCGTTCCTTGACATGATCGACGGACGGTTTATTCGTTCCATTAGAGGCTTTTATTGCGCTGCAGGAGGACCGGGATTCATAACTCGCCCCGACTCGAAATATTTTAATGCAATTCCTGGGCTTTCAAGGTTCTTCAAGGGTCTTGATGAACGTTCGCACCGGGAGGTTTAACGTCGGCGAAAAGTGTAGGGTGATGTTACGACTTTCCTCGTTACCTGCTTATCATGAGTTTTTAAGAGGTATAGGATTTGATTTAAAAAAAAAACAAAAAAATTGAAAAAACGATTGAATCTTTATTTGAGTCGATAGAACGGTCGATATAATTTAATGTTTAAAGATTATTTCATGTAAATGTTGGCCGCGGCTCCGCTTTTAGATGGCCCATGCGCAAGGTCCAGTTTTGGCACACTCTCTCCAACATATCGGCCGGTATCTCACGAATAAATGCTTCAATATTCGCTTCCAGTGCGTCAATCGTTGCTGGTTTATCCCTATAGACATTAGCCTTAACATGGCCGCACAAGAAATATTCCAACGGCGTTAAATCACACGATCTAGGCGGCCAATTGACGGGCCCCAAACGTGAGGTAAACTGTTCACCGAACTCGCCTCTCAATAGGGCCATCGTTTCGTGTGCAGTGTGGCATGTGGCACCGTCTTGTTGAAACCACATGCCAGCCAAGTCCAGCTCTTCCATTTTGGGCAACAAAAAGTTTGCTATCATCGCACGGTAGCGCTCGCCATTCACAGTTACGTTCCGGCCATTGTCGTCTTAGAAGAAGTATGGCCCGTTGATGCCACCGGCCCATAATCCACACCAAACAGTGATTTTTTCGAGATGCATTGGTAGCTCTTGCAATGCTTCTGGCTGGTCTTCACTCCAGATGCGGCAATTTTGCTTGTTAACGTACTTAACGTCTCTTAACCGAGCATGAATTTTGATAGTAAAATTCAACAATTTGCAAGCGTTGTTCGTTCGTAAGTCGATTCATGGTTAAATTATAGACCAAACTGAACAAGTTTGACAATGACACAAGACACGATTCGCGCGTCATCTGTCAAAAACAGTGTTGCCAAAAAGATACTAGCAAAAAAATCACCCTATATAAACAGAATACTACTTTTCGACTTTTGAACATTACTCCGACACAACGTACTATAAACCCATAAAAATACGGTTTTTCCTAACGTTGCAGTATTTTAAGAACCTCGTCCGATCGCGATACAATTCTGACTTTGAACCACTACTCAAACCTTAAAGCTCATTTCAAAGTCAACTTACGTCACATACCTCAGAAGTTAACAATAATTTTGTCTTTTGTGCTGCAGGATGGTTTGTTTTACAATGTTCATATTGAGGGTCCCGATTAAATTTAACATAGCATCAGTTAACCGAGGTGAAAATTGTAGGGATTTTGGTTTGTTTTGATTATACTGACATAGCAAGCAAAATATTACCGAAACAAGACAGCATAAAGTGCCAACTATTGCCAGAGCCTATCATTGCGAAAGTGAAAACAAAATATACTAAGTGACATATAAATCCGAACACCCAGTTTAAATGGTTTTATTTTAATAAAATTATGTATAAGTACTTAATGAAGCATAATAAGTAAATGATAAAAATTTCAAAATGATTGCACTGCTTTAAAGCACTTTGACCTTTAATAATGTATGGATGCACCCTGATGTGCTACGCATTCTCCAACGCGCCTAGGCATGCTTCTGATCAGGTGGTCAATGTCCTCCTGTGGTATCTCATTCCAGACAACCACCAACTCCTCTCGAAGTGCTTCTAGAGTCTGAGGAGGACGTTGCAAATTGAGCAATCTCCTACCCATCATATCCCACACGTGCTCAATTGGGGATAAGTCGGGAGATCTTGGTGGCCATGGTAACAATGTGACATCACTATGTTGAAAGAAGTCTATTGTGACTCTTGCAACATGTGGTCGAGCATTATCTTGTTGGAAAGTTGCATCTGCCAAGGTGTCAAGATAGGGTAAAATATGGGGTTCTAGAACTTCGTGGATATAACGCTGCGCGTTCATGTTACCTCTGATGAAGATTAAAGGTGACCTGGAACCATAAGCTATAGCACCCCAAACCATAACTCCAACAGTGTGATGAACATGTCTTTCAACAAAAACTGTGGATTCCTCATTTCACCACGTCGCCTTCTAAACCTGGCACGACCATCGTGCATGCCTAAACAAAATCGAGACTCGTCACTAAAGACAATACTGTTCCATTCCTGATCCCAGAGTGACCGTTGTCTGCACCACTCAAGGCGATTACGTCGGTGTTCTCGAGTTAAAAGGAGGACCCAGTGTGGCCGGTATGAAAACAAGCCAAAACTTCTCATTCGTCGGTAAACACTTCACATGCCAATAAGTCTTCCGTATTCTGCAAACCATTCATTTGCAATGGACCTGGTAGTGGAGAAACGGTCCCTTAAGGCCAATAATCTTAGGCGGCGATCTTCACGGTCTGTTGTTCTACGGCGGCGTCCAGTGCCCCTTGCTCTTTGCGTACGGCCTTCTCGAAGCCATGCCTGACAACACCTAACCACAGTGTCTACACTTCTTTGCACTCTAACTGCAATTGCCCGAAAAGAAAGTCCAGCTTCCCGAAGTCCCACTATACGGCCCCTATCAAACTCACTAAGTTAACGAAATCGTACAGGTCTCCGTACTCTAGGCATCGTAACCGATCGTAAAGGATATCAACAACCAAAATCTGCCAACGTTGATTCTTTACTGCGGCTGAAATATTCATTTTTAGAGCGTTAGTGAATTAAAAAAAAGCAGTATAAAAACCGGAATGTCCAACTGATAAGGCTGAACATTTTTTCACTTGTTATTTACAGTAAGATAAATACATTCACCAACTTTTATTAAAATAAAACCATTTAAACTGGGTGTTCGAATTTATATGTCACTTAGTATATTACCGAAACAAGACAGCATAAAGTGCCAACTATTACCACAACCTATCACTGAGAAAGTGAAAACAAAATATTATATTCTAACTCCAAATATTCATTAATTTACTGATCCCAAATGTCCTAAAAATGTGAGCTGAATCGCATATCCTCCAAAAATAGAACACATATTATGATAGTATGTGAAAAACCGACGACACGATAAATTTAATTGAAATCCATCTCAGGTAGCCCAGTAAACGATTAATTTTGATCTAATGTGTAAAAATTTGGATTCAGGTTATTCATGACGAAAAGTTCTGCATCCTACCATAGACAGGGACTGGAAAATTTTTGAAAAACTTTTTTTGTTCCGATGCTGTAAATATTATATATATAGAAAAAATGTTGTTAAGAAAATTCTGTCTTAAAATTTGTCCTTACGGTAATTTCATATCCACGTTCTTTCACGAGATTATACAAATTTTCTAATTTCGCCATACGTATATACTCGTATGCGGGATTTTTGAGGCATCTGATAGGTAGAATAGTTTTTTGAACCATTCACCAAGTTCCACTACGATTGAAAATTACAAAAAATATAATGAAAAAGCTAAATTTTTGAAGTGAACATACTAAAATTGCCAAAAATGTATCTAGTGGACAAATATATTTCAAAGTGAGCAAAATATTTTTTGAGGTCAAATGCTATTTGAGGCCATAAACCTTTTTCAAAACCATCATAGCAAAAAACTCACAAATTATTCATTATAAGAATAATCGTACTGACAAGAGTCAATGTATCTATTTTCTAGAAAAGAAAATATAGCACAACAAACGCCGACTTTTTTGTCATTATTTGCAAGCAAATTTTCTTGATATCATTTACCAATATATTGAAGAAAAGTAAATATGAAACATTAATAATAACAGTGAAAGTATACTTCATTATAGGTGCACGCTGTGTAATTTAAATAATATTCATACGAGGGATGTCTTTTAAGTTTTGCATACGGAAATAAAACAACACGGTAGGTAGTTTTAAATAAGTTTATCGTTTTTCGAAGTATTCTCCACGAAGATTAATACACATCTGCATGTGCTCGAACCAATTTTCGAAGCACTTATCCCACTCGTTTGCTGGCAGATCCAAAACGGCATTTTTGAATGCGTCAACTGCTTCTTATCTTCTTGGTAGAGGATGATTCTTCTTTCGGGGTTGGTTTTTCGAAGCTCGGTGATGACTTTTGGCGAACAAATGGTGGTATAACAATCCGCAGTAACAGTTCTTTGCTCATTAAGAGGAATTGTTGCAATATGACCCGCTTTCGAAACAAATGTCGCGATCATGTTCTTTGAAACACTTCGAGAACGGATGACTTTTGTTGGCTTTTCTTCACCTTGGAACACCCAAACAGCCGACTGTCGTTTATTTTCTGCTTCATAACAGTAAATCCACGATTCATCACCACTAACAATGCTGTACACATTTTTTGAGTTTCCGGAATTGAACCGGTCAAGCGTTTTTTGACACCAACTAACCCTGGCTGCTTTCTGCTCTTCAGTCAACAGGTGGGGTATCCAACGAGAAACTAATTTTCTTACCCCTAATTCTTCATGTAAAATTTTTGCCGGTTGTGGAGTACCCACCCTGGGATCGTCGCTAACATTCACCCGTCCACGTTTAAATTCTCTATACGAACGGGAAATTTTCAACTGATGTCGTGCTTCGTTGCCGAAAACAGACAGTAACTCAGCAAGGCATTCTTGTTGCGATAATTGTCTCTGAAAGTTGTAATAAATTGTGGTGCGAAAATGTTCTTGGTTGAGTTCTATATTTCTAATGACTTGGCGACACTTAAAAATTCACTGTATTGTTGTGAAACTTTGAATTTAAGTTTACTAAAGAGTGAGGTTAAGATTCTGTACTGACGTTCGATCCGCGCGGCCTACTATGTTTCTGTATGCAAAACTTAAAAGACATCCCTCGTATCTCATAGGCGAACACAAAAAATGGTAAATTCCTAAAAGTAAAGCTTAGTCTTACCGCATTATTGCTGAACTCTTGGGAACGTAACTTACCTGAAACAAAAAACGTGCATTAGGAAACAATTGTATAATTTTTCTGATTCTGATGTGCATAATAAAATGATGTTACGCGACCCCCGCCCAGAGGCATCAAAATCATAGATCACCGTCACCAATTTGCGGCAAAACAACACACAAAACGTAAAATAGAAATTGAAAAAACATATTCTTTTCTTCTCAGTCTTCCAAATGCTGTTACTTCGTGCAATTAGAGGTGTGGTCTGGTGTATATGAAACAAATTACTATCATTTCAAGGCCTACTTGGGAAATTTTTGTTAACGTCAATATATGTTTTTGGAATCAGAAGTAAACACTCGATTTAGCTGTTCAAAAATCCAAGAGACGAAACGTCAGATTGAACTTCAAATTATGCCATCTTGTAAAGGAGTCAAAGTAGGCAACGATAATGTGCAATTTATTTTAAAATATCGTAACAAATAAAGTTAGGAAAAAATTAAAACAATTTTGGAAAAATTATGTACATTGAATTTCGAAGTTCTCTAAGCGGTTTTTTGTTAGTTACCTAAACATGCAACTTTTATTTAAGCTAATTCGTATCTCTTACTCTTTCCGAGATGCCAACGGTGAGGGTCGAATTTGACACACCCCTAATATTTAATATTTTGTTTCGTAACGAACTATTGATGATTGATGATATTTTACTAGAAAGCACGCTTACTATTGCCTGACTTGTTCCAACTTGGAGCATACCTTGTATCAGGTAACCAAATAAGTTCGTGCGGTTGCTGTATATCGCACATTGCCATGAATGTCGTTGATCGATAGCGATTGTTTGTTACCTGTTATCACTTTAGTATCAGTCCTTCTTTCCTCACACACATAAAAAGTTGCCGAAAATTGTAACATACCTAGTTTGCTGTTAGTGATCGAACAGCACAGAAGTGGTTCAAAAAATTTTCTTCGGGAGATCTCAGTTTGAGCGATGAACCGCGCTCAGGGAGACATAAAATCATGAACAACGAGGATATTCGACAGGTTGTGGACGCAAATTCCAGGACAACACGCCAAGAACTTGCGGAAATGTTCAGAGTGAATCCTGAAACTATTCGTTCACATCTTCATCAGCTAGGAAAGATGTGGAAGTTAAGCAAATGTGTCCCACATGAACTGACAAATGATAAACAATTAAGTCGTGCCATTTGTGCAGCAAACGTTTCACGCAACGCTAATGAACCATTTCTTAATCGGTTATTAACCAGCGACGAAAAATGGATCTTGCATTCGAATTCTAAGCGTTCGTATCATTGGTTATCGCCTACTGATTCGGTACCACACACGCCCAAAGCTTCCTTGCACCCAAACAAGGTTTTATTGTGTGTTAGGCGGACAGCAACTGGAATTGTCCACTATGAGTTTTTGGAAAGGGGTCAAACCATCACTGCTAACTTGTTTTGTGACCAGCTTCAACGAGTACAAGCAGCATTCATCCAGAAACAACCTTCTTTGATCAATCGCCAAGCCTCATACCGCAAAAGTAACCCGAGAAAAAATTGTCTGAATTCGGCTGGGAAACGTTATCGCACCCGCCATATTCTCCGGACATTTCGCCCAGTGATTATCACCTTTTTCTGTCTCTTGACAACTGTATGAGGCACCGACAGTTCACAACTCGAGATGGTGTAATAAATGCAGTCCGCCAATTTTTTGACTCCAAATCCAGGAAGTTCTACAATACCGGCATACAAAAATTGTTTTCACGTTGGCAAAAGGTCCTTGAATGTGATGGTAATTTCTCAATAAAAATTTATATTTTTTTACGAACTTATTTGGTTACCTGATATATGTTTTCCTTGATTTTGGCATATTAGGAGCTCAGGCAGAAAAAGTTATTATCGTAGATTTAATTATTCCATGGTCCATCGTTGCATAAAATTCCGCAGTGTCGCCGCACATTTCCATTCGTGTGTAATTAGCATTAGGTAATGTCACCGGGCGACCTATTTTCCTTCCGAAAAATAGAACCTTTCGGTCGCTCTGGAGCTAGGGCGCGCCCCGCTGAAAGTTGAACAAACCCATTGTAATTCTTTCGGAAGTTTTGGGTCACTGGACACACGTATTTCAGTTGGCATGCTTTATGGTCCAATTTGGTAGCGCAGCTCTCTGCGGTACTGTCAGGCATGTGTAGAGAATAGCAGAGAACACTCGCTTGTTATTCATAGTTTTGGGTTTAATAAATATAATATACATATAAGGTGTTGGCTCTCGGTGAGTCTTTAACATAGGGCTTTTCGGTGTTTCGGATATTCATGTTCCTTTTTCAGAACTCTCTTGGAGAGCATGAAAATGTTACATCCTTGGCATCAATGAAAACGTTCCATTGTTGAGAAGTTTCTGACCCAGGCAGACATAACGTTTGACACATATTTTCGATAAAGCCATTGAAAAAAATGCGGACTTATTTTCTATAGTTTGAGATGTATAGGTTTACGATATATGGCACTTAAGTGAACATACCTAGTCGATTTTCTATTCGATTTAAACTTTATCTAGAAATACACAATCATGAAAATTTGTATCAGAAGCAGTGGGACGCACATCAGTCTCCTATTTGCGGGTACTTAACGTAGGATCTACATAAACTTGCCCTAAAACCCCCACTTCTATTGCTTCGTTCCTTATGGGATTTTCAATGTTGCGTTTTTTATTGGCGACTGACCCATTTTCCCGAAATTTAGCTACAAGTTCTAGAACATATTTTCGATGCACGTTACTGTTCTCATGTCGCTGATTAAATATTTCTGCTGTTCTATTAGCGCACTGATTATTTCCGAAAAATATACTAAGTGACATATAAATCCGAACACCCAGTTTTATTTTAATAAAAGTTGGTGAATGTATTTATCTTACTGTAAATAACAAGTGAAAAATTTTTCAGCCTTATCAGTTGGACATTCCGGTTTTTATACTGCTTTTTTTTTAATTCACTAACGCTCTAAAAATGAATATTTCAGCCGCAGTAAAGAATCAACGTTGGCCGATTTTGGTTCTTGACATCCTTTACGATCGGTTACGATGCCTAGAGTACGGAGAGCTGTACGATTTCGTCAACTTAGTGAGTTTGATAGGGGCCGTATAGTGGGACTTCGGGAAGCTGGACTTTCTTTTCGGTCAATTGCAGTTAGAGTGCAAAGAAGTGTAGACACTGTGGTTAGGTGTTGTCAGGCATGGCTTCCAGAAGGCCGTACGCAAAGAGCAAGGGGCACTGGACGCCGCCGTAGAACAACAGACCGTGAAGATCGCCGCCTAAGATAATTGACCGGTTCTCCACTACCAGGTCCATTGCAAATGAATGGTTTGCAGAACACGGAAGACCTATTGGCATGCGAAGTGTTTACCGACGAATGAGAAGTTTTGGCTTGTTTTCATACCGGCCACACTGGGTCCTCCCTTTAACTCGAGAACACCGACGTAATCGCCTTGAGGGGTGCAGATAACGGTCACTCTGGGATCAGGGATGGAACAGTATTGTCTTTAGTGACGAGTCTCGATTTTGTTTAGGCATGCACGATGGTCGTGTCAGGGTTAGAAGGCGACGTGGTGAAAGGAGGAATCCACAGTTTTTTGTTGAAAGACATGTTCATCACACTGTTGGAGTTATGGTTTAGGGTGCTATAGCCAGGTCACCTTTAATCTTCATCAGAGGTAACATGAACGCGCAGCGTTATATCCACGAAGTTCTAGAACCCAATCTTTTACCCTATCTTGACACCCTGGCAGATCCAACTTTCCAACAAGATAATGCCCGACCACATGTTGCAAGAGTCACAATAGACTTCTTTCAACATAATGATGTCACATTGTTACCATGGCCACCAAGATCTCCCGACTTATCCCCAATTGAGTACGTGTGGGATATGATGGGTAGGAGATTGCTCAATTTGCAACGTCCTCCTCAGACTCTAGAAGCACTTCGAGAGGAGTTGGAGGTTGCCTGGAATGAGATACCATAGGACAACATTGACCATCTGATCAGAAGCATGCCTAGGCGCGTTGGAGAATGCGTAGCACATCAAGGTGCATCCACACATTATTAAAGGTCAAAGGGCTTTAAAGCAGTGCAGTCATTTTGAAATTTTTATCATTTACTTATTATGCTTCATTAAGTACTTATACAAAATTTTATTAAAATAAAACCATTTAAACTGGGTGTTCGGATTTATATGTCACTTAATATATTTCTGCTGTGGAATATACCATGGTTAATTTATGTAATAAAGCATTACAAGTTATTTTAGCAACAAAGTTTGGTCAAATCAATCGCAAAATATGTACTAAATTCCCATTTAAAATAAGTACGAGATATTTCCTTATCTTTCTTCAAGAAATAACTTTTTTGCCACAAAAAAACGCTCCAATAGCTATTTTTAACAACAAAATGATAAACAAACCATGGGCGTAGTGAAGAAAAGCATTTACTTATTAAGTAAATTCTTTTAGTCAAATTTCTTCTTAAAGTAGTACAAACTGATCTGATGTACCTATAAAAGTCTACTTTAAGCTTTCAATCAATAAATCTTCAAAACTACTGAACTGAAGCTCATGTATTTTACATCATTATAAAGGGAATTGAAAGACCTTTGAAATAAGGTATCACTCGACCCCCGTTTCCATTTAAGATTTTAGCTGAGCTGCCAGTAAATGCGTCTGTTTCGTTTTCGATGCGCCACCCTGTATAAGAATTTCGCGATATCTGTCCCTGTCCTCCATATCAGTTGTCACACGTACTGTGTAGGCGTGTTCTGAAACGTCGCTATCCACTTAATAACGCTGATTTCTTACGGTTCTTGGGATGATGGAATCTCATATGTAGCTAAACCCAGCACGATTCCGCAATATCTTCACAAGCCCGCCTCTCAACGCTATTATAAAATAAGCTAATCTCTATCCTGAAATCTCATACGCGACTGTACGGTAGCAAAAGCGTAGGTGTGCAGATAATACTCAATCTTGACTTGCGTACAAAATATATTAGATTATCGCTATTGCAATTTACAGTTTTACGATTCCATAAATATATCTGATTGTGTGTTTGTTGTACTTATCTTAGACAGTACTTTCGCGAATCGAAATACTTGTCAGTCAGCAGAACGAATGTGAATTTTACAACGTCGTTACTTACTACACAGTCATGACATGTCTATCTTGCTTTCTTATATGTTGAATTACTATTATAACCTCACGTCCGGCTGTAATAGAATTGTTGAATTACATTGACCGCGTCTTCCCATTTCACCAGCTACATAAAAATTAGACATTTTTATAACTCTCTTCCGACATTTTGATGTGCATTTCATGCAGAATTTTGCCCTTTAATTACAGTATTCCAGACATTTATACCACCATTAAAGCAGAGAATGCCACAAAAGAATACGAGACGCTGTAAAAAAACGAAGGGAGAACATTATGAGGTCATATTCTTGGTAAGAATGGGGCGTCCCCTTATGTGACATTTGCGGGTGGTAAAAATTGTGCTTAGGACTGTCGTTTTGGGATATCGCCGTTTTACTGTGATGGATTTTCGGCTTTTTATGGTGTGTATAGATGACTCGCCACTTTATGCCGCGATTCCAGATTTTATGACGTCATCTGATCAAATTGGCGGACCGTCACAGGTTTTGGCAGCGTAAAAAGACGTACTCGTATTTCAATACCAGTGGAGTTTCATGTCAACCTCTTATGAAAAATTGTATAACAACTGCATATAAAAAATGAGCTCTTGTAGGTATAGTCCAGATTATCACAAGATTCCGATTCTGTTTTAATAATTATAATAATACTGATAATAATGATAGCATTTACTGCCCAACAGATACAGAATCCACATATAAAATAAAAAACATACTATCCACAGGTATTTTATGATATATTCTTAGCAGCCCACTTTAGTTTACAATGTAATAATATCAACGTGCTGCGATATCTTATTTTGATGTGAACACATTACAGATAATGGTGATTTCAATATTAGATTTGTCCTTACAGCAGTACAATCTAGAATTACACTGTGCTATATTGAAGTCAATAAGTAACAGAAGATACTGGGTAATCAACACCTTGCTTTCATTTATAACGGAAAGACAGCGATGACAGTGCCTGTCTGAGCTCTAGACTGTCAATGTCAGAAATGTTTAGCGACAGATTATACTCAATTCCTTGCTTAGGGTATACAGGGTGACTTTGAAGTTGAGTCATTAATTTTCAGTTAATGATTGTAGAAGGAAGACCAAAATATGTGTGTAAAAATAAAAAAAAAAATTAAAAAAAAAAAATTTACCTTGTTTTATAAAGTATCCTCCCGACAAGTATTTCAGTGCGGACCTGTATTTGATCGTGAGGTCCCCTGTGAAGTCTTAAGTCACCTGATTCACGAGCCTGTTGTACTACATTAACAAAGGCACGAGGGGTTGGTTGCACTCGATTGGGAAACCGATCCGCATAAACATGTGCCATTTTTTATTTCGTTTGAGCCACGCAACAGACACCACTATTCACTCACGCGTTACCGACTGACACTGACTGTATACAACTGAATAAAATAATTGTAAAAACATCGTTCCAAATTCTTTCGCTTTTTTGTTTCCGATGCGATGAACCGATAAGGCGGATTATATCCGTTGTTGCCAAACACGAGCGCATAATATTATTATTGAGACAGGGCGGTACTCAAACTTCCAAAGGGCTATAACTTTGTTACTTTAATTTTACCAGAAAAATGGTAAAGGAAAAAGACATTTCTTTTGATCAGATCTACTCACTGTTAAAATAAATGTCTCAACTTCGAAGTCACCCAGTATGTAAAACAAGATATTTCAACAACTTTCTTTGTAGTTTATCCAGTTTTTCTCCGTGACACTGATAGAATGGACAGACATCGGAACAGTACTCCAATTAGGAACGTACATAAGAGGCTGCTTCACTATTAAATGGTCTACAATTTCTAACGATAAATACCTCATTTTGAATGCTTCAGCAATTTTGTTATCGATACGATTAACGAAACCGATCTGCGAATCAACTAATAGTCCTGTTTTTTTAGTAGTTAAATGATGTTCAAAAAAATACCATCAACGTGGTGATCAAATAAGATTGGCGATTTTTTCCTAGACAGATTTTCAACTTTTCAAAGAAAGCATTGTAGAACATGACTCATAACCTAACGCAGTCTTCCATAGAAGTCATTTCATAATAGACTTTAACATCATCAGCATAAAACAATCTTCGAGTCTCGATTACGTTCTCCAAATCATTAATGGACCTAATTATTAGCAGTGGGCCTAAGTTTGATCCTTGCGGAACACCTAAGTTTACACCATACGCACTAGAATTGGACCCATTATACTTTACAGGCTGTGATCTATTGCATAAGTAAGATTGAGAAAACTCTAAAAATGTAATATGAGAGTATTGAAAAACCATTTAATATTGATAATTTCTTAAGCCAAGAGTTTCAAAGTCAATTTATTGTTAAATTTACCAAAATCTGTGGTTCATGAGATTGTGACACAGCATTTGAACATGCGCAAGGTGTGCACGAAGATGGTCCCAAAAGTGCTGACTGACGACCAGAAATTGCGGCGAGTGGAAGTGTGCCAAGAAAATTTGAACATGTGTGAAAGTGACCCCCACTTTTTGAATAACGTAATCACAGGTGACGAGTCGTGGATCTTTGAGTATGATCCCGAGGCAAAGAGGCAATCTTCCGAGTGGCACACGACGGCGTCTCCTGGTCCAAAAAAGGGAAGAATGAGCAAATCCAAAGTGAAAACGATGCTCATTGTCTTTTTTGACATCAAAGGCATCGTCCACCATGAACTTGTTCCTCCTGGACAAACCGTCAACGCCAAATTTTACGTGGAAGTGCTCAGGAGACTCAAACGAAGGGTCAGTCGGGTCCGACAAGACATCGCAGCCGAGTGGAAGTTGCACCACGACAACGCCCCGGCTCGCACCGCCTTGTGAACAGCTATCTGACCAAGGCTGGCATCCCAACGCTTCCGCAGCCGCCCTACAGCCCAGATGTGGCCCCCCGGACTTTTTTTTGTTTCCTCGCCTGAAAAGGCCGATGAAAAGCAAGCATTTTGAGACGACAGAGGGGATCCAAGCAGCATGCTCCGTGGCTCTCAAGGCTATTCCGGAGAATGCATTCCGTGACGCCTTCAATGCTTGGAAATCGCGCTGGCAGCGCTGCATCGACGCAGCAGGAGCCTATTTTGAAAGTTTTTAAGGAATTGTAACGATTGTCTCAATAAATTTTTTTAAATCGACTCAGTCCCATTACTTTCCGGACAAACCCTGTATTGTGCTCCAAGCAATACAGAATCTCCTACAGGTTGACAACATGCAGAACGTATAAATATACGCCGTTTCAGGGCTTATAAGAAATTTCTACATCGTGTAACATTCGATGTCATGGTGGAAAATGCTTTGAAACTCCTTGAATGCTTATAGAGTTTTTCCCACTGGGTGCAATTACCTGCATAAAGAGGCTAACGCCCTCACGTCTGCTGGCTGTAGTAACAGCGTCTGCACAACGTTTCGGGTTTCTGTAAGCTTTTTATTCCTCATAATGAGACTCCTTAAATAAAAAGCTTTGCTTTTACGTTCCCTACCTCTGCCTACATTATCCATTATTTCTTACCCCTCATTACACTTTCGTATCTTTTCAGGCAATATATTACTGGAAAGAGAAAGCCCTTCAGGTTACGGCTCTACGACTGCCAAGGGCTGTGGGAAGGAACAACGGTGACTGTCGCCAATGTGGTTTTTTAAGACTGACAGTGAAAATCCAGGCGAAGTCCGCTTTGAATAAATCCTAGCGATATGTAAAGATAGCAGCAAATTTGGAAATGCCTGTTTTACACATCGGGGTAAATATTGAAATGCATTTTTGAGCATACACTACAGGGTGTCCACGGATTTTCTCAATAAAATGTACATCAATATGTTAAGAGAACCGAGGTATTGGGCTTCGCAAACCTGAACCGAAGCCAGTCCTGTCTTATCCCTCGATCCCGTTCACAACGCCAGCGCCAGCGTACAGTTATACGACGTACGACTACGATGTAAATACGGATTTTACGACAGAGCCGTACTTGGAATTTCAATCCAACTGAAGTGACTACTTTTTCATTTATTTTTTTTTGCTTGTTCGCTCACGTTTCACCACACATTGTCTGAAAAGGAAAATCCCAACTTTGCCGTTTTCTTTTCTTTACTCTAGTATCTCTAGTGTCTCAATTCGGATGAAACTTAGTTATTTGGGAATATTGTCTAATATAGTTTTTTTTTGTTTACTTTGGTATTCCAATTATTTTTTAGATCAATAATTTGATGTGTATGAGTCATCCATAGCTTTACTTTCTTCTTAAATAGTCCAAGTGAACTTATTTGTTGTAATTCTTCAGGAAGCATACTTGTGTTATGCTGAGAGCATAGCTTTATTTTCAAGTGCTTTGATATATGCAGCAGCATAAAATACGTCTTACAACTTGCCTCCGTATAAAGTGTCTCGCGGAACGACAGCCTACCGAGTCTCTCTTGTCTTCCGTTCTCGTCGGCATAGGTTTAAAATCAATGAGCGTCATGGGAGACGAGAGGGTATAGCGTCGGTTACTGCGACGTGTCTATATCGATTAGGATGAAGCCCTTTTGTCTATGTCTCCCAGGGCGGAGTCAAACGCGTATTTTCATCATCATATTCTATGCCTTTCGCCTTCCTCGCTTTCACCAGCGACGCTAAAGTTACTTCTAAGACCGACAGCGTAGCATTGGAGGCGTGAAAAGCGTTGGCAGCATGTAACAGTCACAATTTCGTTTCATTTTCTATAAATAAAATTACAATTTAATTACTACCCTACTCATTGGTCTAACAATGGGCAATCCTTTCAAAGATAAGTAAAGTATTCCGAAACTTTAGACGTTCAATGTCTCTATTACTGTTGAGTCAAGGTCCATCATATACATATTTACAAAATAATACTGTAATGCTTTATTCGAAATCGGTATCTGTTTTTGGTATAACCGAAAGTTGCGTGGACCTGAAAATGTTTTTCACAAAGAATACCTACACGTGCCATCTAATAAATTGCATATTGCATATTCAGTGAGCTCGTGGTAAACCTCCTATACCCAAATGACATATTGAGACAGAAATGTTTCTATCATCCTTGAGCTCTGCACCACATAATTCTAAAGAAGTAACAAGGATATATCGCCTCGCTCATGAAAGCAATAAATACAAAGTATCCGCCCCGTTTCTAGACACAATGCACTCCATACACTGAGCCGGCTATAAAACAAAGAATATATATCATTCTAATGACGTTAACCCCACCAGTCTGCGGATTCTATGTCGAGAACTACACCATTAAGACTTCTAAACTTCTTGAACTTTTCCTACTTTTAATACTTCAAGGTAGGAGTTGCTTCAAGTTTTTAAAAGTTTAACGTACTCACGCCTTTTTGCAAAGTTGGAATGAAACCGACAGTTTTGTTTCTGAGATAATCAATACAAAATTCGTATGGTCTCCTAGTTCCACGTTAAGGAAGTAGAAATACTGATTATACGATTATGACATTTTGATGTTAAAGGCAAACATTAAGATGGGATTCAGGGATGACGTAAGCAATATCTGCTACATATCGTTAAAAGAAACATTTCAGTCCTTTTTGTTTCCATTCTTACAGGTATTGCGTGTTTTGGTCGTGATTATCATTTATTCGATTGTATCAATGAGTCTGTATCGCTGTATAGTAACAATGGGAAAAATGCAGAAATATTTATGGAGCATATGTGGAAAAATGATAAAAAAAATTTATAAACAGATTATAAAAGCTGCCCGAAACGAAGTATACCAATCCAAGAATCAGGATCAATGACGTCAGTCCTGTATATAACAAGATATACTAAGTGACATATAAATCCGAACACCCAGTTTAAATGGTTTTATTTTAATAAAAGTTGGTGAATGTATGTATCTTACTGTAAATAACAAGTGAAAAAATTTTCAGCCTTATCATTTGGACATTCCGGTTTTTATACTGTTTTTTTTTTAATTCACTAACGCTCTAAAAATGAATATTTCAGCCGCAGTAAAGAATCAACGTTGGCGGATTTTGGTTCTTGACATCCTTTACGATCGGTTACGATGCCTAGAGTACGGAGACCTGTACGATTTCGTCAACTTAGTGAGTTTGATAGGGGCCGTATAGTGGGACTTCGGGAAGCTGGACTTTCTTTTCGGGCAATTGCAGTTAGAGTGCAAAAAAGTGTAGACACTGTGGTTAGGTGTTGTCAGGCATGGCTTCGAAAAGGCCGTACGCAAAGAGCAAAGGGCACTGGACGCCACCGTAGAACAACAGACCGTGAAGATCGCCGCCTAAGATTATTGGCCTTAAGGGACCGTTTCTCCACTACCAGGTCCATTGCAAATGAATGGTTTGCAGAACACGGAAGACCTATTGGCATGCGAAGTGTTTACCGACGAATCAGAAGTTTTGGCTTGTTTTCATACCGGCCACACTGGGTCCTCCCTTTAACTCGAGAACACCGACGTAATCGCCTTGAGTGGTGCAGACAACGGTCACTCTGGGATCAGGAATGGAACAGTATTGTCTTTAGTGACGAGTCTCGATTTTGTTTAGGCATGCACGATGGTCGTGCCAGGGTTAGAAGGCGACGTGGTGAAAGGAGGAATCCACAGTTTTTTGTTGAAAGACATGTTCATCACACTGTTGGAGTTATGGTTTGGGGTGCTATAGCTTATGGTTCCAGGTCACCTTTAATCTTCATCAGAGGTAACATGAACGTGCAGCGTTATATCCACAAAGTTCTAGAACCCCATCTTTTACCCTATCTTGACACCCTGGCAGATCCAACTTTTCAACAAGATAATGCTCGACCACATGTTGCAAGAGCCACAATAGACTTCTTTCAACATAATGATGTCACATTGTTACCATGGTCACCAAGATCTCCCGACTTATCCCCAATTGAGCACGTGTGGGATATGATGGGTAGGAGATTGCTCAATTTGCAACGTCCTCCTCAGACTCTAGAAGCACTTCGAGAGGAGTTGGTGGTTGCCTGGGATGAGATACCACAGGAGGACATTGACCACCTGATCAGAAGCATGCCTAGGCGCGTTGGAGAATGCGTAGCACATCAGGGTGCATCCACACATTATTAAAGGTCAAAGGGCTTTAAAGCAGTGCAATCATTTTGAAATTTTTATCATTTACTTATTATGCTTCATTAAGTATTTATACAAAATTTTATTAAAATAAAACCATTTAAGCTGGGTGTTGTATGACTCCAAAAGCATGTGAAAACTTGCAGGTACTGCAAGACGATGCAATGACTTTTGAGATGACATATAAGAGCAACAACGTCACCATATTGTATCCGTTAGTACAAGAAAACTCAAAATAACAATTTATTTTCAAATAAACCGTTTCGTTGATCTTTTTGTATACTAAAAATCAAAGCAAAATAAAAAATCCATCTTCCCAATTCCACAAAAATATATAACATCATAATGACGTTAAAGTAGCACGCGTCTACGAGTCCATGCCGAGACCTACACCATTAAAAGTTCCAAACTTCTTGAAGTTCCCAGGCTTTTAATTCTTCAAGACAGTCTCGGCAATTGTCAACTTTTATAGTCGTCGAATGTAACTCCAGACTGTTTCTTTATTTTATTTCCCAGTTGGTCGCTAGAAAAAGTTCTCCGGGTTCTGCCGAGAGCGTTGATCGATGAAGTTGAAAATTGGGCATTTACTTCTCGGCGAAAGCGTATACGCTACCATCTCAACGTTGCCACATAGAATAAACAGAGACAAACTCATAGATAGCGATAATACAATATGTAACTACAAAGTGTTTTGGTATCAAATAGTACAATTTGTTGTACAAGCTTTACAATAAAACACTAGAGCGGAACGCATTTCTTTGTTTAGAAACCTAGATAGCATTAGAAACTTCAGTCGGTATGAATGTGTGCAGTTGTAAGAGTCTGATGCCGCTTATGTCCTCACAAAAAAACGTACCCTAGTTAGTTACCACATGAGCAAGATAGTAATCTCACCCTTTTGACCAGTGAGGCAGAAAACGTAAGCGCCACGTGGCAACAGTGGCACAGACATGCAGGAGGAATCATTGAAACTTTCGGCATTGTCGGCGAAGCATTGTGTGTTTTTCATTACCACTTTATTCAAAAGATGAATGATGGAGGTTGCGATTTATACAACGATGAATAAGACGGATTTTGATGGATGCTACATATTATAATTAATTATGCTCTCTGTGGAGTGACGCTGTTGGAAGGAGAATTTCGAGGTCCACAACTCATAGTCCACAAACTGGGATTTAACACTTGCAAAGTAAGTTTTCTTATAAAAAAAAGTGATGTAAAAACCCTAAAGTTGCACTACTTGTTTATAGGCCAAAGAAAAGCCATTATTAACTCCACTGCAAAAGAAAAATCGGCTCAGATGGGCTAAAGAACATAGACAATGGACACCTCAACAGTGGTGTGCAATACAATGGCGTGATGAGGCCCGATTCGAAGTTTGTGTTGGTGACAGTCGCAGTAGAGTTATTCGCAAAAAAAATAAAGCATTCCATGTTGACTGTATGAAGAGAAAAGTGAAAGTTCCAGCATCCATTATGGTCTGGGGCAGTATGTCATCAAAAGGAGAAGGAAAACGTCATTTTATTGATGGAATTGTGGATACAAACAAATATTTGGCAATTTTAAAAGAATCGCTTTTACCAGTGATGGAAGAATGTTTGACATCCGCCCAAGATTTCGTGTTTTAACAAGATGGTGCAGCGTGCCATACCTCAAAAAAGGCTATAAAATGGATGGAAGAAAATAATGTACCACTTTTGAAATGGATTTCTAGCAGTCCAGATCTGTCACCTATTGAAACTTTGTGGCACGAGATGAAAAAGGTTCTACGACAACATCCTGCTCGTACAATCACCGAACTGAGACAAAAGCTTCAAGAAGTATGGGATTGTTTTACACAAAATTTTTGGCAAAACATGGTGAACACTATGCCCCAAAGAATTTCAGTCGTAATAAAAAATAAAGGTGATGTTACCCAATGGTAATCTTTCAATTTATTCGCACAATGTTTATTTGTTCAGATGTTCTATTAGTTATAGGTCTAAGTGATTTCAAATATGTATTTTTACGACTAGAGTGTATCTAAAATGTTTTTGAGAAAATAAATTGTTTTGGAAGTAAATAGTTTCGTCATGTTTAGTTTATAAAGGCATATGTTGGTACAAATCTTGAAGTAGGCCAACAGAAGTGGGAAGGGGCTCGTAGTTTCGTCATGTTTAGTTTATAAAGGCATATTTTGATTCAAATCTTGAAGTGGGCCAACTGAGTGGGAAGGGGCTCGTATATGCGAAACATACTCATATAATAATAATGGCAACGATTTCCCATTTGCAGGATAATATAAAAATTAATTTACATGCCATTGTATGCTCTATTATGCGTTAATAACACAATATGATGTGAAAACTGAAGGAATAATTATAATAATGAAGACAGATGCAGACAATTACCCCAAAAACAAGAATTCAAAATTAGTTCCATAACCT
This sequence comes from Acanthoscelides obtectus, assembly GCA_963669975.1. NCBI lineage: Eukaryota > Metazoa > Arthropoda > Insecta > Coleoptera > Chrysomelidae > Acanthoscelides > Acanthoscelides obtectus. Next base: position 8,017,739 of record CAVLJG010000001.1, on the reverse strand, counting down.
CTTCGCTATTTTGATAAACACATTCAGTGAAATATATCACAACTGCTAATTTATGACACATAAAATAGACTGGAGACTAAAATGACATATTAGTCTTAGCCCTAGATAACTTAAATGTCGCATTATGCCGAGATGAATATGGAGGCACAGCAAGACGAACTTGACCCAGCACATCAGGGCATTCAACATATACAAGTTAAATTACTGATACCGAGATTGATGTTTTTTAAAAAAAAACTTTATTTCCAAAATCGGTACAGAGTGACTTCTAGAGAAACCTTGTCACGTAGGTACGTAAAACAAGACGGTCAAACCAAAAGTGACGAGATTTCCTAACATATGAATCTAGCATGGTATACAAGAAATATGATATGATAAAGAAAACGATGTTAACATGAGAACTAGCAAGGCGCGAGATAACATTCTTGAGCGCCGCGTCATTGCTCGTGAGAAATCAAGTGCCTACTAAGTAAATTATAATTTTATATAATGTACAGGGTGAGCATGGACATAACTTACATGCATGCAAATAAAAACAACGCCTCTGTAAAGTGTCGTCTATGTTCTTAAACAAGTATTTTATCTGTATTACACAATTATTGATTCCTCTTCGGCCAACTTGAAAGGAGATAAATTTAAGAAATATTAGCTGAACTCAATCAACTCAAATCTTGTACATCTCATAATATGGATTCCATATAATGCTGGCATATTCAAGTTTCTACATGATGTAAGCCGAGTATTTTATTAGTGCTGTTATTGTCAAAAGTCCTACAATTCCTAATGCTTCAGATACAGTTTTCTCAATATACCCGACATAAACTGAATATGTATAAACAGATTTTCTTTCAGGCCTAAAGTTTGGGTCAATAGACTTAACCGGTTTTGCATTAGAGTCAATACTAATTGACGATAATATATAATAAATAATGTCCTTTAAGTTTTGCATATGGAAATAAAACAACACGGTAGGTAGTTTTAAATGACTTTATTGTTTTTCGAAGTATTCTCCACGAAGATTAATACACATCTGCATGCGCTCGAACCAATTTTCGAAGCACTTATTCCACTAGTTTGCTAAAAAAAAACAGCATTTTTAAATGCGTCAACTGCTTCTTATCTTCTTGGTAGAGGATGATTCTTCTTTCGGGGTTGATTTTTCGAAGCTCCGTGATGACTTTTGGCAAACAAATGGTGGTATACCAATCCGCAGTAACAGTTCTTTGCTCATTAAGAGGAATTGTTGCAATATGACCCGCTTTTGATACAAATGTCGCGACCATCTTTTTCGAAACACTTCGAGAAAGGATGACTTTTGTTGCTGTTCTTCACCTTGGAATACCCAAACAGCCGACTGTCGTTTATTTTCTGGTTCATAACAGTAAATCCACTACCACTAACAATGCTGTACACATTTTTTGAGTTTCCAGAATTTAAACGGTCAAGCGTTTTTTGACACCAATTAACCCTGGCTGCTTTCTGCTCTTCAGTCAACAGGTGGGGTATGCAACGAGATACTAATTTCCTTTCTCCTAATACTTCATGTAAGATTTCTGAATTGAGGTCTTTGAGATATTCAAGGACGCCTCAATCTCGCGATAAGTCACATGTCTATCTTCAATGATGAGCTGGCGCCCAGCATCGACGTTTTCCTGGGTGACTCGTCCACGTTTGAATTCTCCATACCAACGGGAAATTGTCGACTGATGTGGCGCTTCGTTGCCGAAAACAGACAGTAACTCAGCAAGGCATTCTTGTTGCGATAATTGTCTCTGAAAGTTGTAATAAATTATGGCGCGAAAATGTTCTCGGTTGAGTTCCATTTTTCTAATGACTTGGTAACACTTAAAAATTCATTGTAGTGAGAACACTTCACGTATCGTTGTGAAGCTTTGAATTTAAGTTTACTAAAGAGTGAGGTTAAGATTCAGTACTGACGTTCGATCCGCGCGGCCTACTATGTTTCTATATGCAAAAGTTAAAAGATATCCCTCGTATACGTTCATCGAGATTCAGATTTAATTGGGACGTTAATATCGCATGACCTAGATACTGGCTCTCTGGTACAAAAACGGAACCGCGATTATCGATGTTCTCCATAAAGTAAGTCTCCTCCAGGCAAGCCGCTATTCTGTTTAGCATTTTTATTAAATCCGATGTATGCAAAATGCGAACGTTTTCGAGTATGCTGTTGTGATTGTTTGGATTTGCATATTTATGCTTATGCAAGCCATATCTTAAAAATTTATGGACTGTGTAAATTTTTGGGGGAATTCTTATAGGTCGTATGAGAAATGTGTCAAAACAACATAAGATCAGGACAACTACGTGAAGAATCACGTTCCATAACTGCAGATAAATACTTTGTCCAAAATTAGGAGAACATATACAGGGAATGCAAATATATCATCCAAAAGAGGGATTGACACTTAGCATGAAATCACAAGATGTCGTGAATGTTTTTTGATAAAAGCTCCCAAATGATGGTTTGATCCTTACTTGATATGACACTTGATATTCTTTATTGTATTAATGAGTCTGTATCGTCGTATAATAAAAATATTACGATTAAAACAATATAAATAGAAATGCTTTGTTCCTCTTTTGCGAACAAGAATTTGTTCAATTTAGTTTTGATGGGAACAGCTACGTAATACAAGTATCAGGCCTAATTTCACCAACATTAACATTATGGACCAATGGGAAAATACCTTATCGAAATGCAATTTGACAGAAGCTGTCAAAGGTCTCAGAATATCAGTGATTTCTATTAAAATATTGAATAAAATCGTGAAAATTTGACTGTATTATAAACAAGACCACTTTCTTGAATCCAACATGATGCTTTTGTACAGAGAAAACAGGTCAACTTTCATGTATTTTGATTTGTCTTATAAAATTACATTTAACAATCAGTTATCCCCAAAAGCCAATGGGAATGCGGCATATAATAGGTCGATTTACTAGCTGTTAAATTTGGCAGCAGATTTGGACGTTTGTTAATGCATGGCAATCTCGAATTTAAGTTCAATATACTGTTATCATTACATATCTGTTGTATAGTGTGGATTTGTCTGTATTTTGCAAGAAAATAGAATATAAAATATATAAAATAATTTATTAATTTACGGGTTAATGAATTTCCTCAAAGCAATAAAAACATTGTCCTCTCCATCCTAAAACACAGATAATATGTGTAAGACGCGTCAATCCCTACATCTCCGTGATGCATAATGCAACTACTATGGACATAGACAAAAAATTATGAAAAATGTCTCACAAATAATGTTTTTTAAGTCCAAAAATCATAAAAACTATTAATGTTTATTATTTGATTGCCTTTTTCGCTGGTGGGGTTATCTATCTGTCATTCGCAGGGTTGCCAAGTCTAACGACGATCACGTCCCGTGGTGGAGGGTGCGACATGAACCTTTTACAATTGCAAATGAAGTATCTGAAAATTCTTACATACAGTGGACCTTCGTCATAGTTTACTATCCTGATTATCATCAACTTCGGCAGAAGTGTTGTATCATCAAATTGATGAACAAATGTAAGAAAGCTCTTATATACCTACATACAGAGGATTTTTCATGTAAATTGCCATAATGGTTCTGATGAACGGCAAGTGTAAATGAATGAATGTTTGGAATCGAGCAATACCTTTTGGTAGAGCCTGTCATCAAGTAGGTGCTTAATGGCTATCTGCAAGAGGTTTATAGGACAAAACACCCAGTTGAATCAGTAAAATCGCATATCAATTGAAGAAAATAATATAAACATGAATAAAAAATCAATAATAGTAATTAAAACATGAATTAAATTCAAAAATCAAACATTTCTTTAAATTTTGATTAAATTATATGTGATTTCTTAATATTCAATAAGCTGGTGATGTTTCAATGACAAGCTGTCATCTCATACTTTGACAGTATTTTGTTTTCAACATTTCATAGCTATTGGTTGCTAAAATTTGTTGATTGGAACTCATTCGCTGTATCTGACTGTCTGTTACCCTATATAAGTGGAGACGGACTGTTGATTTGACAACCTTGGTGAAATCGACCCTTAGCATTCTATTGAAAGTGCACAGCTGGAAAAATTTTTGTTTCTCTTCCCTTTGATTGCCCCGCGGAGATTTATCAGTGAGTCGGTGTCACTATATAGTAACAATAGAGCTACATAATCAACCTGGAAGTACGCCCTTGATTCCTTTATTGTTTAGTCAAGCAACAACCAAGTACCAGAAACAGGACATAATGTAAAATGGAGGGGGTCTCATTACTACACTATACAAAGAGGATAAAAATTACAAAAAGATGGCAAATAAAATTAAACAACAAATGTATTTCTAGTTCTTTTGTGGCTCCTTAAAGGACAGATCTAAGTGATATCCTCCAACCTAACCAATGGATCATCAGTTTTTTATCCGGGTTCTTTCTCATGGTTTATTATTGGATCTCGCCGACTCAAGGTCAAACGATTGTTTTATATTATTTTCTCCCAAGCGAAACAATACAGTTCCCTTTAAATGTAGGTTGTATCCTACGTTCACATACTTCAGTTGCACCGTAATCCCACAAGCCACCAAAGGTACCACATCTTGGTTTAGTATTGAAATCGTGGACAAGTTTCTTGTTCCTAACCATAAAATTATTGTAGTTTCTTCCAAAACTGTATTTGATTCATTTATCTTATTCATACAGAACATAATACACAGTTTCCGAGGATGTTCTATGATACAGTCCGCACTGTGAGAAGGTTTATTGGCTGATTTGATGTTCTATTCCACGTATTTTAGCTAAAAGCGGTCGTTAAAACTCCCAGTGACAGCTATCTGTCTCAAAATTCTTTTCGCTTTCCGTTTTTTATCCCCATTCCCAAGTTCCGTTTCCCATAAACCAGCGCGGGGGTCTTCACCAATGTGAATTATTCATTTAATTAGAATATGGCTTCTCGACGAGCTATACACAGGCAAGCAAGCGGAGGAGGCATCTATTCCTCTTCCTGTTGAATGCCCCTTTGAGTTGTGGCCTCCTTTTACAGGGAGGGTCTGTCATCCCGACAATGGGTTTTAACTTGCCCGGTAAGACATTTACGGAAGGCACTCGACTTGCGGCAAGAGCGGGATTTCGCCTCTCCTTTGTTGTTTGGAATGGCTCACAATGATGTTGGAGGATGATGGTGGCGCGATAGCGTAAGAGCTACTACTCAAAGTGCAATCGTTGAAGAAAAGATTTGAGTAGCTGAGCACAGATGATTAAAAAACCTTACCAGATAGATGGTGACTCACCTGTGGAACGCAACTTACCTGTAAAAAAGAAAATAATTAGAATTAATAAAGGTTTGCATATGAATTATCAAAGAGGATATATCGAAATACGTTGATAAAATTACGTATAACAGTATAACCGTATGCAGCCTACCATTAACCAACTTAATGTTATATTCTCTCATCCAAAAAATTATTCGAGATAAAATTTTGTCCACACAAGGACAAAAAATGTTTGTAGATAGTGGCGGTAGAAATACGGGCAAAGAACGAAGAATATAAAAATCCTTTAATTTTTCATACGCTCCAGATCATTTCCAGAAACCATTTTGTAATGGTTAAACATTGGTGGTTGGGGTTGTAAAGGGGAGGAAACGATTTCTTTACTTTCCCGAATATTAAAAACAGACTACGTGGTCAAAGGTTCCAGTCACCAGAAGAAGCAGTCGACGCATTCAAAAATGCCGTTTTGGATCTGCTAGCAAACGAGTGGAATAAGTGCTTCGTAAACTGGTTCGGACGCATGTGTATTAATCTTCGTGGAGAATACTGGGAGAAACAATAAAGTCATTTAAACCTACCTACCGTGTTGTTTTATTTCCACATGCAAAACTTAAAAGACATCCCTCGTATCACCCAAAGTTTCTGATAAGTAGCTCCGCGACTATTCCTTTTATGTGCCGAATCGGCTTAGAACGTCCTCAAGTCCTCTAAGGTTGTTGTTGGACGTATTAATGTCGGTGCGCCTTGACGCGAAATGTCACCCGAATGGCTGCACCAGAATGGAGAATGGCGTATATACAACGAAGGGAGACCTCGCCCCGTCTTATGAAACGTAAAGAGCGAGAGGATATGAAATTTTTTGCTTCATTTGAAGCGAAGCTTATTGTTCGTTTGACGTTCCGTGAGAGGACGCGCGTCGCGCCTTTGCGAATTTTTAAGCAAATAGCGGCTTTCGCGTGACATCCCTTTGTGTAGCTGCTTGGATGTGTTGATGACGTTGCGGAAGAATGAACGTTATAGAAATATGAGCACATTAGGCTTAACGTAACATTGTGGTTTTGACATTGACAATTAGTATTTCCACCCTTGGCAGCGTTTCCGCCAGCTAGCATAGGAATCGGTTAGATTATTATTTTATGTTATTGTGAGAGAGAAATAGTTGGTATTATAAGAGTATTCTGAATGACCCGGTGCTTTATTTCTTCGAGCACAACGCCGTTTAATTTTGGACATTGACAACTGACATTACACTCTTGGCAACGTTGCCGTTTATTATGGACAACATAAATACACAAATTTCTGGACTAATAATTAAACGCAAACAATAATAAAGCAATCAACTGTCATCCAATGGAAACAAAACGCGAGTAAGAGTATATTTCAGATGTTGTTTATCATGAAAAACAAAGTCAAGAGCGCAAGATAGAGTTTTACACCTGTAACGATCTCGTGTGTGATTAGCGTTTTGACTTTAATACCACAGAACATAAAGTAAGAACAAACATGGATCAGTTTTGTTGTGGTTTTAACCCCCGGGTACAAGTGACGTTTGCAGCGGTCTATGCTTGACATCAGGTGACCTGTTAGGTTAAAATTATAACCATTACCTCCTCTACTAGGAGATCTGGGAGTGACCAGGGAACTCTGTTGCCTTTGTTTTTTTTATTTAATTAATTTATCGATAACACTCACATGGCTGTTATGCTGATATCCATACATCATCACAAAGGAGGTATACCGAAGTCGCTCATTTTTACCTAGTCTTACAGTATGATGCTTGGAATTGCTCTTGTATATTTTTTTTCAAAAACAGTGAATTGATTGTGAACGCGAGAATTCTGAATGACAATTTGAGATGACGAAGATTCCGATGTGCAAGAGGTGAATACTGTCAATGTCCATGACCCGGAAAGGGTTGGTTAGCGTCAGCAAGGTGGTTATCGTTCATATAGTTGGTAACAAACAAAGCTAGCGTAAGCAACTGATAGCTAGTACGCGGAAAATCGGATGATAACATAAAAACAGCAGTTTGAGGTGAGGAATTGCAATAATATATAATAACAAAACCTTTATTTTGAAAAACTGTGCTACTCAAAAATATTAGAGACGAGACTGGTCGCAACTCTCACACCAGGGGTGTTAAATATAGAGACAAAGTTTGATTTGAGATTTTTCTTAAATACACATAAAATATAGCAGGCCTCTTTTATCAATGGATCACCCGGTATATTGGGGTTGTATGACAACCTAACTATCTACCATCCCCACCATTAATTATCTATATTTGTTTTGTTTTGAATGAACACATAAAAGTACAGGAATAATGAGACTATTCCACACTATAATGTCGTTTCATCTAACTTGATTCATCTTGTTGTGCAAACGACTTTGCAGCCGTAATACATGCACAAACGTGTATACATTAAGCTAGTGGCAAGATCTTTGTTCGATAAACCTACCAACATATAATACATCTATTAGAACCGACCAGTTGACATTCATAAACAATACATCATCACCTTATCAGCCGATCTTGTGACGAATCTGCCTAATCGGCCTAACCTGATATAATTACCGCTGGCAGCACCGTTCCCGGTGTGTCATATCTACAATTATGAAATCTACCCCGCATTTCGGTAGACGTTGACTAATGGTGGAACGTTAATAAAACGCCACTTTTAAGCGCGGCCATACTGATTACCACAAAAAAATGCAACTTGGGGCGAAAAATTCAGCTGAAATTAGTTTCGAAGGAGATTAGTATAGGAACTGAAATGATTAATGGGATATTCCTTGAAAATAAACTGCTATTTATGATTCTTTTGATGTAAAATAAAAATGCGAGGGGTACTAAACTGAATCCAAATTCAAGATGAGATGTAAATAATAACAGCTAGCGCGTGATCTCTGGGGACAACGCCTCTTATTGGTCAATTCGCCATTAAATTTCAAGCGGTCGCCTGGCGGAATAATGCGCGGGGCAGGGGCAGGGCAGGCAGAGTTGCATTCAGGCCACCGACCGTCGCCTGTATCACTGCGTGCCAGTGTTTTCGTATTCACCTTGCTTGGTTGTTGCTGTTGTTGTTGTTAAGTGTATTTGAGTAATTTGTTAAGTTTGTGTTTGTTATTGTTATTCCTCGTTATTATTTGTTTTGAACCGATCCTGAACATGTCCAGTACAGATACTGCTGACGAGGCTGTAGGCTACTCCCTTAGCCCTCCTAGCAAGCGATCAAAAAAATACATCTTAGCGTAGACATGAAAGACGTCATATTGAATACATTCAAGATAGAGCGGAAGGAAGACGAAACATCAACTAATCCGAAAATAGCTCTGAAAGTGGCAGATCAAATTGGGGTGTGCCAAGCGACAGTGTACAATGTTTTGAACGAACATAAGAAAAAGCATGCCTTTTCTAAGCCAATGACGGGTAAAAATCGCAAAAGTATCATAAGATCGTTGGATGACGCTGACAAGCATGCGATTCGGAGGAAAGTGCACGAGTTCTTCTTCAGAAACGAAACACCGACAGTTGATAAAGTACTACGGGATGCTATGTTACCAAATTTCAAACCTTCGACTATTCATAAACTTTTAAAGCATCTTAATTTCGAACAGAAGAAACGAGGTCGTTGGATTTACAAAAAACACTATACAGTTCTTCAGGTCTCACTAGAACGGAAACAGTTTGTATCATACAATGACTTCAAGTATGAAGCATACTCAACTCCGTCTGGTGTGCCTCAGGGGTCTAACTTGGGGCCTTTATTATTTGTGCTATTTATTAATGACCTCTGTGAGCACATGTAATTGCTTCATATTTTACATCGGCAACTAAAACAAAGGAACTCTGTAGCCTGAAAAACATAGATCAGTAAACACAGTCAGTGCCGATGTAGAACAATCTACGTCAGGCTTTGCTACCGTATTTATTGCTAAAAACAAATAGTGAAAAGAATTGCGTGACTAATACGAGCGTAAAGCGAACCCTCCCGAAAATTTCGCCGCGACTGTACCCACAGTATCTCCCCAACTTTGCCCACCTACTGAACGGTCTGTTTAAATATTGAATGCTGCCGCGGGCATATTCATAAAAGGGTTGCTTAACAGATACTCATGAAATATACAGCAAACACGTCACCCTCGTTGCACGGGCATCGGCACTGACGGCGGTTGCACTGGACATGTCAAGATCGCTGCACCCTTGTTTTTTTTCGTAAACGCGAATTTGTTGATTGCCTAGAGCGAAATATTAGTTGCTGACGAACTGGCGATTTTCTGACCTAAGTTAAAGTTAGATTCTGACTTGAGTTGCTGATCGTATACACGATTTCCAGAGGAACGTAGCATACTTGTCAACTGACGAAGAGCGAATAGTATTATAATAAACAGTCTATATGTTTTGTGGTATTGCTGGTTTGTGGTTCTAGTTTTTATTTCCTGTTTTAAATTCTAGGATATCTAAATTGTGAGACAATCTTCCTGCGGAGGCTTTTCCAGTTCTAGGCTGTTCAAAAATCGGATTACAGCCGTATCTACAGCATAGTGCAGCACACATCTTACAGATATATTTAGTTACATAAGTAACTATTCCATTCGGCTTATCAACGAATTTTCTGCAAACCCTGTACAGCTACGTGATCCGGCATATCATCCTTTCTATCCTAATCATTATTCTCTGACCATCCGCGGATTAAACGCGTCGCCAAAGTGAACGCTAATATCCAGAAATATATATAAACGGTCATTTAGGATAAAACCGGCAATTAGGGATGCTGCGGGTACCCAGATTTATGCAAATATTAATCGGCAGCAGATTCATAGATGGAATAATTGATAGTGTTTGGTTGCCATAGGGCTGGAAGGGAAAGGGAGCGGCACTGCGCCCTGTGACCCTTCATCGTAATCCCTTTGGTTACGAGGACCCCCTTTGTGCGTAGGAGACTTGCCGTGGTACAGTCGGCGTCAGGTTGCAGACAAAGGAGGGGATAGGCGGTAGTGGAGCTACAATCAAGGATAGATTTATCACATGTACCCTAAGTTCACCATACAAAAAAGCTATCTAGAAAAGACTTAATGGCTTCTGCCTACAGAAAATGATTTTTGTGATTGTTTTTAGCAAAACTTGATAAACCAATTTTGTCCAGCGACATCCAATAAAACGGTTTTATATACAAGAGGCAAAGAAGGTGTATTTTTAGATGCTTAATCAAACAACAAATATAAAAGTTACATAAAAGACAGTGGCGTACACTTTTTTGCCAATAATATTCGCTAAGGTGCCCCCAAGACGCCACTGGACCTAATAATTTCAATCTGTTTAGGGCTGAATTATCCTCTTAATATAACAAATATTACTTCAAAATTTCAACAAAATCGAGTGAATATTTTTTAAGATATTAAACTTTTTTAAATTTGTCGTATTTTGAAAAATCTGCATTTCCGGATTCATGTTGATAGAAACTTTTTTTTTTATGTTTTACTTTCCACGTTTGGTGACGAGGAAGGATTGTAATCGCGAAAGATTTCAAAAATGAGATTAGTTTTTTGGATGTTTTATGACATGCGGAACATCAAAAGAGAACCATGTCACTTACTCATTACTGTGGGTCCGAGGATCTGTCTGTCTGACTTTAACAATAAAAAAAACCCTGAAAATAATGAAACGCGTTTCTCACTAAGTACTTATCTTTCATTTGGACAATATAACAAGGGCAGTACGGAACATGAACACGGTTATATACTTTTAACAGTTTACTTCGTGTTCAGCGTTTACCAGAAGCACTCGTATTTACTCCCATTCATTCTTTGATTTCTCGCGGATAAAAGTTAAGCAAATTCCCTCTTTTATTCGCTTGACTCATCGTTTGTACACCCTCCCATTATATACCGGGGGACGCTATTGTATTTCGACGTTTGCCTCATTTATTTTTAATCGAAATTTACTTATTCATAATCTCCTTTTGCGACAGGCATTAGGTACTAACGCGAAAACAAGCATTCGGTTCGTTTTTTAAATGAAGGTAAATCGAGGAAGGGTCGCACGGTGGTAGAACGGACGTTTCGTTCGAAACTTGAAACGGAAATTAATTTGTTCGGATCCAGCAAAGTGGGGAGCTAACGACACTTCGGAGAACGTAACGACATGTCTGTAATTCTAATGCGAAAATATTGATATATATATATATATATATAAGCTTGATTTTATCGTCAAAAGAGCCTAAAAATTTGCCAAATTTCCAAATTATTAATTAATTGTATTTTGTGCCCAACTGGTCGTTGGCTTTGGCAATGACTACTGCTCATATACAGGGTGACATCGAAGTTGAGTCATTTATTTTAACAGTGAGTAGATCTGATCAAAAGAAATGTTTTTTCCTTTACCATTTTTCTGGTAAAATTAAAGTAACAAAGTTATAGCCCTTTGGAAGTTTGAGTACCGCCCTGTCTCAATAATAATATTATGTGCTCGTGTTTGGCTACAACGGATATAATCCGCCTTATCGGTTCATCGCATCGGAAACAAAAAAGCGAAAGAATTTGGAACGGCGTTTTTACAATTATTTTATTCAGTTGTATACGGTCAGTGTCAGTCGGTAACGCGTGAGTGAATAGTGGTGTATGTTGCGTGGCTCAAACGAAATCAAAAATGGCACGTGTTTACGAAAATGCTGAACTTGTGGACATGAATCTTATTTACGCGGCATCACGGATTTATGCGGATCGGTTTCCCAATCGAGTGCAACCAACCCCTCGTGCCTTTGTTAATGTAGTACAAAGGGCTCGTGAGTCAGGTGACTTAAGACCTCACAGGGGAGGGCATGCCGGTGCTCCAAGACCGCACGATCAAATACAGGTCCGCACTGAAATACTTGTCGGGAGGATACTTTATAAAACAAGGTAAATTTTTTTTTTAATTTTTACACACATTTTGGTTTATCTTCCTTCTACAATCATTATCTGAAAATTAATGACTCAACTTCAAAGTCACCCTGTATATATATATATATATATATATAGTGAGAGAGAGAAAATGATCATGCGCAGAAAGGTATATAACAAAAAATAGTAAAATAATGGGCAAAATCCGCATAAAGAAGGAAAGTGGATTCGAGCAAAAAATAGGATAGGTAACCCGAGCGATACGTATTTCTGATGGTTGGCTTCATCAGGCCCGAAATGAATGCACATTTGTAACTACAAAAGTAGATACACATGCTGCTACATCCGCATACGGGTGTAACCTGAGGAAACAAAGATGGAGATGAAAGAAACCACACACGAAATCCACAACAAGAGCCAACCTACACATTGTAGTATAAAATGGCTAGGAGACCTCGAATTTTTAAGGCGACATATAACCACAACCACGCTTGAAGTACCATAGCAAGTTTACATCCAAAATAATGATTTTTCCATTGAAAGACAGCACCTTGGTATACGAACGAGTTGCGCTTGAGAATATTTGGGGCACTTGAGTCTCTTTCGAAATTTAAGACCATTGCTCCTCAATTTCATCGATATCGGACTCTCAGAAGATCTGTCTCCTTGATGACATTTCAACCTGATTTTTTGCTCTTCTCACCAATCTATCTGACCTCTGTGCAGTGAATGCACGTGGTCTTCCACTTTTTGGGAGATTCAGACATGATATTCCCTGCTCGCACTTCGCTATTGTTCGGTAAATGGTTCTGCGTGAAATGTTTTCATTCTGGAAATCCTCTTTCTGGGGAAATGCTGAATTGTTAAGATATCTGGAACAGACGTTGAAGAACTTAAGCCCTCTTTAGTACAACGACGGCAATCATGCCCGAAAAGTTTTTGTTGCTCGCTCGTTAAATAGTTATAGTTGGATTTTCGCCTGAGAAAGGTCCATAAACTATAACGTGCGTGTGATAGATGAATATTTTATGCTCCGTTATCAACCCTATTCTAATACGCAGATTAAACGTCTGAAAGCTTTGTCGAAACCTCTACCACATAATTAGACACCATTTCGTCCAAACCGCCAAATTCACTGGAATTATCATTTCTATTCCAAAATTGGATTTACATATAAATAATGTCTTGTTCAAAAAAACGGTCTGCTATGGAAACGATAACGATAAAACTTGGCCTAATGTGCTTGAAAGAAAAGCAGAATTTTAGATAACCCAAAGTAGCTATAGAGGTTGATATATGATGGTGAGCAATCTCGTTGGTGATTACTTTTAATCTAAATGGTAATTTGCTGTAAAATCGAGGCAATTGTTGATTTGGTCTAGGTCTGATTAGAAAGTTTAAGGATATCCGGTAATGGATATTTTGCTTCGGTATCTGAACCAAGGTCGTCATAATATGTTATCACAGATGAAACAAGTGTTTAGTCAAAACATTGGTTCTAGAAATGTTATAAATGCAAGCTTGCTGTCTCTCCTCCAGTAAAAAGAGCAATATAGCAGATTTTTGTCACCCGCAAAAACGGCAATACTCCACCAAATATACACGAAATAAAAAATTTACAGGCAATATCGGAGAGAATATAGCGATAAAGTGCGTTTTTGTGTGTAATATGGCCTTGGTTGCAATGCCACCTGTGCTGTCATATATTTACCCATATAACGCTTTTGTCTGCTGCTTTCTACCATCGCGCAGGGGTGCGCACCCCTAGCTATACCATAAATCCTCAGATGCATGTCGGCCGTACAAGCAGGATATGCAAATTCGGATCGTATGTATCGACCCGCATCAAGCCGCACACAACACTACATCTTTTTTAGTGACCATCGTAAAAATTTAACTCCCGTATATGCATATTAAACGTCCGCTTCATTCCACTGTGCGGTCTTAGCTAACGGGTTTACATTCACGCGGAAAACTGCGTTAAGACTCCACACATAAGTTCCCCACTATTGTCCTATTAAAAAATAGGTTTCTCAGATACATATTAATGATCCCCTTTGCTGTACGATCAATCCGATCCACAGCTTTGTTAAAGACAGCACTATGCTTGCAGGAATTTAGGGTTACAAGCCGATCTCTGCCGGGGCAGCTGAAGAAACGAAGACTTGAAATATTTCTCTGTGAGGAAAGACCTGGAGATTATCACTGCTTCGGGTCTCAAGAATCTGTGGTAGTGATCTGGATCAGCTCAGGCATCCACGCACTCACTATATCTTTTGGGAACTGAATACAGCCAATTTTCAACCTCAGACAAAGAAACAATTATAAAGAACATGGTAGATATTTATTTGTTGCTGGAATAAACTTCTGAATACCTTCAGAAAGCTTAAGATGCTATAATATACAAAAAGATAAGTAGCTATGGCTTAATAAAACACCTTTCCTGGAATTTGAACGCAAAAACTGAGCTGTTTCTAATTTGCCTCTATATCAATGAGTCTGTGTCGTCATATAGTAACGAGTTGTATGACTTTAACCATAAAGGATTTGCATCAAAGGAAACAAAACTAATGTTTGCTATGCCTAATGTTTCAAATTATCGATCACTTCTTAGTGTCACAGTCTAAAGCTTTTTCCTCAATTTCTCAGACTCCGAACTTTAGGTTTTAGGTTTTCGCAGAAGCTCAAAGATTACACTGATCAACAGCCAAAAAATATCCTAAATAAAATCAACAAAATATTACTATTTTTAATGTGCTAAAACCGGAATGAAACTTATTTTTTCAATATTAGTTCAAGCTTTAGAGATACGGTAATTATATGTGTTCCTGCTGTGACATTGTTAATATACTGTAATTCACAAGAATGCACGTGCTACATTTTTATATTCGTCAAGGAAAGATGATGTAATCGGCATGATTGTGTTACGTTATACATACGTGTACATTATATTGTTTTATATTAGCCATTTTTTCTTCAGTTGGCTGACAGCGTTCATGCAAAATGTCTCGAAAGTGTGTAAACAACCCAGATCAGTTTTGTTACGTGTGTGGTGATGTGACTTTTGCGTCTCAGAGACGGTCTATTACTCCACTAATAACAAAGGCGTATCAGCTTTATTTCGGTTGTAAACTAGGTGATCAAGACAAACAGTGGGCACCCCACATCTGCTGTAATACAAATCATATTAATGATTGTTACTTTTGCATGGTACCTTGTGTTGGCCAAGCCACAGGTATGTCCAAGAAAAAAAAAATCGGTAATGAACTACCCAAACATACCTTCTGCGATGAGACCTGTGCCTCACAGTGACGAAAATTCTATTCCAAAACCCCCAGAATCCTACACTTGCGAATCAGAAAACGAATCAGATCATGGATATCGAGTGATTCGTCAGGAAGAAGATATGCCATCAACGTCAAGAGATCCTGATTTTATACCGAGCACGTCATGCCACCAACCGCACAAAATAACACAGTCAGAATTAAATGATCTTGTAAGAGATTTAGAACTTCCAAAATGTAAGACTTGGATCAAGACTGCAGCAGTGGAACTTGTTAGAAGACGATGTTTCAGTATGTGTTTTTCGTAAACGCCACAAAGACTTAGGACCATTTTTCAATATGGAGAGTAACTTGGTTTTCTGCAGTAACATTAACGGCTTACTGGCGGCTTTAAATATAAACTATATCCCAGAAGAATGGAGATTGTTTATAGATAGTTCAACATTGAGTTTAAAGGCAGTGTTATTGCATATTGGAAATATTTTACCATCTCTTCCTGTAGGGTATGCAGTTCACATGAATGAATCATATGACAATATGAAGTACCTATTGACATGCATAAAATACGATGAGCACCAATGGCATATTTGTGGCGATTTGAAAGTTGTTGCACTTTTACTGGGGCTGCAGCTAGGCTACACAAAGTTTTGCTGTTTTTTGTGTGAATGGGACAGTCGGGCAAAGGCACTTCATTACACCAGACAAAACTGGCCTGTTCGTCAATTCCTAGAGCCAGGTCAAAAAAATGTACAGCATATGCCATTAGTAGATTCGAAAAAAAAATTATTACCACCACTGCATATCAAGTTGGGCCTAATGAAAAACTTTGTCAAGGCATTAGATAGAGATGGGTCAGCTTTTCAATACCTGCGTCAGAAATTTCCAAGACTAAATGAGGCAAAAGTTAAAGAAGGTATTTTTGTTTGGCCACAGATTCGAAATTTTTTGGAAGATACACAGTTTGAAAACACTTTAACAGGTATTGAAAAAACTGCTTGGAATGATTTCCGTCTGGTGGTCACTAATTTCTTGGGAAATAGAAAAGCTGACAACTATAAAACCCTTGTCAAAAATATGCTGTCATCGTATCAAAAGTTGGGCTGTAATATGTCTCTTAAGATACATTTCCTACACTCACACCTGGACTTTTTTCCTGACAATTGCGGAGCCGTAAGTGATGAGCACGGCGAACGTTTTCATCAGGATATTTCAACAATGGAAAAAAGGTACCAGGGAAAGTGGAATCCTTCCATGCTTGCAGACTACTGTTGGACTCTTGGTAGAGATGCTCCAGAAACGATCCATAAAAAAACAGCAAAAAGACAGCGCATATAGTGATTCTTATAAGTATATGAATCTTGTTACTTTTTTTAATATATCCTTAAAAATAAAAAGTTTTTTTCTAAACCGCAACTAATTTTTTTATTTCATTGTCATTTTTGGATTCAGCGCCCCAAAATTGAAAAAGAAGTGCACTTTTCCCACAAGATACAATTAAAATACTAAAATTTGTTGTCCAGTGTTATTCGACGGTTTGCAAATGTAAAGTGTGTGTTAAACCCTCTGGGAGACATTTGAATTATTTGATGCTACATGTTACTTATATGACCTATTGGCGCGGATTTCTAAGTCAATCTACTTGACGTTATTTTATTTCTACCTGAACAATGAATAGTTCATCCGGGCGTTAGCTAGAATAAAACTTTTATCACCTTGTCGAGAGGTTAAAGACTCCGGTGCTTGCCTAATTTCCCGGATCATAAAACCCTTAATCAAAAAAGGACTTTTACCGCCGTACCGCTGTCGCTTGACGTGCGTCGCTGTCCTCTTTAATTAAATTCAGCGCCTTGTCTCTCGCCTGAGACCTGGCAATAAACCAAGAAGTATAAGACGAGCCGTAAGTGGAGACTAAAAGAGAAGAACTAATTTAGTATGTGCAAGGAAATTAGCATTCATCCGGTACCGGATTCCACCGGAATGCGAGGCGCTACCGACCTCCTAGCTCTACTATCCACCCCTCCTTTACAGCCCTTCGGTATACTCTGAATGTACGTCACAGACGGTCCGACTTACCACTGCAGGACCGCATTTCGTACAGGCCTATGGCGGTAATCAAAAGATAACTTGAAATTTCCCACTAAGCTTCTGTCGACATATTGTGACAGGCTGCTTGTCTTTGAGACAGAAAAACATGCTTGATTTATTTCCCAATTTTCTGTGTTGTATATTTGAAAAGCTTAATTAACTTAATTAAGAGCATTAGAATTACTACTGAACTGAAGTACATTAATTTTATATCATTATAAACGGAATTGACTGACCTTTAAAATAAGGTATCACTCGACCCCCCTTTCTATTTAAGAGTGGTGTCACCCCAGCTTAGGGGGCTGCACGTGCTAACGTGATTTTTCACCAAACTTGTGTCCCCCTCGAAAACAAAATCGACGGGTCTGAGCGATTTTAAAAAAAAACTGAGCTGCCAGTAAATGCGTCTGTTTCGTTTTCGATGCGCCACCCTGTGTAATGAGAATCGAAATATGTCTCCCCGTCGGCAGATGAGAATCGACGCGAGCGGTAAGACCGGAGTAGAGAGTTTGGAGTTGCAGCCAGGACGACGCGCGAGCGATGATCGACTCTAATTTCCAGTTAAAGACATCATCCGAGTTTCTCCCGTTGACAATTTCTAGTTCGACGAGTTGTGGAGCTGAAAAATGGATTTTCATCCTCAGAAGTGGGATACATATCAGACTACATATCGAGCAGCATTCTGTGACTCATGAAGTATCGCACAAAAAGAAGGAAGCTCATCCGAAGGAACCTGATGATCAAGCCTAATATCCAGATACAGGTTTCGTCAGAGTATGGGGAGTTTCACCTGTTGACAATTTCTTCTAAAGTTTGTTTATTCAAATTTCATTTACTCCCGTCGGAACAAACACCAAAAACATCTCTCTATCCATACTCAAACTCTAGTAAATAAGGCATCCAGGAAAAGATTGTACGAAGCATTGGTGTTTAACAATTTTCACTGTTGTAGCTTTATTTATGGACGGTGTTTGACTAGTGCTGATACAGCAAAAATACAAAGGATTCAAAATAGGTGCTATAGGATGGTACACAGAATGAGGAAGAATGAACCTATGCCATATAAAATCGCAGTGTGAATGGCTTAACGTGAAAAATAGGAGACTCCTTCACCGGTGTACCTTTACGCATAAATAAGTCAACAATTCAGATCCTCCAGGTCCAAGTATATAAATATTTGGGCGTTGATCTTCAGTGGTTTAGTAGGGTCACTGGTATTGTTATATTATTTTTGATATCGTAATTCCAATCGAGTGCTGGAGTTCTTTTTGACTCGGTCTAAATGAGTTTCGATTAGTATTATTGTAGAACAAATTAAAGAGTATATGTAAAAGTCTATGACTGGGTTTGCATATCGTAACGCAAAAAGATTATGTGACGTTTAACAACTTTAATTAGTTAAAAGTTGGTAGCACCAACATCCACAATCCATTGGAGAGAAATTGGCTTTGTAACATATTACTAGTCTTATTGTAGCTCCTCATTGGCGCGATTACACATCACAAAACATCTCTCAACCACCTTCCACTCGGTTTTAGCTCTACATTCACTGTTTCAAAACTAAGCCCCAAATTGCCTAATTATTCTAGAACGATAACAGTAACCGTGAAAGACAAAGTAACATTTGTTGACATTAACGGCAGCCCTAGAGTTTATAACTTAAAATTTAACAACGCAGCTGAAGTATGCACAGTTTAACTTTCAACTTCTCTTTCTGTATTATATATCTTTATCTGCGTTTATCTTTATTTAACGTAACAATCTGCATAACTATCTATGAATAAGGATCTCCGTAGCCGCAACTAAGACAGGAAGTGTAACACTTGGAAAGTTTTACTACTATTATGCCTTCATCTATATTCGCGGAAACTTAAATTGGTTCGCTTATTATGCATTTGCGAGGTGGATAGCGGACTAAGGCCCTCTTATAAGGACTTTATGTCTGCGGGATTAAAACGTAAATTATATTTAAAGTTAAATGCCATAATTAATTAGAGGGTGGCAGGAAATGTTACTGGTAACCTAGTCACCCTTATCACATCAAGAAAGGTGAATACTCCTCTACATATTTATAGCCGCATTGTTCTCATCAGTCAATATAATAATGATAATTGAAAAAACAGTACACAAAATAAACAATAAAAACAATGTATACCACCAAAAATGCGGGATTTTCAACAAACAAATCAATTAAGTAAGGTAAATTACTGAAAGAGCAGAAGTAAGAGATATATTGGTGTTAATGATTTATCGGAAATGAGTTGTTAAAAATACTTGAAATTCTCTAAATTTTAAACTTTAAAGTTCGAGGATAAAGCATTGTACATGATAGTAATGTTATAAGTAAACCATTTAGTAAAAAATAAAGTTCTGTGAGGAGGTATTGTTATAGAATCAACAACGCGAATATCTCGTCAGTGCATAGAACGACGAAATTTTAACTTATTTTTATTATAGATGAGTAAAAACTTAAGAATATTACAAAAAAAATTAAATTTAAATATACTAAGTGACATATAAATCCGAACACCCAGTTTAAATGGTTTTATTTTAATAAAATTTTGTATAAGTACTTAATGAAGCATAATAAGTAAATGATAAAAATTTCAAAATGATTGCACTGCTTTAAAGCCCTTTGACCTTTAATAATGTGTGATGTGCTACGCATTCTCCAACGCACCTAGGCATGCTTCTGATCAGGTGGTCAATGTCCTCCTGTGGTATCTCATTCCAGGCAACCACCAACTCCTCTCGAAGTGCTTCTAGAGTCTGAGGAGGACGTTGCAAATTAAGCAATCTCCTACCAATCATATCCCACACGTGCTCAATTGGGGATAAGTCGGGAGATCTTGGTGGCCATGGTAACAATGTGACATCATTATGTTGAAAGAAGTCTATTGTGACTCTTGCAAGATGTGGTCGGGCATTATCTTGTTGGAAAGTTGAATTCTCCAGGGTGTCAAGATAGGATAAAAGATGGGGTTCTAGAACTTCGGGGATATAACGCTGCGGAAGACCTATTGGCATGCGAAGTGTTTACCGACGAATGAGAAGTTTTGGCTTGTTTTCATACCGGCCACACTGGGTCCTCCCTTTAACTCGAGAACACCGACGTAATCGCCTTGAGTGGTGCAGACAACGATCACCCTGGGATCAGGAATGGAACAGTATTGTCTTTAGTGACGAGTCTCGATTTTGTTTAGGCATGCGCGATGGTCGTGCCAGGGTTAGAAGGCGACGTGGTGAAAGGAGGAATCCACAGTTTTTTGTTGAAAGACATGTTCATCACACGGTTGGAGTTATGGTTTGGGGTGCTATAGCTTATGGTTCTAGGTCACCTTTAATCTTCATCAGAGGTAACATGAACGCGCAGCGTTATATCCACGAAGTTCTAGAACCCCATCTTTTACCCTATCTTGACACCAGATCCAACTTTCCAACAAGATAATGCCCGACCACATGTTGCAAGAGTCACAATAGACTTCTTTCAACATAATGATGTCACATTATTACCATGGCCACCAAGATCTCCCGACTTATCCCCAATTGAGCACGTGTGGAATATGATGGGTAGGAGATTGCTCAATTTGCAACGTCCTCCTCAGACTCTAGAAGCACTTCGAGAGGAGTTGGTGGTTGCCTGGAATGAGATACCACAGAAGGACATTGACCACCTGATCAGAAGCATGCCTAGGCGCGTTGGAGAATGCGTAGCACATCAGGGTGCATCCACACATTATTAAAGGTCAAAGGGCTTTAAAGCAGTGCAATCATTTTGAAATTTTCATCATTTACTTATTATGCTTCATTAAGTACTTATACAAAATTTTATTAAAATAAAACCATTTAAACTGGGTGTTCGGATTTATATGTCACTTAGTATATATTAGGAGTATTTCACTATTCCAATTTTATGAACTAGGTAGTAAGGCGGTCATATTTTTCAAACTACTACTGTTTTTTTTAGCTTTGTAATAGAGGAATTGCTGTTCAAGTATTCCCGTTGTATTAAAAAACAACTGTTTGTAACATAGTTCACATGACGAAATATGATACATTCATCAAGAGATATACCTAGATTGTTTACAGTTCCACATACTAGTCTAATTTCACCATTTAATGATATACTGATATATTTGATTAATAACTTTTGATTTTTCTGGATTTAATCTAAGAATATCAATTCTTGCACAGTTGTCGATAGATTGCAAGTCTTCATTAATTTGAGTCTCGGCATTTATTATATTGTCAGTATTAAAACTATTGTATAACTGCGAGTGATCCGCAAACAACCGAGTTTTGCAGTGTTTAACAGTCTTATCAAGATTGGATTTATATAAAACAAAACAGGTGGGCCAAGAACCGAACCTTGCGGCACTCCCGATGATATTAAAGTCTTAGGAGAAATGTTCATATCAATGGAAACACTTCAAAAAAGCTATTGATTAGAGAAAGTGATGATTCAGAGAAACCATAAAATTTACATTTGCAAAGAGAATACTCGATGATATGAACTGAGATTTACATAACGTCAGATGTATGAGTACCTAGAACATTTCTTCAGTTCTACCTGGGGCACCCTCTACGTCGATTTAGTCTCACTGTGTCTGTAGAAAGGTTATTGGGTAAGCTAAGAAGAAAACCGCAAACAATTGTTGCATTTTAGTTCTACATTTGAACATTCTCATCTTATTTTTCATCAAATAGCAATTAAAAACTTAATTAGATTGTACTAATCTTGTCTTTCAAGATTTGCGACGAATACAAACATTATTCAGGGTGGCGCACCTTGTATACAAAATCCGTGTACAAATATTAACCGTTTACCTTTTTTTTATCAACGTACTAACCAACAGTATCTGGTTTTAATTTCTAATTTCAAGACTCGTGGATACTGGGCCATCAAGAAACCAGCTTTTTCATAAATTCCCAAATCAGTAGACCGCCTACCCTAGAGAAACTATTACAAAGAAGTACGACGATTCCACCGGCAATAACAGTTTGTGAGAGGCTTTCGCTTTCAATGGACTGTGAAATAAGGGACTCGGCATCACATCTGGAATTGTCTAAAGACTGACCCAAGGAATTCAAATGCGATGTCAAACGACCGGAACACGTTAAAACTGGAAGGGAATGTCCAATTTTACTTTTATTGCATCGCTTTTGAACGTCCCTATACGGATACGTTTGAATATGTGTGACGACATTTCACTGTGCATGATACTCATTAGGAAAACATGTAAGGGTTCAAGGTTACGTGTTGCAGAAGGAAAAACATTTCCATTACATCGTTGAATAAAGCGACATGCCTTTTTATTGCGAAACTGTACTGGTAGTCCACTAATTGATTATGTACTTCATAACAAACTCATTTATGGCAGGTATTTCGATATCCACTCCAAGCCTTTGGCAACACTGACGCAGGTTGGAGCATAGTAGGCGCTGGGATTATGCATCTGTCAAGTTGGCTTATGCCGCAATTTGTTTTAAGCTACTGGTATTGACAGGTGACTCTATGACTAATGCAGATACTCTGGTGTATTTAATCATCTGGATTGTGGATATCCAGTCACTTCAGATACGAACGCTTATAGTTATATGACTTGAAACATGAGACAGATACATTAGGAAGTTGATTGATTCAATACAATACTTTTTTAATGTAAAATATTTCACAGACATGGAGTTTCTGACTGTCCAATTGATTTTGATGCACAGATCTGAGTCAGATTTTTTGACGATTCACTTGTTCGATGGAATTTTACGATTTGGAAAATACCCCTTAGTCCACGCTTCCTTGGTGTTTATTGAAGTGCTCCACGTAGTACGATGTAGCCTCATCTCATAGACTTGCGTTGACTTCCCATGCTTATATATATATATATATATATATATGTGTGTGAAAAATTAAAGCTTCCGCCTTTTGTTGGGTACTTCGACAAAATTTAGGCAAAGAGGACTCTTTATACTTTTTTAATTCTCTCTAGCTTTCAATGGACTTTGCCATCATCATCAGGAGCTGCAACTACAATGATAACAGTAGCAACAAAAGTGTAAAATGAATTTAAATTGACTCAACTTACAGTAGTATGTGAGGATGTTGCTAATTGTTGTTTACGTATAGGATGAGGGAAACGTCCAGTAACATGGTGAGAGCTGGATAGATGGTACAATGGTCAAAATTATATAAAATATGACAAGAACAAGTTAAAAACAGATTAAAAATTATTTAAAAAACATTAGAGCATTACATCGTGAAGCCACTTGATGATTGCACAAAATGGTGGTCATGGAATAATGAGTGAGATGAACCCTTTGACAGAAGGCCGAAGGTTGTCAATGTCTGTGTTGAAAGATGGAACGAATTGTGGGCGTGTGCCAAACGTTGCCAAATCACTTCAGATGGTGTGATTTTCAGAATGTTATGTAAGAAATTGTTAAACCGACCAGAGGCAGTTGAATAAACTATATTTTAATTAATGGGAATTTGAATTAACAATTATTAATAAATCGTGAGAAGAGAATTATTATTTTGAGTGGAATGAAATTTACTGGTGGAATCGGCCAAAACAGATTCTATTTATGGTTGTGAAGAGTCGAAATTTGGGGAGATATGTAAGTTCTCCAATTTTTCGCAGTTTAGCAAATATGAGTAAATGACACTCAGTTGTTTAACATCTGTCTTTTTGTTGATACAGTTGTTATTCATGAAAATGTGGGACATTTCCAGGAATAAACGTTTGGAAAGGTGTTTTTCTTTATCAAGAACTTTGATACTTGTGTAACTCATAGAATGCCCTGTTGTGTTAACATGAGATGCTAGAGCGCATCTTTCAGGATGAAGCCTAGCATCACTTTTGTGTGATGTAATCCTTCCTTTAAGCGATCTGCAGGTCTGACCTATGTATATTTGGTTGCAGTTGTTGCAATTGATGGAGTAGACTGTGTTGGTTAAGCCAAGCAGCGGGACTTTGTCTTTCATTTTTGAAAAAATGCAGTTTATAGTGAGGACGGATTTGCAAGCAATTCGAAAGTTCAAAGGACTGCACAACCTGATCAGCTTAGGGGTCAGTTCCTTGATATAGGGCAGGACAGCAAAACCAGGTCTGGAGTCCGGGTTGGTGCTTGTACTGTTAGGATTGATGCTATTATTGGGAATTACATCAGTTCTGGTCGGTTTAACAATTTCTTACATAACATTCTGAAAATCACATCATCTGAAGTGATTTGGCAACGTTTGGCACACGCCCGCAATTCGTTCCATCTTTCAACACAGACATTGACAACCTTCGGCCTTCTGTCAAAGGGTTCATCTCACTCATTATTCCATGACCACCATTTTGTGCAATCATCAGGTGGCTTCACGAGGTAATGCTCTAATGTTTTTTGAATAATTTTTAATCTGTTTTTAACTTGTTCTTGTCATATTTTATATAATTTTGACCATTGTATCATCTATCCAGCTCTCACCATGTTACTGGACGTTTCTCTCATCCTATACGTAAACAACAATTAGCAACATCCTCACATACTACTGTAAGTTGAGTCAATTTAAATTCATTTTACACTTTTGTTGCTACTGTTATCACTGTAATTGCAGCTCCTGATGATGATGGCAAAGTCCATTGAAAGCTAGAGAGAATTAAAAAAGTATAAAGAGTCCTCTTTGCTTAAATTTTGTCGAAGTACCCAACTAAAGGCGGAAGCTTTAATTTTTCACCTATATATATATATATATATATATATATATATATATATATATATATATATATATATTCTCTATTTTTCAGCACAGCAACAAGTAAATTTGACGATGACTTATTAAGGCGCATGAATAATAGGGAAAGCTTGACATCAAAAGAATTGCTACGATAAGGATCGGTGCTTTAATAATTCCGCAATATGCAGTAACAACATTCATGGTCATATCGACCCTACAATCATCATGCGAAGCGTAGTACGGATTTGTTTTGTATACATAGTTTGAGGTAATGTATCACAAACAAGGTGGCTCACACTGCATTTAGAAACTTAGCTGTGTGAGAATATTTGAGAAGAATAATTTTTTGATCGATGTATATGGATATCGTGGGTATACAGAACCAATAGCCCCTGAAACATATCATACATATCTTGCTGGTTTACCTACATGCTATCTGGTTTGGTAAATGAAGCCGTATCATGTTGCATTCAACATTCCATTTGTTCGCTGATGTTTTAGCTACTTAGTAGTACAAAAATAATAACGAATGTTAATACCATAAACTGCTATTTCTGCAACATCTGTGATAACAGATATCCGGAATACGGCATTTTTTCCAAAAACTTGAAAATATGCTCAATTCAAACCCATCCCAAACAAAAAAGATCTAAGACAGACCCTTACAGATACAGGCCTATAGCTCTGCTTTCTGTTATAAGTAAGGTGTTGCCAGGAAGATCGTACATCCAGAACTGGCTGATAAAGCTCTTCCAGTTCTATTAGCCTTTGGTAGTTTAAAAATCGAAAGTTTATTTAAGCTCCGAATAGCAGTCTTCTATGCCCAACTATTTAGGATCCTGCCTCAGTGACTGCTTCAGTATGAAAAATTAAGAATATAAAATCGAATTCCAGTGATGAATATTTGTACACGTTTTCATTAGAATTGAAGTACTTTATTAACAATCAAAGAAAATCGAATTTATTTAGCGATTATATGAACAAACTTTAAACTTGAGAAGATAAGCTTATTGTCACACCACTGCGTTATAGTATCTATCTATCTAAGTTGTCAATTGTTATTTATAAAGGATAAAAGCAGCGAAGGACCTAGGTTTGATCCTTGCGGCACGCCAGAGGAAAAAGTATAATTTGCTGAACAATTACCATTATAGTAAAAACATTACATTCTATTGCAAAGACATGAGCTTAGGAGACCGACTAAGGGGTTATTAAGACCGGAGTAATGAAGATGTTGGTTCAACTCATCGAAAGTCTATGGGGACAAGTATTCTATGAATACAGACGGCCAATCATGGACAACTGTTTCGTGTTATTTGGCAACTCTTCAGCATGGTGCAGGCTTGGTCTCGATGGACAACAAATGAAAGCTGAGCATGTCTACTCTATTCGGAGTATGAGATATATGGAAATAAGATAGTACAGTGCCACCTATTACCAAAAGCTAAAAATCACTTTTCTCCACATAAGCTCCTCGCTCTCTACAAGACCTAGCCTCGAGTATTGCTTACACGTTTGGGATGCTGCCGCCCTAACTACATTATCTATGCCCGAAGCTCTGTCCGATTGATCGATGACTTTTCTCGAACGGACAGTCTCGGGATCGGGAAAAAATAAGCCGCTTGAAAACTTACTCGATTAGACTTGGTAAGAGTCGATCCCATTCATGAGGTCCTCGAGTACCCCTCCGACAACTAACGTTCCCAAAGGAATCACAAGTTTTGATTTCCACCACACACGGTTCTACCTCAAACAATCACTTTTTGAATCCGCTGTAACACATCCCCGGTGCACGTAAACGCCGTTCCAGGTGGGCTCACACGCAACGACAAACGAACGAACGAACGGCACGATCAGCTGCTTCTGCCCTTCTGGAGACGCGCCACTCTGGGGCCGACGGTCGGCCGTGAACGTCACCCCCGGCGGATGGGGTTGCGCCGACGCCACCAGGTACGAGGGGCTAGAGAAAATATCGTTTTTATTTGCCAGGTTGGAAAGTTACCGATAATTGATGAATAACGGTAGAAAAAAATAAGCCGCACGATTGATAGGAGTTGTACGCAGCTGTCCATTGGTGACCTTGAATTTGACAATGACTTTCAAGGTCAAATCGATTTTTTTAATCGGAATTCCTCATTTTTGACTCTGTAAATAAAAAGAACGAAAAAGTCGACGTTCAAATATGATCTTTTCCATTCTTAAATGTTGACCTTTGAAGGTCATGGTCAAGGTCAAATCCAGGTACGGTGATAAATCTTGAAAGCCACTAGTCATATAGAGAGGTTACTGACACATTAGTTTCTTGATTTTTCCCCAGCTTTAAAATGGTGACCTTGAATTAGACAATGACCTTCAAGGTCATAACGATTTTTTTAATCGGAACTTCTCATTTTTGACTCTGTAAATAAAGAGAACGAAACATTTGACGTTCAAATATTTTCCATTCTTAAATGTTGACCTTAGAAGGTCATGGTCAAGGTCAAATCCAGGTACGGTGATAAATCTTGACAGCCACTAGTCGTATAGAGAAGTTACTGAGACATTAGTTTATTGATTTTTCCCCAGCTATCGAAAAATGACCTTGAATTTGACAATAACCTTCATGGTCAAATGGATTTCTTTTAAACGGAACCCCTCATTTTTGACACTGTGAATAAAAAGAGCGAAAAATATGACGTTGAATTGTGGACTTGGCCATGCTTAAATTTTGACCTTAGGAGATCAAGGTCAAATCTAGGTACGGTGATATACTTGAAAGCTACTTGTTGTATAGAGAAACTACAGACATTAGGTCCTTGATTTTTCCACAGCGATACAATGATGATCTTGAATTTGACCATGACCTTCAAGGTCTAATCGATTTTTTTAAAACGGAACCCCTCATTTTTGACACTGTAAATAAAAATAGCGGAGAATTTGGCGTTCAATTGTGAACTAGGCCATTCTTAAATTTTGACCTTAGGAAATCATGGTCAAGGTTAAATCCAGGTACGGTGATAATATACTTGAAAGCTACTAGTCGTATACAGATACTACCGAGACATAAGTTAGATGATTCTTCTCAGAATATTCAATGGTGACCTTGGATCTTACCTTGGCCATGACCTCATTTAGAGGTCAACTCTTTTTTAATAGCATCCTATACTTTTGAACGCGGAAGTGGAGAAAAGGGAATATTTTATGTTCGACTATGTCTTTGACCATCTTTGGAACTTGACCATTAAGGTCAAACACAAATTTTCCTCAATTTCTTGATAATTCCGAAAACTGTGTAATCCCCAGATATAGTAAAATGACTTTATTGTTCGTTCAGGATTGTTGCCTAGCTGCAAAAATCGACCTGACCGTCACACACATTGTTGAGGTCAGATTCGAGATCACCATTGGATATCCGGTGAAAAATCATGAAAATAATGTCTTGGTAGTTTTCCTAGACTACTGGTTTTCAAGTTATATCACCGTACCTGGGTTTAACCTTGACCATGACTTGCTAAGGTCAAAGTTTAAGAATCGTCAACACCATATTTGAACGTAAAACTTCTCGCTCTTTTCATATACGGTGTCAAAAATGGAAGGTTCTATGCAAAAAAATCGAATTGAACTTCAAATGACCAAAGGTCATTATCAAGGACAAATCCAACCACCACCATTAGATAGCTGTTTTCTTAAGGATGTCATAATGGATTTTTGCACAGGAGAATAGAGTTTTAAACTGTGATTCCAAATACGTATACTATGACATCAAAAACATTGTCAAACCTTAGTTATTTCAAAAAACAGACTTTTATAGGTAGACCTTGAAATTATCAGATAGTCATTTCTTGCACCTATCTTATTTATCGTAAAATCATTTTTATTTTTTCCAATGGTGAAGGTCGAATTTGAACGCCCTGTATTTACTGTTGCGTTCAGAATCAACAAACATAAAAAAGACAATGAAAATGTTTTTCAGCCTGTTGAAAATCGGTTGCATGTAGACGGAGTCTATTTCTGACACATAGGTAAATGCATTGATCGATTTTTTAACAAAACCTTGGCAGCAACTTAGTTATTAAAGTATTCGTGTTATTCTGCAAACCGTTTGCAGCATTATTGTGAGGGCTTACATTACGGCCGACTTTACTCTGTGTAAGGTCTATCTAACAAACTGAAGACTAGAGATAGGAGGTAAAACACACGGAGTAGGTATGAAGCTAAAAGTACGGAAGATAAAGTGCGCAGCAAATCAATTTCAGATACTGCGCATAGGGCATCTCTTTCTGTATCTGTTGCTGTCATCACGACTGTAAATAACTTCAATTTTGGCAGTTCGGACGAGTTGCCAGTCGAAATATCGGACATTAATAAACCACGAAGTAATAAACGGAAAACCGTGAGTCTAATGCACATATGTTGACATTTTTCAATTTCGGAGAGCTACACCATCCTTAGCAACAGGATTAACTTCATATAACGTATGTGCATCTATTACTCTGTTTCACCTCCTAGCTCTAGTCTTCTTGGTTAAAAATAATGTACAACCCTCGTAAAAGACGGGGTGTTTACAGTTATGGGGACCGGAGCGGTCGAAAGCAGACACACATGGGGTTGTTTTCACTTGTCGTGCAAGAGGGTGGCTGACTAGGGTGACCTTGGGTGTGTATACTTATAGGGGGTAACACTGAATGACGTTAATTATAGAACCATGTGTTGATGAAAAATTACCGCACT
This sequence comes from Acanthoscelides obtectus, assembly GCA_963669975.1. Lineage (NCBI taxonomy): Eukaryota > Metazoa > Arthropoda > Insecta > Coleoptera > Chrysomelidae > Acanthoscelides > Acanthoscelides obtectus. The sequence continues at coordinate 7,987,783 of CAVLJG010000001.1, read as the reverse complement.
CTCCATACGAAAACGCGTTTTACTCGACAGATTTATTACAATAAGGTACTCGTAGCGTTCGGCTTGCGCTTCAGGGGGTCATGCCTTTTTCTTGGAAATTAAAGGGTATTTTTATACCAAAAAATGGCGTCACTACGCGCTTCCTACGCTGTTCATAAAGGATTGTGATTACCACGAGTTGCAGCTCTGAGAAATTAGTTACCAACGAACAAGTGAAACAAAAAACTGAGTGGACCAAGTCAGTCGATCAGGCTAATACAATTAAACTTTGCATATCTAGCACGATTATAGGTACATTTCGCTTCCCTGAGAAAATGTACTGCTATTTTTTCGAGACAGGTTAACATAAAAAGATATCTCATGCAGATGAATGCGTCCCCCCTTGCTATGACTAACCTCGCCGCTCGGAGGACACAGCTTCTGTTTTTACAATATTGTTCATGTTTTTTACAAGCTTTTATTTAATTTGATGTGTTTGTGACAAATTTTGAAACCAGTTCACCTAAACCATTTAAGCCGAAATTTTGCTCACACGTCACTGCCGCCATTTTGAATCTAATATGGCGGATTATACAAAATGGCGATTTATCATTTTCATAGTAACCCCTATGATATTGGTATCAAATGGAAGTGCTTGATGAGGGAAAGATACTAAATATATTCATCTAGTTGATCTTCTATTTACGAAGTATTAGTACTTTTTCAAATTACCTTCGTTTGAAATGTTGAGTCTGATCACATTATGAAGCAGTGAAACTCAATACATTGGCTGCATGATAGTGTGAGTTAGGTGCAATGACTTTCCATTTCCAGGCAAACAAACATGAAAAAAATACCGAACTTTGAACGCGTACTTCCCGTAATTAGCGCTCAGTCGCATTTTCTCATTAAAGCGAGGAAAAAGTTCAAAGTCAAAGGATTTGCCAGTTCGGCGGTCGTATAGACCATGAAACTCACGCAGTCTGGCCTTCGGTGGAACTGTTATTAATCCCTAAAATTCGATAAAACGGTAATTTGCCGCTATGCATGTTTTGGCATTCAGACTGGAATCACAAATTAGAATATCATGCTTCTCAGCGAACTCAGTATCCAGCAACGTCTGACTATGAAATCAAAACATCAGTGGCATATGAGATTGTTGAACACTTTACACATACAGGATTGAGTTCTAAAAGTATTCTTATTTATAAAAACTATGGCAAAAATAGGCTCTTTATTAGATAAACATGGTGCTCTCTCACAGGGTGATTTATAATTACGTTGCAGTCCAAGGACACATAGTTTGAATGCAATAATACCCTATGCTTATATTAGACATTCTAAAAAAGCTTCAAAGCTTCAAGATTAATGTTAATTACATACAAAATTTGGATTTTTGTATCCACCAGCACTCATGCTTCTTCTTAAAATATTACCTAGCAACGTGATTTTTCGATTTACATACATACAAAATTACATGTCTTTATAATATTACTTATGATAATTTTCATGTTTGGCCAATCAAAGCAAGTGTTTAAAATTCTTCTTTATTGATTATGGTTCGGAAGAATTTTATCTCTCCGATTTGAGTTGCATTTGGACTGAGTACTGCTCATTTTAACCAGTTCCCCTTTTTAAATGTTCCACAATTCTCTTGGATTTTTTGGAACTAATCAGAAGGGAAAATACCTCGTGGATTAATTTATATCATTTTATTTGCATGATACGTCCATTGGATTGGCAACGCCTGCAGATGATGATATTTCAATCAACTGAATGACACGTACAAAGTTGGACGTTATCCAAGCACATTCCATATATATGATAATTATACCGAATTTAACATTTTCATTTTACAAAACCTGCAAGTAACACAGCAAATCAAATTATCGCAACACGTCAAATACAATATTGAATATATCCACACAGGATGAAAATAACTTGCATATTTACGGAAATATTAAAAAAATTCATTTATGGCATGACGGCGCCTTTTGCACGGTGCAATTATAAAACTACGTGATGGGGTGAAATGTTCGATTTAACATCCGAATTCCAAATAACTTTTTCACCAATATTAAAAGTGGAAAATGCTTTAGGGAGCGGGTTATTTTTATATACAAGATGTTTTTTCTAGTAATATATGCACGAAAGAACCGCAAAATAAATGAAACCTGAACAAAGCCTAATCCGGGTCTGTACCTTGGGATCAAACATGAACACGTACTCAACAGTACTCAATCCAGGCGAGGACCGCATTTGTAAACAAAACCTTTACATACCAGTTCTAAAAAGACAAAACAAAAGTGGCACACTCATTCAACAATATCGGAGTTATCCATATTATTTTAATTTACGGTGAGGATTATCGAAATGCTACAGAGGCTTCGCGAGTGCATGCAGATCGTTTTGCAAGATTTTTCGTGATTTCTTTCTTGTTTGGGAGTAGTGAAATATTTAGCGTATAAACCGAGGCGAATACGGTTCACGTTCATTAAGCAGAAAAGTTTTCTAACTATCCAACATTCCTTCCGCGTGCCCTATATATGCATCCGATCGAGCAAGAAAGGTGGATCGATAAGCCACTTGGCGTACAATAACAAGCAAACTAGGTGAGGACAGCTCGACAACCGCCCATGCACCAGCTACAAAAACTGGCGATCCGATCCGGTCCAATTTTCTAAATTGTGTTTACAAACTAGCGCTTCGGATTCATCTTCACGCTGCTCGCCGAAAAGCGCTGTCGTGGGCTGACGGTTAAAAATGGGTTTATCGGAGACAGTGGTGGGCTGAAAATGCCGAAAATAAGCATTTTTGAATCTATGTAATCGAATCAATGCCGCGACGACTTAACGAATGTGTAGGAAACAGATGACCTATTACTAACAATAATGTGGGATATCGCAATTATTTTGCGAAATTTCGAGTTAAAATTTTAATCAATGTCATTTAATGTACGACGATGCAAGTGAACATTTGAAAAATCTGTCGGTAAATAGTATCAAAAACAAGCCGAACAGCTTTTTCTACATCGTTAGCGATACGTCGGCATATTGAATCAGTTTATCCTTGTATATCCTTTTATTTTGCTTTTCATCTATTCATTGTGGCTTACTTTCATAGTATCTCCTTTGTCTTTCATACATATCCATAAAATTTTTTAATGTATATATTTTTGGTACGTTTCACAATATTTATATACTAAGTGGCATATAAATCCGAACACCCAGTTTAAATGGTTTTATTTTAATAAAAGTTGGTGAATGTATTTATCTTACTGCAAATAACAAGTGAAAAAATGTTCAGCCTTATCAGTTGGACATTCCGGTTTTTATACTGCTTTTTTTTAATTCACTAACGCTCTAAAAATGAATATTTCAGCCGCAGTAAAGAATCAACGTTGGCGGATTTTGTTTCTTGACATCCTTTACGATCGGTTACGATGCCTAGAGTACGGAGACCTGTACGATTTCGTCAACTCAGTGAGTTTGATAGGGGCCGTATAGTGGGACTTCGGGAAGCTGGACTTTCTTTTCGGGCAATTGCAGTTAGAGTGCAAAGAAGTGTAGACACTGTGGTTAGGTGTTGTCAGGCATGGCTTCAAGAAGGCCGTACGCAAAGAGCAAGGGGCACTGGACGCCGCCGTAGAACAACAGACCGTGAAGCTCGATTATTGGCCTTAAGGGACCGTTTCTCCACTATCAGGTCCATTGCAAATGAATGGTTTGCAGAACACGGAAGACCTATTGGCATGCGAAGTGTTTACCGACGACTGAGAAGTTTTGGCTTGTTTTCATACCGGCCACACTGGGTCCTCCCTTTAACTCGAGAACACCGACGTAATAGCCTTGAGTGGTGCAGACAACGGTCACTCTGGGATCAGGAATGGAACAGTATTGTCTTTAGTGACGAGTCTCGATTTTGTTTAGGCATGCACGATGTTCGTGCCAGGGTTAGAAGGCGACGTGGTGAAAGGAGGAATCCCCGGTTTTTGTTGAAAGACATGTTCATCACACTGTTGGAGTTATGCTTTGGGGTGCTATAGCTTATGGTTCCAGGTCACCTTTAATCTTCATCAGAGGTCACATGAACGCGCAGCGTTATATCCACGAAGTTCTAGAACCCCATCTTTTACCCTATCTTGACACCCTTTCCAACAAGATAATGCCCGACCACATGTTGCAAGAGTCACAATAGACTTCTTTCAACATAATGATGTCACATTGTTACCATGGCCACCAAGATCTACCGACTTATCCCCAATTGAGCACGTGTGGGATATGATGGGTAGGAGATTGCTCAATTTGCAACGTCCTCCTCAGACTCTAGACACACATTATTAAAGGTCAAAGGGCTTTAAAGCAGTGCAATCATTTTGAAATTTTTATCATTTACTTATTATGCTTCATTAAGTACTTATAGAAAATTTTATTAAAATAAAACCATTTAAACTGGGTGTTCGGATTTATATGTCACTTAGTATATATTGAAATATCATTTCTTCATTTACAGATATTGTTATTGGATTAGGATGAATGGAATAGATTTATCTAGATTCAACCTATAAAGTATAAGATACAATGTACATCTGTCTTCCAATAAAGACCTTTGATTATTATCAAGTCTAATAATAATAATTTATTCATATTAATGATGACGAATAAATTTCAATCCATAAAACGATATCATTGAATAAATATAAAGCTTAAAGCAACTTTGTCAATACGGTTTTTGAAATGTAGAATTGGGAAAAACCTCCTCTGATAGATTGTCCCATAACCGCGATAACAGTTCTGGATGTACGAAGTTTGAAACGGTTAGGATAGGAGGCCAAAGATAGGCAAGTCCGTTTGGACCGCGGTAGTAATGAAGCTATAGTTACACAAAGAAAAATTAAAACAAAGTCATTGTAGACAATGTGCGCTACTGCTTCGCCGTCTAAGAAAAGTGGGTCGAGCACGCTGCAGCATGTACCGCGGCCGAGACTTGGCAGACAGCCAAAATCTCGCGCAGCACCAGGAAAATATAGGAGAACGCGAAGAATATATAGTGACGGGATGGGACGGTGGCGAGACGACTGCCAAGTATGCATTGAAGAAGCTTTCTGAAGTTTCCGGGTTGATGGAGAAGACGTGGCGTGTACGACGAACAAAACGGTCAAGTTTCTAGGTCTTATACATACAGGGTTAGTTTTTAGCATAGAATGTCGATAGTTCAATCATCTTAAAATATACAGGGTGGCACATCGAAAAGGAAACACGCATTTACTGGCAGCTCAGTTTTTTTTTTGGAAAAACGCTTAGACCCGTCGATTTTGTTTTAGAGGGGGACACAAGTATGGAAAAAAATCACGTTAACACGTGCAGCCCTCTGGGCGGGGGTGACACCAACCCTAAAATCTTAAATGGAAAGGGGGGTCGAGTGATACCTTATTTTAAAGATCTTTCAATTCCCTTTATAATGATGTAAAATACAGAAGCGTCAGTTCAGTAATTTTGAAAATTTATTGATCTAAAGCTTAAAGTAGACTTCAGTACATGAGATTAGTTTGTACTACTTTCAGAAGAAATTTGACTAAAAGAATTTACTTAATAAGTTAATGCTTTTCTTCACTACGCTCATGGTTTTTTTATCATTGTGTTGTTTTTGACACTGCCAGGAAGTTTCATAGCTGACTGTCATCTAAGCTGTGCTTTTGGTATCTCGATATTTCAGATCAAATGCTTCATTAGGTTTGCCTACCAGCAGTCAATACTATTAGTTATTGCCTCAATAAAGTATTGTTGGGCAGCAGCCGGAAAATATTTATTGGATGCGATATCAAAATGCTGAAAGTTCTATAAAACGTCAGCCATAATGGCTTTCTAATTAGTTGCAGTCACTAATTTAATTAATCTAGCTATTGATTAGCTATCGCTATACATATAAACCAGGATTATGTCGTTTTATGGGGGCGTTGCGATGTTAGTTTCCTGGGATAGTTGAAATTTATTTCTATTGTAAGCAGATGGCGCATAAATTCATGGGGAACTGTGATTATCAAGATATATTAGTTACCGATAAGTTATCTTGCGTGTCTGTATTCAGGCCTGTTTGAACCGATAACTCAAGAGCCTTCTGCAAATCTATGTTGACATCTGTTAATAGACTGGATTGCTTGTTGAAAATGATACGATTTGTTACTGAAATGCAAGAATCACCCTTATTTTTTTGGTGTACAGGGTGGCTACCTAAGAATGCTAGGTACTGTATCTGGAAATCTGTGCATCGTCGAGGCTTGCGCCAAACAAGTGATTATTAAGAATTTTATTAATTACGACAGGTCGAACCATGCGTACCGCCTTTTCGTTCGACGCCGAGTGCCTGCTAAGTGTCCTCGACCCAGTGCCAAAACACATTCCAGAAACTTAAAACCAATAACCATAAGGGATCGATAACAGGTACAAAAAAATCATGCGTAAAACAAACTAATGTAAAAAATAAAATAACAATGCATAAGCATCGCTAAGACCGACCAAATTAAACGTGAACTCCATCTCCATCATACGAACCGTTCTCTCTAACAGCAAATTGTCTGAAATAATTCAAAGCGAAGCTCATCAGACCGTATGAGAGGCTCACACTTTTAAAACCCCCTGATTACGTGACGAAAGCACCGGTACTTTTTGTTGCAGTATTACGTACGCTGTCTCGCTGTCCGCTTGCCGGAATTATTCCGTGTAAAAGTAATTCGGCAAATGTTGACGAACGTTGATTTAATGCAAACTAACTCGAACGCGTTTACGCTGACGGTGTAAAAAAATACGGCTTGCTGAATGTGTAAAAATTTTGCACGACATTTTTCCAGATTGACGGATGACATGGTGACGCTACACTTGAATATTTACCTTTAGTCTGATGGTTCCATCATAGCCCGGTTTTTACAACCTTCTATTTAACCCGACCTGTCCTATGTTCGTATGTATGTGTGGGACAAATCTTGGAACTGAATTTTGAGCTAGTTAACCTCAACTAATTGAGCTGAAATTTTAGTTCACGTGGCAATACAAAATTAAACAGCTGCGTTATCGTTTCCATAACAACCCCTACGATATGGGCACCAAGCGAAAGTTCTTGACGAGAGAAACACAATAAGCAGAGTGACGTCGTTCTAGATCTCATAAGGCGGCCGCCGCCGAATATCAATCTACAATTTTCATGGTCACCGCTATGATTTGCAAAGAGCTTGATGTGAGAAAGGCGATAAATAACGTTAATATATACTAAGTGACATATAAATCCGAAAACCCAGTTTAAATGGTTTTATTTTAATAAAAGTACTTAATGAAGCATAATAAGTAAATGATAAAAATTTCAAAATGATTGCACTGCTTTAAAGCCCTTTGACCTTTAATAATGTGTGGATGCACCCTGATGTGCTACGCATTCTCCAACGCGCCTAGGCATGCTTCTGATCAGGTGGTCAATGTCCTCCTGTGGTATCTCATTCCAGGCAACCACCAACTCCTCTCGAAGTGCTTCTAGAGTCTGAGGAGGACGTTGCAAATTGAGCAATCTCCTACCCATCATATCCCACACGTGCTCAATTGGGGATAAGTCGGGAGATCTTGGTGGCCATGGTAACAACGTGACATCATTATGTTGAAAGAAGTCTATTGTGACTCTTGCAACATGTGGGCGGGCATTATCTTGTTGGAAAGTTGATTCTGCCAGGGTGTCAAGATAGGGTAAAAGATGGGGTTCTAGAACTTCGTGGAAATAACGCGGCGCGTTCATGTTACCTCTGATGAAGATTAAAGGTGACCTGGAACCATAAGCTATAGCACCCCAAACCATAACTCCAACAGTGTGAAGAACATGTCTTTCAACAAAAAACTGTGGATTCCTCCTTTCACCACGTCGCCTTCTAACCCTGGCACGACCATCGTGCATGCCTAAACAAAATCGAGACTCGTCACTAAAGACAATACTGTTCCATTCCTGATCCCAGAGTGACCGTTGTCTGCACCACTCAAGGCGATTACGTCGGTGTTCTCGAGTTAAAGGGAGGACCCAGTGTGGCCGGTATGAAAACAAGCCATAACTTCTCATTCGTCGGTAAACACTTCGCATGCCACTAGGACTTCCGTGTTCTGCAAACCATTCATTTGCAATGAACCTGGTAGTGGAGAAACGGTCCCTTAAGGCCAATAATCTTAGGCGGCGATCTTCACGGTCTGTTGTCCTACGGCGGCGTCACTCATTTCCGTCGGTCTACAGAAAGGCCAAATATAAAAGAAGTCCAAGAATGTGAATATAACTTTTCATGTCTACTGTTTATTCCCACTTACCTAGTAATTATTGATCTCCTAGTTGAAATTGACCACAGTGTTTTCATTGCAAAAAATCATTCTGGGTGTTCCATTTTATATCTCACTTAGGGCCAATTTCACCAACATTAATATTTGACAGTCAGCTGGACCAATAGGAAAAGTCCTTATCAAAGTGCAATTTGACGGAAGCTGTCAAAGCTCTCTGAATATCAGTGATTTCTATTGAACTGATAAATAAAGTCGTGAAAAAACGGTTGCCTTATAAATAAGGGTACATTATAGATGTAATATTATGTCTTTGTGCTTTGGAATTAGGATAACTAATAGGTCGATTTTCTAGCTATTATATTTGGTAGGACGTTTTCACTGATTTTGACGACTGTCCATGCATGGCAATCTCGTTTTATCTCTATATCACATACAGGGTGTTGTACATAATACGTACCTGAAGAAATGTACCGATTTTTGTGATTTTGCAAAAAAAAAGATATAAAACGTATTAAAACTGGTTCATCTTTTGTTACATCAAAAACAATTTTTGCCAATTTATGATCTAGAAATCCAAACCAAATATAAACAAACAGCACATTCTGCATTTGTGGGTTCTAAACATCGTCTAGATATTATGTCAGAATCAAAAATACCTATTTATGAAAAAAATCTCCAAACATTGTTATATTTTCTTATTATTTCTATTATTATAACACGACTGGGATATCAATTGATTTTAAGTAATCTGCAGTGTTGCTAAACCGGAAAAAAACGGAATCGATAAATAGTGTCGATGAGTTCGGTAGAAGGTAAATGCCGTCCCAAGATCAGTGGTAGATCAAGGACCTTTGAGTCATGAAAAACGTCTGTTATTGTATTGGGCGCGCACACAACATGTTTTTTGAGGGAATAGTTCTATATTACAACTACTACAATGTGCATACTGGTCGCTCTTTCAAAGTACTTTGCAACCATTCTGGAAACTCCTTTTTCGATTCTTGCTTAATAGGATTTTGAATATTTTTCTTGCCGCTGAACTCAGGAACTCACCTAGCATTTTGATTAAATATTTATTTTGAAAACAGACAGGTTCCGGTTTCTTTATTGCTGGTCCGGTGATGAGGTAATGACGGTATGCGCAAAAATCAATTCATCGAAAATATCTTCAACGATCAAGGTTCTGGACTAAGCTGAGAATGAAAATAGCCCGAAGTAGCAACTTCCGAATACTTGTAGATCGACCTGTGACTTCAGTTCGCCTTCATGACTTTCTACTCCCAGTTTTGCCTAACACCCGGTCCGAGCTTGATTAACGGCCACTACAAATGACCGCATAGGGTGTATCGGGCCGGGGGAACGGGGGAAAACGAAGGTATGAAACGGGGGTGGCTTTATGCGAGTGTCGAAGGGTTGAAACCCAGCGACGGAACCCCCGGTTTGGGGGAGCCCGCGCCGCCGATATGCACGCATATATGGATTAAATTCTTGAATGGCCGACCAGTCTGTTAAATACAGACGCGGAGGATTCGTATTACGGCTGTTTACAGGGTAGTCGTCACATGTGAGATAAAGCATTCTATGTAGTATTGGAAACTGACCCTGAAGTTGTTCGTACGATTCACTCTGCTGATACGGAGACATGGAATGATGGTTTAATTGGAAATACACATCAGATGATTGAAAAAATTTGAAATCGTAGTAGATGTGTTGTCATCAATTCGAGTAAAAACCAATTAGAAAAAAAACCGTATTCACCTGAGAGATACTATTGAGAGAGGAATTTAGAAAAAAGAATATATTTTTCAAAATGTATCAATGTGCCGATCTAATTTTGTAATTTGTAGAAGTACTAAGTGACATATAAATCCGAACACCCAGTTTAAATGGTTTTATTTTAATAAAATTTTGTATAAGTACTAAGTAAATGATAAAAATTTCAAAATGATTGCACTGCTTTAAAGCCCTTTGACCTTTAATAATCTGTGGATGCACCCTGATGTGCTACGCATTCTCCAACGTGCCTAGGCATGCTTCTGATCAGGTGGTCAATGTCCTCCTGTGGTATCTCATTCCAGGCAATCACCAACTCCTCTCGAAAGTGCTTCTAGAGTCTGAGGAGGACGTTGCAAATTGAGCAATCTCCTACCCATCATATCCCACACGTGCTCAATTGGGGATAAGTCGGGAGATCTTGGTGGCCATGGTAACAATGTGACATCATTATGTTGAAAGAAGTCTATTGTGACTCTTGCAACATGTGGTCGGGCGTTATCTTGTTGGAAAGTTGGATCTGCCAGGGTGTCAAGATAGGGTAAAAGATGGGGTTCTAGAACTTCGTGGATATAACGCTGCGCGTTCATGTTACCTCTGATGAAGATTAAAGGTGACCTGGAACCATAAGCTATAGCATCCCAAACCATAACTCCAACAGTGTGATGAACATGTCTTTCAACAAAAAACTGTGGATTCCTCCTTTCACCACGTCGCCTTCTAACCCTGGCACGACCATCGTGCATGCCTAAACAAAATCGAGACTCGTCACTAAAGACAATACTGTTCCACTCCTGATCCCAGAGTGACCGCTGTCTGCACCACTCAAGGCGATTACGTCGGTGTTCTCGAGTTAAAGGGAGGACCCAGTGTGGCCGGTATGAAAACAAGCCAAAACTTCTCATTCGTGGGTGGCGTCCAGTGCCCCTTGCTCTTTGCGTACGGCCTTCTCGAAGCCACGCCTGACAACACCTAACCACAACACTTCTTTGCACTCTAACTGCAATTGCCCGAAAAGAAAGTCCAGCTTCCCGAAGTCCCACTATACGGCCCCTATCAAACTCACTAAGTTGACGAAACCGTACTCTAGGCATCGTAACCGATCGTAAAGGATGTCAAGAACCAAAATCCGCCAACGTTGATTCTTTACTGCGGCTGAAATATTCATTTTTAGATTGTTAGTGAATTAAAGAAAAGCAGTATAAAAACCGGAATGTCCAACTGATAAGGCTGAAAATTTTTTCACTTGTTATTTACAGTAAGATAAATACATGCACCAACTTTTATTAAAATAAAACCATTTAAACTGGGTGTTCGGATTTATGTCACTTAGTATATATGAATCGCTGTTTGGACACACGTCCTTTGGGTGTGCGCGATATTTATGCAAATAATTGACAATCAGATTTTTAATAAAAGTATTTCAGTATGCATACAATTGAAGTGTGTACGTTTCTTGGGGAAAAGAAAGAACACAAGAAAATCTTAATTAGACTTGAAACGAGGAGTGCCTTTCGTCAGCTCTGCTGTCGATTCACAGAACTGTCCAGTGCTGCCACATCAAATTGTTCAACGAAAAGTCTTGATGCTGAAATTGCAGTAGAATCACAAAACAAACGCTGGATTAGTCGTATCGTTGACTCTTTTAATTGAATTGAAAAATAAATATTAGGTTCAATTACCATGTGCTAAAATAACAAACATGTTGTGTGTGTTAATAGATATTATTCAAGTTCACTGTTATCAGCTTGGCAGCACTACAAATGTATCAACTGTCAAGAGTAGAGGGACAAAGAATACTAGAGCTGGGGCTGGGATTTTTTTCTAGTCCTAGACAAACTTTACTGATTATTGACAGCAGTGAAATAGTCTCGTAAATCCTACCCACTAAATCATGAAGAATATATAACACTTCTCGATTCTCCTCCCATTCAGCAGCCACCTTCCGGCTGCCGGGATTTCAATAGCTCTGACATTTTTATAGCAAATAAAATTACAAATCGTAGTGTAGGGCATGGCACACGGCGATCACACCACCGTCCAATTCTATTAACTGAACAAAAGCAGCTCATACATAACGTTCGCTTTTTACAACCTGCACTTTTACTCTTTTATTGTGGCGGCGGATAGGAAATAAAACCGATGCATCCGTTTTGGTGCACAAAACGTCTGCTTCGATTTCCATGTTCCGAATAAAATGGTCCAGTGAAAATGTTTTTTTTTCAGACCACATTCAGTTGGCTTTGAAATATGAAGAATTCTCCAGTAGGCAAACGAAGTAAAAAGCGTTAATAAAAACTCAAGCCTACATATGTAGATTCAATTGATGGTGAGAAAACATGGAAAATCTATACAATGAAAACCACAGGACAACTTTCAGATGTAGTATTAGGGTTTTGCTTTCATGCTAACATGAAATAATGTTCAATTGCATGTAAGGTTTCAGGTATGTACTCGTATCTAACAGTTACATTTTTGATATCCAAACTGCCCAAGAGCATGTCAGAATCAACCGCAAATAGAGGAAATCATACAAGGTGTAGTTCCATTACAATGGTCACCGACCCTGAAGTCTATAAATAAATTATGTTAAATTGGTAGTGCAGTCTATTGGAAACTGGTGTCCAATTCGTTGTTTACCGATATTAATTTTATTTACCGATCCAGGTAACATGATTTGGAGTTCGTTTATATTAAATCGATTCATTTCCGGCTGCAAATATAGCAAGTGTACTGTTGAACTAATAAACACGTTGATTAGGTGTAAAGCTGTTTGCAAAGGGATAATTCGGAAAACGCAGTCCATTATGAATTTTTTTTGATGTTCCTGAAACTTCTTGAAATGAGAACTCAGTCACAGTCGGCGTGGTTCTCTTACCATTCGGGGAACTGTGTCTGAACACTCACAGAAGAGTCGCTCCACGGGAGAAAAAGTGCGTAAGTCTCGTCGTTGTCCATCACTCTCAATTCCAAAGACAATTTAGATTTGTAACGGAACGTTTAATGATATGAAGAACCCAGGAATATGTCATTTTGTCGAAAAGGGATGTATTCACCAACCTATTTGACAAATGACAACACCTGTCACAATTTCGTATCATCCCCTGGGAAGATAAACACGCTCACACTATCAGTGTTCAAGAATACGGCTTCTAAATTGAGCATGATTTGATATAAATGTAATCTATGTAAATCTCCATCGGTTACTCAGTTATGTACAGTTTTTCAAAAGCTCAGCATGTACACAGCTTTTGCATACATTGAGATCACTCAAGATAGCTTTAGCCAAGCTGATTGATAATTTGGGAGAGCTTGGGCATACCTTGAAATAATTTGAGACAATTTGACAGCTTGAACATATCTTGCTCATAGCTTGAGATAGCTTGAGCATTGTTTAAGCATAGCTTAAGATGACTTGAGCATAGGTTGATCATAACTTGACCAAAGCTTGAGCATGACTTGAACATATCTTAGCTTGAGTATTAGCTTGATTATGGATTGAACATATCTATAGCCATATCTTGTGAATATCTTGAGCCATAGCTTGAGTAGCAGCTTGAGTCATAGCTTGAGCTATAGCTTGAGCCATAGCTCGAGCATGGCTTGAACATATCTTGAGCATGAATTGAACATATCTATAGTCATATCTTGAGAATATCTTGAGCCATAGCTTGAGCCATAGCGTGAGCCATGGCTTGAGCCATAGCGTGAGCCACGGCTTGAGCCAGAGCTTGAGTCATATCTTGAGCCATAGCTCGAGCATCGCTTGAACATATCTTAGCTTGAGCAGTACCTTCAGCATAGCTTGAGCATATCTTGATCATAGATTGAGCTATGGCTCCAGCATTGCTTGAGCCATAGCTTCAGCTATAGCTTGAACCATAGCTTAAGCATGATTTGAACATATTTTAGCTAGAGCATGACTTGAACAATTGAACATATCTGGAGCCATATCTTGAGAATATCTTGAGCCATAGCTTGAGCAGCAGCTTGAGCTATAGCTTGAGCCAAAGCTCGAGCATCGCTTGAACATGTCTTAGCTTGAGCAGTAGCTTCAGCATAGTTCGAGTATATCTTGATCATATATTACGCTATGGCTCCAGTATTGCTTGAGCCATAGCTTGAGCTATAGCTTGAACCATAGCTTAAGCATGATTTGAACATATCTTAGCTGGAGCATGACTTGAACAATTGAACATACCCGGAGAAATATCTTGAGAAAATTTTGAGCATAGCTTGAGCACAGATTGAGCTATAGCTTGAGCCATAGCATGAACATATCTTGCCCATAGCTTGAGATATATTGAGCATTGTTTAAGCATAGCTTAAGATGACTTGAGCATAGGTTGATCATAACTTGACCAAAGCTTGAGCATGACTTGAACATATCTTAGCTTGAGTATTAGCTTGATTATGGATTGAACATATCTATAGCCATATCTTGTGAATATCTTGAGCCATAGCTTGAGTAGCAGCTTGAGTCATAGCTTGAGCTATAGCTTGAGCCATAGCTCGAGCATGGCTTGAACATATCTTGAGCATGAATTGAACATATCTATAGTCATATCTTGAGAATATCTTGAGCCATAGCGTGAGCCATGGCTTGAGCCATAGCGTGAGCCACGGCTTGAGCCAGAGCTTGAGTCATATCTTGAGCCATAGCTCGAGCATCGCTTGAACATATCTTAGCTTGAGCAGTACCTTCAGCATAGCTTGAGCATATCTTGATCATAGATTGAGCTATGGCTCCAGCATTGCTTGAGCCATAGCTTCAGCTATAGCTTGAATCATAGCTTAAGCATGATTTGAACATATTTTAGCTAGAGCATGACTTGAACAATTGAACATATCTGGAGCCATATCTTGAGAATACCTTGAGCCATAGCTTGAGCAGCAGCTTGAGCTATAGCTTGAGCCATAGCTCGTGTATGGATTGAACATATCTTAGCTTGGCCATAGCTTGAGTATGGATTGAACATATCTATAGCCATATATTGAGAATATCTTGAGCCATAGCTTGAGTCTTGGCTTGAGCTATAGCTTGAGCCAAAGCTCGAGCATCGCTTGAACATGTCTTAGCTTGAGCAGTAGCTTCAGCATAGTTCGAGCATATCTTGATCATATATTAAGCTATGGCTCCAGTATTGCTTGAGCCATAGCTTGAGCTATAGCTTGAACCATAGCTTAAGCATGATTTGAACATATCTTAGCTGGAGCATGACTTGAACAATTGAACATACCCGGAGAAATATCTTGAGAAAATTTTGAGCATAGCTTGAGCACAGATTGAGCTATAGCTTGAGCCATAGAATCAGCATAGCTTGAACATAGCTTTAGTATTGCTTGAGCATAGTTTGAAAAGCTTGAGCCATGTCTTAAGCATAGCTTGAGCATAGCTTGATCATAATTTAGACAGGCATAGATTGATAGTAATGTGAGCATAGGAATAGCTCGAGTATGGCTTGAGAATAGCTTCAACATTGCTTAAATAGGTAAGATAGTCTAGCTAGCTTTATTGAAACAAACTATCTATCTATAGATGTAACGGTATTGTATTTGATTTTTATCTCTGTTGTGATCCATTAAATGATTCAAAACGAGATGAAAATTTTCTGACACCAAGCTGTCTCTCTTCCATTATGACTGAATACTATCTGTCAACGGTTACCGTTTTTTAGACAAAATGTCTAACAATAAGTTATTGAATGTGTGGGAAACTAATTGACAATGACCAAAAATGTAAATAGATCTTTCAAACGTGTATGTAAGTATGTAATATGAAGCAGGAAAATCAGTGCGTTGAATAAAATCTTGATATGGGGGTGATATTTGGGCCACCCTGTATAATTATGAGAGTGTCAGAGACATAAAGCCAAATATCGTGTACCATGATATTTTTTTTTTAACCTAAGATTCAAATCTGAAGAAACGCTTTTTTAGATAAAGTACCTTATGACAGTGTTATTTAGGGAAATAAGTCTGTTGATACTGCTTGTTTCGAAAAAAGAAAAGTTAGCTTTTCGATATTATTTATATGTTTACTACCAGTCCCAATCAGCGTAAAAATACCATAAAGCTCTAACTTTTGATTCGATAGGGATTTCTTGGCAAGTTTTCCCATTACCACATTTCACGGCCGAACTTGATATGCGAAAACAAAAGAAGCTTGCCTATATTTCATCGACAATTCTGAGAACCTTGGCCATAACTGGACTGGCGGGAGTGTCGGGCAGATTGGAAAACGGTTTCAAGCAAATTATCTAAGTGCTTTCCAGAAGCGATTTGCCAACTTTTTACAGAGGTCGAATCATTCACTCTTCCAAAATGTACGAACGAAATGAACCGCAATAAAATTATGCGTTATAAATCTCTTGATATACTAAACTTCAATATATTTTGTCTTTTGTTATGCTCCATCTGAAGAAATATATGTAACTGCTTGAAGTGGTTCAGAACTAGGTATTTTATTTTAGTCAGCTGCACTTGCACCACGTTTTAAAAATAATTGACTAATAATCACTTCAGCAAAATTTCATAGAATGAATTTGAAAAGATAAAGGAATCAGATTCTAAGCTAGCACAAAACTAAGCCATGAATATGATAAGCAGTGAAAATATGAAACGTATATTATTCTCAGCTTCAAACAGAATATTCTAACAAACAGAAACGCCCTGTAGGTTTAGCTATGCGGTAATAAATTTCAAAAATCATTTAACACATCTGATACTGCCTGTTGTCCAATATATCTTTCGTTTCCCGCCTTCTCGTGCGTTTTATTTACAGCTGTGTGCCTGAAATAAATCTTTACTAATTACAGAGCCGCAAGTCATGATCCATTAACACCTATTTCGTACTATAACTACGTCGGAACTATTCATTTTCCTATTTCTTCAATGTGTAGGCAACACCAAGGTGCTATTTTCGAAAGTGGAAGATCAAAGCACCTCAATGAACTCGTTATAAAGAGAAATAGCGAGGACAAGATCTCCAAAGTGGTCAAACTGGGAATAGTACGCGCGTATCTTGGAAATTGACATCAAGTCGGACGTTTTTTTGACATATCGTTTTTTGTGACATTATGTAGGTTTTCCTATAAGATGTCAACTCGGAACTAGCTGTTGTTTACTTGATGTGCACTCGTTGTGTAGCCGTATGTGTTGTGTACACGTATGCTTCATCCTGGAAATTATATATGTAAATTTGCTGAATTTTAAAAATGAGAGGGTTAGATAGAAGACACACCCTGGTTGGTGGAGTAAACGACAACCAGCAGGTGAGAAAATATGCTACAGTCAGGTATATTTTGACCATAACTCGAGCCATAGTTTGAGGTATTGCTTGAGCCACAGCTTGAGCTATAGCTTAATCATAGCTCGAGCATAGCTTGAGTCATAGCTCGGCCATAGCTTGAGACATAGCTTGAGCATAGCTTGAACGATAGCTTGAGTCACAGCTTGAGCATAGCTTGAAACATACCTTGAGCATGATTTCAGCTTAGATTGAGCCATAGCTTAATCATAGCTCGAGCATAGCTTGAAGATAGCTGGAGCCGTAGCTTGAGCATAGATTGAATCATAGCTTGAGAATGATTTAAGCATAGCTTGAGCCATAGCTTGATCCATAGCTTAATCATAGCTCGAGTATATCTTGAAGATATCTGGAGCCGTAGCTTGAGCATAGCTTGAGCATGATTTAAGCATAGCTTGAGCCATAGCTTGATCCATAGCTTAATCATAGCTCGAGCATAGCATGACCATGGCTTGAGCATAACTTAAGTTACAGCTTGAGAATAGCTTAAAACATATCTTGAACATGATTTCAGGATAGCTTGAGTCATAGCTTGATCCATAGCTTAATCATAGCTCGATCATAGCTTGACCATAACTTGAGCCGTAGCTTGAGCATAGCTAGAGTCACGGATTGAGCATAGCGTGAACCATACCCTGCGTATGATATCAGCATAACTCGAGCATAGCTTGAGGCATAGCGCGATCATAGCTTGAGCCGTAGCTTGAGCATAGCTTGGACCATAGCTTGAGTCACAGCTTGAGCATTGCTTGAAATGGTTCAAGCTATGGACCTTGAGCATGATTTCAGCATAGCTTGAGACATAGCTTGAGACTACTTGAGCCATGCCCTGATGTGATGTAACACCTGCTTCAAAAATGGCATTATTGGAGGTCGAAGCTGGAAGGAAGCAGGCGAGAAGACAGTGAATATGTGCTTAATGAGGATTTGTTTGCGCTAATTATCTGTGTTGATGCTAATTTCCTTGGTTTCTTGTCTCAAATACACTGGTTAGTGCCTAACAGGTGAGAAAACATGCTAGTCGGGAATATTTTTGTGGTATAATCGATATACCCCCGCCTATGGTAGGTGGCATTCAAAATCCGTACAAAAGTATCGTACGCAACACGATATCAAAATCATATACAGAGACACAGGAGGCAGATAATGCGTGTAACGCCCTCTAAACGGCATACACACATTGCGTAAATTCATTTGGAGCTCGTTATATGCAAACCGACCGCAGCCAGCTATAAATTTTATCGACAAAAAATAGCGCTCTGAAATTAAAACTCCACAGCTAAACGAACAAAATGAATCGTGAATATTGAAATAATCACCAATATACAGTGTACCAGATAAGAAAAATTACCATTTGAGTCGGTTCCAGGCAGACACTATTGATGATAATTCGGCCATTTTATATTATTTTTGGAAATTATTATTACTATATTATTTTACTTCCGATGTATTTATGGCGTCTGCTCATATTATAGATGTATACATAGAAAGGTGAGGGGTCCGTGGCATTAGCGGACAAGACATTGAGTACTGGTATTTCCAACAGCTTCAATTATGCCTATTTTCCAATTTAATATATCAGAAGTGGGATAGAACTCACTGGCTGGCGGCCGCTCCAAACATGTTCCATCTATTTCGCACTCGGAATTTACACTGAGGTAGGTCGCGCTCGAGTAACAATTGAAGAAAGAAGGCTTACAATAATAATAATAATAATAATAATAATAATAATAATAATATACTTTGGGAATTTGTTAATGGATGTTTCAAAATTTTCATATTCTTTTTTGTGGTCGAAAGTGACTTGTATGTATCACTCATATCTCGACAACTATCAACTTTAAAGAAAAGCTATAAAAAACCTTTTCTGTTCAGAATACTTAAAAAACATAAAAGCGCTTTGAATAAACCGAAAGAAAACCGAAGAAGAATATTTTTCCCATCAGATGCGAAGATTTTGCCTGTACTATAAGCATTTAGGCTTTCCCAAATAAACGATGTTATCCGGTGCTTCAGACAAAATTTTCCAAAAATCTTCGTTGCAGAATAACGTAGCTTCCTATTCGCGCCAAAATACCCGTTTCCATACCTATATTAGTCTTGAATTAACGAAAATTAAGTTTAAAGTATTAGAGTACAGAGTATGCAAAAATATTATTTATGGCTAAATGTGAATGGAGTGTTGAAAGATAGGTTCACCGTAAAGTGTTTATTTGATTTAAAAATGTCTCTACAGAGTTGAAAATTACGAGCATATAAGATAGGAATCACAGTTAGTGATGCCACTGCTCCTATAACAAGAAATTTGCGTGTGGTAGAGCAGAATGAACCACATAATTCGGTAGTATAGTTTATGACAACTAGTTCGGGTTTAAATAAATTTCTTCATTAAAAAGAATCTCGTAAATATTTAGTACCAATAAAAATATCATATGGAAAAAAATAGAGGGTATGCGTTTGAAAACGAGAACGTTCATTTTTCTGCGACACCCTACTGGCGATATACGCCCAAGCTAAAAAATGGTGCCCTACCTTCCTGAACGCCAGACAAGTCCCACACATCTGCAGTCGATTCACACCAGCACTCAAAATACGAATAAAACACATGATCTTGATTTCCTGTACACGCAAACACCAACAATGTCCGAACTGAAATGAGTTTGAAAGCCGGTCGGTTACCACCTGATGTCACACTTCCGTTTTTTTTTTATACTCGTACATACGAATGTACTGAATGTGCTGTAGCATTGTCGTTATGTGGCGTAATAGGCAAACTTTTCGTCAGCGTTTTGTACTCGACCACACGCTAGACTGCCACGCCACTTGGAAGCATTCACTAGAGACAACAATAATAATAATAATCTTTATTTAAGTTATCGTCTTTCAATGACAGAATGAGTTAAATGCAAAAACTAACAAAGAAAAGTTATACGCAACAACATAGAGATCAAATTCTGATTAAGTTACGAAACAAACATTTTATATCCAAATAGTGTGTCAAAGGTATTAGAGTAGCAGGGAAAAGTTAAATATGAAAGTTATAGGCAGAGATAAGGGCTACAACCTAAAATTATTTCCGATCGTTCTTTGACGATAATTATCCATGATGATCTTCATTTTCATCTTTACAATATGACAATTGTGCATGAACTTTGTCTTATCACAGCTAGGGGCGGTTTGATTTGATTTGATCCCTACTTATTTCTTTTCTAAGGGGTTTTTTGAATTCCCGTTCATGTGAACCGTCCAAGGACAATAAAAAATTTCAAGACAAACGCCAGAAATCGGCTTACTCACTTAATGGAGAATGTGCTACGTCACCATGATCTTTAAAACTAAGGGTGGGTTTCACCAAGGTTGTCAAATCAACAGTCCGTCATTCTCCACCTATAGGGTATATATATAGCTATGAAATGTTGAAAAAAAATACTGTCAAAGTATGAGATGACATCTTGTCATTGAAACATCACCAGCTTATTGAATATTAAGAAATTACATATAATTCAGTCCTAATTTAAAGAAATGCTTGACTTTTGAATTAAATTCATGTTTTAATTGCTATTGTTGATTTTTTATTCATGTTTATATTATTTTCTTCAATTGATATGCAATTTTACTGATTTAACATCACCTCCCGTGTTTTTTTTTCCTATAAACCTCTTGCAGATAGCCATAAAGCACCTACTTGATGACAGGCTCTACCAAAAAGTTCATAGATATTGCTCGTTTCCAAACATTCATTCATTTACTTGCCGTTCATCAGAACCATTATGGCACCTTAGATATTCCCACAAAACCATTCAGGTCCTTTGATATCCATACATCCATAAAGTTGAATATTTTTCGTTGTTCAGGAACTGAACAAACATCCACACTATATTCACAGCGATTAAGAAATTCCCAAATATATGGCTTAAAGCTACCAGCAAACCTAAAACCTGCAAAAAAACTACAAATTTGCCATATTTTTCTTTTTTCACGAGTACACATTCTAGGTTATATTTATATTAGACATTATTTGAATACAGCTGATTATTGCATTTCAAAACTCATCGAGTGACATGTGTAGGATCTGTCAACCCTTGGTCCCAGTCACAAAACATATACACTAAAGAAGGTTTAATTCCATGCTATTCAATGACAACACGGTGACTTGTGTGGCTGTCAGCGACCATTTTGTGAGGGTGCGACATGGTTGCCAGAGTGTGCATTAATATCCCGTTTCACCCCCCCTGGTCCCAGTGCAGTAAGCTCCGCCAACTGTTGAAATATACTCTACTATGCTTTATAAGAGCATTTGTGGAATATTTCCCAAAAGCGTTGCACAACACTTGGAGAAATGCAAATGAAAATTTAAAATTATTTCCATGACGCCACGGGTTATACATCTTGACAGTAAGGATGTTCGATACGATCCTATATTTAGAAGTATCAATACGTTTCACGAGTATCGTCATCGGCCCTAAGTGAAACAAATCTTCAGACACACAATAAGTTTTATTAAGTTCTGAAAAAACTATTGCCGCACCCTGTATATCAGTTTACTTTTACAACAGAGTGTGTAGGGTGTGATTCAATTGTTGCTGAATCTTATTCCTAACCCTCTTAACTTTTGAGCTACAGAAAAGAATGGTTTTCTTATAATAACGTTAATACTGTTATAGAAACTTTCGTTAATTTTTTTTCGCGTAAAAAATAAAAACCATTTTGGCTATTTTAATCAATTGATTTCACTTGAATATAAATGAAACAGAAACACATCTTACCAACAAATTACCACATGAGATTTTAAAAAATTAGAAATAACCGCATCAACCTTCACAGGTTATTAGCGGTTTACGTCATTAAATCTTATGTAGAACATTAATTTCGCTTAAATACATAAGCAGTTGATTAATGTCACATCGGTCCCCGATAATATCCACTGTAGTTCCGTCAATATTACGTTGTAGTTTTTCCCTTTAAAGTAACGGGCACTCCAATAAGATGTGTTTAACGGTGATTGTTTCTTCACGAATGTCACAGGTTGGTGGTTATTCTCTGTTGAAAAGGTACCGATGAGTGAGCTGGGTGTGTCCGAGTCGTAGTCTGGTTATCACTATTTGATGCCTTCGATTCTGGGTAATGCAGCGCCATGGCCCCATAGATAATTTGAGATCTAAGAGCATAGACGTTTTATTTCTCCATTCCCTATTCCATTCTTGATATATTTTATAAGTGTATACGAGAATGGTATTTATACAGGGTGTCCGCAAAGTTGGGGTTTTCCTTTACACGACGTGTAGATCTTGAAAACATAAGCAATTTTTCTTAGTACCATACACACCAATGTCTTAAGGGAACCGAGATAAAGGGCTCTGCAACATCAAAAATATCTGAATACCGTCCTGTATCCGCGACCCGCCGCGATATCCCAGACTGGTACTAGGACACTAGCTCAACCCGATGACAGAACTCGGTCGGGGTCAGTGTGTCAGGTCAGTATGCAATCTTCAACCGACGGTTACGATCACGCGTATAGAGGTAACGAACCCGTATAATCGATTGCGTTTCAAAAAAATAAAAATAATAATGGCACACTCATATACACCAATAATGAACTCGTTGATATGTTGTTAATTTATGGCGAATGTCTTCAAAATGCTACAGAGGCTTCGCGAGTGTATGCAGATCGTTTGAAAACGCTTAGTGTACAAAACTGTAGCGTGGCCTCCGCGATCTCCAGACTTAGCACCATGTGATTTTTTTCTTTGGGGAGAAATGAAACGCTCAGTGTACAAAACTGAAGTGCATACGGTTGACGAACTTCGTCTCAGAATTGAACAAGCTGGTGCTTTCATTCGGAGGAGGAACTCCATTCTCAAAGCCTGGACCGATGCTTGGCTACGTCGTGCACGCACCTGTGTTTTTTAATCAAACGGCGATAACTTCGAACAATACCTATAAAGTACGTTTACCTAAAAACTGAAAACGCGGCAACGCCGTCTTATTTGTTACCTCTGTTCGTGGTCTGCACCACCGCCTGCGTCTGCTCGGTAGCGCATCAGCTGATTTCATTTTCTGTTGGAGCGGTATGATTTCGGGCAGAGACGTACTTAGCTCTTCTCGTCAACTGGAGAGTGAGTACTTTTTCCTTTATTTTTTTTTACTTGGTCGCCCTCGTTTCACTACACATTACCTTTGTTATTTCAAGGGTAGTTGTTTCTGAAAAGGAAAACCCCAACTTTGCGGACACCCTGTATAATGGGACAGATGATGCTGTAGATTCCCAGTGTCATGTGGTCTTTTGTGTATTCTAGAAAACATTCTGGCATCGCGGATGATACGATTTGGATAACGCCCTTCATATATACGTCCAGCTATACGCGCATTCCCTGTAGGTAAAATGCATATTTGCTAACTCGGAATTTGTAAATCTTGGCATAGTTTACTTATTTTCTCTTTATTATTGATTAAAGAAACTTTCACAACGTAAAACTACGTTTGTGAATATTTGACAAAATAAGACCGCAACGTAATCTCCATCAAATGTCATTAAGTATAAAAAAAATAGGGCACCAGCCTCGTATTGAAGTGAAATTTACAAATAGAGATTCCACGCTAGGTAGTTTTCTGAATATTGGAGAATACCTGGAAAATGCAAATTTCGGCACTTCGCAGAGATATAGTACACGCTTGCTCCGGTATAACTCCAATACAAATAAGAACGGAGGCGCAGCTTTAGCGTGCGGCGATCAACTCCGGCAAATGTTTTTCCATAACATGCATTAACTGAAGTTTCACTATAAAGGCAATATATGCAATACCCGCCGGGGAAATGCCGAGTTTATATCGGCGGCTTTACGACAAAAAAGCTGCGATATCGAAGTAAACTCTGTACTTTTATTACAATTCTTTTGAACTTTCCCACACCGCTTCGGCGCAATTTGCATGCTCGGATGTTGTTTTGCTTTTAACGCACGTTAATATTTTATACGGAGGGAACGGACTGTATGTCGTGAAATTTTCCTATGTATAATATTCGAAACGGAATGTGTTCACCCTCAATTTGGCCGCCCAGCATAAAGTTGAGATATCATACGGGCCTAATTGGATCCCTTCTGGTATATGTGGAGGCATTTTCCGGCATCGCCGACGAAACTTTATCTCTGTTGGTAGCGTTGTGTATTTCGACACAATTCGACAATTAAAAACATTCAGGTTGAGGGATTTTTCGGAATATAGGTATATTATAAAATCAGCTTTGTTATATACGAGCCCCTTCCCACTTCAGTTGGCCCAACTATTGAAATCTTAGTTTTTTTCTTATCAAACACAAACAATAAAAATGTAGCAGGGTGTTATAGGTTTAAAATATTAACAATTTCCTTGGTTGGCCATGAATTCGTTGCTGGAATGAAAATGATAAGGAAATAAAAAAGTATGATGAAGCTTGAACAAAGACACATTTTTGAATATTACATTACATGACACTTTTTGGATTTTCTATCAAAATCAACTCCCTTTGAGCTAAATATTGAAATATTTGACTATGTAAAAAAAGCCAATGGATGATGGTAGTTAAAGAGCAAAACAGATTGACTGCGCTTCTTTTAGTTACAAATGTTGTCGCAATTTTAAATATTATCAATTTGATTTCATCAACATTTTACAAAATAATGCTTAAAATTTCAGAGTCGGACTCCCCTATATTGAGAGTAGCATCTTGGATTTGTTCATTAAGCTGTATAATTGCATAGTAAAATTTATAAATTACATAATGTCAAAGTAGGAAATTTTTACAGCACGCTACTGGAGGCAATAACGTTCAAAAAGTGCTTCAATCTTGCCTCTAGCGCAACAAATTCCACCTTACGCAACAGTATGAGGAAAAATACCTATTCTCACGAGAAACCACCATTTTTTAGGGAAAAAATCGATCATTTGAATTGTAATCAACTTTCGAAAAATTCAAGATATCACTTTTTAAGATAGTCCAAGATCAAAAAGATACATTAAAAGAGTTCCAAGATCAAAAATTGAGAATCTGACATAGCCCCAAACTTCTCTTCTTTTCGTTCTGAAAATACAGCAGACGCTCGATAATGTAAACTAATTTAATCCAAGTGTGGTTCACATTATCGAAATGTTTACATTAGCGAACGTGATTTATATAATATTTGATTTATTAAAAGAAACGGTTAATACATACTATTTATAACAAAATAAACAAATATTCTAACAGCGATAATTATTTTTTTAATTAGAAGAAAAATAATTAACAATTTTTGTCTGCGTAAATTTGCGCTTAGCATTGTCTTCCAATGCCTGCGCCCGTAATTTACAAAAGAACTAAAATATCCGTGTATGAAACTTCTTTTCTTTCAGCCCAATCTAAAGCTTGGTTAAAAACTTGTATAGCTTGCGCGTCAGTCACTACACTTCTGACTTCAATGGTATCGTTCTCATCATCCTCACTGTCCATATCCTCCTCCTTATCAGCATCATTCGTCTCCTTATCTTCGTTCCATAAATTAATATCAGCAGGAGTACAAACAATGTTGGGATTCACTGTTTTCAATAAATCAACAACATCCAATGACTAATAACATTATCATTATTGGATCGCAAACGTTCTCTAATTACGCTTAAGGGGACATCGTCTTCTTCATCATCTTCATTATTGGTACAAAAGAGATTGTTCCAACATTTTTTAATAGTTTGCTGGTTAAGTTCATTCCAGGCCATATGTAAATCTAAGACAGCTTTTCGTAATGTTACTTTTTTTAAAGCCTCAGATAAGTTTTCAGGATTCTTTGATAACAGACGAAAGTAGAAACTTCCTTTAGTATAGTTTGGTGAGTCTTATATTCTGGTCCATCGGTTGAATTAACGGTGTTACGTTGGGCGGCATGTACATGACGAAAATTGACCCATCCCTGCTCCTCAGTTGTTCCTCGGGAGGATGACTTGGTGCATTATCTAATAGTAACAACGCTTTTATTGGAAGCTTGTGTTGTTTTAGGAAACCTTTTACCTACAAATTGAAAACACATCTTCAAATTATGAATAGAGCATTTGTGATAATTGATTGTCATACCTGAGGGACAAAGCACCTGTGGAACCATTCCACGAATATACTGCTAGTCATCCAAGCGGTTTTTGAACAGTCATAATTAACAGGGATATTAACATTTTTAAATGAGCGCGGATTTTTTGCTTTCCCAATTACCAGTGGCTTTATTTTGTGTGAACCATTAGCATTAGTGCAGGCTAGAAACGTTATTCGTTGCTTCTCCGGCTTTCTTCCCGCGGCAGATTTTTCAAATGATGCAGTATAGGTTTTCTCTGGTAACATTTTCCAATAAAGGCCACTTTCATCTGAGTTGTAAATTTGTTCCATTCTTAAATCTAGCTCGGTAACTGTTTTCATCAATTTTTCTTTGAATGGTTGCACTAATTGTGGTTGTGCTGATAATTTTTCACCAGATATAGACAGCAGTCGAATTCCATATCTTGTTTTGAATCGTTGTAGCCAGCCATCACTAGCTACGAAATTTTCAGTTTCTTTCAGTTTTTCATTTAACAGTCTCGCTCTCTGTTCAAGTACTTCGCCACTAACTGGGACATGATTTTCCCGTTGTTTTAAAAACCACTTATACAGGGAATTTTTCATTTTAGGTGCCATCGCATTTTTTTAAGTTTTTCTTTTTCCCGGACCTCCAAATGTATTGCACGTTCTTTGTAAAATTTAAGTTTTCATACGCTTAATTTTACAGATTGTTGCTTTCGATACTCCATACTTTTTTGCTAACTGTGTCACTCCCGCACCTAGTGCAACTTCGTCTATGATTTTCACGTTCTCACTCAACTTTAAACACTTTCTTTTATAGGATGTGGATGCCATAATCGTAAAATATATTAACGCGTGCAATGTATTCACTTAAGTTCAAAAATGAAATACATACGTACGTATAAACGTATCCTAAACGATCATACGACTGACCGAGTTTCTCGTATTTTATCGCAGAGGTGAATCCCCTACATTCTACATCATAAATCGGGGACTCCCCGACGCCCGACATAAATCATCGAGGCTTCAGCATTTTACCGTCGCGCTGTTTCCGTGCGCCGAGAGTTGTTTACGTTATCGCGCGTTCCGTTTGATCCTATAGAACGAAGTTTGTGTTTACATTAGCGCAAGTTTTCGTTATCTCGTGTTTACGTTATCGAGCGTCTGCTGTATTGAGATTTGAATTTGGGCAAAATTTTCCATGTTGCAAAGCAGCTATCCACCAGTTTATATTCAGACTCCCCGACGCCCGACATAAATAATCGAGGCTTCAGCATTTTACCGTCGCGCTGTTTCCGTGCGCCGAGAATTGTTTACGTTATCGTGCGTACACATTGTTTACGTTATCGCGCGTTTCGTTTGATCCAATAGAACGAAGTTTGTGTTTACATTAGCGCAAGTTTTCGTTATCCCGTGTTTACGTTATCGAGCGTCTGCTGTATTGAGATTTGAATTTGGGAAAAATTTCTCATGTTGCAAAGCAGCTATCCACCAGTTTATATTCAGACTCCCCGACGCCCGACATAAATCATCGAGGCTTCAGCATTTTACCGTCGCGCTGTTTCCGTGCGCCGAGAGTTGTTTACGTTATCGAGCGTACACATTGTTTACGTCACCGCGCGTTCCGTTTGATCCAATAGAACGAAGTTTGTGTTTACATTAGCGCAAGTTTTCATTATCCCTTGTTTACGTTATCGAGCGTCTGCTGTATTGAGATTTGAATTTGGGCAAAATTTTCCATGTTGCAAAGCAGCTATCCACCAGTTTATATTCAGACTCCCCGACGCCCGACATAAATCATCGAGGCTTCAGCACTTTACCGTCGCGCTGTTTCCGTGCGCCGAGAGTTGTTTACGTTATCGAGCGTACACATTGTTTACGTTATCGCGCGTTCCGTTTGATCCAATAGAACGAAGTTTGTGTTTACATTAGCGCAAGTTTTCGTTATCCCGTGTTTACGTTATTGAGCGTCTGCTGTATTGAGATTTGAATTTGGGCAAAATTTTCCATGTTGCAAAGCAGCTATCCACCAGTTTATATTCTGTCTGTTAGAAATATGTTTCAAGTAGGTTGACTCTATATCTCACATGGAATTACTTTGATCGATTTTTTTAGGCATAGTTCATTCACAACAATTTGCTAATAAACTGAACGTAATCTAATTGATGACAGAAACACGCGGAGAGTATAGTTTCAATCTAATCGACTCCATTTTGTAATTTCATGATCAGGTACTCTAGTTTCTGTCTTTCGACGGATAACTTGATTTCTTTCTTCCTATTCTAATCGGAATGCAGAATTCAGAATGAGACGCGCACCTCAGCGAACGTATTCGCATACCTGCATGTGCCGCGGGTGAACGAAAGTGAAAGTACTTTCACGTCTGCGAGCCGCAGACGGACGGACAGACCACATCGCAACTCCGAATAGCCAGACCGAGTGAGTTGGAAGTTCTCTTTTTACTTCGCGCCGGTTAACGGACGTGCTTGAACTACGGATTAAGGAGGAGAGTTTGTCATTCCGACGTCCAACACCGATTAAATTAATAAAGTTGCACGGAGAGACATGCAAAAAGGGATGAGGATGACGACGAAAATTCGTAATCTGGATCTAATCTTCGTGTTGTCGGACGAGATAGTCTTTTAGTGTAAAAAGGTACATGGAACCTGTAATGTGACAATTTTTGTAGAAGAATGGCATGTTGGTGGTTTCTTGGTGAACAACCGATCGCCCAGCAAAGGTTTCATTTGGGAAACGGCGAGCCGTTCATGCATACCACTAGTCTTCTCCGAACACCTGCCCTACTAAATACCTTGCTTGTTCATCCTCAAGTAAGACACGACTCCTTCAAGCCACATCCTTGCCGAAAATCATAATTCGACGCACGGAGTCGTCGGCTGAACTTTGGCGCCCGGGTCATACGTCGCGCTGCCACCAGACGGCGGGCGCCGGCATCGCGACGCCACGACGGGAGGAGGCCGCGAGGGGAAGAGGGAGCGATTCTCCCCGTATTCATAGCGTGTTACCATATTTGGTATATTGCCTGATTTGTAAGTGTCACTCTCACTCTATCTAATTTAACGATTTCAGACTAGGTAAACGGAGCCAGTCAAGGATTTGTTTGTTTTCTAATTCTCATAGTCTGTAGTGAGGATCGTAGTGCACCCGACGTAAGTCAATTGTTTGACAGTTCTGCCATTAATCGTATTTTTAGTATTACGTTTTAAAAGTGCGAGTGTTTGGCGTTTCAAGACATGGTACTTCTTACATAGATAAATTGGCCTAGATGTTATATGTTATACTGGAATTATTATTATATCTATATATTTGTGTGCAGTTTTGTCTAATTTCTAAGACTGAAACTGGAGCTAAACGTTCGAAGTAAAACCGTAATACTCGTTTTAATTACTAGACCAAAGTAGTTCCACGGAAGTTCTCATCCTGCTTTATAATTATCTATCCAAGGAAAAGTAGAAAGGAGTGCATATTTAGACTTCCAAACTTCGCAGCTCAATTACCGGAATCCCTAAAGTTTAATTATAGAGATTCCAGTTATAGCAAAGCACCGCACTTCCTTCTAATTAACAATGGCAATAGTCATACTACCCTACATATATTACGTAATCTAAAAAGCTTTTACGGGAGTTGCCTGTGCCACCCAACTTAAGCTGAGTTTCTGAAAATTGCATAGTATAAAAAGTCTAATAACACGGACGGACATCCGCGTTGCCTTCCCCGGTCCCTACGCTGGTTCAACAAATTCTTGTGAAAATTAGCAAATTTTTCTTGTAACACAAACACCAAGGTCTAAGAATAACCTAGATGCAACGTTTCTAAAACATATTCGTGATGCCTAATCTGATCCTGTCTCCTGAAAAATGCATGTCTATAGCAACAAAGAACTTTTCGATATGATTTAGTTTACAGTGGGCATTTAAAACAGCGCATCTAAACAGAGTATATCTTTACTGCCTGGCTATGTTGCTATACATATTTCAGGTATGTTCGTACTTTGCTTGTTCGATAAGTGGTTCTGCATAAAATATTTTCATTTTGGAATATTCGACAGATTTCAGCTTGTAGATATCTTTTTCTTATTTCTAATCTATATCTAGGACATCTTAAAGCTAAAACTTCAAAATAAATGTCAACTGACAGTAAAGTAAGTGAACAAACTTTTGTTTCCAAAGGCAACTTGATATTATTTTGTGTTTGTTAAAATAAAGGCCAATGAATTTTGTGGCAAAACTTTTACGACAAACGTTAATAATATAATAATAATAAAAATCTTGTCATCCAGTTAACCTATATAAAAATAAAGACAAACATGAATAAAACAGACAAAAGACAAAACTAATAATATAAAAAGTATTAGACGTTTCTGATGTAATTATTCTGAAAGATGAATGTAAATACTGTTTTACTGGCAGAAGTAAAACCATTTTAATTTGTAACTTCTATTGCTTCGTTCCTTATGGGTTTTCAATGTTGCGTTTTTTATTGGCGACTGACCCAGTTTCCCGAAATTTAGCTACAGGTTCTAGAACATATTTTCTATTAGCACACTGATTATTTCCGAAAAATATTTCGATAATTTCAACTCTTTCTGCTGTAAAATATACCATGGTTAATTTATGTAATAAAGCGTTGCAAGTTATTTTAGCAACAAAGTTTAATCAAACCAATCGCAAGCTATGTACTAAAATCGTATTTAAAATAAGTACGAGATATTTCCTTATCTTTCTTCAAGAAATAACTTTTTTTGCCACAAAAAAACGCTCCAATAGTTATTTTCAACAACAAAATGATAAACAGACCATGGGCGTAGTGAAGAAAAGCATATTTACTTATTAAGTAAATTCTTTTAGTCAAATTTCTTCTGAAAGTAGTACAAACTAATCTGATGTACCTATTAAAGTCTACTTTAAGCTTTAAATCAATAAAGCTTAAAAACTACTGAACTGAAGCACATTAATTTTATATCATTATAAAGGGAATTGAAAGACCTTTAAAATAAGGTATCACTCGACCCCCCTTTCCATTTAAGATTTTAGGGTTGGTGTCACCCCCGCCCAGGGGGCTGCACGTGTTAAAGTGATTTTTTGCCAAACTTGTGTCCCCCTCGAAAACAAAATCGACGGGTCTGAGCGTTTTTCCAAAAAAAAAAACTGAGCTGCTAGTAAATGCGTTTAACATTCAATTTCAGTGGTTAACTATGCTATGTTTAGAGTATGCTGTGAAACATCTATCTCTATCTGTACCACTCTACAGCAATATATCAACCAACACCCCTTATCTAGCGGAAACTAAAAAAGCTTATCTTCTAAATGTAACCAGTTTGAGTTTTTAAAACAGCCATTCATAAAGTTTGCGATAAATCCGTTAATTAATCATCACTATACGTAGTGCCGAGCCAGATTTATCACCGCGATGGTTTCCCATTGAAATATATTCTTACGTAGTATATAGACTACGAGTAGTATGTAGACCACGAGAAACACATATACGTATAGACAAACAAGACAAAGTATTACAGGAGATATGTGTTTTTATAAAATAAAAATGCAAATATTGATGCAAAACGAACGAAAATAAACCACAAATAAACAACAGCCGTTGACGTAATTACTTGACAATATCACAACACAGGAAACTGTTACCAACGTGAATGTACCCGGGAAACTCAAACTATACCTACCAATTTAGGATCAGTTTTGTATTAAGGTTGGCATTCAAATTTATCACATATCACGCTACTACTTTGTTTCAGTGCATAAACTATAAGAGTATTTCATACAATAATAAATACGAACACTCCATTTTAAATAACACAGCGAGCAGCGATGGCCTACAAAAAATTACCAAAGCACAATAAGTGTGTTTTTTCAAACTGTGTTCGTATGGGTTATTTCTTGGCCAATCCCAGCGAATCACTATTTCTGTCTGTGGCTGATTCTTTCTAGTGGGTGTCTACATTTGATAAGAAGATTAGAGGTTGGTGTTTACGTTCAGTGTTTTTTGTGCGAAATTTGAACGAGTGTAATTTCCTAATAGCTCTCATTAGTCGGCCAAGCAGAGGCTTCTAGAGGTTTCTTATTCTGAGACGTAGATAAATTGTCTGATTCTTTCCAGTGGGCGTGTACAACATTTGATAAGAAGATTGGAGGTTGGTGTTTACGTTCAGTGTTTTTTGTGCGAAATTTGATCGAGTGTAATTTCCTAATAGTTCTCACTGGTCGGCCAAGCAGAGGCCTCTAGAGGTTTCTTATTCTGAGACGTAGATAAATTGTCTGATTCTTTCTAGTGGGCGTGTACAACATTTGATAAGAAGATTGGAGGTTGGTGTTTACGTTCAGTGTTTTTTGTGCGAAATTTGATCGAGTGTAATTTCCTAATAGTTCTCACTGGTCGGCCAATCAGAGGCGTCTAGAGGTTTCTTATTCTCAGACGTGGTTAAGCCTTTGTGGTATGTCGGCATTGCAAATGCACTGGTAATACGTCTTTGTGGAGGGGATGTGTAGACAATGAAGCAACTGAGCGCTTACCTTCCGACTACCCACAAGATTTCAATAATATGTAACTAATGTCTCAGAGTCGGTGATGATTCTGCCCTGAGGTTTGAGGCCTTCCTGGGCAGTACGAGGGTCACTATTTATATTTTGAGCCTCGGCAACATCAAGTGCGCTTAGGCTCCATTTGACGTTTCCTATTGCAAGTTTGACATTTTTAAACATAAGGTTCTTCAGTATGTATGTTGTTGATATCGATTTGAAAACTGTGTCTCGGTGAAAAAATGGAATTGACTCGTGAAAATTTTCGTGCGTGGATTATCAACTTGCTTCGACTTTTGGTGATGGAGCCCCATCTTGTGACACGACGGTATAACGAAATTAATCGTGGCCGCCATTCTCTTGGTAACTAAAGTCGTGAAATATACTAAATGATATATAAATCCGAACACCCAGTTTAAATGGTTTTATTTTAATAAAATTCTGTATAAGTACTTAATGAAGCATAATAAGTAAATGATAAAAATTTCAAAATGATTGCACTGCTTTAAAGCCCTTTGACCTTTAATAATGTGTGGATGCACCCTGATGTGCTACGCATTCTCCAACGCGCCTAGGTATGCTTCTGATCAGGTGGTCAATGTCTTCCTGTGGTATCTCATTCCAGGCAACCACCAAATCCTCTCGAAATGCTTCTAGAGTCTAAGGAGGACGTTGCAAATTGAGCAATCTCCTACCCATCATATCCCACACGTGCTCAATTGGGGATAAGTCGGGAGATCTTGGTGGCCATGGTAACAATGTGACATCATTATGTTGAAAGAAGTCTATTGTGACTCTTGCAACATGTGGTCGGGCATTATCTTGTTGGAAAGTTGGATCTGCCAGGGTGTCAAGATAGGGTAAAAGATGGGGTTTTAGAACTTCGTGGATATAACGCTGCGCGTTCATGTTACCTCTGATGAAGATTAAAGGTGACCTGGAACCATAAGCTATAGCACCCCAAACCATAACTCGAACAGTGTGATGAACATGTCTTTCAACAAAAAACTGTGGATTCCTCCTTTCACCACGTCGCTTTCTAACCCTGGCACGACCATCGTGCATGCCTAAACAAAATCGAGACTCGTCACTAAAGACAATACTGTTCCATTCCTGATCCCAGAGTGACCGTTGTCTGCACCACTCAAGGCGATTACGCCGGTGTTCTCGAGTTAAAGGGAGGACCCAGTGTGGCCGGTATGAAAACAAGCCAAGACTTCTCATTCGTCGGTAAACACTTGGCATGCCAATAGGTCTTCCGTGTTCTGCAAACCATTCATTTGCTATGGACCTGGTAGTGGAGAAACGGTCCCTTAAGGCCAATAATCTTAGGCGGCGATGTTCACGGTCTGTTGTTCTACGGCGGCGTCCAGTGCCCCTTGCTCTTTGCGTACGGCCTTCTCGAAGCCATGCCTGACAACACCTAACCACAGTGTCTACACTTCTTTGCACTCTAACTGCAATTGCCCGAAAAGGAAGTCCAGCTTCCCGAAGTCCGACTATACGGCCCCTATCAAACTCACTAAGTTGACGAAATCATACAGGTCTCTGTACTCTAGGCATCGTAACCGATCGTAAAGGATGTCAAGAACCAAAATCCGCCAACGTTGATTCTTTACTGCGGCTGAAATATTCATTTTTAGAGCGTTAGTGAATTAAAAAAAAGCAGTATAAAAACCGCAATGTCCAACTGATAAGGCTGAAAATTTTTTCACTTGTTATTTACAGTAAAAATACATTCACCAACTTTTATTAAAATAAAACCATTTAAACTGGGTGTTCGGATTTATATGTCACTTAGTATACGTCCAAAATCAATTGTTGTGCCAGAAAACACTGATGCTGTGCAAAAACTAATAATGCAGGATCGCGATGTGACATTGTAAGATTGAGATCTAGGCCACTAGCATGGAAAAGGTCTGTTCTCGTTGGATTCCACATAATTTGACAAAAGCCAAAAAAGAGGAGATTGGTGCGAACAGATGCACGAAAAATACAACGGCGGTACTTCAAAGGACGTGTATATAAGATTGTAACAGGTGATGACGGAGAAATACATATACGTATAGCCACTTACCACTTCGTTGCTTATTTTTGTGCTGCGGGTGCCTCTGGAAGATGATAGACGTAAAAGGAAACAGGTCTGACCTCAATGTGACCCTACTTTTAGTATTCCATATACTTTGATGCTTACATAAGCAGGAAGAGCGCTGCAGTATTTGGTCCATTGCCAAATATCCAGAGAATACTATCCATATAGCCAGAAGAGTAATAAATAACTGCAGTGAAAGATATTAAAAGAGATTTCTGCTGTACAGTGATCCGAATAAATAAGGTCGGTATATGCGGTAGAACGCAATATTAGAAATATCGAACAGTAGCAAAGATTGGAAGTAAACATCAACGAAGACAGGCATGCTTCTTGCAAGTCCAATTATGAAAACTAGCGTCAAGCAACGCGGTCATCAATTCGTAAAGGATTTTTCCGCCTGAGAGAAATGTTGGAAGCGATTGT
This sequence comes from Acanthoscelides obtectus, assembly GCA_963669975.1. NCBI lineage: Eukaryota > Metazoa > Arthropoda > Insecta > Coleoptera > Chrysomelidae > Acanthoscelides > Acanthoscelides obtectus. Next base: position 7,952,304 of record CAVLJG010000001.1, on the reverse strand, counting down.
CGACTGTGTCGGGGGACCAGCGACGTATTGGAGATATTTCCAAGTTTCAAGGATAAGTGTATATTGACAATGATATGAGTTGGAGAACTGAGCAAAAAACTAAGCCGAATTTATTATTACAATTAATAAGTGGTTACAATGCCTCGCAATTTCTCAATTTTTATTTTACTCTTCAAGGGTGACCCAATGAAAAGGTAGCACCCCCATTATTACTCTCCTCGTACTTTTAAATTACCGGTAAACAACAGCGAAGGACAAGTTGAACAGTTAGGGAGGTCATTAATAAAATAAGGAAAAGAACAGGGCCTAAATTTGATCCCTGCGGTACGCCGGATGAAACCGACTATGGTGAAGATCTGAAACCATTGTAAGATGTATTGTGGCGTGTTAAAGCTGGTATCAACATTGTTTATTGTTCGCTTGGCGACAATGTCTCCAACACGAGCCTCCGATTTTACTGGTATATAGAGAAGACACTTAAGATCGATCTATGATACCATCAGCGAATGCATCCTCAGACGACATCTCAGTTGCTTTCCGAACGCGTAAACTTCAACATTACACTCACAGATACCATCAATCGTAAACCGTGTCTCGGCGTCGAATAGAATTGAATAACTACTCAACCTTCTTATTCTCCAACGTACGAGCCCATAAAGCTCTTCGTGCACTCTTATCTGCAGACATTCGAGTTGTTGTATAGCAGCAATAACAAACAGCCAATACTCGTATCTCTGCTAGGACGACGCTCAGCTTTATTTCGACTTGCATCTCGTGCAGTGCTTCCAATTTTGATCCGGGATCTCATGTACTACCACAATACAGGGTGTTTCAGTTTATTGTTGCATAACTTTAAGATTCGATAGAACTTTTAAAATTAATGCATAAAGTCTATATAAACATGCGTCGAAAAATGCGTGGCTTCCGAAATACAGGGTGTTTAAATTTACTTTCTAAAATAATTTTGATGTATAATAGTGAAAATTGGTATACAAGGATTTTTTGGTACGACAAAACGAACCATGCGCATAGTTTTACTGTAGCCGCTAGAGGGCGCTTTCTACTGTACCTGTAATGTATTAAAATGACCGAAAATTTTTTATTAGCGCAATTTTTGGCTTTTTGAATAAAAAAACTGATTCTTCGCACTTTTCAACATAAAAAAGCTCTCCTGTGAATTTTCGTTATAGTTAGCCGTTTTTGAGATATTTCGATTTTTAAGGTTCGATGCATCTTTAATTATTTATGATAAAATAACGTTAAAAAGTCAGTATCTCGATAATTTTTAGAAGTAGGCTGTGCCTGCAAATATTTTTGAAATTGAAAGCAGAATAAGGTTAAACGTCAATTAGTTGACAGTTAGTTCTGTTGTCTGTTGAAACCTGAAACGTTTTTTTGCAATTGTGAATGCACGAAATTTAGTTTCTTTTACCTGTTTTTTTTTTGTAAGTTTTATAAAAATGCCATTTTTATTCTCCAATCAAGAGTTTGCGGATATTCATTTTGTGTATGGCTTTGTAAATGGAAACGCAGCAGAAGCAGCCAGAGAATACGCACGAAGATTTCCAAACAGACGACATCCAACTCGCTTAGTATTTGTAAGAGTGCATCGCCAAATAATTGAAAATGGTTTTGGAAATCTCCAAAGGGATCAAAACATAAATGTTTTTAGCGCAGATTTACCCGTATGATTCTCTGTGAGTTTGGTAGAGATCCGACCACAAGTGTTAGGAGAGTTTCTGGTGCCTTGGGAATTTCAGCAAGCCATGTTCACCGTGTTCGTAGAAATGACCATACCTTACCATTTGCAACCTGTGCAAGGACTACAGCCAGAGGACGGAGAACGAAGAATCACATTTTGTCAGTGGATTCTTGATAGAACTGATAATAATAGGGAGTTTTTAAGTAACGCTTTATGGACCGATGAGTCATGCTTCACTAGACGTGGAGTGGTAAATTTTCATAATCAACATATTTGGTCGCATGAAAATCCGCATGCAGTTCAGGAAAGAAACTTTCAGCATGAACTTAGTGTGAACGTGTGGATTGGTATCTACCGTAATCGACTATTTGGATCCTACCTTTTGCCTGCAAGGTTAAATGCTGCGATCTTCTTGGAATTTTTAAAGGCTGAACATGCAAATATGTGGGATGATGTTATGTTACATTTAAGAAGATTGGCCTGGTTCCAGCTTGATGGTTGTCCAGCTCATTATTCGAGAATAGTTAGAAACTGGCTGAACGAAAATTATCCAGAAAGATGGGTCGGCCGTGGAGGACCAGTCGCCTGGCCTCCACGATCCCCTGACCTAAATCCATTAGACTTCTTTGTGTGGGGATTTCTAAAAGATAAAGTGTACCAGACTTCCGTAACCACAAGAGATATGCTAATAGACAGAATCAGGAATGCATATGACGAAATAAGGCCTTAATTGAATAATGCTATACCACGTTCGATCATTCGTAGATGTGAATTGTGTATTGAACAATTGGGTTAACATTTCGAGCAACTACTTTAGATTTTGTAGGTTTGTCCTAATTATCCAATAGCATTTTAGTTGTAAATAATTAATTTAATTTGTTAAAAATAATATTGGAAAATTAAACAAATTAATATTCTGTTTTTTTTTGTGTTTATTTGGAGTTAGGAATTATTGCTGTGTTTAAAAACACAATCTAAACGATCATCTTAATTACTTGTAATGCCCAAATCGAAAATGTAAAAAAAATATTATTTTCCCATAAATAATTAAAAATGCATCGAACCTTAAAAATCGAATTATCTCAAAAACGGCTAACTATAACGAAAACTCACAGGAGAGCTTTTTTATGTTGAAAAGTGCGAAGAATCAGTTTTTTTATTCAAAAAGCAAAAAATTGCACTAAGAAAAAAATTTCGGTCATTTTAATACACTACAGGTACAGTAAAGAGCGCCCTCTAACGGCTACAGTGAAACTATGCCCATGGTTCGTTTTGTCGTACCAAAAAACCCTTTTATACCAATTTTCACTGTTATACATCAAATATTGTTCGAAATATTTAAAAAAAACTATTTTAGAAAGTGAATTTAAACACCCTGTATTTGGGAAGCCACGCATTTTTCGACCCATATTTATATAGACTTTATGCATTAATTTTAAAAGTTCTATCGAATCTTAAAGTTATGCAACAATAAACTGTCATACGGTTCCGGATGATGATTATAACTACAACTTTAAGCGTTCACATTATATGCCGAACATGTCGATATCTTGATACAAAATTCTTTAGCAGTAATTTCTTCATTGTTAATAGTATTAGGGATGCAGTTATAACTCTAAGATACTATACAGTTTCAAGTCAATTGCTGCTCTATACTGGTTCGTGATCCTGTTTTGACAAATGGACAACACGGTTCCGTCTACCTTTTTTGCCCGAAGTGTGAGACTCCCCATAAATGCGACATATTCACTAAAGCCTCTAAATCGTTCGCGACATATCCCACCAAGGTAATGCTGTCCCATTTCAGCATGATGGACATCCTGTACGATCCACCCAATCCACAGCTTTGCTTATGACAGCACTCTACATGCAGGAATTCAGAGAGAAACCTGGAGGTAATCACTGCTTAGGGACTCATCTATCTTGCACAGCTTGTGGGTTCCAAAAAAAACGTTGACGAATAAAAAGCGTGCTAGCGCTCATCCGGTTTCGATGTTTCGAGTTCTGTCACGGAGCCGTTCATTTCGGCTGGTCGGAGTCCAAATCACCGAGGACTTGATCTGACACGAACATATATCGTCAATAGCTGAAGCTGCTATTATTTTACATAATACGGTTTCGGTCTCTCCGCAATACTGACGTACATCGTATCTTTTCAACTAATGCTTTGTTTGAGGGAGACTCAGATTTGATATTGCAGATTTTTTCGAAACATAATAACGCGAACTGCATGTGCTACGTGGGATTCCGGACTATCGGTTTTATTTCGACTTTCATCTTGTAAAATGCTTTCAAATTCAAACTAACGATATTCGACTGAAAACGGTCTCTCCGCCAGTTCGCTGGCAGTTGACCAAATAGCGTCGAAATTATAAGAACGCGCTGCAGAGGAAATCGAAAACGTCACGGAAACAGTTTATGTTCACTTTTCGAATATCGTTTCCACGGTTGAGATTGCAGACGGCAATTTTTTTTTCAATTGAAAGCTTGTTTTCGATGTACAAGGAGGTATTGAAATTTTGAAAATGAGATACTTATATGACATGGTCTGTAGACTAAGCGAACTCCACTACTTTGTTCACATACCCCGTAAATCCCGGCATCCCTTAGCGCCTCGAGGAAAATCCCGGCAGATCTTGATTTATACGTGCGGACCGATGCAATTTACAACGCAGTCGACGAATTGCGGGGCTGCACAAGAAAAACCGTTTCGAGGGGAAAACCGTTGACGGATCGTCAGCGAAATAGTGTTTTTCTACGAGAAAAGCGAAATAAATGACCTAAGATATTGATCCGGATTTATTGAATATTTATAGGAAGCTCTGAAGATGAATCCGTTATTCTGCGTGTGTAGGGATATGTGAAACTAGGGAGGAGGCATCCTGACAAATCGCATTTTGGCTGATTTATGAATCCACATAATTGAAGAAACATATCCGCCATGTATTTAGATGGAAGAACGCGTAGGAACTGTCCATAGAGAATTGATTCTTTGTATGGGGATCAATGGTTTTCAAGTCATTAGAATGAATAAAAAGTGCTGTTGGTTTACGAGTAAATACACGGTGGCGCATCGGAAACGAAACAGCTCAGTTTTTTTTGGAAAAACGCTCAGATTCGTCGATTTTGTTTTCGAGGGGAACACAAGTTTGACAAAAAATCACGTTAACACGTGCAGCCCCTGGGCGGGGGTGACACCAACCCTAAAATCTTAAATGGAAAGGGGGATCGAGTGATACCTTATTTTAAAGGTCTTTCAATTCCCTTTATAATGATATAAAATTAATGCACTTCAGTTCAGTAGTTTTGAAGATTTGTTGATTTAAAGCTTAAATAAAACTAATATATCATCATTAGTGGAGATCAATACATTTGGCAATAATAAAGATTTTGGTCAAAAAGTTTCCGCACATTTTGCAATATTTGAGGAGTAATTTGAAGGCACTCATTCCCAATTCTGTGTCGCAGGTCTTCTAATGATGTTGGCTGAGTAGCATAGATTAAGCTTTTTAAGTGACCCCACATAAAAAAATCCAAAGGTAATAAATCTGGCGATCTTGGGAGCCATTCAATAGCACCTCTTCTACCAATCCATCGATCTGGAAACGTCTGATCTAAATATTGTCGAACACGTAATGCGTAATGTGGTGGAGCACCATCCTGTTGGAACATCAACTTATTCGCAATGTACCGCCGATCATTCTGATTTTCCATTATGACTGTTTTTTTCAAGATGGCTTACACACTAAAACTATCAAGATGATCATGAAGTATATCAGTCACCCTGTTTCGAATCCTCAGTACTTCCTCGCCAATTTAAAGAAAGCATAGTGACACCAATATTTAAATCTGGAAGTAAAGGCAATATGTTCAATTATAGACCTATTTCAGTTATCAATGTATTTGGGAAGATTTTTGAGAAGTGTTTGAATAACAGACTTTGTTCTTTTCACGAGAAATACGACATAATATCGAACTGTCAATATGGGTTCCGCAAAAATTGCAATACAGAGCAATCTCTACAAGAACTTACAGGACAAGTGCTTGAAATTTTTCAAGATGGAAATAAGACTGTTGCAGTTTTCCTAGATCTTCGAAAGGCTTTCGATTCAGTATCTCATACAATTTTATTAAAGAAACTAGAAAGTGTTGGAGTGCGTAGTGGAGTTCTGAACTTATTTGAGAACTATTTGGCTGATCGATTACAACAAGCTAAGGTGGGGTCAGATTTAAGCAACATTCAAAAGATCAAAATAGGTGTGCCTCAGGGGACGGTTTTGGGACCAACACTGTTCCTCATATACATAAATGAACTACTTCGATGTAATTTCAACTGTAAAATGATGTCATATGCAGACGATACTGTTTTAGTTTGCATGGGATGACGCAATACGGAATGCCGAGTTGTCATTAAATAAAGTCAAATGCTGGTTGGATAACAATTTACTTAAACTTAATATCTCTAAAACTAAGTATGGAACGTTTTCTCCAACCAAAGCAGGCATGCCATTACACCACCGAACATTAATTATAAATGACAGTGCTGACACTGTCGAAAGAGTTGAAGTTATTAGATACTTAGGAATCATTGTTGACAGTAATTTAAAATGGCAGAGTCATGCCGAGCTTTTGGCATCGAAATTAAGGAGAATTATTCATAAGTTTTTCATTCTTAGTAATATTTTAAGCAGAAAGAGTCTTCTCGTTTGTGGTGTCTCTACTAACTTACGGGATAAGTATTTGGGGAGCCGCTTACACTAGTACTTTAAAAATACTACAAACCACGCAAAATTATATTGTCAGGACTATTTTTCGTATCCCATGTAGGTCAGTTGCAGATTTGTTTACATTGAAAATGATTTTTTGAATATTAGTGGTTTATATATGTATTTTTGCTGCTCTAAAATTTGTTCACTCCCGAAAAAATGTTCCAACCAGCCATGCTTATGAAACGAGAACTAAAATAAATATAAGTTACACCTATACCAGAGTGAATAAATCTGTTTGCCAAAAATGCATAAAGTTTGATGGTATTAGGTTGAATAATAAATTACCCCTAGAATATAAAATCCTCTCGAACTATAGTTTCAAAAAAAGAATTAAGAAGTTCATCTTAAAAAACTTTGACATGCTTGCATCGACGGTAGCTTGACTCAACTCAGTAATTTCGTTTCAATCTAATGTTTTTTTTTATTTCTTTTTTTATATACATTTGCTCATAATATACCTTATGACCATTAGCCATGCATTGAGTTTGTATATTGTATGACACACACAAGCTTATAGCTTATTTTGTAGTAAATTCTTCTGTAGTAAATTGTAGTACTCTTGTTTCTCTGCTTAACCTTTACGCAAAATTTTTATTGTTTAAACAACATAGTTTGACCTTACTCGAAATATCCCTCTATTATCAATTTCAGATATTCATATTTTATGTACTCTATATTTATACTTCTGAGTGTTTTTAGTATGCTTCTGTACTATTGTTATGAATTTTAGATTTGTTTATGCAGACACGTAATTTAGGATTTGTGATGACAAGATTCAGACATTTACCCTTTACGAAAGTATACAGAATTTTCACAATTCATATACCGTTACTTGCTGATTCTAGATCTGATGCTAATATCTTTGCTCAGATTTCCGTTGCAATCTTGGTTATTCAGGGTAGCAAGAGCATACAAGCTCATGTATTTTTGAAGCTTTTTTTTTATTTAAATTGTACTGAAGGTTGTTTTTAATTTGTAAGTTATATTGGTTTTTGAATTTTGAATAAACTTTGAACTTTGAAAAAAAATGCAGGATCTATGGCGTCTTCCAGTAATTCTAAATACATTTCACCGGTCAAATTTCCAGATAAGAAAAAAGGACCAACTAAATGATGGCCAAAAATACCAGCCCAAACGTTTAATTTTTGTGGCTGCTGTGTATGAACCTCATCATAAATTCTGGGGTTAGAATCGGACCAATATCGGCAGTTATGACGATTTACTACGCCATTCGTCGGAAAAGCAAGTGTTGAATAGAAAATGTTCATCGTTTATAATTCGTCCACTCATATCTTCACAAAATTGTAATCTCCGATCAAAATCGTCTTCATTAAGTTCTTGTACCAGGTAAATTTTATACGGATGAAAACTATGGGGCTTTAGAATCCGTTCAAAGTACGCCGACTAACACCACAAACAGTCTCCAATTTGCGGGTACTTAACGTAGGATCTACATAAACTTGCCCTAAAACACCCACTTCTATTGCTTCGTTCCTTATGGGATTTTCAATGTTGCGTTTTTTATTGGCGACTGACGCAGTTTCCCGAAATTTAGCTACAAGTTCTAGAACATATTTTCGATGCACGTTACTGTTCTCATGTCAACCATTAAATATTTCTGCTGTTCTATTAGCGAACGGATTATTTCCGAAAAATATTTCGATAATTTAAGCTCTTTGTGCTGTGGAATATATTATAATATACATATAGATATATTCCTTTTAACTAAGGTCTATTTCTTAACTGTAAGATATCTATTTTTCCGAGTCAATGAAATTAAACCATAGCAAGTGCTTCAAATCAATGTCATAATTTCATAGAAATAGTTACTCTTGCTCTTTTTTGTGCACATTACGTATATTTCAAATCACCAGATCTTAGACCGCTAGATTTTTTTATTTGGGAAACAATTAAAAATCAGGTGTCAGTAGTTAATCAATGTGGTGCATCCAAAAATTATTGTTAAAGTTGAACTATGTCGTGATCAAGGAGGAGGTCATTTTGAACACTTAGAACCTTAATGGCACATTTTTCAATTTCATGAATTGATTTAATAATGATAGGATGTGATTTAAATCAATTTTTACATAGCCCAACACAACACGTCTAATTTTTTTTCTTCACTGACGATATAGTTATTTGCATTTTCTTCTGATTCGTTGCACATTTTATATTTCGAAAGCAACACCTTCTATTCGGATACGTATTATTTGTTGTTAGGAATAATCGTTTCTTACAATTATTCAGAAATATAGTGGAAATAAAATAAGACTGTGTAGTGTCAAATTATTCGCAATAAAATTGTTCACCTTAAAATAACCTCTAGATGTTAGTACAGCCCCTATCGTATTTATATCGTTGAAAAGGTTTTCGACTTCTATAATAAAAAAAAATTGGGGATTCCCAATTGAAAAAATCAACTTGCTCTTAATGTTAAATGTGGATTTCCTAAAACTTTCGTATTTGAAGTTTTTTTCTAACAGCCTTAGTTTCCGAGATACTTGTGTGTCTTAATACACTTGGGACACCCTGTATATTTCCTCGCACACCGTTCGAACTTACATGCAAAACTCCGAATGCAGATAAATATCATCTCGACGACACCGGAGCACGTTTTATTATGCGGGAAGAAGTTTCGCGGTCAGGTAGAGACAGTAGTATCCGTATCGATGCCAAGAAATAAAGATAAAGTTGAAAGGGATTCTGGAAGATTGCTTGTAAAGCTCGCAGACGGTTGTATTTGTTCGTGTAAAAGAAAGGCGATATATTAACACGAGGTTAAAAGAGCATATGTATCACTCTTGAAAGCCAGGGAGTCGTCTCCGTGACGGTGCTCTTATATTGAGTCTTGGGGCGAATGACATTTTATATCGAGGTATCACGACATTCTTGAGCTTTGCAGGAGGACATCATGAGGTTAAATAATAGGAGTAAATTTAAATAAATTAATGGTTCAACAAATAGTCAGTAATAATAATGTTTACAAAGTTTTCGTATAAATAATAACAGTTGTGTCCAATAAACGTAAGATATCCAAAAAAGTGTACACTTGTGCTTGGGTTTAAACCGAACTTGAATTATACGGATACAACAAATTTCCTAGTCAAACGTATAAATTTGCATCATTTCTATAGATTGCAGGAATAACATCATAAACATTTGAGCATAGAAAGTAGAATGATCCTGGGAATTAGTGCAGATGTTTCTTCAAGTTGAGGTAAAAATCAAAACTCTATCACTATTAGTGACAATAGGCGGGTTATCAAATTTTACGAACAATAAGGGTTTATAACCATTAACGAAGCCGCATTGCGATTGTTAAACATATCATTATGGCTCTTACTATCTTTGGAAAAGTTTGTAATTCTGAGCAGTGTGGGTAAATTTTTAACATCACTTACTTTATATTTCAAACAACTTTCAAGCTCAATAGCGTTTAAACACTAGTTTTCATTTAGACAATTTTTGTCTCGTTTCAATAGTAAATTTTCTAAAAATTTCTCATAGAAACATGCTGCAAAACTCTTCAGATATACCTCGTTGTTGTATTTTTTATCGGAACCTCGCTTTCCATATCTGATTCAAATTTATTATACGCGTGTGGTCTCACGCGACATGTAACTTATATTCGAACAGACATAAATTCTAACACGATGCCATTTATTTTAAAACTCACCATGTTCAAGTCTGCTTGACTAATCACTCTTATTATGCTTACCTGAAAAGAAAAAATAATTAATAGTAATCCGAATCACATCTTTAGTTCCATGTTTAAGGTCAGATGACATGGAACGATAAATGCTTAGATTATTATCGAAGCTGGTCATTTTGACAACATAACTGTTGGTAGATACGTTGATACTTATTTTTAGACACCGCTAAAGATCAGTTCGGCTCGATTTGAAGAAGATAAGTAAATAAGTAACGCCACGAAAACATTTTAGCTTTAATTAAGGTTTAAAACGGTTTTATAGTTGTAAATAGAAAGATAATGGTTTAATAATTAATTGGATTATCAAATATAATCAATTGAGGCGGCTCCGACGCAGTGAGTTTCAAGCCATTTACAAGGGTTCAGCTGCTTCAAAACTGACACTCCATTTTTCAATATTTTTGAATGAAATTCATACAGTATGTTAAGAAGATAATTGCCCAGGGTGCTATAGGAGCACTTTTTGAAATTTTGTTTTTGCACAAGTTTTATGATGGGTTGAAGTGCGTACTTTTTCTGTTCAACTTCGCGATTTTTTTAAAAAGAACCTAGTGAAAAAAATGAAAAAGTGGCTCTATAGCACCCTATGGGGTTTTATTTTCAGCACTCTGTGAAAATTTCATCCAAAAATATCAAAAAATAAAGCGTCAATTCCGAAGCGCGCAAACCTCTATAAATCGTATTTTGGACGAATTTTGTCTGCTGTTTCGTGCTGCCAACCCAAGCGTTGCGGCGCAATGTACGGACTAAGAAAGGACGTATTCAGATAATTTGGTGGCCCTATTTCATATAATATCGCATAGATAAGTCGTCGTGCGCAATTTTGCCATAAATTAAACGACTTTGTATCTATCACAGTTTCAGAGACCCAAATGCTGAGAGTCAAATTTGGAACACCCGGTATATAACTACGTTTCAAGAGCTATTATAATCAATCAAGAAACAATGATAACAAACAGTTTCATAGCAGAGCTGCAATCTGAGGAAACATCATTTCCTGAAAAGCCCAAATATTGCACTAATGTCCCTCACAGAACCTACGTTCCATTGTAGCACATGGAAAATTATACCAGCAGTTGCTTCAGAAGTATAGAGTCAATAAACTTGACAGCATTTTTTATAAAGGGCGAAATCTCCGCATTTTATCGACTGATTAGATGTAATTGAATAAGGATATCTACTTGAAAGCAATAAACTGCAGCAGTTCCAAACACTAACTACTCCCTAACTGATTCCAATCATCTCGCCCTTAAGATACCCGAATGATAACGACCGAGGAGGGATGACAGGGTGAGTGGGACGCAAAGGGAGGGGCAGGCGTAGAAATAGGGGATGATAGTAACCATCGACGATCCGTCGCCGATTAGCGAAAGAATGGCGTCAGCTGTGGATCGATTAGCGATTAAACGCAGGTTTTGTGATGCCGAAAGTTGTGCGCTTGGCGCCGACTAATCGGGCTTTAATTGGCGGAGAGGCAACGGCTTGATGAACGTTTTTTCAGCAAAGGATTGGGAAGTACTATTTCCGTTTCAAGAAGTCACTGAAACCTTGTTGGTTACGGCAATGACTACTGCTCGCATAATATCACTGGTCAACACTGGTTTTGCCACACGAACTTTGACAGCTAATTTTGTTTTATCAGTCTACCCTCATTATTACATGACAGCTGTCATATGTCTATTAGCCTCATATTTGTTGTGATACGGTAATACTCATAACTAGTACTACGGCAGTAAATTAACAGAAACGCTTACAAGTAAATCCTTATAAAAATATTTGTTGTTGAATTTGAACACTTTTTTGTGATTTATTAACCCTGTGAATATGTAGAGGAAGTGTAATGATGATCCTAACTCTTTTTGTTATGTCTGCGGAGAACTAACATTCAAAAAACAACGACGAAATTTTACGAATCTTGTGTTGGAGTGTTATCACCAATGTTTTGGTTTTTCTGTCGCCCATCAAGACAAATCCTGGGCCCCTCATGTCTGTTGCATAACGTGTGTGAAAAATTTAACTGACTGGAAGAAAGGTGCACGACCTATGCCGTTTGCTGTACCGATGATATGGACTGAACAGCGAGATCACGTTTCAGATTGCTATTTTTATCTCACATACATAAAACGTATAAATTACAAGAAAAAAACCACAGTTATTTACCCTAACTTATCTTCGGCTATAAGACCAGTCTCTCATTGTAAAAAATTGCCAGAACTAATACCAGTTGCAACTACGTCTGTTGAGAACAATTCACAACCGTCCACTTCAGGTGAATGTGTTGACGAGGACGATGACTTTGAGTTAAAAGGAATTGTAAACGAGCCACATTTGATAACTCAAGGAGACCTAAATGATTTGGTTCGGGATTTAAATTTGTCAAAAAAGCAGTCAGAACTATTAGGATCACGTCTAAAAGAATGGAATTTGCTACATCATAATACAAAAGTTAGCTATTTTCGAAACCGTGATCAACACTTCAGAACGTATTTTTCTCAGGATGGAGATTTGGTGTTTTGCAATAACATAAATGAGATTATGAAAATGTTGGACATAGATTTTGATCTCTCTCAGTGGCGTTTATTCATTGATTCTTCGAAAGCAAGTCTAAAAGCAGTGTTATTGCATAATGGAAATAAGCTTCCGTCTGTACCTCTGGCCCATGCTGCAAATATGAAAGAAACCTATGAAAATATGAAACTTTTACTTGAAAAAATAAATTACAGTACATATTCCTTCAAAATCCGCGGTGATCTTAAAGTTGTTGCACTATTACTTGGACTTCAGCTGGGTTATACAAAGTTTTGCTGCTTTTTATGTGAATGGGATAGCCGAGACAGAACTAATCACTATAGAAAAAAAAACATGGCCTACGCTTGCATCGTTAGTTCCTGGGCAAAAAAACGTAAAGTATTTACCCTTTGTACAGTCAAATAATGTGCTTCTACCACAATTGCATATCAAATTAGGATTAATAAAAAATTTTGTGAAGGCAATGGATCGCAATGGGAGTGGATTTTTGTATCTAAAAGAAAAATTCCCTAAAATAAGTGATGCAAAGATAAAAGAGGGTATTTTTGTTGGCCCTCAAATTAGGGAGTTAATAAAAGATTCAAGATTTGAAGAAAAATTAAGCGATTTAGAAACATCTGCATAGAAGGCTTTTAAAAATGTTGTTTCAAATTTTTTGGGTAACCACAAGAGTGACAGCTACAGAGAGTTGGTTAGCGAGCTATTATTGTCATATCAAGCATTGGGTTGCAACATGTCACTTAAGATCCATTTTTTAGACTCGCACCTGGATTTTTTTCCTGACAATTTAGGGGCTGTCAGCGACGAGCACGGTGAGAGGTTCCATCAGGACATTTCTGATATGGAAAAGCGGTACCAGGGCAAATGGAGCCCAAATATGTTAGCAGATTACTGCTGGACAATTAAAAGGGACCAACCAGAAGCTAAATATTCAAGAAAACCTTAGATTATTAAGTCATTTATCAAAAAAAAATAACTTTTGATTTACGAGATCTGTGTTTTTTCTTAATATTTTAAATTACTCAATAGAATAAAATCCTTGTCTAGCAAATTTTTTTTAACTGTTTATTTTTTCATACAATCACCAATTAAAGTAAAAAATATCAAAAAAGTTCGTGTGGCACGACAAAGTTAAAATTTTGTTGACCAGTGTATCCACAGACTTGGGATCAGCAGGCGGATTTTCCTAATCAAGTGCAGAAAAAATGGCATTTCATCATCACACATAACCCATCTGTTGATCAAATCATACACAATCTCATTTACAAAGGTTGATTGAGAAAATCCTTACTCTTGAAATAACCTCTTGTCAGAAACAATTAAAAAACTTCATTCCTCACTAAAGTCATTACAACCAAAATTTTTAATTTTTTTTCTTTTTTAACGTGTTTTGTGTTGTAATTTTTGACGCTTTTTTTTGTCCTGAAAAATCACATGCACCTACCGGAAACGTTTTTAATAAATCAACAATTTATAACATTAACTGATATCAAAGGTCAGGAATCCAGAACTGTTTTTCGTATTTTAACGAATCCCTATAATATACGATATACGCGCAAAACAGTAAAACAAAGGCTAACGCAATTTGGGAGGGCGTAACTGCAATGAACCGCCGATAAAAAATGTCCATAATTCTCCCACAGGCCCTAACTCTCAATTTATTGTTTTAATAAATCTGCTTTCTGCTGTCCATTGTTAGTATAAACGATAAACGCTGTATCGATAATAAAAAATGTTTCGAAAATTAAACGTCTCGTATAGGACTACAATATGAATCAAATGATTAGAACGAATCAATGCGATTCTACTTACCATGTTATAGATAAAACAAGATTATACTCAAGATATTGCTGTTTTCAAATATTTTATAACAAAAATAGTCTGGCATCTTGTCTGAAAGTACAACTCGGAATTTGTTGAAGAATGACTAAAATGCTTTGTGGTTTTGGAGGTTTACTGATGGATAAGTAATAGTAAAAAACCTAGCAAACTCTTATCGAATGATTTGGAAACAGATTAATAACACTGATCAACAGCCAAAAAATATCCTAAATAAAATCAACAAACTATTACTATTTTTAATGTGCTAAAACCGACATGAAAGTTATTTTTTCAATATTAGTTCAAGTTTTAGAGATACGGTAATTATATGTGTTCCTGCTGTGACAGTGTTAATATACTGTAATTCACAAGAATGCAGGTGCTACATTTTTATATTCGGCAAGGAAAGATGATGTAATCGGTATGATTGTGTTACGTTATACATACGTGTACATTATATTGTTTTATATTAGCCATTTTTTCCTCAGTTGGCTGACAGCGTTCATGCAAGATGTCTCGAAAGTGTGTAAACAATCCAGATCAGTTTTGTTACGTGTGTGGTGATGTGAATTTTTGCGTCTCAGAGACGATCTATTACTACACTAATAACAAAGGCATATCAGTTTTATTTCGGTTGTAAACTAGGTGATCAAAACAAACAGTGGGCACCCCACATCTGCTGTAATACATGTGCTTCAAGTCTGAGGAGCTGGTTGAATGGCAAAAAACGGTCTATGCGCTTTGCTGTCCCAATGGTTTGGAGAGAGCCTACAAATCATATTAATGATTGTTACTTTTGCATGGTACCTTGTGTTGGACAAGCCACAGGTATGTCCAAGAAAAAAAAATCGGTTATTAACTACCCAAACATACCATCTGCGATGAGACCTGCGCCTCACAGTGACGAAAATCCTATTCCAAAACCTCCAGAATCCTACACTTGCGAATCAGAAAAAGAATCAGATCATGGCGATCGAGTGATTCGTCAGGAAGAAGATATGCCATCAACGTCAAGAGATCCTGATTTTATACCGAGCACGTCTAGCAACCAACCGTACAAAATAACACAGTCAGAATTAAATGATCTTGTATCTTTCGGTATGTGTTTTTCGTAAACGCCACAAAGACAGAACCATTTATCAATATGGAGAATAACTTGGTTTTCTGCAATAACATTAACGGCTTACTGACGGCTTTAAATATAAACTATAACCCAGAAGAATGGAGATTGTTTATAGACAGTTCAACATTGAGTTTAAAGGCAGTGTTATTGCATACTGGAAATATTTTACCATCTCTTCTTGTAGGGTATGCAGTTCACATGAAAGAATCATATGACAATATGAAGTACCTATTGACAGGCATAAAATACGATGAGCACCAATGGCATATTTATAGCGATTTGAAAGTTGTTGCATTTTTACTTGGGCTGCAGCTAGGCTACACAAAGTTTTGCTGTTTTTTGTGTGAATGGGACAGTCGGGCAAAGGCACTTCATTACACCAGACAAAACTGGCCTGTTCGTCAATTCCTAGAGCCAGGTCAAAAAAATGTACAGCATATGCCATTAGTAGATTCGAAAAAAATTTTATTACCACCACTGCATATCAAGTTGGGCCTAATGAAAAACTTTGTCAAGGCATTAGATAGAGATGGGTCAGCTTTTCAATACCTGTGAATTTGTAAGCTGTTACACCAATTGCCACCATAGCAAGGCATAATAAAATTTGTAAATTTTGACAACTTTGCAAATCGAAAACAAGTCCTTTTTTTGGTACAGCAAGACGTATAAATTGGTTTATAGTGAAATGCCGAAATTAGCGCAATGAAACAACCACACAATTATAAGTACATATTTTAAAAAAAATCTTGCTAAAATAATTGACATTTGTAGAAGTGGCAACAGTTTAACTAGAAAGGTGTCAATTTTTTCTGAAAAAATTAATCGTTGTACGAGCCCCTTCCCACTTCAGTTGGCCCACTTCAAGATATGCCTTTATTATTTACTTCTAAAACAATTTATTTTCTCAAAAACATTTTAGATACAATCTAGTCGTAAAAAATACATATTTGAAATCACTTGGACCTATAACTAATAGAACATCTGAAAAAATAAACAATGTGCGAATAAATGCGCGAAGTTAACAAAGCAACAATTGAAAAATTACCATTGGGTAACATCACCTTTATTTTTATTACATCTGAAATTCTTTGGGGCATAGTGTTAACCAAGTTTTGGCAAAAATTTGGTGTAAAACAATCCCTTATTTCTTGAAGCTTTTGACTCAGTTCGGTGATTGTACGAGCAGGATGTTGTCGTATAACCTTTTTCATCTCGTACCACAAAGTTTCAATAGGAGACAGATCTGGACTGCTAGAAACCCATTTCAAAAGTGGTACATTATTTTATTCCATCCATTTTATAGCCTTTTTTGAGGTATGGCACGCTGCACCATCTTGCTGAAACACAAAATCTTGGTCGGATGTCAAACATTCTTCCATCACTGGTAAAAGCGATTCTTCTAAAATTGCCAAATATTTGTTTCACTTTTCTCTTCAGACAGTCAACATGGAATGTTTCATTTTTTTGCGAATAACTCTACTGCGACTGTCACCAACACAAACTTCGAATCGGGTCTCATCACTCGATTGTATTGCACACCATTGTTGAGGTGTCCAATGTCTATGTACTTCAGCCCATCTAAGCCGATTTTTCTTTTGCAGTGGAGTTAATAGTGGCTTTTCTTTGGCCTATAAACAGGTTGTGCAACTTTAGGGTTTTTACTTCACTTTTTTTTATAAGTAAACCTTTCCTCTACCCATTTTGAAAACATTAAGTATCCAAAACTATTTTAAACGTATTCTGACAGCTGTGATTAATAAAAACAATTGTCATGGCTTTTATTTTTCACAGCCACCTATGCGTTATAGAGTTATTTTGCATTGAAATGAAAATAGGTTGATATGCTGTAATTGCAACATGTGTTATTTTTATGCTGCAAATTTGATTAGGGAGTGATAAAGTTGCTGTTTTCTACTATATATTATCAAAATATTCATTGTTAATATTTTAAACCTATAAAACCCTGCTACATTTTTATTATTTGTGTTTGGTAAGAAAAAAACTAAGATTTCAATAGTTGGGCCAACTGAAGTGGGAAGTGGCTCGTATATCTTTAAAACCTCGAGACTTTTGAATACATAAAATTTTGTCTAGCAATAGGTCTTGATGTCAATGATATTCCCGTACATCCTGTATATTAGATTTACGTTCAATGTTCAATAATATCATATTCCATAGACCCGTCCAACTCTAACAATGCGTAGTTATCGTATAAACGAAATACCCCAAAATATACCACCGCCCACGTACAAATATCTGCAACATAATGAAATATCCCTTTAGTCAGTAACAAATTTTTGCCAATAATTTATAATCCCAAACAATACATTATGCCCGAGCAGACATCCTTTGTTGCAGCATTGTAACGGTTCATATCACAAAGCGGTGCCAGTGGTTATGGAATAATGCACCTCAACAATAGGAGAACAGCATTGTATATTATAAATAATTATAAATTGGTGGCTTCTAGTTCTAGTCTTGATTTCTTTCAGGTTACACCCATATACAGATGTGATGAGCATATGTTTCCACTTGATGAAGCCAATGAGCAAAAACGTACCTCGCTCGGGTTACCAATCCTTCTATTTCTGCTCCTTTATTGCGGACATGCCTACGATTGTCATTTGTGTTTCAAATGAGTTATCACCGCGGGTCTTAGTTTACATAGGAGAGGTGCTCCGGAATATTAAAGCGCATATCTCCATGTAGGAGCCTCTGATCCGAAAAACGCACTATTTATGCCGCATTCAAATATTATAATGGGATCGAAAAAATAAATCCCACCATTAGCCGTTGGCCATTATACACGCATGAATAAAATGCAAAGCACATACGCGCCAAATAATTAATTAACGATTTACGATTGTTCAAAATGGCTGCAGCCACGGCCAGCCGCGTTTTTTACGACATTACGCCGTCATTTTGGCCGTTACGCGCCCCCATTAAATAATTGAAAATTATGAGCTTTTGTGGAAAATCTCTAAGCTGCTAATCATGAAAACACGAGTCATGTTTGCATATACAGGGTGTTTGGCACGTGCACCGATAAAATTTCTTGGGTAAGTGGGGACGCTATTTGATAATTTTACCGAGATATATTTTTTGTAGTTATCGTTGTTGTGCTGATTTACCTGAAATTGCGCATAGATAAAATTATAGATAATGCAAAATTAATCTTTTACTATTTATTATGCAACTTTAATATAGCTGATTTTTGGTATATCAACTCATTTTGACGAGTCTTAGAAGCAGTTAAAATAAATGAGTCAACTTATAGCAGATATTAGAAATTATTCTTCTATTAAACAATGATAACGAATTAAATCTTCTCACGATTGGGCCATAATTACTACCAGTGATCGCAGTGAAGGTAAGAGTACGTAGAAACTTTGGGGAATCCTTTCATTCCGATACAAAGGAGTCTCGGTGGAAAGATTTCGTATAACAGAGGTGAAAGAAAGTTTACTGAATACATAGAAATAATGTAGGGAAGTCAGGGTTTTTGAATTTTTGGAGTTTGATTCTCTATTAATTGTGTTATATGGATTACTTTCTTGGGTTGCATAAATAAATAAATAAATATTATGCTAATTATGCCACGCTTACAGAGACCGGAACAGGTCAGGACGAAAATAATATGAAAATATGAAGATTTTTTTTTTGGAAATATGAAGAAATATGAACTTTAAAAAAAAAAATATGAAGTTTTTTTTAAACAAATATTAGAGCAAATTGCAAATAATATATTTTTTTAGTAATAATCCCCTACCAAATGGCCGGCTAAGTCAAATTCAGCTTTTTTCAAAATAAATTTTTAACGAAAATACTACCATAGTAAACAGAAAAAAGTGGAACTTGACCTGGATGGGGTATAGCCTACTAAAATATTAATTTATTAGAAACTTGTTTAGGAACAGAAAATGGTACAAAACATTGAACGAAACAGGTATGAACAAAGACTTAAACCTAAACAAATCAAACATACAGTTTATTCTTTTCTCGATCTCTTAGCAAAAAAGTTTGTTATTAAACTTTTTTGCCTCGTGCCTATTTGGTTTTGAATTTGGGTCACCTCTTTTTCCTTATTCTGTAGTTCTTTTTTTGATGTTAAAAATCCCTCAATCAATGCTTCAGCAATTTTGGCTTCTGCAAGGCCACCCTTTTTTAATGCGCCTTTAAGTCTGTCTGAGGCTTCATTTATAAGTTTATCTGATACCGTGGCTTGTAGCTAAGCATCATTTTTTTTCTTTTTTAGTTCGATTTATAATTGCCTCACCTCCTTTACTTTTATTTGCATCATCTCGTTTTAATCTTTCTTCTTGCAATAACTTCTTTAAAGCATTTTCATCATTTTTTTGTTGTTTCTTCTTTTTCTTTCTTCTTCTAAACTCATATTATAATTTTTGTAAGCAACTCGTGCCATTGCAATTAAATTTTTCCTAATGAGCACAAGTTCTGGCTTATTGTCATAAATTTTTAATGCATCGCAAATAATGAGCCGTGAATTTAGCATTTTTCCTTTCATATTTGTTCTTGGCTCACACATTGCTTGATTAGACAAAGAGAACCCTCTTTCAACTTCGGCGCTTCCATGGTTAAAACTTGACGCTGTCTTAAATAAAGTTTGAACTGCCTGCATGATTCGTTTTTTCAAAATAGTAGTTCCAATATTCTTCTACTCTAACATTTCCTTCTTGAGGCTCTTCCTCTAACTGTAGCAATTTCCATTCGTCAACTACACAATCCAACATTAGATCTAGCGGAAGGCTATTTAAAAGATTAGTTAAATCTTTAACCGTTGAGTCATATTTTCTACTGCTAGGATTAAGACATCTTAAATATTTAACATTTCTATTTAACAGGTAATTAAGTAGGATCCGGCGGCCAAATAATGTTTCTGCACATTATGCAAAAATACTATTTTATCCTTTTCTGGAACTGCTAATAACTCTTTTTGTAAATCTTTTTCAAAATTCAAATTCTGTGATGACATTAAATTATTTTTTTCAAAAGGATTAATATTTGAAGGCATTGATTTAAAAGCTTTAATTACGTCTTGCTTGCAAATCTTGATGGATATCGAAATAACAATGTCTTTCAATGCGGAAATATTTTGTAAATAAACTTATACTCGACAGCAAAAAGAGCATTTCATATTTTAATGTTTTTTGCTTAAGGAAAACGCAAATGGTACTGTAACCAGAACTTTTCATTTGATAGTCTGTCTTGAGGGGTATAAACTTAAGAAAGTACCCATTAATAGCCTCCCATTGTGTCAAAATCCTTTCAATAGCAGGACCTAAAGTTAGCCATCCGTTACTAACATGATTTAAGAATTTGTGATCTGGAACACTCTTGTTTCGTTGTATCGCATTATAGTCCTCGCACCTTGAAGGCCATCTATCAAAAAAATGATATATAGCTATAATTAAATTACAGCAATCTCTTTGAGACCCTTCAAAGAACTTTTGTGAAAAGTGTGGATGGTACATGACCCCATATCCATTAGCGCCTTACCTCGAATACTCAAAATATACTCATTGAGAAGGCGTAATGTCTTTTTATTAACGTTTGGACCATCACTAGTGATGTAGAGAAGTTTTGCTAATGACAAGTTGGCATTATATATTGCTCTTAAAATTGCACTTATAAAATCTTCTGCCATTGCATGGCCCATATAAAAGCTTTCAAAATGAAATGATACTATTTGGTCTGCTTTTTTTGACCAAAACTTTATTCTTATTTGCAACTCTTTCTTTCCAGCATTATTGGTCGTCTCATCATATTGAAGTGAATAATAAGATTATCTGGCTTCTTCAAGCATTTCATTTCTGAAATGGGGACCTAGCGCATCTGTAATAAGATAACTTATTTTTTTCGGACTTAAGGAAAATTGATCTGGTACAGCACCTTCAGCTGGAAACATTTTCTTAAACAAACTAGCTATCCCACATACTGAATCTGCCGAAAAGCTTGATGCTACAACTTTAAGGGCCCTCATTAGCTCGGCTTTAGCTGCTGCATCTTTACTATTTTTTAGAGTAAGCACTGAACTATCTGCTTTCTCCGAATCTTGTATGTTTTGCGAAGAAAGCTTCCCATGTAATACCTAAAGCAAGTACCTATTTGATAGCAACCAAAAATAATTCCGAAACTAAAATTTTTCCCATTTTTGGTTACTAAACTTGATTCTTCTGTTACGTGGAGCGTAAAAATACAACACTAAAATATGTAATTTTAAACTATGTAGTCATCACTATAAACCATATATAAACAAGGTGTACAATGATGACCATTTCCTGAAAAAAATGTTGCTTACACAGCCAAAAAATCGGCCGGAGCAACGTAAAATTCCCTCAGTTGATCTTCATTGGGGAAAAAAATGAAAAATATGAAGATTTTTCTAAAAATATGAAGTTTAATGAAACTTGAAAAAAATTGAAGAAATATGAATCTGTTCCGGACCCTGCGCTTACAAGTACGCTACTGATTTTCAAAAAACTTCCAGGTGAGCCTGTTACCGGGAGAGACCTTTCAGTCATGCCAACAGAGAATTCCTTCATATTTTTTAATTAATGTAATTTCTGACTCGTGTATATACTGACGCGGGTAAAGTATCGCAATTTATATTCAGGTTGTTTTTCTTTTTATTCGTGACGGACCCGGAAAAATTACAGAAGTGACGCTGTCTGGGCGGCTGCCTGTCTTTCTCTATTTTTTCATGCGCAACGCGGCATAATTGGATTTTTTTAAGGAGGTAATTTGGCAGAAAACATGTTGAACTATAAATTGTTAAACGTAAAGCTAGCTACTATATAGCTCTTCGATACAATGTTGCTCGTCTATGAACAATGTGAATAATGATTGCCATATACTTGCAAGCAAATGCTTCATAAAAACCAGTAAAACTTCATGTCTGACATATTGGAGGTTCGTGGGTAATCATATTTTCATGCTTCTGAATAACAGTATTTTGCTTGTTTGAAGTTCCAGTTTACGCACTTGTAGCCACGTGCTGCACATATACGGTTATCCAATATTCAAAATATCATCTGAAGATGACGTATTGATGTCACATGTGAAAATGACAGTAAAGTGCAGGTGCAAGACTTTATAGCAAATCAAGTCAACAAAAAAAGAAGGCGCGATAAACAGATATTAGAATTATATGGCAGTGTTATGGGGCAGTTACTAACTAATCAAGCAACGTGGTGCAAACTACCGAGATCATGCAAGAAGCAAGTCATCTTTGACATGAATGTATCTTAGAAGTTATATAGACGTTAAGGTATTCTTAAAACGTAAACCCTGTTGATGATGCAACTAATTCACAAGTGCCACACAGCTGCGCTTTATAAATATATACAACGCAATAAAAACAGAAACTTTGCGGATTCCGCGCTGTTCCAGATTCCACTTTTACACTCCCCGGTCTTTAATGAGAGCCAAAAGGTATATGGAACGCTAGCAATACGGTCACTCAGTATTCCTATGATGTCTCCTTGTCGTTTAATACATTCTGTTCTGTCTTCGTTCCTAGGTATTACAAGGTAGTCAATCCTCTCGTTGCCGCAGCATTTCCCATTACCTATAATACTTGTAATACCAGACGGCTTCTTTAAAAAATATTTATACATTGTATCGAACTGATACAGAGCAAAGCAACGTCTACCACTGCAAAACAGTGAATATCAACTATAGGTTGAGACTGCATAGATCTTCGCAAATTGTGGACCCAGTCACCATGTGACCCCATTCTAGCTGTGTTATAGATGTGGTCGGCTGTCAAGAATAAAGCCGACAATAATTGTGTACAAATTCCGCAAGAAGGCATGTCAATACAATGTCTTGGAAACGCTAACACAGGCATTCTATAAATAGTGACCAAATACAATTCAAATATACTAAGTGACATATAAATCCGAACACCCAGTGTAAATGGTTTTATTTTAATAAAAGTTGGTGAATGTATTTATCTTACTGTATATAACATGTGAAAAAGTTTTCAGCCTTATCAGTTGGACATTCCAGTTTTCATACTGCTTTTTTTTAATTCACTAACGCTCTAAAAATGAATATTTCAGCCGCAGTAAAGCATCAACGTTGGCGGATTTTGGTTCTTGACATCCTTTACGATCGGTTACGATGCCTAGAGTACGGAGACCTGTACGATTTCGTCAACCTAGTGAGTTTGATAGAGTGGGACTTCGGGAAGCTGGACTTTCTTTTCGAGCAATTGCAGTTAGAGTGCAAACAAGTGTAGACACTGTGGTTAGGTGTTGTCAGGCGTGGCTTCGAGAAGGCCGTACGCAAAGAGCAAGGGGCACTGGACGCCGCCGTAGAACAACAGACCGTGAAGATCGCCGCCTAAGATTATTGGCCTTAACAGACCGTTTCTCCACTACCAGGTCCATTGCAAATGAATGGTTTGCAAAATACAGAAGACCTATTGGCATGCGAAGTGTTTACCGACGAATGAGAAGTTTTGGCTTGTTTTCATACCGGCCACACTGGATCCTCCCTTTAACTCGAGAACACCGACGTAATCGCCTTGAGTGATGCAGACAACGGTCACTCTGGGATCAGGAACGGAACAGTATTGTCTTTAGTGACGAGTCTCGATTTTGTTTAGGCATGCACGATGGTCGTGCCAGAGTTAGAAGGCGACGTGGTGAAAGGAGGAATCCACAGTTTTTTGTTGAAAGACATGTTCATCACACTGTTGGAGTTATGGTTTGGGGTGCTATAGTTTATGGTTCCAGGTCACCTTTAATCTTCATCAGAGGTAACATGAACGCGCAGCGTTATATCCACGAAGTTCTAGAACCCCATCTTTCACCCTATCTTGACACCCTGGCAGATCCAACTTTCCAACAAGATAATGCCCGACCACATGTTGCAAGAGTCACAATAGACTTCTTTCAACATAATGATGTCACATTGTTACCACGGCCACCAAGATCTCCCGACTTATCCCCAATTGAGCACGTGTGGGATATGATGGGTAGGAGATTGCTCAATTTGTAACGTCCTCCTCAGACTCTAGAAGCACTTCGAGAGGAGTTGGTGGTTGCCTGGAATGAGATACCACAGGAGGACATTGACCACCTGATCAGAAGCATGCCTAGGCGCGTTGGAGAATGCGTAGCACATCAGGGTGCATCCACACATTATTAAAGGTCAAAGGGCTTTAAAGTGCAATCATTTTGAAATTTTTATCATTTACTTATTATGCTTCATTAAGTACTTATACAAAATTTTATTAAAATAAAACCATTTAAACTGGGTGTTCGGATTTATATGTCACTTAGTAATATGTCCGAATATCGAAAGTTTTTCCTCCAGTGACTTCGCTCCTCGTTGTCTGTAAACCTGGACGATAGCGTTCTCAAAAGACCTGTAGCGCAAAGATGGAGTTTATTGAATCTAAAAAAGTTGCTGCCGGGTTTTAATTAAAAGTTATCATCTTTGTTGGAGGAATTGTAATGAGATATTTTTTCTACAATAACTCACTTTTTTAATCAGCGGATGGAAAGGGTTGTCGGCACGGTGTGGATATAATTAATTTTCATCTCACGTTGATGTTAGGTAAGAAATATTTTTTCGGGATAAATGGAACCGTCCATTTAGAGATACGAAGGGTGGGAAGATCAGTAATGAGAGTTTTTACTCATTTTAATACACAGAGTGGTTCATATATATATATCTGTTTTTGCTCCTCATGAATAGTGTATTTGCTGTGTTTTTTCGTGTGTATAGGGCATTCGTTCTTAGATGTACTGAAAGAACGATTTTTATGTTTTCGTGTTTTTGCTCTTAGTTTTCCCGGCCACTGGACCACTTTGAAACCTAGACAATAACAAACTTTCAGATATACTCTGCTCAGGGTATGCACCGTCAACTTTGAACGATAAAAATCTTAGACACTTTCTCTGAATATGCTCAATGTAGCAGTTGTAAATTGGGTTCCAAATTAACGGTGCATATTCCAATTTCGATCTGACACGACATTATACGAAATAAGTTTGAGAACTTCTGGTTGATTATTCCGCTCTGGAGTATCGTTTCTCCGGAGAAAACCTCAGTCCAGCGTCCGCCAACCAGCATCCTTCTACGTCAAGGCTATTTGTTATCCCCACGTGAAAGCGAACGAAAGAGGAAATAAAAGGAAAAGCAATTGCCGAGAATTCGCTTAAAAATGATGAATTAATCAAGGATACTGTTTTGAGGGAAAGTCTTTGGGGATATGTGCACGTTAATGTCTCGTATGTGTTCATATATTATACCTCGGGGCGCAATTATTATTTAG
The DNA here is from genome assembly GCA_963669975.1 of Acanthoscelides obtectus. Classification (NCBI taxonomy): domain Eukaryota; kingdom Metazoa; phylum Arthropoda; class Insecta; order Coleoptera; family Chrysomelidae; genus Acanthoscelides; species Acanthoscelides obtectus. The sequence goes on along the minus strand of CAVLJG010000001.1, from coordinate 7,926,339 downwards.
GTTATTCTTGTTTGTTGTGTTGTGTGGATTTTTTTTATTTCCAGGTATAGATACAAGTTCGTACTTTCTACTTAGAACTTATTCGATGAAAACTGTGCAACAATTCGATAAAATAGCGTATGTCCTAAAGGTTTTGGCTCAAAATTCGATGGCTTTAATTTTAACAAACACAAAATAATATCGCATTTGGAAACAAAAAATTGTTTACTTACTTTATTCTGAAGTTTTTGCTTCCAAATGTATAAATTGGAAATAAGAAAATATATCTACAAGTTGGTTGGGTGGGTAATCAAAGCTGAAATCTATCGCATATTCCAGAATGAAAACATGTCACGCATTTATCGAACAATAACGGAGTACGAGCAGGGAATAAATATACTAAGTGACATATAAATCCGAACACCCAGTTTAAATGGTTTTATTTTAATAAAACTTTGTATAAGTACTTAATGAAGCATAATAAGTAAATGATAAAAATTTCAAGATGATTGCACTGCTTTAAAGCCCTTTGACCTTTAATAATGTGTGGATGCACCCTGATGTGCTACGCATTCTCCAACGCGCCTAGGCATGCTTCTGATCAGGTGGTCAATATCCTCCTGTGGTATCTCATTCCAGGCAACCACCAACTCCTCTCGAAGTGCTTCTAGAGTCTGAGGAGGACGTTGCAAATTGAACAATCTCCTACCCATCATATCCCACACGTGCTCAATTGGGGATAAGTCGGGAGATCTTGGTGGCCATAGTAACAATGTGACATGATTATGTTGAAATAAGTCTATTGTGACTCTTGCAACATGTGGTCGGGCATTATCTTGTTGGAAAGTTGGATCTGCCAGGGTGTCAAGATAGGGTAAAAGATGGGGTTCTAGAACTTCGTGGATATAACGCTGCGCGTTCATATTACCTCTGATGAAGATTAAAGGTGACCTGGAACCATAAGCTATAGCACCTCAAACAATAACTCCAACAGTGTGATGAACATGTCTTTCAACAAAAAACTGTGGATTCCTCCTTTCACCACGTCGCCTTCTAACCCTGGCGCGACCATCGTGCATGCCTAAACAAAATCGAGACTCGTCACTAAAGACGATACTGTTCCATTCCTGATCCCAGAGTGACCGTTGTCTGCACCACTCAAGGCGATTACGTCGGTGTTCTCGAGTTAAAGGGAGGACCCAGTGTGGCCGGTATGAAAACAAGCCAAAACTTCTCAACTAGCCTTCTATGACATATCCGGGATTCCAAAACTTGTTACGCCAATTTCAGACCCGCAAAGTGCATTCATCCGTACGCCCAACGCTCTAAATATTTATAGGATTAGGATACGCCCAACCGCAGCAGGCAATAGACAGGTGCCGTTTGCTCTCTAATCCCTTTCCGTGTCCAAATCCTGCCGGAGCCGGAGAAAAGCCGGGCGCGTAGCCGCTCCGGATCCCGGAATATCCAAATCTGCCAAATCGACTGTTTCGCCGCTCTGTAACGGCGTACGGTATCCTCGAAAATTCTAATTAAAACAAGCGCTAAAATCAAATTATAAACACTGCAATGGTCTAGATAAGCCCGGAGAAGGTTACGGCCAAGCGAGCTTCTGCTTTGCTACTTCAGCTGCTGATAGTAGTTAGCCGGGGAATTTCATAACTGATCCAGTTAGCAACTAATAATTTTGGAAACAGTTTTAGCTTTCGATATTTAAATGATGATGTGAGTGTCCAGTGTTAAAATCACCAATCTATTGTATGCAGGGTGTATGACAAATTCTGGAACCACACGATAATAATGGTAGGAAAAAACTAAGCCCCGCGACTGATAGGAGTTTTCCCCAACTATTCAATGGTGACCTTGGATTTGACCTTAACACTTACATTCAAGGTCATGTAAAGGTGGAGTCGTTTTTTACGTGGAACTCGTAAATGAAAGATCGGAGACTACTGACACATTGCTACCATGATTTTCCCTGGATATCCAATGATGACCTTGGATCTGAACTTGACAATGACCTTCAAGGTCATTTGACGGTCAACTCCATTGTTAATGGGCTTCTGTACTTTTGGCCGCGCAAATGGAGAAAATTGAAGATTTCATGTTCGAATATATCCTGGACCATTATTGGATCTTGTCCTTGGACAAGGGCAAGCACAAATTTACCTTAGTTTCTTGATAGTTCGGAAAACTGTGTAATCCCCAGATAAACTGACTTCACTGGTCTTACAGAATTGTTCCCTGGCTACGAAAATCGTCTTGACCTTCACATGACCTTGGACCTGAACTTGACAATAACCTTCAAGGTGATTTGACGGTCAACTCCATTTTTTAATGGACTTCTGTACTTTTGACCGCGCAAATGGAGAAAAGGGAAGATTTTATGTTCGAATATATCCTTGACCATTATTGGAACTTGTCCTTGGACAAGGCCAAGCACAAGTTTACCTTGGTTTCTTGATAGTTCGGAAAACTGTGTAATCCACCGATAAACTGACTTCACTGGTCTTTCAGAATTGTTCCCTGGCTACGAAAATCGTCTTGACCTTCACATGAGCTTGGATCTGAACTTGACAATAACCTTCAAGGTCATTTGACGGTCAACTCCATTTTTTAATGGGCTTCTGTACTTTTGACCGCACAAATAGAGAAAAGGGAAGATTTTATGTTCGAATATATTCTTGACCATTATTGGAACTTGTCCTTGGACAAAGCCAAGCACAAGTTTACCTTGGCTTCTTGATAGTTCGGAAAACTGTGTAATCCACCAATAAACTGATTTCACTAGTCTTTCAGAATTGTTCCCTGGCTACGAAAATCGTCTTGACCTTCACCTGACCTTGGATCTGAACTTGACAATAACCTTCAAGGTCATTTGACGTTCAACTCCATTGTTAATAGGCTTCTGTACTTTTGACCGCGCAAATGGAGAAAAGGGAAGATTTTATGTTCGAATATATCCTTGACCATTATTGGAACTTGTCCTTGGACAAGGCCAAGCACAAGTTTACCTTAGTTTCTTGATAATTCAGAAAACTGTGTAATCCACCGATAAACTGACTTCACTGGTCTTTCAGAATTGTTCCCTGGCTACGAAAATCGTCTTGACCTTCACATGAGCTTGGATCTGAACTTGACAATAACCTTCAAGGTCATTTGACGGTCAACTCCATTTTTTAATGGGCTTCTGTACTTTTGACCGCACAAATAGAGAAAAGGGAAGATTTTATGTTCGAATATATTCTTGACCATTATTGGAACTTGTCCTTGGAGAAGGTCAAGCACAAATTTACCTTAGTTTCTTGATAATTCAGAAAACTGTGTAATCCCCAGATAAACTGACTTCACTGGTCTTTCAGAATTGTTCCCTGGCTACAAAAATCGTCTTGACCTTCACATGACCTTGGAGGTCATCATGGTCTAAGGTCACCATTAAGTTTCCCCATACGACTACCGGTTTAAAAATTATATCACAGTACCGGGGTTTGACTTTGACCATGACAAGGTCATTTGGCGGTCAAGTCGATTTTTTATGTGGAACCCGTGAATGAAAGAGCGGAGACTACCGACTAATTATTTTCATGATTTTCCCTGGACATCTGATTGTCACCTTGGATCTGATCTTGACCATGACCTTCAAGGTCATTTACAGGTCGACCCTATTTTAATAGAACTCTATATTTTTCGCCGCGGAAATGGACAAAAGAAAGATTTTATGTTCGAATATATCCTTGATCATTATTGGAACTTGATCTTGGACTTGACCATCAAGGCCAATCACAAGTTCGTTGATAATTCATAAAACTTCATTATCTCCAGATAAACTGACTGCACGGTTCTTTCAGAATTGTTCCCTGGCTACCTTGAAAGTCATCATGGTTAAGGTCAGATCCAAGGTCACCATTGTATATCCGAATAAAAATCACGAAAATAATATCTTTGTAAGTTTCCCTATACGACTACCGGTTTAAAAATTATATCACCGTACCGGGGCTTGACTTTGACCATGGCAAGGTCATTTGGAGGTCAAGTCGATTTTTATGTGGAACCCGTGATTGAAAGAGCGGAGACTACCGACACATTATTTTCATGATTTTCCCTGGATATCCAGTGGTGACCTTGGATCTCATCTTGACCATGACCTTCAAGGACATTTAAAGGTCAACTCTTTTTTAATAGAACTCTATACTTTTGGCCGCGGTAATGGACAAAAGGAAGATTCTATGTTCTAATATTATCCTTGACCATTATTGGAACTTGACCTTGGACTTGACCATCATGGCCAAGCACAAGTTCGTTAATAATTCAGAAAACTTTATTATCTCCAGATAAACTGACTGCATGGTTCTTTCAGAATTGTTTCCTGGCTACCTTGAAAGTCATCAAGGTTAAGGTCAGATCCAAGGTCACCATTGTAGATCCGAAAAAAATCATCAAAATGGTGTCGTTGTAGTTTCCCTATACTATACTACTGCTTTTCAAATTTTATCACCGTACCTATTTGACTTTGAGCATGACCTCCTAAGGTCAAAATTTATGTATGGTCAAGACCATATTTGAACGGAAAATTTTTTGCGTTTTCTGTTTACGGTCTCAAAAATTAGGGATTTCACTTAAAAACTCTACTTAACCTTCAAATGACCTTGAGGGTCAAGGTTAAATCTAAGGTCACCATTGGATACCTGGAAAAACTATCAATTTTTTCAATAGCATTGTTAGTTCACAAATTATCGTGAGGTTACAGAACCTTTCAGACACCTTGTTTATGACAGCGATTCAAATCTGTCAGTACCAACGAATTTGATTAGATTGGGAATAATCAAGCCTGCATGTTTACAATGCTCTGTTTGTTGCCGAAATTGCGTAATTCCAGTGCATACTTTTGACTCATTTGACTACCAATGACTGCCAATGCCTACCAAAGTGACAGCGTTGTATTAACGCAATAATATAATACTTACCGGTGAAAACATCTGCTTCCATTAGGATTGGCCACTCTTTGCAAATTATGTACGAAGTATCATGTAGGCGTGAGAAGAAAACATGTTTTTAGTTTTTTTATTGAAATTGCAAAATCTGGGTACTTAGGCCATGTCTTCACGGCTGCTCCAGCAAATAAAAAAACACAAAGTGCGGAGTATTTTCTATTGCTCCTGAAATCAAGTGTCACTATACTAATAGGCTCTAACGCAGTTTGCAGATGAAACGTGTTGATGAGATGAGGACATTTCGAGACTCATTCCGTCCGTACCCTATGTCCCGGCAACCTTTCCCGTCAATCCTCATTACCCGAATGAAAATGTCTGCAAATTGCGCCTCGTAAATACAAACGATGCGCGAGACATCCTCGGAGTGACTTAACGCGAGTGGTGCTTTTACTCTTCAGTTAATTATAAACAAACACTATCCTTCTGCGTCGTACAGCGCTAATGTTCACATCTCGTAGGTGTTTATTTCATTACAGTAATTGTTTTATGACGTATAGGCTCTTTACGGCTTTGTCCAAAAAAGCATGAAAGCTATTCCACTGTCGTTAGTAGCGTCTTATATGGGAGTCTGTTACTCAACAATAAAAGCTTTGTAAGAGCTTTACGGTTCTAATTGTAGAGCGGCAGAGAGCTTTTAGTCGAAAGCCACGTGTACCTACCGGGAAACAGATTGGCAACCACTCAAAGTAATTTATCTGAACTTAACCTGACACCATATGATAAATGCTAACATCCTAACCCAACGTATTACTTTTAAGAAAGCCTATAGATACTGAATTTTCCAGTTTAAGGTTTGATAGCCATTTGTTGTTCCCGCTTGCTGCCCAATGGAAAGACCAGACACAAAACATATGGAAAAAATATTTCTGGCCTTCCAGAACAAAAGTGTCTATGAGACCAAAGCGATCCAACGATTAGTTTCGGAAGAAAAGGCGGATAGTTTTCCTGATTTGCAAAAATGATGAATGTGCATATGAGACCATGCACTCTGAGAATCATTGTACTAAAAGAAATATTTCTTTAACACCTTGTGGTAAGGTGTTGAGAAGTGTCACGTTGATCGTGTCGTTATAAGGTCAGCTTCACAGCAAGTTGATTTCCAGGAAACTTAAGCGACAGGTAGCTTTTCAAGAGCACAGGAAGTCGTTGTTGCTTCCTTGTCTTTGATTATGACAGTAAGACCGTAAGAATTTCCTCTAAATCTAAGAAGTATTTTCCAAGTTATAGTTGGACCAGCGAGAGACAGACAAACAGACAGACTGCAATACATTGTACTGAAGGTCACCGACGTGACCGAAACGAAAAAAATCATTATGCTTTGATTGGTGAGACAAACACGGAGGATTATCGACATGAAAACCGTAGAACGATACACCCATATAAATGTCACAACTTGATCCAAACAGTCCTTTAGGTGGCATGTTTCTATCATGGTGACGAACACAAAGTGCAAGTACTGTATTAAATCTTTTTTGTTTTGGATACCAGCATTACCTAATTATTTGCATGAATGTCTGAGACAGTAAGAAAATGAAAAACGAGATGTTAAAGATAATGAATCCAACGTACAATTTCCTCGAAATGCAACATTTATGTCGCGTATATACACACCGAAACTATTACATGACATACGATGACGTTTTTATTGCTCAGTATGCTTGAAGCTGTCTAATGAACTCCCGGAGTATAATTAAAGCAGCAATAGCAGCTTCACCCGTACAATACGTGCAATATAAAGTTTATAGACAGCAGACTCTCACAATCACTCACATATTAAACTTTGAGCACGTATCATCTAGATGCTTGTTCGACATGTAGTACACGCTCGCGATTATATTTACTTTGCCATGTGGAGAAACAAAATATAGATACGAATGAGGAACATACGAATAGAACGTCGTTAAAGAAATTCCACTTTATGCAATAGTATGAGAAAAAAATACCCATTCTCAAGAGAAAGTCCCTTTTAGGGATAAAAATAACACTTCTTTAAAATTCGATAATTTGAGTTATAGCCAACGTTCGAAAAATTTGTGATCAAAGACATGCAAAGAAAAATGTGCATGATCAAACATTGCGAATCGTACACAGCCTCAAACTTTACTAAAAAGATCTGACTTTCTCTGCTCACGCTGTATGAGCAAATAAATAAAAGAAATGTATCGGTCGATCATAAAATGAATTCCAAACAAACACGAACGCAAAACAAGCAGGTTCGCAAACATCCTGTACACCGCAATATTTCTACCTGCAACCCACTGCTCGGATGCTTCGTGAAACCCGGTACGCCTCAAACTCGGGAAGTCGGGACATATTACAGATGTTGCTCGTTCGTTTCGCATCGATGCAACTTTACACAAAAAGCGACGTCTGCATCCACGTGCTGCGGACATATTTACTTGCCAGGAAATGTCTGTTACCGCTCGCCTGGTGAGGTAACCCTTATTGCCAGAGATGCGTCATGAAGGTAGGGGAGATCAACGAGAAAATATCATTCGTTCACTCAAATTAGAATGGAGAAAATCACCCATGTTTTTCTTGCCAATCAAACCGCATGTGTTTAAGGTTCTTTTTTATTGTATATGTTTTGGCCCTAATTGACACTTAAATACAGGGTGTCCGCAAAGTTGGGGTTTCCTTTACACGACGTGTAGATCTTGAAAACATAAGCAATTTTTCTTAGTACCATATACACCAATGTCTTAAGGGAACCGAGATAAAGGGCTCTGCAACATCAAAAATATCTGAATACCGTCCTGTAGCCGCGACCCGCCGCGATATCCCCGACTGGTACAAGGTCTCAACCCGACGGCAGATCTGGGTTGGGGTCAGTGTGTCAGGTTAGTATGCAACCTTCAACCGACGGTAACGGTCACGCATGTAGAGGTAATCGCGTAGATGAGAATCGCTCAACAAGCACTAGAGACGTGGCTAGAGAAGTGCAAGTATCAAAAACTAAAGTGTGGCAAACGCTGCGTGAAGAGAGGTTGTATCCGTTTCACGTCCAACGTGTACAAGCCCTTCACCTGACGATTTTCCAGCAAGAGTGCGGTTTTGTGAGTGGTTGTTGCACCAACATGACAATAATCCGGACTTTTTGAAGTGCATGTTGGTGACAGACGAATCTACGTTCACTCGTAATGGGGTGAATAACTTTCGCAACACTCATGTTTGGTCATTTTCAACAAACATTTTCGGTGAATGTTTGGGCTGGATGTTTGGGCTGGACGGGATGCAATACCTAGACTTTTCACGCAACATTTTGCCTTCCTTGTTAGAAGATGTGCCATTAAGTGTAAGACAATCAATGTGGTTTCTGCGTCTGCTCGGTAGCGCATCAGCTAGATTTCATTTTCTGTTGGAGCGGTATGATTTCGGGCAGAGACGTACTTAGCCCTTCTCGTCAACTGGAGAGTGAGTACTTTTTCCTTTATTTTTTTTACTTGGTCGCCCTCGTTTCACTACACATTACCTTTGTTATTTCAAGGATAGTTGTTTCTGAAAAGGAAAACCCCAACTTTGCGGACGCCCTGTCTATTTGTATCTTACTACCATGCCCAGGACTAAAACGTTTTATAATTTTAGAAATTCGGTCTAGAGCCGGCGGCTCGTTCAATTCTAATCCAAGTTGTCCATATGGCCGACTATCAGTACATATTGCAGTACTTTCTGCGAGCTGATCGCATGAGGTCGCTGAGAATAATAATATCGGTCCTGAGACCCTAAATATATATCCTTTTGTCTTCCAAACGACAATAAAATAACTCCATCTCCATAAAAATATCATTCGAGGGCGTGTTTCTTCCGCACATGCATATATTCCCGAAGCGAAATAGGGCGTCAGCTCGTATCTCACGTCTATCTGTTCTCAGACACGGCTAACAACAGATATATGCTTCGCACGGAGACATTATACATCCTGTATATAAATACGTCTCCCATAACTTGTTCAGAACTTTTAAATACCGCGTTATCAGCAGTTGTATTACCGCAATAAACTTCTAATAGGTATCGGAATTGACATGGCACACGCAACAGAAGAATATGGATTTATAGAGGGGATATTTTCCGCGTACAGTGTGGGACAAAGCAGGACAAGATGATTCGGTACGGTTTCTACTTCCTTGCGGCGCAGTTGAGGCAATTTCAGAAGCTTGAAAATATTTTACAAGTTTTTCTTTTCGCCGTTTCAGTAGTGACTGTTTTTGACGACGGACCGGTTCCCAGATCCAGTAACTTGCATTCTTAGTACCCTGTACATCTACGGAAAGAATCCGTCGATTTTCTTTATGGCTCTATTTTTCGGATATATCGCTCACGCATAGCTACGTTGCGTGAATTTTTTCAGGAACGTTTGATTTATACCATCCTGGCTGGGGCTCGTAAAACTTGTGTATATAGCGCAACACAATAGCCCATAAACTGTCTAAACCCTGTTTAGATCATTCTTATAACAGATAATGCGTTCGTTTTACATACATTATGCAAGAGTCTGTAACATGTCTTCGGGGAAATATTTTTAAAGTATTCATCTAAAATATACGACTGCATAATTATATAGGAGAAGAAATTGGAAAATTGCAAAAGTCTGTCCGGTGTTCAAGAGTGGGGATAAGTCCAATAGATAACTACAGGGCAATTTCTAGATTACAACAACTACAAATCTATTTAGCATTCCATGTTGACTGTCTAAAGAGAAAAGTGACATTTCCAGCATCCCTTATGGTCTGGGGCAGTATGTCATCAAAAGGAGTAGGAAAAGTTCATTTTATTGATGGAAATGTGGATACAAACAAATAGAAAAAATTTTAGAAGAATCGCTTTTACAAGTGATGGAAGAATGTTTGACATCCGGCCAAGATTTTGTGTTTCAGCAAGATGGTGCAGCGTGCCATACCTCAAAAAGGCTATAAAATGGATGGAAGAAAATAATGTACCACTTTTGAAATGGGTTTCTAGCAGTCCAGATCTGTCACCTATTGAAACTTTGTGGCCCGAGATGAAAAAGGTTCTCACGACAACATCCGGCTCGTACAATCACCGAACTGAGACAAAAGCTTCGAGAAATATGGGATTGTTTTACACCAAATTTTTGCCAAAGCTTGGTTAACACTATGCCCCAAAGAATTTCAGCCGTAATAAAAAATAAAGGTGATGTTACCCAATGGTAATCTTTCAATTGTTGTTTTGTTAACTTCGCGCATTTATTCGCGCATTGTTTATTTGTTTAGACGTTCTATTAGTTATAGGTCTAAGTGATTTCAAATATGTATTTTTTACGACTAGAGTGTATCTAAAATGTTTTTGAGAAAATAAATTATTTTAGAAGTAAATATTTTGGTCATGTTTACAAATCTTGAAGTGGGCCAACTGAACTGAAGCCAGGCATGTTTGTTTGTAGGGAGTTATTCAATCGTAAGCAATTTGTTATCTATAATGTCTTCGAATCTAAAACCTACATAACACCTTCCGGAGTCCCTCAAGGCTACAACCTGGGAGCATTATTGTTTCTAATTTTTATTAGGGACATCTGTGCGTCAATAGAATGTGAACGCCTGTAATTTAATAGAAAGTTGTTTTTGATTATCCGTATTCTATTCACATTGGTCCAGAAGTCTTTCCATGGTAAAGGGGTAACTATCTTTTTTCGCAATCGTAAAAAGAGACTTTGAAGTTGAGTCATTAATTTTCAGATTATGATTGTAAAAGGAATATAAACCAAAATATGTGTGTAAAAATAAAAAAAAAGTAAAAAAAAAATTTTTACCTTGTTTTATAAAGTATCCTCCCAACAAGTATTTCAGTGCGGACCTGTATTTGATCGTGAGGTCTTGGAGCACCGGCATGCCGTCCATATGTGACGTCTTAAGTCACCTGATTCACGAACCCGATGTACTACATTAACAAAGGCACGAGGAGTTGGTTGCACTCGATTGGGAAACCGATCCGCATAAACATGTGCCATTTTTTATTTCGTTTGAGCCACGCAACAGACACCACTATTCACTACCGACTGACACTGACTGTATACAACTGAATGAAATAATTGTAAAAACATCGTTCCAAATTCTTTCGCTTTTTTGTTTCCGATGCGATGAACCGATAAGGCGGATTATATCCGTTGTCGCCAAACACGAGCACATATTATTATTGAGACAGGGCGGTACTCAAACTTCCAAAGGGCTATAACTTTGTTACTTTAATTTTACCAGAAAAATGGTAAAGGAAAAAAACATTTCTTTTGATCAGATCTACTCACTGTTAAAATAAATGACTCAACTTCGAAGTCACCCTGTATAGTAGATATGTAAATAGTATCAACCTTTGTTTGTATAGGACCACCTCTTTCTACCACAAAGCTTTATGGGATTATGAATAAAGCTATTAATGAAGTAATTTCCACGTGCTAGTTTTCTTACTCTAACACCAGTGAGCAAATAAGAAAATCCCTGGAAACTTTCTTCGCGTTATGAAGTTACTGTGGGATAATATGGAAGCTTTTTCCGGGCAATTGCTGTGATTTCGAACATTATAGTTTTTCTCTACGACTTAAAGTTAAACCTTTAAACGAGTATCCTGTGTACATGGACAATAATGGTTTTAATATTCTTGGAGGAAAAAACAGATAATGAGGTGATTCCGGAATTATTACATATGATGCCTAGATGAAAATCTAAACTCCCCTAATAACTTCACACTGTGGTTTTCTCAATTTTTTTTCAGTAAAAACTATTTTTTGTATATATACTAAGTGACATATAAATCCGAACACCCAGTTTAAATGGTTTTATTTTAATAAAATTTTGTATAAGTACTTAATGAATGTCCTCCTGTGGTATCTCATTCCAGGCAACCACCAACTCCTATCGAAGTGCTTCTAGAGTCTGAGGAGGACGTTGCAAATTGAGCAATTTCCTACCCATCATATCCCACACGTGCTCAATTGGGGATAAGTCGGGAGATCTTGGTGGCCATGGTAACAATGTGACATCATTATGTTGAAAGAAGTCTATTGTGACTCTTGCAACATGTGGTCGGGCATTATCTTGTTGGAAAGTTGGATCTGCCAAGGTGTCAAGATAGGGTAAAAGATGGGGTTCTAGAACTTCGTGGATATAACGCTGTGCGTTCATGTTACCTCTGATGAAGATTAAAGGTGACCTGGAACCATAAGCTATAGCACCCCAAACCATAACTGCAACAGTGTGATGAACATGTCTTTCAACAAAAAACTGTGGATTCCTCCTTTCACCACGTCGCCTTCTAACCCTGGCACGAGTATCGTGCATGCCTAAACAAAATCGAGACTCGTCACTAAAGACAATACTGTTCCATTCCTGATCCCAGAGTGACCGTTGTCTGCACCACTCAAGGCGATTACGTCGGTGTTCTAGAGTTAAAGGGAGGACCCAGTGTGGCCGGTATGAAAACAAGCCAAAACTTCTCATTCGTCGGTAAACACTTCGCATGCCAATAGGTCTTTCGTCTTTCGGACCTGGTAGTGGAGAAACGGTCCCTTAAGGCCAATAATCTTAGGCGGCGATCTTCACGGTCTGTTGTTCTACGGCGGCGTCCAGTGCCCCTTGCTCTTTGCGTACGGCCTTCTCGAAGCCATGCCTGACAACACCTAACCACACTGTCTACACTTCTTTGCACTCTAACTGCAATTGCCCGAAAAGAAAGTCCAGCTTCCCGAAGTCCCACTATACGGCCCCTATCAAACTCACTAAGTTGACGAAATCGTACAGGTCTCCGTACTCTAGGCATCGTAACCGATCGTAAAGGATGTCAAGAACCAAAATCCGCCAACGTTGATTCTTTACTGCGGCTGAAATATTCATTTTTAGAGCGTTAGTGAAATAAAAAAAAGCAGTATAAAAACCGGAATGTCCAACTGATAAGGCTGAAAATTTTTTCACTTGTTATTTACAGTAAGATAAATACATTCACCAACTTTTATTAAAATAAAACCATTTAAACTGGGTGTTCGGATTCATATGTCACTTAGTATACAATGACACATGATCACATACTGAATGTTGTTTGAATTGTTCGATCTCCAAAAATTGGACCACCATGTTTTGCACGTAAAACGAAGTCTAGTTCATTTCATGCATCCTGCATAGAATAATTTGAAAATAAAATGTTATATATACCACTTTTCTTAGAATTCCGTGTACAGAATGCATCCTCAGAAAATAGGTACTGTAAGTTTCATGGTCTGGTTCTCGAGTTAATTAGATGGATTCCCATAATAATTCTTTTGGTCTTGGAAGCTTCTAGTAAAATGTGCCGGATAACATGGTCACTCCTGCATTCGTGTAGTCTGATAAAAAACCACTTAATTAAAAAATAGAACCAATTTCAAGCTATGATGCTTTAGTAGATCAAAGAAACTTTTTAATCCTATTTTTGAACTGCTTAAGGTAAGTCTAACTCAAAAAAACCTGATACCCAAGGGACAAAGGAGCGATCGTATCGGCCAGCTCTGGATGTACGAAGTTCGACACGGTTACGATGGTTTGATTGTGTGTGTAGATTTATTTAGCATTAATGCTACAATATCAATGTCACGAAGTATATCACATAATATTTCATGTAGTAAAGTCTGCATATTTTTATACAAAATTTCGCTACTATACAAACAATATATTCATAGTACTTTTCAAATTCTAATTTACATATGCCCGAATATTTAAACAGTTCTTTTGACTCAATTTTTTCATGATTCATCGTATTTTCATCTAAACATTTCCCTATAAGCATATATTCTATTTTTCCTTATACAAGAGAAAATATGACAAAATAATCAACTGCAAAAAACCGAATACTGCTTACGGCGATCCAGAATGAGCATGTGACTTATGACGTCGTGTGTGGGGATGATTCTGGAGTACCCGTATAGGGGGAAAAGAGCAGCTCAATCTGTCAAGTGTGCATGAAGAGGGGTCGATTCCTCGGGATCTGCTAATTTTCGACGTCGACATCGCCGTGGGAATCCTCACAGAAAACAAATCGGCTCGAGAGCGATAATGAATACCCTGAACAGGGGCTCGTCGCCGGGGCCGTGGGATAAAACATTTTTTACATATTTCACTTGATCTGAATGAGTCAACGTTTAACTTTCCACAAAAGTAATGGAACTGTCCCGTATGTTTATAGGTATGGTGTTTTTGAAAAACGTTAAGGTTATATCTAAAAATACCTTTGAATAATGATGCCCTTGCATTTGACTTTGATCCTTACCTTCAAGGTTATTTCATGGTCCACTTTTTTTTTAACGGAAAACCGCCTTTTTGACAGCCGCAGTCAAACGAAGGAAAGATTCTACGTTTGAACATGTATTGAAGTATTATAATCTAAGCTCAAGGTCAAATAAAGGCCAAATGTGTGGAAAATTCCTAGAAGTTTAGCATGATTCTTAAATAACTTTTAACATTGATTCCAATGGCGACCTTGGAGTCAACCTTGAACCTCACTTTCAAACCCAGTTAAATGTCAACTTTTTTTTGAACTGTGAACCCTCTTTTTGACACCGGCGATGGAAAATTGTACGTCCTGATACGTGTACTGTTACGACCTTGATCAAGGTCAAATCCAAGGTCAATGTTGAAATAATTATTGAAAGTTACTAAGGGTCTAAGATTAATATTTTCCATCAATAATCCTATTGATATTCTGGAAATGTTTACTGGCTTCACATACCTGACCTTGACCTTGATCTTAGATTTTAATAATTACTGAGACGTAGGATTTCGATTGTCGGTGTCAAAAAGGGGGCCTTCCATTTAAAAACAGAAGTTCCCGTGGAATCACATTGAAGGCGAGGCGAAATAAAATTCAAGATCACCATTGAACTCCTTGCCGGAAGATAGTAATGAATAATAATAATAATAATAAAAAAAAAACAAAGTAATCCTGTCAATTTTGTTACAACCAGTATAATCTTTTTTCCTGCATTTTCCTATGGCGGAGCTAGAATACACTCATAGCTCTTGAGACTGGTCCTTTTCAAAATTTTGTCTCTCCTCTTTCCAAAAAAAAAAATACTGGGTCACCTTTGATTTAGCTATGCACGCTTATGTCAAGGATGTACGCGTATGTAAAATGAAGTAATTCGGCAAAATGAATAATAATCGGTAAAGTTAGATGAATAGGCTCGGAGAGGGGTGCGAGCAGGTACCTACCCGTGCACGTGGGGGATATTTGTGTCGCTGCGTTGGTAATTTATGCCAGAGGGTGAGGATTGTATTGTTTACCTCCATTTGCTTCTTGGAGAGTCATCTGTTTTGTCTTTATCTACATGCTTCATCTACGCTTGTCGTCACATAGTAATAATTATTAGGAATTTCGTAAAATAAACTGGTACATATTTACCTCATTAACCCTCTACAGCGCCAATCAGGAGTGTTCTGCCAGGCGCAGCACTGATCCCAAGTCACAATTGTGACATGCTTGGTCGAGACGCCTTTTCGATCAATTTTATGGTATGTACTTTCTTTCTTATAAGCACACCATTAGAGGGGACGCGCTGTTTTGACTTACGTTTTTAGCACCGTTTGTTCAGGGTGATGATCCGGATGATTGAAAAACTCGAGGATACTTTTTACAATGTATTAAAAGCAAACTCAATCGTTTACACGAACAAACGCAATCACCGTAGAACACAATTCTACGACAGAAGCGGTCCACCAAGGGACACACAAACCATCAATATACGCAGATGAGTCTCCAACATTGTTTGATTACAAATTAATATAACAGTCATATAGTTATATAGCTTATTTTGGATGACATGGGGGGTACGGGAGTCCAGTTATCGGTAGTTATTTACTTTTTTACAAGAATGGCAACCCTCACATTGTCTTTGGTTGAAAACGAAACGCATTTTCGGGGATTCCCGCAAATAATGCATACGTTTAGTGAACAACAATACCTAAAAATCTCATATGAAGAGTTCTGTCGTTCCTGCCAACATTTTGGATTGAATCCCAAAAGACACGTTTTCTCATTCTTTGTTGTCGAACAAAAAGTTTTCTCACAAAAATTGGTGTACCCAGACTTTACAATTATATCGCAAACCAGGGGTATTTTCTTCTAATATGATTAGACTATGTTGAGAAATGTTACCTAAGCAAGCAAGTATAACTTGCTTCTGATAATGTGATCTTTGACGGGAAATTGTACAAATTGACAAAATATCTCCAGTGTGGTTAGCTTCTAGGACGCAGATACTATGGTTCTAATAATAATTCCTGCGTTCCTGTGACATGGTGAGATTCGGTAAGATATGCATTTTGCAAAGTCAATACAGCATATCTTGCAACCTCTACCAGACCGCCTTATAAATAGTGGAAAGGCCTTTTCGAACAATTACCTAAAACCCGTCTGGTACACGAAGTGACTTACGTCGGGGTGCGCGGTTTCTGTTCTTAACCGCTCCTTACTAATTGTTCGCTTCATTATTCAGAAGACTCCGTACGCCACTTTATTGCAGCCAGGCAGTAAATTAGAAGGGAGACGATTTAGAGGGCATATTTTAATGAGCATCGGAGAATAAAACGTCCTGATCCTCTCCGTAACCATAAAAAAGATACTTGAAATAAAATCGACACGGATACTGGAAAATGAGTTCAAAAGTTGGTAGACGTGACCTTAACAGCTGATCAGTATCATAGCAAAACGGGGAAGAACATTTTTTTAATACAAAAGATAGTGAAAATGACATACTGACATTGGCGTGGCATTTAGGTGAAGCTGAGAAAAATTATTCATGTAGAGTGAAAACTGTAATCTATTCTATTATCATTTGTCATTCATAAAAATTAAGTTTTATAAAAAAACAGATTTAAGCATCTGATACTCGTTTTACAGTGACAATAAATGGCCAAATTTCAAAAGTATAAAACAGGAGTTTGACGTCAAATAAATCCATGAAGTTCTTCGTGGATTTCCTCAAAAACTTGTTCTATTTTTTGCCAAATTGGACGTAAAATTGGAGCCAACCTTTTTTTCATTTCAATTATAATAATAACAATAACACGTCTTTATTGGGCAAAGTTTAGCATAAGCCTACCACTTAAAAATGTCCATCCAAAAAAATATATATGCCAACCACCAAAATGCAGCGTTTCAACATAAAAAAATAAATTAATTGAGTAAAACATAGGTAAATCAAGATTGGATAAAATTATAACATTATACATGCATATTGATGCATATATACTAAGTGACATATAAATCCGAACACCCAGTTTAAATGGTTTTATTTTAATAAAACTTGGTGAATGTATTTATCTTACTGTAAATAACAAGTGAAAAAATGTTCAGCCTTATCAGTTGGACATTCCGGTTTTTATATTGCTTTTTTTTAATTCACTAACGCTCTAAAAATGAATATTTCAGCCGCAGTAAAGAATCAACGTTGGCGGATTTTGTTTCTTGACATCCTTTACGATCGGTTACGATGCCTAGAGTACGGAGACCTGTACGATTTCGTCAACTTAGTGAGTTTGATAGAGGCCGTATAGTGGGACTTCGGGAAGCTGGACTTTCTTTTCGGGCAATTGCAGTTAGAGTGCAAAGAAGTGTAGACATTGTGGTTAGGTGTTGTCAGGCATGGCTTCGAGAAGGCCGTACGCAAAGAGCAAGGGGCACTGGACGCCGCCGTAGAACAACAGACCGTGAAGATCGCCGCCTAAGATTATTGGCCTTAAGGGACCGTTTTTCCACTACCAGGTCCATTGCAAATGAATGGTTCGCAGAACACGGAAGACCTATTGGCATGCGAAGTGTTTACCGACGAATGAGAAGTTTTGGCTTGTTTTCATACCGGCAACACTGGGTCCTCCATTTAACTCGAGAACACCGACGTAATCGCCTTGAGTGGTGCAGACAACGGTCACTCTGGGGTCAGGAATGGAACAGTATTGTCTTTAGTGACGAGCCTCGATTTTGTTTAGGCATGCACGATGGTCGTGCCAGGGTTAGAAGGCGACGTGGTGAAAGGAGGAATCCACAGTTTTTTGTTGAAAGACATGTTCATCACACTGTTGGACTTATGGTTTAGGGTGCTATAGC
Source organism: Acanthoscelides obtectus (assembly GCA_963669975.1). NCBI lineage: Eukaryota > Metazoa > Arthropoda > Insecta > Coleoptera > Chrysomelidae > Acanthoscelides > Acanthoscelides obtectus. The sequence goes on along the minus strand of CAVLJG010000001.1, from coordinate 7,908,289 downwards.
TTATGGTTCCAGGTCACCTTTAATCTTCATCAGAGGCAACATGCACGCGCAGCGTTATATCCACGAAGTTCTAGAACCTCATCTTTTACCCTATCTTGACACCCTGGCAGAACCAACTTTCCAACAAGATAATGCCCGACCACATGTTGCAAGAGTCACAATAGTCTTCTTTCAACATAATGATGTCACATTGTTACCATGGCCACCAAGATCTCCCGACTTATCCCCAATTGAGCACGTGTGGGATATGATGGGTAGGAGATTGCTCAATTTGCAACGTCCTCCTCAGACTCTAGAAGCACTTCGAGAGGAAGAGGAGTTGGTGGTTGCCTGGAATGAGATACCACAGGAGGACATTGACCACCTGATCAGAAGCATGCCTAGGCGCGTTGGAGAATGCGTAGCACATCAGGGTGCATCCACATCATTTTGAAATTTTTATCATTTACTTATTATGCTTCATTAAGTACTTATACAAAATTTTATTAAAATAAAACCATTTAAACTGGGTGTTCGGATTTATATGTCACTTAGTATATTATAAGCAGAAGAGATAAATTTATGTAAATGATTGCTCGAAAATTATTTTTATTAAATAGATTTTGAGATTCTTGAAATTTAAAATTTTAGTATCAGAGGGTAAAGCACTGTACATGATAGTAGCATTATAAGTAAAACATTTAGTAAAAAATGAAGTTCGGTGAGGAGCAATTGTTATTGTATCAATATAGCGAATATATATGTATTGAATAACTTTTTGATTCAAGTATAGAACTTTGATAGAACTACAGTATTCAACATTATGGTTTCTGTTTATGAGATTCACCTCAAACCCAAACCACAATAGACATAAAAGCTGAAAATGTTTATGGCAAGAGTTTGTTGTGTATGTCAGGATGACCTTGAAGAAATCTATCTTCAAAACTACTGAACTGAAGTACATTAATTTTATATCATTATAAAGGGAATTGAAAGACCTTTAAAATAAGGTATCACTCGACCCCTTTTCCATATAAGATTTTGGGAGTGGTGTCACCCCCGCTTAGGGGGCTGCCAACGTGATTTTTTGCCAAACGTGTGTCCCCCTCGAAAACAAAATCGACGGGTCTGGGCGTTTTTCAAAAAAAAAACTGAGCTGCCAGTAAATGCGTCTATTTCGTTTTCGATGCGACACAAAGGTAGAAAATAAATAGAATAAAAAATTCATTTTTATAAACAAGCTTTTATTTAGCTGTTATTGAAGTGATAGTTCATATTATTAACGGCTGAATGAAAGCTCGTTTTTAAAAATGTATGTATGTTTTATCGTATCTATTGAAATTGCGTAGAATGTTTGAACTCAGTAGTAGTAAAAATAAATCACTTAGATTTTTAAAATCGTTCTTTTGGCAACGTCTCAGACTCTGGGAAGACACTCGATGTAGCTCAAGTTTGCCTTTCGCCTAACAGGCATCCCTTCCCAGGCATATTTTCTACCTTACTACGCACGAATTTCCGAATGACGTACAAAGGAAATCCATTATCCGGAGGAGCGGATCCTCTCGAGTAGACCCAACGAGGGGGTTCGTGAAGATCCTTCCGAAGTGGTATTAATTACGCAAATTATATCATAAACTCCCTAATAAGTAGACAAACTTTGACGTGTCCCGAGAAACGGGATCTTCCTCTGTCGACATCCCTAATGAGTGGTCCTCGAAAAGGAATCTGCTGGAAAGTTAACACGGGCGTATCGTCAAAGCACTAAATGTGCTTTTCATGGAAAAGTAACTACTAGTATTTGGAGAAAGAATGCACTTTGATGTACATTTAAGTCATGTTTGTCAATTTGATTTTGTGGAATCATCAGCAAGAAGTAAATACTTAGAGTTAGAACTACAATCTTTAAATAGTTGATGTACAGCAAAAAGTGAGTTGGCCCAAGTACAGAGCCCTGAGGTACTCCATACCTTATCAACTGTTTATTTAAAAGATTCTCACCTTTTATACTTAATTCACATGTGATAACAGTCAAAGGCTTTGATTAAGTCGTAGAAAACTGCATTTGTTAGTTCACCTTCCCCAAAGCCCCTGTTAACATATTCTGCAAAATCCGTTATTGCAGAGGTTGTAGACTGTTTCGATAGACTTCCGATTAATTCAGGGAAAATGAAGCTTCATATATTTATACAAGAGGTCAATAAAATTGTTGTATAGCTTGGCCAAAAAAAATTGACCACTTACGAGAGTGCAGCCCGAAATTTTGGGAATTTTACGAATTTGCGTCTAGACATTGTGTTTGACAGTGGATTTTCCAAATTCGTGTTGTTACCCCTTTCGCAAGTCCATGGGCATGGACGTTGGGCGGCGCTAAAAGGGGAGGCAGAACCTTCTAATTACGAATGTAATAAGTTGGAAGCCTTATGAAAACACGGAAATGAGAAGAGTAAATCTCTCAAGGTTTCGGCAAGATTTCATTAAGTCGCCGGCGAGTGTTTTAACCGAACGGCGCGGCGGCGTGATATAAAAGAGGCTAATTGAAATTATAATTATATGCTCTTCGACCACGTCGAAGTGGACCCGCGGGACTTCTCGGATTCGATGGAATTTTCTCATTTGTGCATTTTATGTCGTCGTTAAAACGGCGAATTTGGTAAATGTGCAATTTCGGTCGACATTCATGGTGATTACTTTCAGGCGTAAATACGACTTTGCAAGATATGCAACGGATGGTGGTTATGATCGAATTATCATAACCTATACCTCGATTCTGTCAGGTGGTCCTTGTTTTTACAAACGCTAATATCAGAGAAGATGGTAAGGTGTGATGTTTTATACATGTCTAATGGGTGATAAATATACTAAGTGACATATAAATCCGAATACCCAGTTTAAATGGTTTTATTTTAATAAAATTTTGTAGTACTTAATGAAGCTAATAAGTAAATGATAAAAATTACAAAATGCTGCTTTAAAGCCCTTTGACCTTTAATAATGTGTGGATGCACCCTGATGTGCTACGCAGGTAGAAAACCGACCAAAGTCCGAAATAACGGCGTGGATTTTTATTTCCAGGATAACTTTACATTATCAGATGAACAATTATTCCTTTCGCTACCAGAAATTTATTTTATTTTTGGATCATTCTAAAAAGAAGCTCATTGGTAACGGTTATATAACGTTTACCGTTTACCAGTTGTACACAATTTAAGATCTAAGAAAAGTGACGACTATAAATGTCCTTAAAACCTGGTGAAAATAACCAAGTGCATGTCCTAGGCGCTGTGATTTTGACTATTTATCCTTGTACCAATATAGAATACAGAAACAAATATACTAAGTGACATATAAATCCGGACAGCCAGTTTAAATGGTTTTATTTTAATAAAATTTTGTATAAGTACTTAATGAAGCATAATAAGTAAATGATAAAAATTTCAAAACGATTGCACTGCTTTAAAGCACTTTGACCTTTAATAATGTGTGGATGCACCCTGATGTGCTACGCATTCTCCAACGCGCCTAGGCATGCTTCTGATCAGGTGGTCAATGTCGTCCTGTGGTATCTCATTCCAGGCAACCACCAACTCCTCTAGAAGTGCTTCTAGAGTCTGAGGAGGACGTTGCAAATTGAGCAATCTCCTACCCATCATATCCCAAACGTGCTCAATTGGGGATAAGTTGGGAGATCTTGGTGGCCATGGTAACAATGTGACATCATTATGTTGAAAGAAGTTTATTGTGACTCTTGCAACATGTGGTCGGGCATTATCTTGTTGGAAAGTTGGATCTGCCAGGGTGTCAAGATAGGGTAAAAGATGGGGTTCTAGAACTTCGTGGATATAACGCTGCACGTTCATGTTACCTCTGATGAAGATTAAAGGTGACCTGGAACCATAAGCTATAGCACCCCAAACCATAACTCCAACAGTGTGATGAACATGTCTTTCAACAAAAAACTGTGGATTCCTCCTTTCACCACGTCGCCTTCTAACCCTGGCACGACCATCGTGCATGCCTAAACAAAATCGAGACTCGTCACTAAAGACGATACTGTTCCATTCCTGATCCTAGAGTGACCGTTGTCTGCACCACTCAAGGCGATTACGTCGGTGTTCTCGAGTTAAAGGGAGGACCCAGTGTGGCCGGTATGAAAACAAGCCAAAACTTCTCATTCGTCGGTAAACACTTCGCATGCCAATAGGTCTTCCGTGTTCTGCAAACCATTCATTTGCAATGGACCTGGTAGTGGAGAAACGGTTCCTTAAGGCCAATAATCTTAGGCGCAGATCTTCACGGTCTTTGCGTCCAGTGCCCCTTGCTCTTTGCGTACGGCCTTCTCGAAGCCATGCCTGACAACACCTAACCACAGTGTCTACACTTCTTTGCACTCTAACTGCAATTGCCCGAAAAGAAAGTCCAGCTTCCCGAAGTCCCACTATACGGCCCCTATCAAACTCACTAAGTTGACGAAATCGTACAGGTCTCCGTACTCTAGGCATCGTAACCGATCGTAAAGGATGTCAAGAACCAAAATCCGCCAACATTGATTCTTTACTGCGGCTGAAATATTCATTTTTAGAGCGTTAGCGAATTAAAAAAAAAGCAGTATTAAAACCGGAATGTCCAACTGATAAGGCTGGAAATTTTTTCACTTGTTATTTACAGTAAGATAAATACATTCACCAACTTTTATTAAAATAAAACCATTGAAACTGGGTGTTCTGATTTATATGTCACTTAGTATATTTTCTAGATTATCTAATTTCGCACCTTTCAATCCATTTCTTATCTCAACGGTGACAGTTGAATTTAAAACACTCGGTATAGAGCGCTTTGCACAACGACTTCATACATTTCCAAACGTCTACCGTTTTCACTCATTATGTGTTTCCAGACATATTGTACAAAGTGCACAATGAAACGTCGAGCTATTGTATCTAACAGTGTAAATCCTAGCGTACACGTAAACCTTTGTTTATTCGCTCCGCGTCCCTTGTCCAGATTGCTCTCGCCGAGCTGACCAAACTATGGGGCTATTAAATAAATGTTTGGAATTGTCCGGCGGTGACGTAGCGAGCAGCCAGGACTCCTCCTTCAGGAATTCCATTTAGAGCGACTTACAACCGCGATAAGCGCCGTTCGGTCTGAAACCGGCGTTTGTGTTTCGGTTATTTAGCATTTCGCAGACAACTGCTGCACTACTCGGATGAAACCGCAACCCGCATCCCGCCGCAGTGCATTTCCGCGATTTTCTAGCCAGAGACGCAGTTTAGCGGGGAACAGTTTTCCAATTTCCTCCTGCTCCCCTAATTTTGTAGTCAGAAGTTTCGGTGGAATACTGTGTTTTGGAAGCACCAAGCTGTACGAGATTGTACCCAAGCAGTGATAACCTTCAGGTCTCTTGTCAGAGAAAGTGATGTCATTTGAAAAGATGTGGATTGGATTGATCGTGATCGATATGTGAAAGGAACGATGTCGGAGCCAAGATCGATCCCTGGAGAACACCCGCGTTGACGTTCTGGCATGAAGAGGAGAACCTGTCAATTACGGTGGATATCTTGCTACCAAAGATAAAGTCAGCCACCGAACTACTGTTCTGGGAGGTCATAGGGTGGAAGTTTGCATAATCAGAAGCTCCCGGTTAATGCACATCTTAGAACCAATTTCACCAACATGGGAATTTATATTCTAAAGTATATTCAGATGAGAGATAGACCGGATGTAAACAAAAGGTTCGGGTGATTTTCACGCTAACGCCGCCGTCTCGACGTAAAACAGGAGCCCTCATTGGTCAATTCGCAATTAAATGCCTATGCCGAGCGGCAGAGCAGTCGTATCAAGGCAGAGTCACATTCAGGTTCAGACGTGTTACGTATGTCGTGTGCATCATTGCAATTTGATATTTCTTTGGACGTTTCCGTTTGTTATCTTATTAAGTTGTTGAGTTTGTCGTTGTTATTGTTATACCTTGTTATTGATTGTTATTGTTATCAACTGCCAACCTAGGAAACGCTCTAAAAAAAGACACCTGAGTGCAGAAATGAAAGAGGTCATTTTGAACATATATATAAGATCGAGCGCGAGGAGAACGAGGCATCAACCATCAAAGAAATTGTTGTGAAGGTTTCTCACAAAGTTGGGGTGTGTCGCGCATCAGTGTTTAATGTGTTAAGACAATACAAAAAAAATCACACCTTTTCTGAGCCAATGACCAGTAAACATCGCAAAAGTATTGTTAAATCATTGGATGAAGCTGATAAGCATGCGATTAGGAGGAAAGTGCACGAATTCTTCTTTAGGAATGAAATACCTACTATAGATAAAGTACTGCAGGAGGTAAATGGAGATACAACGTTGCCAAATTTCAAACGATCAACTTTCCATGCGTTACTGAAGCATTTAAATTTCAAATGGAAAAAACGGGGTCGTAATAGTTTACTACTGGATAGAGAAGAAATTGTGCTATGGAGGAGGGATTATTTAACAAAAATTGGGAAATATAGAAATCAAAACAGGAAGATTTATTACCTTGATGAAACGTGGGTAAACGCAGGACACACTACAAGTAAAGTATGGGTTGATGATTCTGTAACTACATCCAGGAGGGCCTTTCTAGATGGACTGTCCACCGGATTAAAAAATCCAGCAAGTAAATACGAGTAATAGACAACAATCGGATGTTTTTCAAACCTTGGGAACAAGGTTCTAAACATTAATTCCAGGGGGCAGATAAAACATATTACAAGTAACAAAACTTTTATAACTTTCGATAAAATGCGTGGATGTTTTATTGTCATTTTCATTTGTTAGAACTTTTTTAAGCCATGTTTTTATGTGTTTTCGATATTTCAATAATTTTTTAATATAATCTTAAAATATGTCGAATATTATAAACTTAAAAAAAGTTACTAAGTTTTACATTGTGTACCGTTCCTAATATTTAATATCATTTTAATTCATACTTTAAGCTTTGTAAAGTTATAATTTGTTAATATTAATATTTGCGCGTATTTCAGGTTCCTGATCATTCATTTTTTAGAGGTTTATAACTTTAAATTAAATTGTGAAGCGCTGAGTAATCATACGACGTTCAATATTCTTTCTTTCAATATGACTAAATAAGCCCAATTATAGCAATCTGATATTCATGTCTCAATGTTTTTTCGCTGAATATGATGAAAACATTTGAAAAAGGTTCGCTTATTGAAATAAATCTACACCAGTTAGTACTTCGATTTCCAGGTAAAGGGAAAGGGCTCATTATCTGCCATATTGGCAGTGAGGATGGATTTGTTGTTGACGGTCTGTGGTGCTTTGAGTCTAAGAAAACTGGAGATTACCACGAAGAAATGAATGGCGAATCGTTTGAACAGTGGTTTTCAAAAATTTTACCGAACTTAGAGGAAAACGCAGTAATTGTGTTGGATAATGCGCCTTATCATTCTCGAAGAATGGAGAAGGTCCCAACAACGGCTTCAAGGAAAGTTGATGTTCAAAATTGGCTCCGCTCGAAAAATATCAACTTTGAAGAAGCAATGCTGAAAGTACAATTATTAAGAATTGTCAAGGATCACAAAGCGGAATATCAAAAATACGCCATTGACGAAATGGCAGCAAGTCAAAATAAAACTGTGCTCCGATTACCTCCATACCATTGCGAGCTCAATCCCATTGAGTTCATATGGGCAGAGGTTAAAAATTATATAGCTAAGCACAATACAACTTTTAAATTTTGTGACCTCAAAGGACTTTTCAAAGAAGCACTAGAATTAATAACAGCGCAAAAATGGGAAAACTGTATTAAGCACGTGAAAGACAAAGTTGAAAAGAGAATGTGGGAACTGGACAATATTTTAGAGGAACCAGTCGAGCCATTCATTATTGACGTTGGTGCTTCAGGCAGTAGCAATGATGAAAGCTCATCAAGCTCATCTTTCCAATAAAAGATGTCGTTCATCAAATTCGGTAAGTTATAAGTAATTATAAAGCTACTGTATTTTTTAATTAATGATTGACATTTTTGAACCCATTTTGGCAAAACCTATTCAAGAATCTACTTTTTGACAATGTTCAACCATGCACATTTTTTTACGTTTTGAACGTTTTAATTTGGTTACATATTTACCTAGAAATCAAAAAATATACTAATCAATATTCTAAAAGCAATTTTAAGAGATATACGATTATTTTTAATTTAGGCTAATTTAAACGCCATTTTGAGATTGTATTCGACTGTATTTCACCAAACATCAGACGGCATCCGAAGCTGGAAATCGAAGCGAAAATTTTGAAACCCTTATGTATATTTACATCATTCTTTAATTCTTACCCCACCCCCACATGATCCTATATCCATCACCAATCGTATACACGTCGAATTGTGCTAATTTACTACAAAGTTACGCAAAGCAGCATCTACTATCTAAAATATGTACTGCGTGACTCTTAATACGTCCCTGCCGAATGTTACAGCGTTCGATGATCACGTGGTCTTGTTTATGTCCGGTCTATCTCTTATCTGAATATACTGTAAATTCTTTGCATATCCGTTCATATTAGTCAATATTTCATTTGAAGCTTTTATTTGTCATATATGGGATGTTTAGATCCACGAAAAGTATCGTTACGTATCGATTCTTATCGTTTTAGGAAGTATCGATACACTAAAATATTGGAATAAAATTATCGATATCCAGCGGAAGGAAACAAAGAAAATTATATAAACATGAATAAAAAATCAACAATAGTAATTAAAAGATGAATTTTATTCAAAAATCAAACATTTAAATTTTGACTGAATGATATGTAATTTCTTAATATTCAATAAGTATGTGATGACAAGCTGTCATCTCATACTTTGACAATATTTTATTTCCAACATTTCATAGCTATCGGTTGCGGAAATTTGTTGATTGGTGAAATTGGCCCTACATGACCTTATTTATTACAAAAGGCAGAGCTATAGGCCGTTGTACGGATGGGTCTTAGATCCTTTTTTGGGATGAGTAGGACATGAGCAAATTTCCCGATTCGTACTGTGTCTGGAAGAAACACGAAAGAACTGGAACGAATTCCGGTGACATACCGGCATTTCCATCTCTAAAATGCATCAGGAAAGCTTAATATGGCAACATTAGGTATTGGAAAGAACTCCGCATTGGACTTGTTTCCATAGTTACCTTCGTGAGGGGACCCACAATAAGTACCAACTTGTCACCCATACGAAATGTTCCGGGTCATAAGACCCGCAATCACCTACGCACGCGCGACTTAGTGTTTTCTTGCCAAGACGCGCATGCAGAGACTGCAAGTCCTGCAAAAAAGAACCCTACGCACAATTACTAACGCTCCTTGGTACGTGTCAAATGAGACTATTCAGATAGATCTTGATATCCCATATCTAAGGGATTACGTAGAACAACAGGCTCAGCGGCGTTGTAATTAAGCGGAATAGCACAATAACCCTCTGTCGTGATTCAGTAGACTACACAGTCGAGCAAGTTCGCAAACACTGTGATCAAAATTAATTTGTAAATTCAGTCCAGCCAAAATTATTTCAGTATACAAAACCGATCAAAATTATTTTTATTTTATTTTATCTACAGAATAATTCGAGTAGTCAAAGAAATAATGCTCAAGCTATTTATTTGATCTATTTCTTTCTTCCTTCCTTTCTTTCCTTCTTTCCGTTGTTCCCTAAAACATGTTTGGTATCTGGGTAGCCAGACCTCACAGACTAACAGACCGACGAATAATGACGAATAGCATACGAAATGTTCCGAGCTTGATAGAAATCAATCAGCCACTAAAAATCAACTGCTGTGCTCTAGACAAAAAACGCGTATAGTCAACGCCAAACAAAGTGGCGTGCACGTCATCAAGGTGGGTGTGTTGAAAAATTTACATTGTTGCCAAACTTTTTGTAAAATAATAAAATTTATTATTTACATATCTAGGTTTATAAGCAATATTAACCTCAAATGAGAACAAAAATAATAGTATAATAAAATTATAGATCTGTACTTGCATAATCATTAAGTATGACAATTATTGATCAGATGACACTATGAAACTACCATATTTAATTGATAGCTTAAAGGTACTGAATAAAAATCCAAATGGGGTCCTCCAAATTTTATGCATGGTATTTATTTTACAGAATTCATACAGAAACATGCATTCTAAAATTAGGTAAGCTACTGGTGTAAGCTTTTTCTGTACAATAAAGTTAGTCGGAGTTTCTTTCTTCAGCGCTGTCTGAATCTGAATCTTCATCACTCTCAAAGTTGATTATTAAAGGTTCGATGTCTGGTCGATCAAAAATTCGTTCTCTTTCATACCATTTAAAAATTTCTTGCTCAGTATGTCGAACACTATTTTTCCACATGTCTGGGGTAACCGTTTGTAGAGCCTCGTTCCACATATCCAAACAGTCTTTTTCACTGTTACCATCTCTACCAATATGTCTGTTATAGTAACCTTTTGCTATGCCCCAAATTAACTCAATAGGGTTAAATATACAATGGTAAGGAGGCAGACGAAGAACTTTGTGCCCATGTTGTTCCCACAATTCATCAATCACGTATATTTTAGGTGGTTTGTTTATAAAAAAGCAGTTATTTTAAGAATAGGAATAAACAAAAGAAATATAAACTGTCGACCAAAATATATATAATTAAGAAGCATTATGTACCGAGCAACAATACTCAATAGCTCTGTTTTAAACATTCTGTTTAAAAATGGTATGTTTTGATTTGTCAACCAGTCTTGGATATTTTTTTTGTCCATGCGTTGTTGGGCACTTTGTTCAATATCATGCTGTGATAAGGGGCGTTATCCAGTATAATCATAGATGGACTCTCCAATTTTTCTAATAACTGATGTTGAAACCATTTCAAAAAATTGTCCTGGTTCATCTCTCCATGGTAATCGCTCAATTTTGTTTTCGAAGAAAATATCGCTTCACTACCCTCAATAAACCCATTTTCATTTCCAGCATGTAATATAATGTATCTAAAATATATTAGTTTTAAATTTTATAGTGCAAATTGTGTAAAAGTACATACCTTTTACCATCTGTTTTAATAGCTTTCACGCTTTTTTGGTTTCCATTTTGCCAAGAGCGACCTATGGTCCCATTTTGAAATATCCAAGTTTCATCGAGGAAGACAAACTGGTATAAGGCCTCAACCTTGGCTTGATTGTATTGCCTTAGAAATTCCACCCTTTTCAAAGCTATACTTGGTAGTTCCATGAGACCTCGTCGCGGATTGTCCTTAAGCCACTTAAATCCAAGATCTCTAAGCAACCGCCTTAAAGACGTGGCACTACCATCAAATAATGCCCTATCTCTTAATCGAGACCATAAAGTTTGTATCGTAACTTGTTCTTCTGAAACCATGTGTAATATGACATTATAATTTAGTTAACAAATTAATGCAAATTTCTGATAAGTTATTATAATAAGATCTTACTTTTGTGATACATATTATAGATCACTTCTCGAATGGCACTTGTATCCAATGTCGCTGTGTTGGTTACACGTTTAATATAACTCCGCTTTTTCTTGGGCGATTCTAAATTTGCATCACTTTTCACACCCTCGGAAATACGACTAACTGTCCTTAAACTAATTTTTAAAGCAGCAGCAACACGCTACAAAAAATGAAATAAAATTTCACTATTATTAATATACATTACATATAATTATTAGTAACCTACCTCTTGAACAGCATTTAAAGGCAACAAAGGCCCGTTGTTGTCCCTTTCTTGCTCAAAGTAGTGCATTAACGAGGCCACGAGTTCCTTACACCGACTATTTAACTGTTTGGGCATCTTTATATACCAAAATTGCCTTTATCTACTCGTAAAATGAATAATTTTGTTTTGAAACAAACAGTTGTTGATTTACAGTATGCGGGGCCAAATGATTTATAAAGATTTGAAATGCCACAAATTGATTCAGTGTCAAAATTAATACAAATGTCAGTTCCCAGTTTAAATAAGTTTCAAGGTGACAATGTGTCAACGCTGCGAAATCGGTTTAGTGCGTTTACATGTCGATAAGTGATTGGAGCGTTTGCAAAACATTTTATTTCGCATAATGCGTCTAAATTTATCAGAAAGCAACTTATGTGATATTTTAATAACAATGTTTATATGACTATTAACCATAATAAGAGAGTATGACCATTTTACATTTTACAATTTATATATCACATTAATATGAAACTGCAATAGAGCAATTGTTTGTGATAGAAACCTAGGCATTAGGTCGGGGAATTTTTATCGTGATGACGTGCACGCCACTTTGTTTGGCGTTGACTATAATCAATTTGCTTCCATAGCTGATCACGGCCAATTATTTCAAAGGCAGGAATAAGTAGCGCTTCCAAGCTTCTCATATAGCTAGTCTTTCGATATTTGTACGTATGGTTACTTTCTTACGTGAATTGAAATAATGTGGGATAAGATCAGGAAGATAAAAATAACGGGTTGATCAACTTTCGCGCCAAAAATTTTGAAAACATAACGGTGGATTTTCCACAAACCTTGCAGTATCATCTTACTGTCCTTCAAGTTTGTTATACGTACATTTGTACAAATCTCCGTTTCATGGACTTGAATGAAAATACGAAAATTCACATAAAATCCCCCCCTCTAAATAATGAAGGGATTTTTATGGAAACAACGTGGTCGATTTCATTCCAACTTTACAATAAAACTTGTTATTATAACAAAAAATGCCATCAAGGAGATTGACTCTGCACTTTCCATAAAACGTCATCGGTTCATTAAGGATTATGTCCAGCACAATCCAGCCATGAATATGTATAACAACATAATTAAAAGAATCAACTTAACCAAGCAGGCCTATACAATTATTCCGCTCATTTAACAACATTGATATGATGATTTATGATAACTATCAGAAACCTCTAAAACGTTATTAAAAGAGACTTGAACTTTGGAAATAGAAAATTTATATCCATCATTTTAATGAAACAATAAATTAATTTTAATGTTTAAAAACTAAGGATTTTATTTGATAATTGATCAGGTGTATTGGCAAGGACATATTTGAACTTAACATCGCCGCAGTTTACGTTTTTGGGATTGAAAATAGATGTTTCTGGTTAAAAATTCATTTGACCTTCAAACGAACTTGATGGTCATAATCAAGGTCATGGATATTCCCAAACAAGAAGTTTCTTGCTGGTTTCACTTCCTTTGTCGAAAATAGGTGGGTTTCAGTTTAAAAAACTGTCGTTACCTTCAAATCATCACATTCAAAGACAATGAATCATAATCTGATATTAAAGAAAGCTCTTGATGATAGGGATGCGATAGTGCAAACATACATAGAGCGTTTTATTTGAGAAAAAGTACGTCTGATCATTTAAAAAAAAACCGAAAAATGGATGAATTAGACTAAATTTGAATATCAGAAAATATTCTCGACACAAAACTTACTGCTCCATCAAATTTTGATTTTTTTTTTTGAAGAAATACCCAATAGGTCAAAAACTAATCATCAAAACGCATAAGTATGTTATATGAATTTTCTTCTTTTAAGAGGATCTATCTTAATATGTAATAAAAAGTGAGGTAGTCCATTTAAAAAAAATCAGTTTTGATATTGGGAATTCATGAATGATTATGGCTGTGATATGATATGAATGTATGCAAATTTTATCAGATCAATTTTTATTTACCTGCTATCTTTGTGTTTTTACAAATCTGACCTGTGAAAGCACCGTAGAGCACTAACACCAATAAATTATTATTACTTGGGACACCTAATATAATAGTGAATATTTCAGAAATACGCCTCCAGATCCCATATATAATAAGCCATAAATTGTTTTCTTTAGGGGATAATACTCCGTCCCCGCGCGGTTGGGACACCCTGTAGATATCTCATTCACGACGCCATTATGTCCAGACCGCTTATGAATCTCCCCAATTGGGCATATTATTCACGTCATAAAAAAGTATTCCTGCTCGAGTCAGCCCAATAGAATTTGCAATAATCCGGGAATAAGGGGACATTCAAAGCAGAAACTGAGCCTCCTAAACGATCTTCCTCTTTTTCTCTGGGATTTTCTCATACATTTTAATTGACGCATTATGAGGAGGAAGCTCGCTTCTCTGAGAGCAGTGTCGAAATGAACAAATTTGTAGACGGAAATGAACGGACGTTATTAAGAATGTCGCATATTTTTCTCTTTATTGATCAAATAAATCCGCACAAAGAGAGCAAAACCATTCAGGTTTTCTGTTCTAGAGGCACATGCGCTTTCATCGGCAGGAAGTTCCTACTAGAAAATAGAGCGTGATCTAATCCCGTGAACGATTTTTGAGTATGCTTTTTTCATATACAGAGTATATATATATATATATATATATATGTATAGATCACTGCTTTGTGAAAGACCTATCCAACAAAATTACTTGTATACCAATAATCCTAGAAAGCGATATTACTGACCACTTCTCCACTATTTTACTGATATCTTCAAATGAAAAACATTCTAACATCCCTACCGTTAATAACAACCAAGAAAATTACAATTTTTTTGTCAACAATTCAAAACTAATATCAAATGTCAAACAAGAATCCTGGGAACAATTATACTCTATAAATAATATAGACAAAGCAACGGGACTGTTCATAGAGAAAATAAAAAAACTAATAGATATTAGTACCAATAAAGTAATAATTAGTCACAAAGAGAAAAGCAGAAATGCCTGGATTACCAAAGGATTAATAACATCGGCAATTGAAAAAGAAAGACTATATAATGTAATGAAACTAACGCCAACTACAGAGAATACCGACTGCTACAACCAATATAAAAATAAATTTATAGAGCTTGTAAGGCAAACCAAACGAAAACATTACCTAAATAAATTGAATAATAACTTAAATGATCCTAAGCGGCTTTGGACAACTATTGATGAGATTACTGGGAAAACAAAAGTTAAAGAGTGTGTCACTGAGTTAAATACAACATCGGGAACAGTATTAAAAAATACTCAACAAATATGCGATGAATTTGTACAATTCTTTACTGACATAGGCGAAAATTTAGCAAGTAATATACAAGCAAATGTACAAAATACTCAGCCTCCAAAAAGATCTTTGAACTCATTTATTTTGGATAAAGTCGAACAATGTGAAGTATACACCACTGTTATGTCCTTAAAAAATCGGAAAAGTCCTGGGTTCGATGGTATTAAAAGCGAGCATTTGAAAATTATAGCCGAGGACATAACAGAACCACTCACTTACCTAATCAACAAATGCTTTGAATCTGGCATATATCCCTCAATTTTAAAAAAAGGTAATATAATACCGATACATAAATCAGGAACAAAAACAGATGTTAACAACTATAGACCAATATCAATAATATCCAGTGTAGCAAAGGTTTTTGAAAAAGTTTTATCTACTAGAATGATTCGATACCTCACAAAATTCAAAATTTTAAGTGAAAATCAATATGGATTTACAGAAGGGAAGGCTACATCGGACGCAATAACTAAAATTGTAAATCAAATACATCAAAATATTGATAACAGAATCCCTTCAATCTGCATTTTTGTTGATTTAACGAAAGCTTTCGATACAGTTAATCACAAATTATTATTAGAAGCATTGGAGAGAATTGGTTTCAGAGGAAACGCGTACTCACTGATCGAAAGTTATTTGTCAAATCGCCCACAATCTGTGCAGATATCAGGATCATTTAGTAAAGAAATGTATATTAAGTGTGGTGTCCCACAAGGAACTGTCTTAGGTCCGCTGTTAATCAATATATATTTAAATGATATTTTCCAAATTAATTGTGTTGGCAAAATAACTAGTTTTGCAGATGATACTGCAATATTATATGAAGGCACTGACTGGTCTGATCTGAAAAATGTAATTGAAAATGATTTTATCAAAATTATTCGGTGGTTTAACAGTAGAAAATTAAGCATTAACTACTCTAAAACACATTTTTTACCATTTGGATCTTATGCTAGACATCTGCCAAATTACACAAATTTCTCCTTTAATATTAATGATCAAAAAATGCAAATTAATAGAGTGCCCAACATAAAATACCTTGGAGTGGTCTTGGATCCTCACTTACGATGGGACATCCATGTCAATTATATTTTAAAGAAAGTTAGATTTGTATCCTACAAAATTAAATTTCTTGGGAATATATTGACAGAAAAATATCTTCGAACATTATACCATGCACTGATTGAGCCTCATCTCACATATGGTATATTAGCATGGGGAGCTGCATGTTCCTCACATATCTATAATTTAGATGTTTTTCAAAAAAGTATTCTAAAAATGATATTTAAAAAACCGAAACTTTATCCCACTGAAAAATTATACGCAGATGTTCGAATGTATGATATAAGACAGCTTTATTTCTTACACAGTATCACTCACTACCATAAATTTGTAAACACCGACCAAAAGATTAAACATAATCATTATACCAGGTACAAAATTCGTGGCACAGTAGTTCCTCAACCGCATAAATCTATAATGCAGCGATCATATCTCTATTTAGCGCCTAAATTTTATGAAATTATACCTAAAGATTTACGTTTCGGAAATTGTTTCAAAAGAAATTCAAAAAAGTGGCTACATTCTATATCTAGGACTGAAATTCATAAACTCATAAATACGAACATCAACTAAACATAATCTACTGTAGCTAATTTTTGTCCTTTTTTGTCATTTGCATTCTACAGTTTCAACTTAAATTTATTGGTCCATGTACAGGCGATGCCTTCTATTGGGCCTGTTTTGATTTTATATTTATTTACTCATATTGTTTGTTACCTTTGTACATTGAGTGAATAAATATTATTATTATTATTATTATTATTATTATAATGAAGGAGTGCGTTAATTTCGTTGCACACCGATGAACCACTACTACAAATACTAAAGTATTTACGGTGATGTTCAAATTTGATCTACTTTTCTCTGCGAATATTGAATACATAATAAATTTCTAAAATTGGTTATTAGCAAATAAAATGGCACTTAATGCTTTAAAGACGCAGTCCAAGGTGCTTAAATCATACTATTATCAGCAAGTACACGTTGAGAGAAGATATGTGAATTATGTCATCAATAAATATCGCAGGATCGCTAGTTTTTCATTGGGTGTGCCAGTACGTTAACTGTTTTTCATGTTACTGAACTCGATCATGCTAGTAGATTAGCTATAACTATTTGAGACTGTTGGCAGATTCATGAAAAGTACATAAATAATGCATTCGATGAAAGCTCGTCATTTCAAACACGCATACCACGGTGAAAACGGGTGAATGATCAACGGTAGTGTTGGATAATTTATGATCTATGATTTCAAATATGGAATGTATGTTATGAAATGCTAGGCTTTCATTCATTCTTAAACGAAACTACCAACGTTCTTAGGTTTCAATTCTCATGCTATTAGAATGCAGATCCTGACTATATAAAAGTTTGGCATCTAGATCTAGTTAATAGCCGCTTTCAAATCAAGCAGATTCACTAATAAATTGTATGAAAAATTGATGCTTTTTTTCAAAGTAACTGGTAGAGAAAATGCATTGTCAAATATTGCAAAATGTGCGGCAACGTTTTGAGCAAAATCTTTATTATTGCATGGAGAGTCATGGTGGCCATTTTCAACATTTACTTGCCTAACGTGTCAGTTCATTCTTCATTTTTAAATTACTGTGCTGCCAAATGTATTGATCTCCATTAATAATGATGCATTAGTTTTATTTAAGCTTTAAATAAATAA
Organism: Acanthoscelides obtectus; assembly: GCA_963669975.1. Lineage (NCBI taxonomy): Eukaryota > Metazoa > Arthropoda > Insecta > Coleoptera > Chrysomelidae > Acanthoscelides > Acanthoscelides obtectus. Next base: position 7,890,497 of record CAVLJG010000001.1, on the reverse strand, counting down.
ATCTTCAAAACTACTGAACTGAAGTACATTAATTTTATATCATTATAAAGATAATTGAAGGACCTTTAAAATAAGCTATCACTTGACCCCCTTTTCCATTTAAGATTTCAGGGTTGGTGTCACCCCCGCCCAGGAAATAATTCAATTGTAGGAGATATACATATTAGTATTTCAGTCCTTCCCAAAAAGGACGAATGGACGCCAGAAACACGGAAGATGAATACACCTAACCTTTGATAGGGTAAGACCCCTGTATCCTATACCTTACTATAAAAATGTTTATCGCTTCTGCAAGATAGTCATTACATCGTGTTTCCGCTGTAATATAAAATTATCATCCAGATAGACCGTATATTCTGCGGTATATCGGCTCACTATCGTGCACGTTGATCTGATGATGCCCTACGAGACTACGAATCTAACTCTTGAGTGCGTGGATACCGCTACGCCAGCAATGCATGAGGAAAGAGTTCTCACGTGTGTTTCCTGCATCTTTATATTTAATCCGGGTTGGGCGTTTGATTAGAAATTGCAGCCTATTTCATCGGTATCCATTACGTTTAATGTTAAAACTTGTAGGGATACCTTTCGGAAATACTGCGTCAATATTTTGTAAGGATTTTGAAACATTACGATTATTACAATGTAAGCCCTACTGAGCGAGGGCCGTGGCAAATGCTTGTTCCGGAAGTTGTTGTATCCAGTATACAACTTCTTCCCGTCCAAGTGATTGTGCACGCGTTAAGGAATACCTCAGTACCGATTGCCGGGTGGCGGTACAAGTCCGCCAACGGGCCACTTTAGGTCTATTCAACATCACTAACACGTAAAAAGAAGGTGGTAGACAAGGACCAGTCGACCGAGGCAGTACCACCCGCTAGCTTTTCCCAGGGTGTCTTATAAATGTCCGCATGTTTCGACACCTAAGCTATGCAGTCGGTTATCTACCAAAACAAAGAAACTAATGATGATGGATCCCTCGAGCACTAAAAACTCCGGACGTAAACTCACTCCACTCTCGGAATGTCCGGGTGGAGGGAGGGCTCGAGGGAACAACATCGAAGATAAAATTTGTTTTTCGAACATCTGCGGGATCAACAGCAACATTGATGCTGTTCATCACTACCTGCAATCCAATCGTCCCGCCGTGCTTTTCTTGGCGGAAACAAAGACACTGCACCGATTAACTATCTCAACTTCCCAAACTACGAAGAGCACTCCAATCTGAGAAAGAACGGGGGAGTTGTGGCTTTTGTCCGCAGCAGTCTTTCCTGCTCCAGGGATCTTTCTTTGGAATCAGACCGGAAGGACATTCTGTGGCTTAGCCTCAACTCCAAAACATCACCCACATTTATTTGCTGGCTTTATCGCTCTCCCTCGAACCATAACTGGGATGACCTATTCGAATACCTCGCCGTCCAGATCGACTTCCTGAACATCAATCACCCCGCTTCAGAGGTAGTTCTTCTCGGTGATTTCAATGCCCATAATGAGTTTTGGTTGGGCTCAAATAAGACCGATGCAGCAGGTCGTGCAGTCGAAGCGTTCGCTCTTACTCAAGGGCTGACCCAGCTGGCGACGAGCCCTACTTTTTTCCCCCGGGTCCGGACTTGATTCCTGCCATTGTACTGAAGAGATGTGCAGCTGAGCTTGCTCCAGTTCTTTCGCGTCTCTTCCAGTTATCTTATGAATCCGGCACCTTCCCAGAAAACTGGAAATTTGCTCATGTACAGCCCATCCCAAAAAAAGGATCTAAAACCGACCCTTACAACTACAGGCCTATAGCTCTGCTTTCTGTTATAAGTAAAGTGATGGAGAGGTGCATAAATCGCGAGCTTCTGGACTACCTAGAACGTCACAGCTTGATTAGCGACAGGCAGTACGGTTTCCGGCACCAACGATCCACAGGGGACCTCCTAGCTTACGTCACGCAACTGTGGAGTAAACTCATCCAGTCTCATGGTGAGGCTCATGTCGTTGCTCTTGACATCACGAAAGCGTTCGATCAGCTGTGGCACGCTGCCCTCTTGAGCAAACTTCCATCCTACGGCCTCCCAGAAAAGCTTTGCAGATGGGTGGCTGACTTTCTCTCTGGCCGCAAGATATCCGTCGTAATTGACGGATTCTCCTCTTCATCCCACAACGTCAACGCGGGTGTTCCCCAGGGGTCGGTCTTGGCTCCAACACTGTTTCTCTTACATATCAACGACCTCCTTTCCTGCACGATCAACCCAATCCACAGCTTCGCTGATGACAGCACTCTGCATGCAGGGATTCAGAGTGACAAGCCGATCTCTGCCGCTGAGCTGGAAAAAAGAAGACTAGCGACGACTTCTTCTCTGACAAGAGACCTGGAGGCTATCACTGCTTGGGGACGCAACAATCTTGTACAGTTCAATGCTTCCAAAACACAGTACTGTACTTTGACGAACAAAAAGCGTCCTAGCGCTCATACAGTTTCGATGGACGGTCGAGTTCTACCAAAGAGCCATTCATTTCGGCTGGTCGGAGTCCAGATCACCGAGGACCTGATCTGGCACGAACACATCTCTTCAATAGCTGCAGCTGCTGGGAAAAAGCTAGGCTATTTGTTTAGGGCTAAGAAGTACTTTTCTCCGCATGACCTTCTCACTCTATACAAGGCCCAGATAAGGCCTAGCCTCGAGTATTGCTCACACATTTGGGGTGCTGCCGCCCCGACTACATTGTCCATGCTCGATGCTGTCCAGAGGAGGGCGGTCCGACTGATCGATGACTCTTCCCTAACAGACAGTCTCGGGACTCTTTCGCACCGGCGGGCCGTCGGCGATCTAGCTCTTTTCTATCGCTACACCAACGGGCTTTGCTCCTCAGAGCTCTCTTCCATGATGCCGCCGCGCGATGTGCCTGCCAGACAGACCCGCCTGAGTTCGGCGTCCCATCCTAACCGTGTCAAACTTTGTACATCCAGAACTGGCCGATACGACCGCTCCTTTGTCCCGAGGGTGTCTAGATTGTGGAACAATCTACGGGAGGAAGCTTTTCCCAGTTCTACTAACCTTAGGCAGTTCAAAAATCGTATTAACAAAATTTCTTTGGGATCATCATAGCAGCCGCGGTGTTCCGGCATTTAGGCTTCTGCCTGCGCGGCTGTTTCGATATAAAAAAAAAATGTAAGATGTATATGCCATATACAAGATCGATGTAAAAAGTGTGTGGAAACTATGATGAAAAATTATTCTCAATCCAATATGATCAACGTTTCTGTAGTAGGCTAAAAATATATCAATATCCCTCGTATCGTACATACCTTGCAATTTCGGTGTCGTTACACCCAGATTGAGTACAAGTACGTCTTATTAGTTTTTATGTGAGCATTACACGTATGTTGTTATCTCAACATGTTTTGCGGCAATTCAATTTCCGATATTCAATTTTGATTCCTCGATTAATGGTCCGTGATATTACCGATAACGTTAAAAGCCTGGTCTACATGATGATTTGTATAGTACCTCGAACATATGCTCGGGGCGTTGTTACAACAAGACAGTTAATCGAAGAAGAAGGAACTCGTGAATTATTGATTCCTTCCTTGCAAGTTAATTGGTAATCTAATACAGTGATGATGGAATTTGGTAGTAGCGACAGTAAATTTATTGTGGTTGAACAGGTCCATAATTATGTAAGTTATAGAGGAAAACGTTGATGAGTTGACGTAGGAACTAAAGTGTATCTAACGAAGCTACAAAGTAATCGTAAACAGTGGTTGATTCGTGATCAACGCTTGATCGGTAGCCATGGCGCTCTGTCTGCCTCTTCCTGATTGGCTTGTAGCGACGAGCCTCCAGACAAAGTCGCACGGTTGCCACGCTCGGCGAGTTTTCGCCAGAGTGGTTGATCACATTCGCATGGATCACAAATCAATCTGTTGGTGCAATACGTGCAATAACTGTTGTAAAGGACATTATATAACAATAAATGGCATTACAAAGGTATATTCCAATTTGATCTGCAGCAAATTATGAATGGCATATACGGAGATGCGAAAACAAGCTCAAAAAGGTGAAGAAAATTTTTGTGCAATCTTTATAGTTAAATTTTTCCTAAGAGATAGCATCAGTGAGGGAATTTTTTTCTATTGTCTTATTTTTCACATTAATGCGATGTCGAGGTATGAGGCCCTATCGTAATTGAAAATAAGGCTTCGATAATCCTTCCATAAAGTTTCGATGAGTACATCTGAAATAACCTTGAGATATTCTTCAGGGAAATACAAAAATCTTCTTTTGTGTTGTTTTGTGCAGATTTATCTATTAAAATCCTATCCACAATCTATTTTCCGTGCACACACCTTCAACCGAATGTATGCCATATATGATATTACCGTTTCCAACTTTCACCAAGGTTAATAGGAACCATAACAGCTCCCTACCCTTCCCCCCTATAAGAATATCGATTTGTAGCCTCACATTTCAAGGTTAGACTTCTTGTAATGTTTCTGTTCAACATTCGGCGATTTCTGACAATTTTCCCAATAAAACATGATCATTGTGACATTAAGCCTGGCAACGCTGCATAGTAGAGGGAACTCTCAGCGTCACGTTGATGGTTCGTCACCACGCACAGGATTGTAATCAGTTACGGATACCCGTTTATGAGCGCGAACGTCTTATGCACGTCTTGACTTGATTTTGCTTGCGGAAATTTAATATTAGTCTAAAACGTCTGACACAGATACAGCTGATGAAGTGGTTGAAATCAGCTTAACGCCACCCAGAAAAAGGGCTAAAAAGCTTTATCTTAGCGCAGGTGAAAAACAAATTATTCTAAATATCTATAAGAACCAGATGCAAGAGAATAGTGGATTGGCTATAGAAAATATCGTATGTAAGGTTGCTGAAATTTCTGGAGTAGGTCGATCAAGTGTTTACAAAATCTTGAAGGAATATAGACAAAATCACTCACTATCTGAGCCAAAAACATATCCAGCGAGAAAAAAATTCATCGAAAAAATAGATGACTTTGACAAAAGTGCCATTAGAAGAAAAGTACATCACTTTTTCTTCAGGAATGAAATACCTACAATAGATAAAATATTGAAGCAAGTGAATGATGATGAGGATCTGCCAAATTTTAAAAGATCTACGTTCCATAAGCTGTTGAAAGAACTAGACTTTCGATTTTTGAAAAGAGGAAGGAATAGTTTATTGATAGAAAAGGAGGAAATTGTTATCTGGAGGAGAGAATACCTTAGAAAAATTAGGCAATTCCGCGCTGAAGGAAGAAAAATTTATTATTTAGACGAAACATGGGTGAACGCGGGGCATACGCAGGGAAAGGTTTGGGTAGACAGATCTATGAGGTCCTCAAGGCAGGCTTTTTTAGATGGCCTTTCGACGGGATTGAAAAATCCTGCAGGTAAGTTTCGAAGTATATGAACTATTTTGGATACAGATAATTCATTTTCTGATCGAATCAATGATTTGGAAGCTCCGAACTCAGTTTTGCTATCTCATCCAAGTTTCTGAGTATTTCCTTCACCCAAAAACTAATCTAAGACCCTATCCTGCACTAACCTAAAAAGAGTAAGTTGCTTAATTTCGTCATTTAGTGCGCTCGCTGAGAAGTAAAATAACTAATTACTTTCAGGCAAGGGAAAACGCCTGATCATTTGCCATATAGGTAGCGTAGATGGATTTGTTCCTGAAGCATTGTGCGCATTTGAATCTAAAAAAACTGGAGACTATCACGAAGAAATGGATGGTAACTCATTTGAAAATTGGTTCAAAAAAATTTTGCCGGCACTTGATGATAACGCAATTATTGTGATGGATAATGCCCCGTACCACTCCAGAAAAATGGAAAAAATTCCAACAATGGCCACCAAAAAGGCAGACATTCAACAGTGGCTTGTCTCAAAGAAGATCGACTTCGACCAAACAATGGTCAAAGCTGAGCTGATAAATATAGGCAAGCGACATAAGTATAAATATGATTTAAAAATTGTTGACGAAATGGCCAAAAACCAAAATAAAACGATTCTCAGGCTGCCTCCCTATCACTGCGAACTGAATCCTATCGAGTTGATTTGGGCCGACATCAAGCAATACGTGGCGTCAAATAACAGCACTTTTAAGTTTTCTGACCTTAAAAAACTGTTTGATGTTGCTGTCGATAGAATTACGCCAGCAAAATGGAGAACATGTATTGACCATGTCCAAGAGAAGGTTGAAACCAAAATGTGGGATATGGACAGTATCATTGACACCCAAGTTGAACCCCTTATAATTGACATCAACAATTCTGATGATTCAAGCTCCTCGGAATACAGCATATAAATCGATTGATACCATTAAGACTGGCAGTTTAACGGGCTTTTTGGCAAGACAGGTAAGTTCATTATAGACTGCAATCAAAGTGTAAGTTTCTAGTTATTAATGTGGAAATTCCAAATTTATAATTACACAAAATTAGGGTTAATTTAGGAGTTCCAAAGCATAATAGTGCCACTTTGACCTTCTTCCTATTTCTCATGTAAATTTTAATAGCAATCAAACTAACAAACTTTATGGAGTCTGTAATAAACTTTTGTACTACTACTACTACGTCTGTAGTTTCTATTTGCTCAAAAAAATTTGCTCTGCATTGTGAATAGAAGGTTGATTTGTAAATATTATTGGGTATATATGTAAGTTAATAATAAAATATGAACAATTTCAATTGAGATGGTCCACAAGTTTTTTTCGTGTGCGTTTTAGTAACATTTTGCTGAAATGGTGAATACAGAATTTTGTGCACTGATTCCTAATGTCGAAATATGATTAGAAAGGCGTGGTATATTCCTGATAATTTACTATGCTTTTGATAGAACTTACAGCAACACATATCTTGTACGACATTTTTTGATAGATCAGACACAATAGCTTGATACGGCCCTGTAGCGTCTCCTACGGTTAAGTTCTTGATCACGTGCAATACGGGTGTATATGTTTGATTTTACTTTGTTTCTTCGATGGATACAGTTTAGTTATGGTATTTAAGTTGGAGTCTAAGATGACAACTACAGGTCTTACATTGTCTCATTCGGTCTCAACAAGTTCCAAATGCGTCCATGTAACTTCAACTGAAATACGTTATAACAATATTTCTTCCTTAGACTTAAGTAAGTTAAACGATAAGACTAGTTACGCATGCCAGCTCCCTACCTATGATGTAAGGCGGACACGAACAAACTAACAGGCATATCTTTACTTACCCTATTAAGCTGTTTCGTGAGCTTGTTAATCGTCTGCTTGTCTCTAAGCTCATTCTTCTGCGCGACTTCCAGGGCAGCTTCAAGTTCGCCGATTCGGCTCTCCAGATACGTCTGAAACAAGTTAAAGCCCGAGTTAAGCGCGCTGTAAACTTAAGATATACAACTGTGCATAAATATCCGCGACGTCTGGGGCGGATTGCATTAGTTCGGCTTCAGTTTCGTTGGAAATGAGAAATGTACGTAAGCTAAATTTCTGACGTGGAATTATTTTATACGTTTTGACGTTCATTCTCTAATAAAGATCATGAAATTACAGTCGCCCAGTTCAGTAGTGAGTGCAAATCGCGTTTCAGAATCTGATGGCCATTTTAAGTTACTTATTATCAAATATGGCTTTCAAACAAATTACTTTAGATAGTAGCCCGAAATTCATTATTATCAGTGGTGGTCAACGTTTGTTGGGGACACAGTTCTGCGATTTTTTTTTCTGTTATGAGGAGCCAACCCTTATGTGCACAGAATGATTCTGTAGTCCCCTGATTTTTTGCAAAGCTGCGCCGCAAATATGTACTCCTATAGGGTCTATACAACATATATGAGTTTGTTGGTGTCACAATTCTTCATTCTGATCTGCAATTTTTTTTCTGATTTGAGGAACCAACCCTTGTAGACCATGTAGTAGTCCCCTGATTTTTCGAAAATCTATGCCGTAAAGATGTACTCTTATGGGTTTGATACAGCATATATGAGTCTGTTGTATGGTGTATCTGAAGTCACTTGAAATAGCATAAAAACCTTTGGTCGGCGCGTCCTTTGTAATTTCATGACGTATCATAGGCGTGCGGCATTTATTTAGAACGATAATAATAATGTTTTTATATCACAATAAATGGATTTTACTATCTTCTTATTTTTTTGATTTGGGATCAAAAATACTTATATTGGGAGTTTAATTTATGTTGACTGAAAGTTAAGAAATGGAAAAATTACAGAATTTCAACGTTTGACATAGGCAAATATTTACATAGCAGGTAGGTATATAAAAAGGTATATAAAGACTTACATTATAGGTATTTATATAGCATGTTCGCCTTCGGAGCTGTCGCTAGAGTCATCTTGTAGAGGAATTACAACGGGATTTACAGGAGGCAAAACACAATGTTCATTTTCTTTTTCAATAATATGCCTAGATCACTGCTTCCATAGGTCTGTGGCAGCAATATGAGATACTGCATCTCTTATTGTGGCCAATAGCGATTCACTTAATTGAGGGGTCTGATTATGTTTTCTTACTTTTTTTTTAAAGCAGCCCAGACCAACTCAATCGGGTTAAAAATGCAGTAATAGGGAGGTAGTCGTAATACTTCATGGCCATTTTGCTGAAGCAGATTGTCAACAACATACTCTTTTTCAAATTTTTGTCTTTTAATAAGATCCAATAATATGGCTTTGGTTGATTTTTGTGGTATTTCCATTCCCTTATCCTTCATAAAATCAATAATGTCTTGTTTTTTTGTGCCTGTATTCGGAATTTTGTTTTTCTGTCGGGAATGGTATGGCGCATTGTCCATAATAATCACTGAATTTGGGGAAATGTTTGGTATTAACTGCTGCTCTATCCACTTTTCAAATAAGTCGGAGGTCATGTCCTCATGATAGTCGGCACATGATTCTTTGATATTTTTGGCAGATAATAGCAAGGCATTATGTATAAATCCATTTTCACTGCCAGCATGGAGAATAATGATTCGTTTTCCACGGTTGCATGGTGCATTTAAAATGCACTTGTTGCTGTCGTCAACCCAGCCGTACTGCACAACATCATGGGTATCATACCACGTTTCATCCAGGTAAATCAGATTTCTTTTCTGCTCTCTATAGATTTTAACTTTGTGCAAAAATTCTTGGCGCAATTCAACGATTCGAGACGACTCCATAATCACCATTCTTTTATCTAATTTTTTGTATTGAAAACCACACAGTTTTACAATACAGTGCAGTGAGTCTAAGCATTTGTAATTATAAAAATCTTCAGGATAATCTTTTAATTTATCCCGTATCATTTCCAACGTGGGCACCAAATTTTCTTTATAAAATCCGTATATTATACGACGAATGAATGAATGAATCTTGAATTTTAGAGGCATCCCGGCCACCATAAGGAGCCAGTGCATAGGCCGCTTAAGCGGGCCCTTATGCACCTCTACAATACTTAAATCACAAGCCTCGCCCTTTTAGCGAAGTTGAGAATCGCCTTGAGTCCAAGCTCCTTTACGTCCTGAGGGTCCAAAGTAATGGACCCCAGTATAGTCTGCCTATAGTAGCTAAGAGCTTCACAGCGACACAAAACGTGCGCCGAGGTCTCTTCCTCTACTCCGCAGCGTTCGCATAAGGGATCCTCAGCCACCCCCATCACGTGCAGGTGCCGCCTTAACGTGTTATGGCCAGACAACAGTCCCACCAGCAACCTTAGGTTGGCTCTACCCAGAGATAGGCAGAAGCGTCCATCCTTAGCACTGGGCCCTTCAATGAGCTCTCGTGCCTGGCGGAGATGTCTAGAGATACTTCTCCATTTCTGAGAGTGTTGTCTTGCAACCCACGTCTCCATTTTCCTCCTAGCTTTATGCGCGGTTACTCCTAGAGCTGGCTCAGGACCAACGAGCTTGCTGGCTGATCCTGTTTTCGCCAGAGTGTCCGCCGTCTCATTGCCCCTTATCCCAGCGTGCCCCGGTACCCATATTAACGATACCGGATGCCTCGCTGCGAGGCAATCCAGAGCCTCCCTGCATTGCAATACAAGACTCGAAGTAATCTTACATGCACTTAGTGCTTTCATTGCAGCCTGGCTGTCGGATAAGATTGTTATTCTTCTCCTAGGCCCACCCTCCTCCAGAATGTGAGATACACAAGCCAGAATCGCAAAGATTTCCGCCTGGAAAATGGTGGTGTACTCACCGAGAGGCAGAGATAGCCTAGTTCTAGGTCCAGAGACCCCAGCACCTGAGCCCTCTTCGGTGACCGAGCCGTCCGTGTACCAGACCTGCCCGCTCACTTCGGAGAGTCCTCGGCTACCGGCGTCCCACTCCTCCCTCGTTGGGTACTCCACAATGAACTTGCGGTTGAAGCGATATTTAGGGGTAATACGATCACCCCTGCTTAGAAGGACGGGGTCCTCCCTATCTAATTCGACTAATATGGCAGTATGCCCCTTGACCGGATTCAAGAAAGCCCAGCTGCCCTGACTCCACAGTCGATGAGCGACTACTCTCGCTTCACCGCGGATCACCAGATCCAACGGTGGGAGATCCAACAGAGCTTCCATTGCACTCAGTGGCGTTGTTCGCACTGCGCTTGTAATGCTAATACAGGCCAAACGCTGAATTTTATTGAGTTTGGCCTTAGTTGACTCAGTTCTAATGCAAGGCCACCAGACCAGGGAGCCGTACAAGAGAGATGGACGTACTATCGTCGTGTAGAGCCAGTATACCACTTTGGGTTTAAGCCCCCACCTTACACCGACAACACGTCTACAAGCCCACATCGAATTGCGAGCCTTGCTAACCTTGTGTTCCACATGCTCTCTCCAGTTCAGTTTGCAGTCCAGGATAATTCCCAGATATTTCACTGACTGGGACAAAACTAATCTAGTCCCAAAGAAGGTAGGCATGACCAGTCCGTCAAGCCTTCTTCTCCTAGTGAATAGGATCAGCTCGGTCTTTTCAGCATTAACAGAAAGATCGACTTCCCTACACCACGATTCCACGGAGCGCAGAGCGCCCTGCATAATTTCCGAGACTGTTCTACAGAAACGCCCCCTAACCACTATGCTTACGTCATCAGCATAGGCTTGCACGTAGACACCCATACTGTTGAGCCTAACGAGCAGTTCGTTCACCACGATACACCACAGTAGGGGTGACAGAACTCCACCCTGAGGGCAGCCTCTAGCTACGTTCACGCTGCAGCTTACGTTATTCAGCATAGCTGTTGTTACCCGACCCTCCAGAGTAGAGAGGACCCAATCTATTAGGATTGATCCAACCCCGTGTCTAACCAAGGCCTGTCTGATAGAGTCGGTTGTGGTGCAATTAAATGCACCTTCAATATCTAAGAAGGCCACGAGTGCCACTTCTCGCTGATCTAGAGTCTTCTCCAGCCTCCCAACCAGATTGTGTAAGGCCAGATCAGTCGATTTTCCAGCTTGGTATGCAAACTGATTTGCATGAATGACACACCTTTCCAGTGGGCCATCCCTTAGGTATCTATCAACTATCCTTTCCAGGGTCTTAAGCACAAAAGATGAAAGAGTAATCGGTCGAAAATCCTTCGGGCCAGTATATCTATCTCTGCCCGGTTTAGGAATGAATACCACTTTAGCCTGCCGCCAACTTCTAGGTGTGAAGCCCGTGGCCACACATGCTCGAAACACATTCAACAGGTAAGGAACAACCGAAATCCGTCCCTGCTGTAACATGGCCGGAAATACGCCGTCCAGACCTGGACTTTTGTATGGGGCAAACGAATCTACTGCCCATACCGTCCTTTCGAAGGTGACAATCTCCCTTGCCGTGCGCCAGTCCTCCCTTGAGGGCCTGCGCAACTGCATGCACTCTGTGATTGATCGCGCTACTGTGGAACCGGGAAAGTGCGTATCCATCAGAAGCCTCAGAGTATCTTCCTCGGAAGTAGTGTTCCCTCCCGAGGGATCATGCAGAGATCCCAATCTTGCTTTAGTGTCTTTGCATAGGACTCTGTGTATTCTTGCAGTAGCAGGAATGTCATTTATGGACTGACAGAAGTGCCTCCAGGATTCTCTGGAGGCCCTTCTAATCTCCTTTTTGTACTCCTGCAATGCCTTTTTGTATTCTTCCCATAGAGGAGAACCTCTCCTGTGCTTAACTCTGCTAAGAAGTTTGTGCACCGCTCGTTTTCTATCCTCTAAATCTTTGGTCCAGAAGGTTGCCTTGCCCTTACCTTGTACTTTGCGTAACGGGCAGTTTTCCTCATATGCGGCCGTCAAGTCCCTGCTCAGAGACTCGACAGCTGCTTCTATGTCAGAGCCCCTGCCAAGCCTGTATGGGACCGCTCCAAGCTTACTGTCAATGTCTGCCCTAAAGGACCCCCATCTAGTATGCCTGGGATTCCGAGCATATTTATCCGGAATCTCTCCATCAGTCTTGAACAGTATATACCTGTGATCCGATAGAGAGGGTGTTAGAGACACTTTCCAGTCCCTGATGTCCTGAGCTAAGTTAAGCGTGCTCAGTGTTACGTCGATAACCTCTTCTCTTACACTATTGCTGAAAGTGGGCATGTTACCGACATTCAGAACCTCAAGGTTCGATGCCCCAAGAAACTCCATCAGGTCTTCGCCTCGTCTGTTGGTGTTCGAGCTGCCCCACGCAACGTGATGGGCATTACTGTCGCATCCAATCACAAGGTCGAGTCCAGAATCCCTACAGAATGCGACAAGGTCCCCCATTTCCTTAGACGGAGGAGGGTCTCTTGAATCGTAAGGAAGGTAAGCCGAACAGACAACCAAGTCCCTGTCACTGCCTTCCTTCTTATATCTAATTCTGACTGCAACTAAGTCTCTAAATGTAAATTCTTTAAGTTGCCATGAGTTGACGGAAGTCATTACGCAAGCTCTGGGCTTAGTGTCCGGAGTATCGCTAAAAAGCGTATAGCCCGGTATACTAAGCCCGTTTACTGAACCGTTTCTCAGCCAGGGTTCCTGGATGAGAGCCACGTCATGTCGGCCTCGAGTGATCTCCTGAGTAAGGGCCCTCGAAGCCGCTATGCAGTGTTGTAAGTTAATTTGGATGAAATTAAAACTTACCATGGATGTTGAGAGGCCCTTCCTACACCTTCTCGAATGACGGTATGTAACCCCTATTCGGGCGTACCGCCGTCGCCGCCGCAGTCATCGCTGCCACAGCCGCCTTCATCTCCGCTTCCACGGAGGAGTTCTCGGACTCGGTTCAGGATTCCATCCTCGTCCGAGTCGCTATCGTTTTCCTCTGGGACCAGATCCATCGCAGGGTCCGCCACGATGTTTTCTGCGGATATCCCGCTTGGACCCGCCGCCTCCACGTCCGTAGCCTCCGGTGGCTCCAGCGAGAGCTGACCCGGCCGACCCATCCCCTGTGAAGGAGCCTGGTCTACCGCCACAGCTCCCGTCGGTCTGGGCTGGTCCGACTCCTGGTTTGGAGCCAGGCCAGTTCCAGCAGGTGTCGCTCCACTGCTCTTCTTCTTGCTCAGGAGTGTAAACACCCCCGAACTTCCACCGCAACACAGCCTGTTGCCGTTACCTACAATGACCTTCCAGCTTATGGAATCAACTGAGAGGACAAGTCGGACACCTATCGGCTCTTCCTTCCTCTCAAGTATCCTCCACGCGCTGGGAAAAGTCCCAGGATTGTGTCTCCTGAGTCTCCTCGTGATGACCCCGTTGTCCAGGTTGGGACCCGGAAACCAGGCCATCACGCGGTGGTATATGGGAAGGTCTCCAAAGCTCATCGTAATGAGCCTTGCGCCTTCCCACGGCCGCAGATCCCCCACGTGGGCCTCCAACCATGCCCTAGAGGATTCGTCCTCGCAGACAAAGATGGCTGCCCCTCGAGAGAGGTAGCAGTCAATGTACCTGGGAAGGGTCACCTCATCTGGGATCCCATCTATCAGCACACTGACCGCCTCCTGGACCTGCTGCACCTGTACATTAGTAAGTTGAGTCCCAGGATAACCGTCGGACACGACGGCCACCCTGAGACCCGCTTGGGACGCTCGCGCATAACTAATTTGCGCATGCGTCGCAATGCGAGGCTTCTTCCGCGAGGATGCGCCCTCCGGTGTCCCACCGGCAGACCTCTGCCGCTTCCCGTCACCGGGCCGCTTTAGGGTCTCCGCTGACACACCGGATTGCGCACCGTCTAGCCCAGATGGCGGTTGGGTCCGTCCAGCCGGGGTCCCAGAAATGGTGCCCCGACCTTCCGAGCCCTCCGTCATCTGCGCCTCTCTCCGCTTCCGAGCCCTTTTCCTTTCGGAACCTGGCCGAGACTTTTTCTTAATCTTTAGAGAGCCCACCCTTTCCGCTAGCTCTCTCGCTAAGCTTCTGACAGATTCCTCTGTCAGAGTACGATCAGGGTCCCCTGGTGAGGGGTCGCCTGGATGTTCGGGGTCCCCTGTAGGGGGGGCCTCGGGTTTTTTATTATTGTTTCCATCGTTTGGTTCCATAATGTTCCCACGAGTATAGGGGAAGTGGTGATCGACGTCCGCGGTGCCCCTACACGGACGCAAGGCTGGATACTCTGGGAGGTCGCCCGGTGTCCCAGAGGCTCCGTTTAAGACGGTGCATCCCCACCGCCACGCACCCCTCGGCACGGAATCGCTTAACACCTTGGGTTGGGTAACGTACCATTGCCCATGATGACCGTTGAGCTGCAGGCGTCCCAGATATACATCCGAGACACCTGTGGCTCAACGAATCATTCGATTGGCCGGGCTACCGGCTTTCCGGCGGGTCTCCTCAAAAACTAATCGAGGCGGTCCACCGCAAGACCGGCACCCCGTTGCCCCCCCTACACGGTCGCACACGGTTCAGCGCCCAAGGCCGCCCCGCAGAACGAACTCGAGGACGTACGGGTTGGATTTTGTAGAGGATATACGACGAATATCTTCCTGAAAACCCACGTCTATTCTTTTTAATGTTTGCCCTATGCGCTTTCTGTGGAAGGAATGGTTGACTACATCTCCCCTTTTTATAACCCGATAAATGGTAGACCGACTGATTTTTGTCAGGATACAAATTCTGTTTAAAATTTGATTTTGCGAGGAATCTGGATTTTCGTTTTTCAGACAATCATACATATTTAGGATTACTCTTTGGGTCTGTTCCTCTAAATCTTTATGAAAGAATTTTGCCTGCACAGGTTCATCAACCATCTCCTCGTGGCTTGGAGCATTTTCCCAAGGTCTCCAAAGAGACATATTTAGGACACACAAGAACAATCAACACAACAATTAGATCAACAAGTAAACTGAGTATTCAAAAGTCAAAAACACACAAACTAATAAAATCTATGAAAAAACACGGACAGACTAAAGAAAACACGTTCATTCACCGCTACACGGCACTGGCTAAACTGTTTCAATTTTCAGTAGCCACCTGCACTTGTTCCGAGCTCTGAAATACACGCTTTCTCATTGGCTATGTCCACACATAGGCGTGCTTTACTCCACGTGGACCGGTGAAACTGCCTTTGATCTCTTATACGGGGGGGATATTTGCTGCGAAATTTGACGATTTTTGCAGCAACAGAGCGTGTTAAATATAGATATATAAAACGCACCCGGTATTTCACAGTGTTTCAAGTGACTTCAGATAAAGTATACTTATTCCTTCGTGTCTTTTCGATCGGAATCGCCCGGAAAGTGTATTCAACGTCGCTAAAAATGGTGAGAACCGCAGAACAATATATTTGTTATGTAGATATACCTATCAAGAAATAGGCTTAAATTATATTTTTCAAGTATTGCGCTGGATAAGAAGAATGTATGCTATGAATAGTGTTGTAAAATATATCATATAACTCGACTTCAGGGTATTATAGTTTGAAAATTATTTTTACGCTTTTTAATAACCACACTATGGGACATAACTATCACTTGATATATGAAAAACGTTCTTTCTTCAAATATACGTCATATTTTATCCCAGAGTTTTTTCAGACGTATAGATAGCGTTGCAGTGTTACTGGGTGTTCCTAAACTTTTATACAATCAAATTTAATTAGAATTCTTCTTCCTAAATTTCCATTAGGTATCAAAGATTTTCAAAATAGTAGAACCAGCTTTTGACTCTTGAAGCAGACTAACTTACAAAGAGTTGTCACGATGTTCTTTGCTTAAGAAAATGGGCTACTATTCCTGCAGTGTCTCCACAGAATGTTCAGCTTAACTTAAATCCCACATGTACATTTTCGCCTTTTGTCGACTCGTATACCACCGGCAGTAATTCAAACGATTGTATCTGCGGTGGACAGGAGGAATCCAGCTTCTGCCTGTTTCCAACTACTTCGATTGAAAACCCTGATTTATAAATCTTTGTTCCCTACGAGAAATATTGTCTCTATTACTAAATAAAATGTCTCCGACTCGGGAAACCCATCTGCGGTGAAAAGGTAGACATTTGTTACGTTCTTCGTTCGGTGTATGACCGATTCGACGATTGCGACATAAACGCGACGGGGAGAAAATCTGACGATTTTTTATTTTGCCCGGCTTACCAGTGTACAGTAGTTCCAATAGTTTAACGATATTTAACGGTATTTAGACACAGTGACCTTGAGTATGGGGTCCGGAGGCAGCAATTTTTTAACCATGATGAGAAGGGCTTCGCAAGATCAAAACTAATACTTGCAACATAACAGTCTCGGTCTAGCTTAGTCTTGGTCTTGCAATATTATTGGTTTTGCTGTTGTTAATTTTCCCCGTTAAAAATGCAAGCAACAGTTTTTTCTGACCGTCTTAATCATCGCAGACAGCTGCTTACAATTCCAGTTCTGTGTTCCTTATTTTGTTGTTATAATAAATTAAGCATTTCGAAACGAATCGTCGTTGTGTTGACGAAAACCTCTGTGCTTAGAAGCAGTTTTTACAGAATGTCATAAAAATTCTTTTAAATTTAAACAAAATTGGTTTCGCTTCCATTCACACCGATTCCTAGTAAATCTATATAGACTACAGTTTCTTATTATGAAAAGAGCACGGAGCTTATATTTGACTATACAGATATTCAGAAAGCTCCGGTGTGGAAAAATTGTCGCTTAGGAAGTTTCATCATAACAACGAGAAAATACTTCCAATGTTCTGCTGATTTTATCGCATTTTCTCTCAGGATCCTATCATTGATTTTGACTATCAATAACACTGATCAACAGCCAAAAAATATCTTTAATAAAATCAACAAAATATTACTATTTTTAATGTGCTAAAAGCGGAATGAAACTTATTTTTTCAATACTAGTTCAAGTTTTAGAGATACGGTAATTATATGTGTTCCTGCTGTGACAGTGATAATATACTGTAATTCACAAGAATGCACGTGCTACATTTTTATATTCGGCAAGGCAAGATGATGTAATCGGCATGATTGTGTTACGTTATGCATACGTGTACATTATATTGTTTTATATTAGCCATTTTTTCCTCAGTTGGCTGACAGCGTTCATGCAAGATGTCTCGAAAGTGTGTAAACAATCCAGATCAGTTTTGTTACGTGTGTGGTGATGTGACTTTTGCGTCTCAGAGACGGTCTATTACTCCACTAATAACAAAGGCATATCAGCTTTATTTCGGTTGTAAACTAGGTGATCAAGACAAACAGTAGGCACCCCACATCTGCTGTAATACATGTGCTTCAAGTCTGAGGAGCTGGTTAAATGGCAAAAAACGGTCTATGCGCTTTGCTGTCCCAATGGTTTGGAGAGAGCCTACAAATCATATTAATGATTGTTACTTTTTCATGGTACCTTGTGTTGGACAAGCCACAGGTATGTCCAAAAAAAAAATCTGTAATTAACTACCCAAACATACCATCTGCGATGAGACCTGTGCCTCACAGTGACGAAAATCCTATTCCAAAACCCCCAGAATCCTACACTTGCGAATCAGAAAACGAATCAGATCTTGGCGATCGAGTGATTCGTCAGGAAGAAGATATGCCATCAACGTCAAGAGATCCTGATTTTATACCGAGCACGTCATGCCACCAACCGCACAAAATAACACAGTCAGAATTAAATGATCTTGTAAGAGATTTAGAACTTCCAAAATGTAAGGCAGAGTTACTTGGATCAAGACTGCAGCAGTGGAACTTGTTATAAGACGATGTTTGGGAATGTGTTTTTCGTAAACGCCACAAAGACTTAGAACCATTTTTATAACTTGGTTTTCTGCAGTAACATTAACGGCTTACTGGCGGCTTTAAATATAAACTATAACCCAGAAGAATGGAGATTGTTTATATACAGTTCAACATTGAGTTTAAAGGCAGTGTTATTGCATATTGGAAGTATTTTACCATCTCTTCCTGTAGGGTATGCAGTTCACATGAAAGAATCATATGACAATATGAAGTACCTATTGACATGCATAAAATACGATGAGCACCAATGGCATATTTGTGGCGATTTGAAAGTTGTTGCACTTTTACTTGGGCTGCAGCTAGGCTACACAAGTTTTGCTGTTTTTTGTGTGAATGGGACAGTCGGGCAAAGGCACTTCATTACACCAGACAAAACTGGCCTGTTCGTCAATTCCTAGAGCCAGGTCAAAAAAATGTACAGCATATGCCATTAGTAGATTCGAAAAAAATTTTATTACCACCACTGCATATCAAGTTGGGCCTAATGAAAAACTTTGTCAAGGCATTAGATAGAGATGGGTCAGCTTTTCAATACCTGCGTCAGAAATTTCCAAGACTAAGTGAGGCAAAGGTTAAAGAAGGTATTTTTGTTGGGCCACAGATTCGAAAGATACACAGTTTGAAAACACTTTAACAGGTATTGAAAAAACTGCTTGGAATGATTTCCGTCTAGTGCTCACTAATTTCTTGGGAAATAGAAAAGCTGACAACTATAAAACCCTTGTCAAAAATATGCTGTCATCGTATCAAAAGATGGGCTGTAATATGTCTCTTAAGATACATTTCCTACACTCACACCTGGACTTTTTTCCTGACAATTGCGGAGCCGTAAGTGATGAGCACGGCGAACGTTTTCATCAGGATATTTCAACAATGGAAAAAAGGTACCAGGGAAGTGGAATCCTTCCATGCTTGCAGACTACTGTTGGACTCTTGGTAGAGATGCTCCAGAAACGATCCATAAAAGAACAGCAAAAAGACAGCGCATATAGTGATTCTTACAAGTATATGAATCTTGTTACTTTTTTTAATATATCCTTAAAAATAAAAAGTTTTTTTTCTAAACCGCAACTAATTTTTTTATTTCATTGTCATTTTTGGTTTCAGCACCCCAAAATTAACAAAGAAGTGCACTTTTCCCACAAGATACAATTAAAAAACTAAAATTTGTTGTCCAGTGATAATCAAAGGTTCGTTACGGTACTTCTACAGGATGGTTTTAACGTGCATCTCCATTTTCACGTGAAAAATCGACACTCAGGGGTCTTCGGGTCACCGAACTCAAATCGAGAGTTAGAGGTTGCAAATTTCCGAATCCCAAATCAAGATCTACGTCATTTTGAAAAACACACTGTCAGGCGTGTCATCTAACATCCAAAAGACATTTCAATTTCGAAATTACAGTACTTCCTAGCCACTTTCGACATAAGAAGTAAAAAAAAATTGTGCGACGTTAAGATGAACTGGAACGACCGACGTCCCTAAACTGTGTTTCACGATTTCAAAGTGCAATATGTAGGATCTTCTTATGTAATAAATTAACGTCTACCTGCGAATACTGTCCGAATGACTTGAATTCCTGCGTAATGGCGTTTTCAACTCAAACCGACCAAACGCATTGTCCGACCGCCGGGAAAAATGTCTGTGTACGTCGTAATTTAATTTTTTACAACTTCGGTATGCTGCATCTCCGAGAAGTACTCTTGAAATAAAAACGCACAGAACTTGCGGCATCCTTTCTGTGGGTGCTCACAATATGAATCAGACTTATAACTCCCGACGGGTTATTCTTTTGTGAAACTGTATTTGTTTTCACGCTGGTACAATGCCTTGCTGTTTTGGTATATTCACTGGACAACAAATTTTAGTTTTTTAATTGTATCTTGTGGGAAAAGTGCACTTCTTTGTTAATTTTGGGGCGCTGAATCCAAAAATGACAATGAAATAAAAAAATTAGTTGCGGTTTAGAAAAAAAACTTTTTATTTTTAAGGATATATTAAAAAAAGTAACAAGATTCATATACTTATAAGAATCACTATATGCGCTGTCTTTTTGCTGTTCTTTTATGGATCGTTTCTGGAGCATCTCTACCAAGAGTCCAACAGTAGTCTGCAAGCATGGAAGGATTCCACTTTCCCTGGTACCTTTTTTCCATTGTTGAAATATCCCGATGAAAACGTTCGCCGTGCTCATCACTTACGGCTCCGCAATTGTCAGGAAAAAAGTCCAGGTGTGAGTGTAGGAAATGTATCTTAAGAGACATATTACAGCCCATCTTTTGATAGGATGAGAGCATCTTTTTGACAAGGGTTTTATAGTTATCAGCTTTTCTATTTCCCAAGAAATTAGTGACCACCAGACGGAAATCATTCCAAGCAGTTTTTTCAATACCTGTTAAAGTGTTTTCAAACTGTGTATCTTTCAAAATATTTCGAATCTGTGGCCCAACAAAAATACCTTCTTTGAACTTTGCTTCACTTAGTCTTGGAAATTTCTGACGCAGGTATTGAAAAGCTGACCATCTCTATCTAATGCCTTGACAAAGTTTTTCATTAGGCCCAACTTGATATGCAATGGTGGTAATAAAATTTTTTTCGGATCTACTAATGGCATATGCTGTACATTTTTTTGACCTGGCTCTAGGAATTGACGAACAGGCCAGTTTTGTCTGGTGTAATAAAGTGCCTTTGCCCGACTGTTCCATTCACAAAAAAAACAGCAAAACTTTGTGTAGCCTAGCTGTAGCCCAAGTAAAAGTGCAACAACTTTCAAATCGCCACAAATATGCCATTGGTGCTCATCGTATTTTATGCATGTCAATATTTACTTCATATTGTCATATGATTCTTTCATGTGAACTGCATACCCTACAGGAAGAGATAGTAAAATATTTCCAATATGCAATAACATTGCCTTTAAACTCAATGTTGAACTGTCTATAAACAATCTCCATTCTTCTGGGTTATAGTTTATATTTAAATCCGCCAGTAAGCCGTTAATATTACTGCAGAAAACCAAGTTATTCTCCATATTGAAAAATGGTTCTAAGTCTTTGTGGCGTTTACGAAAAACACATACCGAAACATCGTCTTCTAACAAGTTCCGCTGCTGCAGTCTTGATCCAAGTAACTCTGCCTTACATTTTGGAAGTTCTAAATCTCTTACAAGATCATTTAATTATGACTGTGTTATTTTGTGCGGTTGGTGGCATGACGTGCTCGGTATAAAATCAGGATCTCTTGACGTTGATGGCATATCTTCTTCCTGACGAATCACTCGATCGCCATGATCTGATTCGTTTTCTGATTCGCAAGTGTAGGATTCTGGGGGTTTTGGAATAGGATTTTCGTCACTGTGAGGCACAGGTCTCATAGCAGATGGTATGTTTGGGTAGTTAATAACCGATTTCTTTTTTCTTGGACATACCTGTGGCTTGTCCAACACAAGGTACCATGCAAAAGTAACAATCAATAATCTGATTTGTAGGCTCTGTCAAAAACCATTGGGACAGCAAAGCGCATAGACCGTTTTTTGCCATTTAACCAGCTCCTCAGACTTGAAGCACATGTATTACAGCAGATGTGGGGTGCCCACTGTTTGTCTTGATCACCTAGTTTACAACCGAAATAAAGCTGATATGCCTTTGTTATTAGTGGAGTAATAGACCGTCTCTGAGACGCAAAAGTCACATCACCACATACGTAACAAAACTGATCTGGATTGTTTACACACTTTCGAGACATCTTGCATGAACGCTGTCAGCCAACTGAGGAAAAAATGGCTAATATAAAACAATATAATGTACACGTATGTATAACGTAACACAATCATGCCGATTACATCATCTTTCCTTGCCGAATATAAAAATGTAGCACGTGCATTCTTGTGAATTACAGTATATTAACACTGTCACAGCAGGAACACATATAATTACCGTATCTCTAAAACTTGAACTAATATTGAAAAAATAAGTTTCATTCCGGTTTTAGCACATTAAAAATAGTAATATTTTGTTGATTTTATTTAGGATATTTTTTGGCTGTTGATCAGTGTTATGTATCTTTACTATCCAGGGCTTCAGAAACTTACATAAAAATATGCCATATGGAAAGCTGTAGATGGTTCCTATGTTAGTAGATGTTGCTTTATGTTAGGAGTATTTTCGTATGTGACGATTTGTGGTACAACCTAGGAAACCTCCAGAGAAGGCGCAGGAAGTATAATACTAATCTACTTGACGACTTTTTTTTAACCAAAATCCTCGTATGGCAAAATCGTTCACAGATATGTTTTGTCAAAACCAGTTGAGCTGCTTAAAAGGAGAACGAGTAAAGTCAATTTTTCTAATCCTCAACCCTCTCCGGAGTGAGCGGTCAAGATTGGTACACGGACGGCTCGGTCACCGAAGGGGGCTCTGGGCCTAGAACTAGGCTATCTCTGCCTCTCGGTGGATACACCACCATTTTCCAGGCGGAAATCTTTGCGATTCTGGCTTGAGTATCTCACATTCTGGAGGAGGGTGGGCCTAGGAGAAGAATAACAATGTTAGGGGATCAGCCAGCAAGCTTGTTGGTCCTGAGCCAGCTCTAGGAGTGACCGCGCATAAAGCTAGGAGGAAAATGGAGACGTGGGTTGTAGGACAACACTCTCAGAAATGGAGAAGTATCTCCACCAGGTACGGAAACTGATTGAAGTGCTAAGGATGGACGCTTCTGCCTATCTCTGAATAGAGCGAAACTAAGGTTGCTAGTGGGACTGTTGTCTGGCCATAACACGTTAAGGCGTCATCTGCACGTGATGGGGGTGGCTGAGGATCCCTTGTGTGAACGCTGCGGGGTAGAGGAAGAGACCTCGGCGCACGTTTTGTGTCGCTGTGAAGCTCTGAGCAGACTATACTGGGGTCCATTACTTTGGACCCTCAAGGAGCTTGGTCTAAAGGCGATTCTCAGCTTCGCTAAAAGGGCGAGGCTTATGATCTAAGACTTGTAGAGGTGCATAAGGGCCCGCTTAAGCGGCCTATGCACTGGCTCCTTATGGTGGCCGGAATGCCTCTAATTTCGAGATTCATTCATTCAGCCGTCAACCCTCGATCCAAAATTTCGATTTGAGCGCGGATTTTTTATTGGATAGTCGTGTCTATTTGAACATCAAGGGTTTGTTGATTTGTCCAGCACAGCTGTTTACTTCCCTTCCAGAATACCTGCGAAGAACCAAAAGTCCGGTAGAAGAAGAACTACCACAGCTCTATTTGTATCCCCAGCCCTAGTTTGTCTACCCTGCAAACTGAAATGAACAAAGTAATGTCTCCGGCCTCGATGATCGTAGATACCGTTACGCCGAAATGACGTGATCAAAGTCTAGACTAACGGCGACACTTAGTTCCCCGTCAGACGATAAAGAACATTGAAAACACTTGGAGTGCGTCTCTCTGGCAGTGAGTGCAGGTATTCCTGACGAAGCTTGACGCGAAAAGGGCGGCGTAATCCTTGCCGGCGTCCATTCGGCAGGATGAGGGGCCTAAGCTGACCGTCATCTTCGGCAAATCCCGCATCGATGCGTTCCACGATAAGACTGGCCATTAAGAGGGGTGCATTTTATACCGGGCGCGACAAGATATTTGGCTCTAGCAACTTGCATTTCTGCTCCAATAGGCTACCTCACATATATCCAATTTCATAAAATAAACGATGCGCTATTTGGTTGTTACAGTTTCTTTTTATGGTCGGCTAAAACTTAACTATACAGGGTGTCCGCAAAGTGGGGGTTTTCCTTTACACGACGTGTAGATCTTGAAAACATAAGCAATTTTTCGTAGTACCATATACACCAATGTCTTAAGGGAACCGAGATAAAGGGCTCTGCAACACCAAAAATATCTGAATACCGTCCTGTAGCCGCGACATCACCGACTGGTACAAGGTCACTGGCTCAACCCGACGACAGAACTGGGTCGGGGTCAGTGTGTAAGGTCAGTATGCAACCTTCAACCGACGGTTACGGTCACGCGTGTAGAGGTAAACGAACCCGTATAATCGATTGCGTTTCAAAAAAAAAATAATAATGGCACACTCATACACCAATAATGAACTCGTTGATATGTTGTTAATTTATGGCGAATGTCTTCAAAATGCTACAGAGGCTTCGCGAGTGTATGCAGATCGATATCATCCAAGGCCCCGCAGATTTGTGTACCTGGTCCAGAGAGTCAGGGATACAGGCCATTTGGAGAAATTTCGAGGTGGGTACAGTGGGAGGCCTAGACAACCACGTATGGTGCAAGTTGAGGAAGAACTACTGAATCGCGTAGACGAGAATCCCTCAACAAGCACTAGAGACGTGGCTAGAGAAGTGCAAGTATCAAAAACTAAAGTGTAGCAAACGCTGCGTGAAGAGGGGCTGTATCCGTTTCACGTCCAACGTGTACAAGTCCTTCAACCTGGCGATTTTCCAGCAAGAGTGCGGTTTTGAGAGTGGTTGTTGCATCAACATGACAATAATCCGGACTTTTTGAAGTGCATATTGGTGACAGACGAATCTACGTTCACGCGTAATGGGGTGAATAACTTTCGCAACACTCATGTTTGGTCAGTAGAAAATCCGCACGCTGTCCGTCGGGCACATTTTCAACAAACATTTTCGGTGAATGTTTGGGCTGGCATGGTGAACGGTATGCTCATTGGACCATTTATTCTCCCAAATCGATTGGACAGGATGCAATACCTAGACTTTTTACGCAACATTTTGCTTTCCTTGTGAAGATGTGCCATTAAGTGTAAGACAATCAATGTGATTTCTGCACAATGGTGCACCGCCCCATTTTAGACGCGAAGTGCGTGACTTTTTGAATGAATTATTTCCGAATAGGTGGATCGGACGTAATGGATCCGTAATGGCCTCCGCGATCTCCAGACTTAACACCATGTGATTTTTTTCTTTGGGGAGCAATGAAACGCTTAGTGTACAAAACTGAAGTGCATACGGTTGACGAACTTCGTCTCAGAATTGAACAAGCTGGTGCTTTCATTCGGGGGAGGGACTCCATTCTCAAAGCCTGCACCGATGCTTGGCTACGTCGTGCTTGCACCTGTGTTTTTGAATCAAACGGCCATAACTTCGAACAATACCTATAAAGTAGGTTTACCTAAAAACTGAAAACGCGGCAACGCCGTCATATTTGTTACCTCTGTTCGTGGTCTGCACCACCGCCTGCGTCTGCTCGGTAGCGCATCAGCTGATTTCATTTTCTGTTGGAGCGGTATGATTTCGGGCAGAGACGTACTTAGCCCTTCTCGTCAACTGGAGAGTGAGTACTTTTTCCTTTATTTTTTTTCACTTGGTCGCCCTCGTTTCACTACACATTACCTTTGTTATTTCAAGGGTAGTTGTTTCTGAAAAGGACAACCCCAACTTTGCGGACACCCTGTATAAAAATAATAATAAACGGATGTATTGGCGGAGTTTGGTACGGCTATTCTTACACTCAACCTTTCTAAAGAAGCTTAATGATAATTTGAAATACAACGACGTAGACATTCCAAAATCCGATGAAAGCGAGCAAACTCACAACACTGAGCAGCAATCGAAGCAATCCAATGACATCGAAAAATCATAGATTCGGGTTTCATGGACTGAAGACTTAATTTGAATTTAATATATGTACCAAAAATTTAAAATAAGTTTGTTATGTTAGTAAGATTTAATATTTTTGTTAAAATATAATCTCTATCCTAAATCTATTTTCTTATTTTTCAAATTATAATTATAACGTTATAATTATAATATTAAAAAAAAACAATACATCAATTGATAAATGTTTACGTAAGCATGGGGGGAGGGGGTAAGAGCTTGGCTTACTTTTGCTGACAAAGGGGATGGGCGGGTAAATAATTGTAATAAATCATCTGCTTACGTAATACTTGAACGGCCCCTTTCCTAGAATCAAGTATTTGCCTACAAAACATTCCAAATTCTTGTTGTCGCTTGACTAATAATATAAGAAAATATAATCATGGAACTGACTCAAAATTAATGACCTGTTCAAATATTTATTTCTATCATTTATAAAAATAATTACTATTTCTTCTCCCCTCGTACAAGATAGTTGGGCTGTAACGTCCTCCTCGCCGATTGAAATCATCCTCTGGTGGCGGGCTCGGCCGGAAACGACCGCCGTCGCAGGATAAGGCATCCAGAAGTGGAAACAGCTTTTCCAGCTTTTACACGAGGATGCCCGAAGAAATTTTAGTGTTTAGTTTTATTAGCAGCATGCTCGCGCCACGATGCCATCGCAACGAATCTCCTCGTTGATAAAAAGCCCGGCCGACGCCGGAGGCAGGAAGACGTATAGAACGTAGATAGAAGAATAATAGCACTGCTGGTGCGCTATATCCGGCGAGGAAGCCTCCGCGAGATAACGAACATTGCGGAAAACTGGGTTACGAGGCGGATTGTCTCAACGCCAGTTGTCAGTGAAAAGCTTTGTCTTTTCTGTAGGTTGCAATTTATGAGAAATCTACGTATTTAATAACAATCACATGACTTATTCGGACAGTGAAAATAGGCGAAAGTTAGCCATCTAGCTACCAGACGCGAATCCAGGGGAGCAATAATACATTAATTGGAAAAAAAAATGAAAGTTTTTTTGCAGTATTGTATCTCAATAAAAAACGAGCGTATTGATGTTCCAAGAGGAATATTTAATAAATAGTGTGACGAAAAAAAGTTGCATTTTTTTATTTATTCATTTTGGTTTACAATTATTATCAGAAATCACATTTATATGACTCTCTATATAACTTATAATATTCATTCGCTTTTGTTCTGTCGTAATAATACTATTTCTTAAATAAGAAAAAAAATGCCTAATTTTCACCTCTCAGATTTCGATTTTACACTATACTACCTTTTATTAAGTGCGGCAGTATAAGCGACGCTGATGTGTAAGTATTCCTAGATTTGGGAGATAAATCACAGCATTACTCAAGTTGGCTTTGCATCAATCCAATATGAAACTTCCCAATTCCCGTCCTTGAGCATTAACTGATCGTTAAATGGAGTCATCTAATCGAGTTTCCAGTTTGGATGCTCGAAAATTATCCGCTGGCAAACCGAACCGATTGAAACTTCGCTGACGCTCGAATCGTCTAGAAAAATTGTAAGGGCAATAAAGTCGCTCTCGAGTACGTATTTCGGATCAGTTCGCTGTTAAAAGAGTGAATAATTAGCGAAAGTCGTGACAAAAAAGCATATAATTGAATTTAGGGACTTTATGAACACTATTTGCATTTTAGATTGGATTCCGGGCAATTTTCCGGGGACTTGGCACCCCCGGAATTAGCCTTCAACGGCAGAGACGGAGAAAGGTGCGGCTTAGAAAAACGTTGTGGATTATCGCATCTTTTAAACGGGGTGTTTTGAAAGTTGATTCGTTTATTTTGTAAGGCTGCATAATGAAAGAAATATACTAAGTGACATATAAATTCGAACACCCAGTTTAAATGGTTTTATTTTAATAGAAGTTGGTGAATGTATTTATCTTACTGTAAATAACAAGTCAGCCTTATCAGTTGGACATTCCGGTTTTTATACTGCTCTTTTTTAATTCACTAACGTTCTAAAAATGAATATTTCAGCCGCAGTAAAGAATCAACGTTGGCGGATTTTGGTTCTTGACATCCTTTACGATCGGTTACGATGCCTAGAGTACGGAGACCTGTACGATTTCGTCAACTTAGTGAGTTTTATAGGGGCCGTATAGTGGGACTTCGGGAAGCTGGACTTTCTTTTCGGGCAATTGCAGTTAGAGGAGTGCAAAGAAGTGTAGACACTGTGGTTAGGTGTTGTCAGGCATGGCTTCGACAAGGCCGTACGCAAAGAGCAAGGGGCACTGGACGCCGCCGTAGAACAACAGACCGTGAAGATCGCCGCATAAGATTATTGACCTTAAGGGACCGTTTCTCCATTGCAAATGAATGGTTTGCAGAACACGGAAGACCTATTGGCATGCGAAGTGTTTACCGACGAATGAGAAGTTTTGGCTTGTTTTCATACCGGCCACACTGGGTCCTCCCTTTAACTCGAGAACACCGACGTAATCGCCTTGAGTGGTGCAGACAACGGTCACTCTGGGATCAGGAATGCAACAGTATTGTCTTTAGTGACGAGTCTCGATTTTGTTTAGGCATGCACGATGGTCGTGCCAGGGTTAGAAGACGACGTGGTGAAAGGAGGAATCCACAGTTTTTTGTTGAAAGACATGTTCATCACACTGTTGGAGTTCTGGTTTGGGGTGCTATATCTCATGGTTCCAGGTCACCTTTAATCTTCATCAGAGGTAACCACCTGATCAGGCGCGTTGGAGAATGCGTAGCACATCAGGGTGCATCCACACATTATTAAAGGTCAAACGGCTTTAAAGCAGTGCAATCATTTTGAAATGTTTATCATTTACTTATTATGCTTCATTAAGTACTTAAATTTTATTAAAATAAAACCATTTAAACTGGGTGTTCGGATTTATATGTCACTTAGTATAGTAAAAGATTAAAATTTAAAAAATAAGAATGTTATTACACAGAAAACTTGGACAGTGTATCTTGGAATCTCACGAATGTTATTGACATCATCGATTTTTATCATCCGCACAAAATGGCTGTTAAATGCATCCTTCCTATTTCTTTTGCTACAATTCAAACCCGATTTGGTTTTGCTGAATTATGCATGAAGATGACACCCAAGTTGGCACAAACAGCAACGAACTATTCCGAATGATTTCTATTTACAAGCTAGTATTACCTTATACATATTCTACGCAAGATTTTTCGAATAACTACTGAGAATCTAGCACATTTATCGTTTTTAGCACTAATAATAATCAAAAATTGTAATGCGGAAGAACGTAAAATGCGTACATTAACACCGAAAACACGATTGCGATACGTATATGTACACTCGCATAATGATATCGCTGATTCGCTCGAAATTCCAATATCAATAAGCACGGAATTTGCATATGTTAAACAGTGTCATATGTGCTACCGCAAAGATACGTACTCGTACATCAAGAATAATGTGCATACTAAGAAGTTGTTATCATACGGTGAATATGACTGATGTGATAGTTGAACTGCCAGGCGATTGTAAGGGGTATTCCAAAATTAATGCAAGAATTCTTTGGAAAAAGTATATTTTTAGAACTGTTGAATACAGTAGCGGAAGAGAACGAAATATTGGGAGTAAGAAATTATACCATTATTTAAAAAGGGAGATACCAAGCTATGTGAAAAATAGAAGCACAATCTGGACGAAGTACAACATGGATTCAGGGAAGGGAGAGGAACAACGGATGCAATATTTGTAATAAAAGTATAGATATATGCAGGATGGCGCATCGAAAACGACATGAGAACAGTAACGTGCATCGAAAATATGTTCTAGAACTTGTAGCTAAATTTTGGAAAACTGGGTCAGTCGCCAATAAAAAACGCAACATTGAAAATCCCATAAGGAACGAAGCAATAGGGGGTTTTAGGGCAAGTTTATGTAGATTGTACGTTAAGTACCCGTAAATTCGAGACTGTGTGTGGTGTTAGTCGATGTACTGTCCAACGGATTCTAAAGGCCCATAGTTTTCATCCGTATAAAATTCACCTGGTACAAGAACTTAATGAAGACGACTTTGATCGGCGATTGTGAAGATATGAGTGAACGAATTATAGACGATGAACGTTTTCTATTCAACACTTGCTTTTCCGACGAATGTTCCTTTTTCTTAAATGGCGTAGTAAATCGTCATAACTGCTGATATTGGTCCGATTCTAATCCCAGAATTTATCAGGAGGTTCATACACAGCAGCCACAAAAATTAAATGTTTGGGCTGGTCTTTTTGGCGATCATTTAGTTGGTCCTTCTTTCTTACCTGGAAATTTGACCGGTGGAATGTATTTTGAATTACTGGAAGACGCCGTAGATCCTGCATTAACAGCCATAATTGAAAATCAGAATGATGGGCGGTACATTGCGAATAGGTTGATGTTCCAACAGGATGGTGCCCCACCACATGACGCATTACGTGTTCGACAATATTTAGATCACACGTTTCCAGATCGATGGATTGGTAGAAGAGGTGCCATTGAATGGCCTCCAAGATCGCCAGATTTATCAAAATATCTGTGCTTCATAGATATATCCAAAGCATCCGATTCATTGGATAGAATGGACCTTTGGGGTATACTGGGGAGCTATAATGAGGACAAAAATTTAATAGACAACATACAAAGCATATATAAGTATATATAACTATGTAAGAACAAACAATAAAAATTCTGAAAAATTCACAACTACCTCAGGAGGGAGGCAAGGAGGAACGGTGAGCCCATACCTGTTCACAGCAATAATGGATAAAATTATAAAAGAATGTGGAAACAGAATCAAGAAAATAACGTGGGGATACTACAATATGAAGAGGATAGATACTAACCAACTGCTAGTAATGTTAGCAAACAAAAAAGAAGACAGGAAAGGAATGAGGAACTTAGAAAATACAAATTGAAAATAAATATGAATAAAACAATGAGTATTTCTAAAGACCCACAGAACATAAAAAACCGATTAGAAGAACAATTAATATAACGAATAACACAGTTTAAATATTTAGGAATAATGTAACAGAGGCAGAAATAGAAACAACTACAAGATTATACTTTAAACTAAATAATAACCTACATAAAAGAAATATCTGCAAAAACAAAAATAAGGATGTTTAACTGACTGTAGAGGGTGACTTTGAAGTTGAGTCATTAATTTTCAGATAATAACTGTAGAAGGAAGATAAACCAAAATATGTGTGTAAAAATAAAAAAAAAATAAAAAAAAAGTTTACCTTGTTTTATAAAGTATCCTCCCGACAAGTATTTCAGTGCGGACCTGTATTTGATCGTGAGGTCTTGGAGCACCGGCATGCCGTCCATATGTGAGGTCTTAAGTCAAATGATTCACGAACCCGTTGTACTACATTAACAAAGGCACGAGGGGTTGGTTGCACTCGATTGGGAAACCGATCCGCATAAACATGTGCCATTTTTTATATCGTTTGAGCCACGCAACAGACACCACTATTCACTACCGACTGAGACTGACTGTATACAACTGAATGAAATAATTGTAAAAACATCGTTCCAAATTCTTTCGCTTTTTTGTTTCCGATGCGATGAACCGATAAGGCGGATTATATCCGTTGTCGCCAATCACGAGCACATAATATTATTATTGAGACAGGGCGGTACTCAAACTTCCAAAGGGCTATAACTTTGTTACTTTAATTTTACCAGAAAAATGGTAAAGGAAAAAACTTTTCTTTTGATCAGATCTACTCACTGTTAAAATAAATGACTCAACTTCGAAGTCACCCTGGATATCCCTACCCTAAAATATAGTTCAGAACTGTGGATATTGAGTAAGAGCAAATGAAATGTAACTGCTAAGAAGAACTGCGGGTAAGAAGATTATGGATAAAGTCAGAAATGTAGAAATAAGATGATTAGGCGTCATAACGGTAGAAAAAGGAATACAAGTGAATGTGCTAAGGTGGGTTTGAACACGTGATTGGAATGCCAAACACAACATTGGCGAACGAGCTCTGGAGAATGGGA
Source organism: Acanthoscelides obtectus (assembly GCA_963669975.1). NCBI lineage: Eukaryota > Metazoa > Arthropoda > Insecta > Coleoptera > Chrysomelidae > Acanthoscelides > Acanthoscelides obtectus. The sequence goes on along the minus strand of CAVLJG010000001.1, from coordinate 7,858,688 downwards.
AAATTTAAGAAAAAGATGGAAGGAAGACCAAGAAGGAAGTGGAATGACGAAATACAGTTGTACTTAAGACAAAATGCATTCGAACTAGAAAGCAGCAGAATGAGTAGCTAAAGACATAACAAAATGGAGAGAGAAAACTGAAAAAGATATCAACCTCTATACTGGCCGGTATCCTGAAGAAGAGAAACGGATTAAGTATACGTGAATCAATGAAAAATGGTACTTTTCTCTACACCGTATATTTACAAAACCACTGCTGCACATACATGCAGTTATAATTAATGATAATAAACCATTTGATAACAATTTTGGCAGCCAGCTATGGTACCACTACATTTAAATTTATGCCATGACAGTGTAACCGATTATGTTATTTTTGTGTTAGTTTCGCTTCAACTGATTTACCAACACTAGTTCGCACAAACAATAAATCATATTATGAAACATCCACCTACATACTGACGTGACAAAATTCGATATATATCTATCTATAATCACAATCGATACTCTAATGGCGCCGACAATGCGCTACCAATTTGTAATGAACTCTAACTTAATTAACCAACTAGTAGTGTGGTAATTACGTTGAAATGATATTATGAAATTACCGAGCTTTGTAATTTTCTTCACAAAAGAGTAAACTGATTCTACTGAATAACAATAATTGGTATACTTATTTGTCGTACCATTTGCTGAACATCGGAATTACTCTGAAAACTTGGCAACCATGCGTTTTCCGAAAAAAGGTACCCTCCTAACCGTGTCGAACTTCGTACATCTTGAACTGGCCCGTACGACCGCTCCTTTGTCCCTAGGGTATCTTCAAGATTTGTACCAAAATATGCCTTTATAAACTAAACATGACGAAACTATTTATTTCTAACACAATTTATTTTCTCAAAAACATTTTAGATGCACTCTAGTCGTAAAAAATACATATTTGAAATCACTTAGACCTATAACTAATAGAACATCTGAACGAGTAAACAATGTGCGAATAAATGCGCGAAGTTAACAAAGCAACAATTGAAAGATTACCATTGGGTAACATCACCTTTACTTTTTATTACGGCTGAAACTCTTTGGGGCATAGTGTTAACCAAGTTTTGACAAAAATTTGGTGTAAAAAAATCCCCTATTTCTTGAAGCTTTTGTCTAAGTTCTGATCCAAGAGGTCCTGCAGTCAGCAATCCGTTTGCAAAGCTTCTCTGGAAGGCCATAGAATGGAAGTTTGCAGCATGCCACAGCTGATCGAACGCTTTCGTGATATCAACAGCAACGACTTGTACATTATCGAAACCCTACAAACAGTAGCGATACATTATCGAAACCCTACAAACAGTAGCGATACCGACTGATTCAAATGCGTGACACGTTGCAAGCTTAATTAGAAAGTGTTCTTTCTAATGGTTTTTCTGTGACCGGGAGATAGTAACGAGCGGTGTATAGTCGAGGGCCTGGTGGGAGGCGTAATAATACAATTACGAGATTGGAGATATTATGGTGGATTTATGGAAGTGGAAAGGAACGACGTGGCACGGCAAGACCAGACCGTATCCTAGACATCGTGAATTATGGATATGGCATACAGGATGGTTCAAGTTTAGCACTTAAAGCTTTGCCATTTAGAGCATTTATGTGAGCAGCAAAAGATACAGTTAGGGCGGATTTCATCAAGACCGTTAAATTAACAAGCTGTTATTTTCCACCAATGGTGTAGAAGAAAAAAAGAGTACCAAATATAGCGAGATTCGGAAAATTTTTAACCAAAAGCAGGGAAGTACTGAAAACAAAATATTGTCGATGTGTCAGATGACAGCTTGTCATTGAGACGTCACCAGCTTATTGAATACTAAGAAATTACATAAAATTTAGTCAAATTTCAAAAAAGCATGATTTTTTAATAAAATTTGTTTTTTCACTATTACTGATTGGCTATTCACGTTCATAATATATTCTGTTTTGATATGCGATTTAACTGATTTAATCTGCAAATATCCGTTAAACACCTACTTGATATGACAAAGATTTTCTACCAAACTTAGATATTGCATACTTATACGTGTTAGCAAACTTGAAGATCGATGAGTGCTTTTTCATTTTTTTTTTAACTTTTTCGCTTTGTTATTGCAAACGTGGTTGTTTCTGAAAAGGAAAGTCCTGAGTTTCAGGACACACTGTACAGTTGTAGAAACGTATTTTGGAATTCGTCCGTAAGCTTACGTCAAGTCACTTGATGTAGTTTTTGAGAATCACATCAATATTTTATCGAGTTTTCTGAGTCGTACTGTATGTTTTTGGATACAGGAAAGAGGAAATGCGAGCTCGTATCACCCCGCCGTGATGGAAATTGTGTCATAACGGCTCGAGAGTTTTCGGTGGAAATAATTCACTGTCTCACGTTAAACTAATATCCACGGAAACTGCTCGCACTCCTGCTGTGAGCGGGGGTCAAGTTCTCGGAGTTGCATTTACGACTCGAGGGGACAGACGGCATGGCAGGTCGTAAATGTAGAATCGGTCGCAGTACATAAATCAAGATTGTATCTAGTTAGGATGTCAGTTGAACATAAATATTTTGATTAAGGGCCTATGCTTACATAGAATAGCTAAAATTGTTGAGGTAGCAACTATCAGTAATTTTTTGAAATATACTTGAGGTGGTGGTAGTCTAAGTAACGTGAAGCACAGCACTAGAAAAAAATTTTGAGTATCTTAAAAAAAATGGCAATAATATACTAAGTGACATATAAATCCGAACACCCAGTTTAATTGGTTTTATTTTAATAAAATTTTGTATAAGTACTTAATGGAGCATAATAAGTAAATGATAAAAATTTCAAAATGATTGCACTGCTTTAAAGCCCTTTGACCTTTAATAATGTGTGGATGCACCCTGATGTGCTACGCATTCTCCAACGCGCCTAGGCATGCTTCTGATCAGGTGGTCAATGTCGTCCTGTGGTATCTCATTCCAGGCAACCACCAACTCCTCTCGAAGTGCTTCTAGAGTCTGAGGAGGACGTTGCAAATTGAGCAATCTCCTACCCATAATATCCCACACGTGCTCAATTGGGGATAAGTCGGGAGATCTTGGTGGCCATGGTAACAATGTGACATCATTATGTTGAAACAAGTCTATTGTGACTCTTGCAACATGTGGTCGGGCATTATCTTGTTGGAAAGTTATATCTGCCAGGGTGTCAAGATAGGGTAAAAGATGGGGTTCTAGAACTTCGTGGATATAACGCTGCGCGTTCATGTTACCTCTGATGAAGGTTAAAGGTGACCTGGAACCATAAGCTATAGCACCCCAAACCATAACTCCATCAGTGTGATGAACATGTCTTTCAACAAAAAACTGTGGATTCCTCCTTTCACCACGTCGCCTTCTAACCATGGCACGACCATCGTGCATGCCTAAACAAAATCGAGACTCGTCACTAAAGACAATACTGTTCCATTCCTGATCCCAGAGTGACCGTTGTCTGCACCACTCAAGGCGATTACGTCGGTGTTCTCGAGTTAAAGGGAGGACCCAGTGTGGCCGGATGAAAACAAGCCAAAACTTCTCATTCGTCGGTAAACACTTCACATGCCAATAGGTCTTCCGTGTTCTGCAAACCATTCATTTGCAATGGACCTGGTAGTGGAGAAACGGTCCCTTTAGGCCAATAATCTTAGGCGGCGATGTTCACGGTCTGTTGTTCTACGGCGGCGTCCAGTGCCCCTTGCTCTTTGCGTACGGCCTTCTCGAAGCCATGCCTGACAACACCTAACCACAGTGTCTACACTTCTTTGCACTCTAACTGCAATTGCCCGAAAAGAAAGTCCAGCTTCCCGAAGTCCCACTTTACGGCCCCTAACAAACTCACTAAGTTGACGAAATCGTACAGGTCTCCGTACTCTAGGCATCGTAACCAATCGTAAAGGATGTCAAGAACCAAAATCCGCCAACGTTGATTCTTTATTGCGGCTGAAATATTCATTTTTAGAGCGTTAGTGAATTAAAAAAAAAGCAGTATAAAAACCGGAATGTCCAACTGATAAGGCTGGAAATTTTTTCACTTGTTATTTACAGTAAGATAAATACATTTCACCAACTTTTATTAAAATAAAACCATTTAAACTGGGTGTTCGGATTTATATGTCACTTAGTATACTTGAGGTGGTGGTAGTCTAGGTAACGTGAAGTACAGCACTGGAAAAAAATTTGAGTATCTTAAAAAAATGGCAATAATAATACTAAGTTTATTTCCGTATTGTTCAGAAGAATAAATTCTTGTGTGTGGGAATGAAATACTTAAATCTTAGAGAAATATATTCAGTGACATTAGAAGTGTTATACCTAAAAAACTATTTCTTTAACTTTTTTTTTGGCAAAATAATGAGTAACATACGATGAACATTTTCTATTCAACACTTGCTTTTCCGACGAATGTTCCTTTTTCTTAAATGGCGTAGTAAATCGTCATAACTGTTGATATTGGTCCGATTCTAATCCCAGAATTTATCATGAGGTTCAGACACAGCAGCCACAAAAATTAAATGTTTGGGCTGCTATTTTTGGCGATCATTTAGTTGGTCCTTTTTTCTTACCAGGAAATTTGACCGGTGAAATGTATTTGGAATTACTGGAAGATCGGAGGTACATTGCGAATAGGTTGATGTTCCAACAGGATGGTGCCCCACTACATTACACATTACGTGTTCGATAATATTTACCTTTGGATTTCTTTGTGGGGTCATTTGAAAAGCAAAATCTATGCTACTTAGCCAACATCATTAGAAGACCTGCGACAAAGAATTGTGAATGAGCGCCTTCAAATTACTTCTGATATATTGCAAAATGTGCGGCAATGTTTTGAACAAAATCTTTATTATTGCATGGAGAGTCATGATGGTCATTTTCAACATGTACTTGCCTAACGGGTATATATATTTAAAGCTGTGACAACAATGTCAACGTTTTATCTTTGTATTTCTTTACCTTTGTTTAAATAATATCTCTTAGTTTTTGTGAAATTGGAATATGTAATAATCTTATCAATCTTTCTCGCATCCTGGAATCTACCGACTTTTATGCTTCAAAATAACCAGATAGTGCTTTCTGCCTTTCACGTGGAGTGTTACCAGTATTTTTTAAACCTTTGTAGGTACAGAAATTTACAGAGAATTTTGCAAATATGTATATTTTTTGCGTGAAGAAGAGAAAAAGATGAAAGAGGCTGAAAGAAACAGCGATAATGTATTGCGTAGTTCCCAACATTGTAAGCGATACGAACCCTTATAGGATATAAAGGCACTATTTGGGAAGTAATGACATGCGGCAGGGGGTTCGATGGTATTTCGCAGCAGACTTCTGGGGTGCTGCTCAATTACAGCAGCACATTTTTCACTTCTTTGTAATAAGTGTGCGAACGAGGAAGCACGATACCAGGCTATAAAGATTCCTATTGTTGAAAGGATTAAGATGATCGTTAGCCCTTCGTTCTCTAGGAGGAACTGATGGACATGAGCCTGTCAAGTTTTGAGGACTTGACAGCGGTGCAGATATGGAGCTTGTTTCCTCAAACCGCCTTTAAAAAGTAGGTCGACTATGCGTTTCCTATTCAACGCCGTCGTCAGTTTAGCACAAGTTAAACGAACTGAGGAAAAAATAGTTACGAACATGCACAACAGAGAAATTAAACGGATGAAGTCGGTAATACAGGCGTATACAATTAGTCTATAGACATCCTTTTCCTGTTATTGGTAGTTTCTGACCATACGGCAACGTTGCTGCTTCCCATATCGTCATACGCGGTAGCGCCCACCGAAGTATAGCCACAGTACGGGCAGAACAATCGAGCAGACCGTTACGCCGGGCGCTGAGCCCAGATAGCAGGAGGAGATGCGTATCGAAAACATTTATCTAGGATCCTAAGACAAATGTGAGGGGAATCCTGTGACGTGTGAAGTATCGATAATATGTACGTAGAATTACCGGGGTTGGAACCGTTTAAAGATACTAATATAAAAAATTGACCGTTTTGGAATTTCCCTCCGCCGCACAGTGGTTCAGAGCGTACGATTTCCGCGAAAAAGTATCAAGATTTCTAATTTTGTTACTGATAAACCGATTTTTATGAGCTAGAAAGCTAACGAAATTCTCTTTAAAAAACCGTATCAAAAACTGGCAAATGTCAAAAATTGAAAATGGCGGCACCATACATGGCGTCCCTAAAAGGTCTTTACAAAATTTTAGCGCATGTTGCTGAGTTCAAAATAAGCCGATTTGAAGCAACTTATATCAGTCCAAAGTTCCTCCGATTCCAAGATACAGGGTGGTAAAGTTAGAAAATAAAAATCTTTTTTTTTTTTAATTCATGACGTATTACCTCAAAAATTCGTATCCGAGGGTTATTTGGTGTGCGGTACCCGAATGTGGACATTTTTTCATTGTGGTCGTTAGAGGGCGCTTCACGCTTCGGATCGTTTTAAATGGTCATAACTTTTTTCTGCATATTTTTTTTAAACAATGTACTTCTGATAAGATAGTGTATGGTGAGCAGTTTTAGAGAAATTCGTAAATTTCTGCATCAATGCAGGTTGTGGGTACCTTAAATCAAAATGCTCAGAACTTTACACAAACTGACTATGTGATCCCGTCAAGATGAACCAGTTTGTTCCTATAATAAATATGTGACTGTAGTCTCAAAAAAAGAAACGATATTTTTTATAAACATTTAAGACCCCGTATCTCGATAATTAATCATTTTTCACTGCATCCTTATAGAAAAAAATGTTTAATTTTCATGCAGCATCTACAGATTTTGTTCAAATACCACTCGTTAAATAAGTCTATATTTTGCATTTTGGTTCGTTTCTGTCGAGCACTAAACTCTAATAATGCGTCTACAAAAGCTGCAAATGTTTGCAGCTAGTTTTTTATGTATGTGTTGAGGTGTCTCAAACGCACATTTTATACTTGTTTGTAAAACATGGAAAGATCTGCACTTTTTTATCGGAACTCATTAGTGTCAAACTTCTGAAAAAATTGCACGGATTTACTAAAAAATATGCCACTGTCAACATTCCTTTCAAATTCAGTTGTTTTTCCAAACGTCAACTATATTGAACTTAATAGGTCAGAGCCTTCTGTGATTACAGTTACGTCATAGGGCACGCCTAAATTTTAACAGAATTTATAATGATAAATTGATAAAAAATATTTTTTCGTTTTAAAGGTAAATAAATAAGAGATGAAATAATGTAAGAAAAAAGAAAATTTTGCAAATAGATAATTTTTGGTTTTAAAAAATATTTTAGCAGAAAAAGTAAAGAGAAATATATACTAAGTGACATATAAATCCGAACACCCAGTATAAATGGTTTTATTTTAATAAAATTTTGTATAAGTACTTAATAAAGCATAATAAGTAAATGATAAAAATTTCAAAATGATTGCACTGTTTGAAAGCCCTTTGACCTTTAATAATGTGTGGATGCACCCTGATGTGCTACGCATTCTCCAACGCGCCTAGACATGCTTCTGATCAGGTGGTCAATGTCCTCCTGTGGTATCTCACTCCAGGCAACCACCAACTCCTCTCGAAGTGCTTCTAGAGTCTGAGGAGGACGTTGCAAATTGAGCAATCTCCTACCCATCATATCCCACACGTGCTCAATTGGGGATAAGTCGGGAGATCTTGGTGGCCATGGTAACAATGTGACATCATTATGTTGAAAGAAGTCTATTGTGACTCTTACAACATGTGGTCGGGCATTATCTTGTTGGAAAGTTGGATCTGCCAGGGTGTCAAGATAGGGTAAAAGATGGGGTTCTAGAACTTCGTGGATATAACGCTGCGCGTTCATGTTACCTCTGATGAAGATTAAAGGTGACCTGGAACCATAAGCTATAGCACCCCAAACCATAACTCCAACAGTGTGATGAACATGTCTTTCAACAAAAAACTGTGGATTCCTCCTTTCACCACGTCGCCTTCTAACCCTGGCACGACCATCGTGCATGCCTAAACAAAATCGAGACTCGTCACTAAAGACAATACTGTTCCATTCCTGATCCCAGAGTGACCGTTGTCTGCACCACTCAAGGCGATTACGTCGGTGTTCTCGAGTTAAAGGGAGGACCCAGTGTGGCCGGTATGAAAACAAGCCAAAACTTCTCATTCGTCGGTAAACACTTCGCATGCCAATAGGTCCTCCGTGTTCTGCAAACCATTCATTTGCAATGGACCTGGTAGTGGAGAAACGGACCCTTAAGGGCAATAATCTTAGGCGGCGATCTTCACGGTCTGTTGTTCTACGGCGGCGTCCAGTGCCCCTTGTTCTTTGCGTACGGCCTTCTCGAAGCCAGTGTCTACACTCTTTGCACTCTAACTGCAATTGCCCGAAAAGAAAGTCTAGCTTCCCGAAGTCCCACTATATGGCCCCTATCAAACTCACTAAGTTGACGAAATCGTACAGGTCTCCGTACTCTAGGCATCGTAACCGATCGTAAAGGATGTCAAGAACCAAAATTCGCCAACGTTGATTCTTTACTGCGGCTGAAATATTCATTTTTAGAGCGTTAGTGAATTAAAAAAAAGCACTATAAAAACCGGAATGTCCAACTGATAAGGCTGAACATTTTTTCACTTGTTATTTGCAGTAAGATAAATACATTCACCAACTTTTATTAAAATAAAACCATTTAAACTGGGTGTTCGGATTTATATGTCACTTAGTATATATTTCGCGGAAATGATGCCCTCTGAACCACTGTGCGCCGCCAGAAAACCGATTTAAAAAAACCACGAAAATAGAAATAAATATCCACACGTCATCATCTATCCCTTAAACTATCGCACCCACATGGTATCAAACGTAAGAAATAGAGCTATGTCCAATTATCCATCCGATGACATGTGTACTCTAGTATGAGGAAAAAACCGAAGCAAATCTTTCGTTCCGTATTTTTTTGTGTTACCGTAATAGAAACCCTGTTATTTTTCGGTGTTTCTTTTCCCCACTCTTACCTCATTGAACGCTGACAAATGATAATAGTACAGTCACTTCATATGGACAGATGCCAGTTCAGTAACATAAAGGTTCTAATAGTAGCCGCGGTGCCCCAGTATTCAGACTTGCATTTTTTATATAATAACAGGTGCACCTAATAAACTATATCACATATATGAAACGACAATTTAATTTTTGGTAAGCATGTACGTTAGAAAAATGGCCAAAACCGGGTCAGTCAGAGCACAACTTGTAATCTGGAACCCATTCAGTCCGAAAATGTCCCGTTTCCGATATACAGGCAATAAACAATTTTGAAGAATTGTTGTGCTTCTATGATATGGATGAACGCTAGTTTGTTAGATTCCGAATTTGATGTCAATTTAGTGCTAGGTGGGCCCAGATGAATTTTTCACCCTAAATCGGCACCAACTACCTGTATGGAGACCTGTAAAGGAGATCAAAAAGTACTATATATTATCTTAAACATTTCGTACAACGGGTTATACAGGGTGCGGCAGAGAGGACGGACGTTTTTGGGATGGGTAGTACTCTCCGTCTCCGTCTACGAGAGCGGTGGGGAGGGTGCCGTTCGACTCGTGAGATCCTAGCATTAAGCATCCCACAAACCGGCGCGAAATAATCGCGGCGAAGTATTCGCAACGAAATTCAGAGCGAAATTCGCAATCTGTTTCGCCTGTTTATTCATACCAAAGCGTCTTATACGCTCCGCGAACGTGAAGGTTTCGACAGGTTGTGTACATTTTATTTTTGCCTTTTGCAATGAGCTCGTCTTCAGAAGAAGAGGAGGCACTTCTATTTCTTGCTTTAGAAGAGGAACAAAATGCACGGTAAGTTATGTTTATTTAACGCCATTTGATAGTTGGGTATGTATTAAGTTTAACGAAGTACATAAAACAAATATTTTCAATTTTGTTTAGGAAACGAAGGAAGTGGGTACATGATATTAACTTGGAACGAAATAAATTTGGGGAATACCATACCTTGATGCCACAACTACGGCTGGATGAACAGCGCTTTTACGTATATTTTAGAATGACTCCAGAGTGTTTCGATGAAATATTGAACTTGGTGAAAGATGAAATACGTAAAATCTGACACAAATTATCGTGAAGCTATTTCGCCAGAAGAACGACTTGCTATTACACTCAGGTAAAAAAATTATATGTATTAAAATTAGTAGGCTTATCGAATACGAAAACTTCAGGGATCGTGAAATAAATATTTTATTGTAATAATTGGACTACATGTTGCCACTAGGATTAAATGTTGTTAAATAATTCGAGGCAGAATTTGCCTCCTCTGTTGGGTATATTATTGGAGTAAACCCAGTGCCGCTTGGGAAGGACGACATACTACTATCATACATACTTGCAGAATTCTGGGTAGACGCTGAAGACATTTCTTCAATATGTTCAAATTCTTCGTGCGCTATTAATTCGGCTTTTTTTAGTTTTATTCGGGCTTGACGCTTTAAGGGAAGTGTTTTCACAGTCTGTGCATGTGCCAAGAAAAGTGAATCAATGGCCTCGTTCTCTTTTTTAGGTTTTTTACCTTTAAAATAATTAATGAGCTGTTGTACAGACGAAGATGGTGGTTCATAGCGTTTTCTGCTCGTTTTATATTTTGGTGTAGTTGCAGTCTGCGGAAAGGTGTGCCCTGGAGTAGTCACTGCTGTAGTGTTCAATGAAGAAGGTGGTGCTGTCTGTGTTGCCGAGGCGTTCTGTGCATCTTCTGCATCTACATCAGCATTTTCATCTTCTCCATGGCCGCGGTCTTCCAAATTTTCGGTTTCTACATTTTCAGCCCTTTCCTGATATATATTTGAGTTAAATTCGGCAGTCTCATAATGTATGACATCAATATCTTTCACATTAGACGACGTTTTGGCAAATGCCAAAAAAGGACGGAAAAATTCCATGTAGTCAGCCCACTGCCATTTTTTTATGTTACCCACTGCTTGGCCGGTCTTTGGTTTGGTAGATTTTATATATTTTGCAAATGTGTCTCTGATATTCTTCCACCTTTTTTTTACTTCATCACCTAAAAACGATTTTTTTTATAGATTCCTTGCCACTGGTGACACCTTCTATACCATTGGGCATAGCTTTCGAGTTGGCTTTACAACAGTGAGTGCAATCGTAACCGAAGTCTGTGAAGCGATATGCAGACATATGGAGCATATATATTTACCAGAACCAACAGAGAATATATGGAAAAAATGTGCTGAAGAATTTGAAAATAGATGGGGATTTCCCAATTGCATTGGCAGCGTGGACGGTAAACATGTAACAATCAAGAGACCTAACAACAGTGGCTCCAATTACTAGTGCTATTTACATAAATATTCAATAGTACTTATGGCCATTGTTGGCCCGGACTATAAATTTATATGTGTTGATATTGGTGGTTTCGGAAACAATAGTGATGGGGGTATTTTCGAAACCTCAAACATGGGAAAACGATTTGAACAAAATTTAATGAGTGTCCCTTCACCTAGATTTCTCCCTGGGCAAAATGAAATCTGCTCGTACGTCTTAATTGGTGATGAAGCATTTGCTTTAAAACCATACCTTATGAGACCATTTCCTTATAAGCAGACTTTAACAGACGTCAGAAAAGAGAAATACAATGTAAGACTTTGTCGAGCTGGAAGGGTCGTGGAAAATGCGTTTAGTGTTTTGTCTCAAAAATGGCGAATATTTTACAGGCCATTAGAAACTAAATTAGATACTACTATTCTAATTGTACGTACGGCATGTGTTTTACACAATTTTTTACGAAGTAAAAGTGGCGATGACAAATATTTTCAATTCTTAAATCCCCCAGAACCCGTGCTTGGAGCTTTTACTGATATAGCAAATGATCCTCGGCGGGCAGCAAGGCTAGCATTTTCTACTCGTGACAAATTCGTAAATTATTTTAATTCTGATATGCCTATGCCCAATATATAGAATGTTCGTTTTCACATTTGTGTAGACTGTAAATTATTTAACAAGTTAATAAAAAATATTAGGTACATACCATTTGTATTTAATTCTTTTCCTATTTCCATCCAAATCTTGTCTTTCTTTCTCACATTCCTGTATTCAGCGTTCGACAAATCATACAAACAAGGATACTTTTTCACTATTTCTATCAATAATTCCGTTTTTGCCATTGCGAATTTTTGAAGAACGGCGTCAAAAACGCGGTCAAAGGCGAACTGAAATACGCCGCGATAAAAACGCTGGAACAATCGCATTCGCTTCGCACAAGTCTGAGCCTGTCCGTAAACCGCCGCGTTTTAATCTGATCGCGAATTCATCGCCGCGAAATTTTCGCAGCCAAAGCGAATATTTCGCGCCGGTTTGTGGGATGCTTAAGAGAGCGATGTTGGAGAGAGTCTACGCGAACTTCCAAGAACGCCTCCAGCACTGCATCAACGATTTCGGCCGCCACATGCCTGATGTGGTTTTCCACACTTGACTGTCTCAAATGCTATTTCCTTGTGAACCTGATTCCATCGATAAATTTGTTTTCGAGTAAAAATTAACGATTTTGTGGTCTTTTTAGAACCGTCCTTCCTCTCTGCCGCACCCTGTACAAATAGCAATTTCAATTTCTAATTTCACCGCACCATGCGTCTTTTCTATGCCAATACACTGGGCTCGACGAAAATAGAGACCGGGAAATTAAAGGGAGCGGAATGATTCCTTTTTTCCTTTGGCGTGTGCGTGAGCATATTCGAGAATATTTTCTTTTCTGCCGCCCGAATGAGTTACGGACCTTGTTCCGTACGATTTGTGAACCTCCAGAAGAAACGCAAACACAAATAGGAGAGGATGTTGTTTGACTCTAATGAGGCTATTTATCTTAATCTGGGACGGATTTGTTCCGGAAGCGGATCAGATCTTTGCAATATTATGAGGTTTTTCTAGGACAAGAAAATAAAAATTGGCGTCATGTAGTTTGAGTAGACACTTGCTACGTCATTCCATCGTTCCGTAGATAGATCAAATGGATCAAGTCAGTCGAACGGGCACGTACAGTTAGTGCATGGACATTCTTTCCTTGCCTTACCACATCAATGCGCTCTTGCTCATATAACGCCGCTAAGTGGAATGCAAACAACGATAACGAATTTAAGTCACTACTAAATAATACATTTTCAACACAAAAGTTTTGTTAGCACTTGAATTTTTAATAGAGCCAGAAAGGGGTCGATATTTATTGACAAATGTCTTCCTGTTGTACCGCATTAAGAAAAGTATACGAGGGATGTTGAGTTCCATTTTTCTAATGACTCACTGTAGTGAGAACACTGCACGTGTTGTGAAACTTTGAATTTCAGTTTACTAAAGAGTGAGGTTAAGATTCAGTACTGACGTTCGATCCGCGCGGCCTACTATGTTTCTATATGCAAAACTTAAAAGAGATCCCTCGTAAAATAGTATAGAAAAAGCGCTTTCGAGGTTCTATTTGATATAGCTCCTACAATGAAGTTAAAACGAATCCACCCTGATGAATGAATGCTTCGATTCAAAGTCCAATTGGGATTAGCGAACCAAAAGGCAATGGATACCCTTACTCAGAAACGAGTAAGCTGTGTGAGGTATTACAAAAGATTAAGAACTGCTTTGTCGAATAGAGAGACCAACACAAGCCATCAAGTTTTGTATAGACTGCAAAAATATGCTAATAATGTCTCTTCCTGGTTCCAATGGAATACATTGAAGTTTGAATATATGTTGATTAAATTATACTAATAAGATGGTTCTTTTATCGACATAAGTAAAGCCCTACTTTTGCCTGTGGTATTCAATTTACTACAGCGTATTGTTACTAACGGTCCGTTTAACAAATTTTTGTATAAATAGTTTTAAGACATCATAAAAGATTATAGTCCATTTTATTGGAGGATATTTACCAGATACAAGCGAGTCATTTAGTACATGTCACCAAAAATTGGTCCCGCATTTAAAGAGTTAATCATCCAGGAGGTAGATACAAACGACCTCATGCTCTTAGTGTACATCGCTAAAGCTGGTGAAGCAATTTTCACAGATGAGGTAAGACAACTCTGCTTTATATAGTCTGTTCAATATTACGTTTTGATAGTGGAAAATACTTTTGTGCAGTTTTTCAAGGGTCCGGTTTTGGTACTTGATTTTCAATTTAACTCATACCGAAGCAGCTGGGCAGGTACAAGCCTAAATATACTAAGTGACATATAAATACGAACACCCAGTTTAAATGGTTTTATTTTAATAAAATTTTGTATAAGTACTTAATGGAGCATAATAAGTAAATGATAAAAATTTCAAAATGATTGCACTGCTTTAAAGCCCTTTGACCTTTAATAATGTGTGGATGCACCCTGATGTGCTACGCATTCTCTAACGCGCCTAGGCATGCTTCTGATCAGGTGGTCAATGTCCTCCTGTGGTATCTCATTCCAGGCAACCACCAACTTCTCTCGAAGTGCTTCTAGAGTCTGAGGAGGACGTTGCAAATTGAGCAATCTCCTACCCATCATATCCCACACGTGCTCAATTGGGGATACGTCGGGAGATCTTGGTGGCCATGGTAACAATGTGACATCATTATGTTGAAAGAAGTCTATTGTGACTCTTGCAACATGTGGTCGGGCATTAACTTGTTGGAAAGTTGGATCTGCCAGGGTGTCAAGATAGGGTAAAAGATGGGGTTCTAGAACTTCGTGGATATAACGCTGCGCGTTCATGTTACCTCTGATGAAGATTGAAGGTGACCTGGAAGCATAAGCTATAGCACCCCAAACCGTAACTCCAACAGTGTGATGAACATGTCTTTCAACAAAAAACTGAGGATTCCTCCTTTCACCACGTCGCCTTCTAACCCTGGCACGACCATCGTGCAGGCCTAAACAAAATCGAGATTCGTCACTAAAGGCAATACTGTTCCATTCCTGATCCCAGAGTGACCGTTGTCTGCACCACTGAAGGCGATTACGTCGGTGTTCTCGAGTTAAAGGGAGGACCAAATGTGGCCGGTATGAAAACAAGCCAAAACTTCTCATTCGTCGGTAAACACTTCGCATGCCAATCGGTCTTCCGTGTTCTGCAAACCATTCATTTGCAATGGACCTGGTAGTGGAGAAACGGTCCCTTAAGGCCAATAATCTTAGGCGGCGATCTTCACGGTCTGTTGTTCTACGGCGGCGTCCAGTGCCCCTTGCACTTTGCGTACGGCCTTCTCGAAGCCATGCCTGACAACACCTAACCACAGTGTCTACACTTCTTCGCACTCTAACTGCAATTGCCCGAAAAGAAAGTCCAGCTTCCCGAAGTCCCACTATACGGCCCCTATCAAACTCACTAAGTTGACGAAATCGTACAGGTCTCCGTACTCTAGGCATCGTAACTGATCGTAAAGGATGTCAAGAACCAAAATCCGCCAACGTTGATTCTTTACTGCGGCTGAAATATTCATTTTTAGAGCGTTAGTGAATTAAAAAAAAGCAGTATAAAAACCGGAATGTCCAACTGATAAGGCTGAAAATTTTTTCACTTGTTATTTACAGTAAGATAAATACATTCACCAACTTTTATTAAAATAAAACCATTTAAACTGGGTGTTCGGATTTATATGTCACTTAGTATATAACCGTGGGTGCTATGAGGAGCTTAAAGAAACTTTGTTAATCGGAGGTTAGTAAATTGACACCTTAGAGACAGAAGAGCAGTCGTATCAGCCAGTTCTAGATGTACCAAAATTTTCGCACGGTTAGGAAAAAAGAAAAATTCCCTCCCCCGCTTTGTTTGCCGCTCCGGTAGGTCTTTGACAGTTGACCACGCGACGACACCCTTGAGCCGTTCAAGTCTGTGCAGTGACACGACAAGGCCATCCGTTCGCATCATCGTCCAGTAAATTAATTGTGCTTGAATAGGTTTTGTCAGCGCTAAATTTTCTGGTTCCACTTCCATTAATTCCAGGAAACCGAGACTCCTCTGTCCGCTTAATTAATTTCGATCAAGCGGGGAAAGTATTTAATCTATACATCCTCTATTATAGTACAGTGCTTGGGAAGAATAGATAGATAGATAGATAGACAGCAATATATCAAAAGAGATTCGAAATGTCAAACAGTATTAAGAGTAAATACTAATTAGTGGTTTAGAAACCGCTGGTAGAATATTGCACACTTTTTTCGGGACACCTTGTACATATAGCAACATCGCAACATTTTTAGTTAATGGTACTATTAAATAGAAGCTAGAATAACAAACGAATAGGACTCGACGTTCGTCCAAAATGTGTGGTGCTACAAGTCAATAACCATGCTGTTATGGCAACAACTGCTAAGTATCGCATATGAGTTCCCAAAATACTAGTCTTTCTCACAGTACCTCATTTTCTCCGGAGTGCCTCAAGCGACCGTACTTGGGCCACTCCTAACCATTTTGTATACTTCTGATTTACATACAGATGTTAAATATAGCAATATCCAATTCTTTGTCGATGATTTACAGATCGACAACCATGTTCATGTTTCTGTAGACGATTCCATGAAGCCTCAATAAGTACATTGTCTTATTATTATTATTTTCGACTTTTATACCTGAACGTTGAAGAAAATATTCTTCCCGAGTACTGTACTATGAATAAATTTCGTCATGGGGGAAAGCATTTAATCTATACATCCTCTATTACGCATCGGCTCCTATTATGTAATTGTGTTTCGATATATCTCGTTGTCGGCAGAGCGCTCAGCCGTTTCGTTTTCGTTCGGCCCAAATGCGGTTCAAGATTAGTGGGTTTGTATGGCATTTCATTTCCTCTATATTCGTCGGTTCTAAATCACTTGACAACACGGGAAGTTCGGATCTATTTGGTCCAGCAGAATAGCCGCTGGAAACGATAGTATCACACTTCGATATAGAGGAGAATACAAGCTGTGTTGGCAACTTACAAACTGTAAGGCATGAACTAAAGAAAAAAGAAATCACGAATCGATCTGCATCTACTCGCGAAGCCTCGGTAGCATTTCGAAGAAATACCGTAAATTGAAATAATATGGAAACTCCGATATTGCTGTATGAATGTGCCATTTTTGGTTGATTTTTTTTATTCACTGCAGGACCGGATTAAGTTTTATTTATTCTAGTTTGTTTAACATCTTATGACTTGGATTCATTTTTACAAGATCTATAAGAAAGATTCCAACCTAGAGAACACCCTGATCCTTCAGGAGTTGAGTAACACCCTTCTACATAATTCTTTTTAGGACAATTTTGCACGAAATTCATTGAATCCTATTTTCATAAGCACCCATCATTGTTAAGTGTCTCCTCTCCACGAATTGCCTACCCCAATTTTCTTCATCTTCCAGCCAACTCGTTCCTCGGAAATAAAATTAATAAAGTCTGGTTTAGTTCCCCTACAAAATGATGAAGACAGGAGTATCCTTAGTACAGGAAATAAAGACCAGCAGGGAGTAGTAAGTACTCATCCTTTTCTGGTAAACGTCCTTCAAATGAAAGGCGTATAAATCGATTTTTTATACAAGGTCTGCAAAGTGATAGTATTCAGTCAAATATTCCTGAGAAAAATTCCACCCGCTAACCAGATACAAGCTGTCGAGGTTTATTTTTAAATTCGTTTTATCTCCGTAGCTCAATTTCAATGACATGAAATCTGGAAGTGGAAGATTGCTGGGGGATACAAATTTCATTTTTTCACATATTTTGTAGAGGGGGCTAGTTATAGCTCATAATCCCGCTACCTTAGCCATAGCAACGTTGCCAGATGATCGGTAATGCCGGTAGGGCAGGAAATAGTATTTTGACTGACTTGATCTATTTAAATCCTTTTTTATACATGTGCGTGGCTAACTTTTTTCTCAGAGGATCTAATCTATGCCAAACGTACGACGCAATTTCTATGGGGAGGACAATACTTCTTCGCTAACCACAAGTATATATTTACACCAGATTCACTTGAAGGTTGGGAATTTTTCGCAAATAACTGGTCGACTGTCCTAATCCGGCAAAAACGAAGCTGACGACTGCCGAAAGAAATGTTTGTTACTGTTAATATCCCTAAAATCCCCGGCATCTTAAGCGAAACGAATTTTGTGAGCGCGATTTTAAAAGGCGTTAAAGGATTGATGGTGGAATTATAATTTCATTTTATCGAAGGAGATATCCGTCGAAAAATGTTCAGGAGAACAGAAATAATATTTCAGTAATGCTGCATCTCACATTGCGTTATTTGTCGCCGAAACTGTGCACCGATGCCTGATAAAAGGATGATTTGACAGAGGCACACTGAAACATTAAATACCGAATTTCGTTCTAGTAACTCTAGCCTATGCTATGTAAAACCTTAATCAAACCAAATTTGATCAACAAAGTTCGGCTATACAAGATGGTTATTGGATCGCTGATGCATGTGTGGCTTTTTGTTGCAGAACATAACCTTGCACATTATAACCAACGCCTCATGGTATGTCTTCGGTGAAACTCTTCACAGAGACATTGAAATCCCTTATCTGGGACTTAATCAATCAACAAGCGCAGAATGGGCAAGAGGCCTTGTCCTTGCGTTTCTGTGAACCTGATAGCAACTCGTCGACCACCACTTTTAAGAGTAAAATTTGGTCGACAGTATGATTTTCAGAAACTTATAGATCTGAATCAGGATCATAAAAACGGCAAGAAATGTTGATGCCGTGGATTCGAATTTCGTGCCTACCTCGAAGCAGGAGCAGATTGGCATTTGCATACCTCACCGCGTTCCTGTGAACCTGATAGCAACTCGTCGACCACCACTTTTAAGAGTAAAATCTAGTCGACAGTATGATTTTCCGAAACTTATAGATCTGTATCAGGATCATAGAAACGGCAAGAGATGTTGAAGCCGTGGATTCGAATTTCGAGCCTATCTCGTAGCAGGAGCAGAGTGGCATTTGCATACCTCACCGCGTTCCTGTGACCCTGATAGCAACTCGTCGTCCACCACTTTTACGAGAAAAATCTAGTCGACAGTATGATTTTCCGAAACTTATAGATCTGTATCAGGATCATAGAAACGGCAAGAGATGTTGAAGCCGTGGATTCGAATTTCGAGCCTATCTCGTAGCAGGAGCAGAGTGGCATTTGCATACCTCACCGCGTTCCTGTGACCCTGGTAGCAACTCGTCGTCCACCACTTTTACGAGAAAAATCTAGTCGACAGTATGATTTTCAGAAACTTGTACATCTGTATCAGGATCATAGAAACCGCAAGAGATGTTGATGCCGTGGATTCGAATTTCGTGCCTACCGCATAGCAGGAGCAGAGTGGTATTTGCATACCTCACCACGTTCCTGTGAACCTAATAACAACTCGTCGTCCACCACTTTTACGAGAAAAATCTGGTCGACAGTATGATTTTCAGAAACTTGTACATCTGTATCAGGATCATAGAAACCGCAAGAGATGTTGATACCGTGGATTCGAATTTCGGGCTTACCGCATAGCAGGAGCAGAGTGGCATTTGCATACCTCACCGCGTTCCTGTGACCCTGATAGCAACTCGTCGTCCACCACTTTCAAGAGTAAAATCTGGTCGACAGTATGATTTTCAGAAACCTATAGATCTGAATCCGGATGGTAGAAAAAGCAAGAGATGTTCATGCCGTGGATTCGAATTTCGTGCCTATCTCATAGCAGGAGCAGAGTGGCATTTGCATACCTCACCGCGTTCCTGTGAACCTGATAACAACTCGTCGTCCACCACTTTTACGAGAAAAATCTGGTCGACAGTATGATTTTCAGAAATGTGTACATCTGTATCAGGATCATAGAAACCGCAAGAGATGTTGATGCCGTGGATTCGAATTTCGTGCCTACCTCATAGCAGGAGCAGAGTGGCATTTGCATACCTCACCGCGTTCCTGTAGTGAACCTGATAACAACTCGTCGACCACCACTTTCAAGAGTAAAATCTGGTCGACAGTATGATTTTCAGAAACCTATAGATCTGAATCCGGATGGTAGAAAAAGCAAGAGATGTTCATGCCGTGGATTCGAATTTCGTGCCTATCTCATAGCAGGAGCAGAGTGGCATTTACATACCTCACCGCGTTCCTGTGAACCTGATAGCAACTCGTCGACCACCACTTTTAAGAGTAAAATCTGGTCGACAGTATGATTTTCAGAAACCTATAGATCTGAATCAGGATCATAGAAACGGCAAGAGATGTTGATACCGTGGATTCGAATTTCGTGCCTACCGCATAGCAGGAGCACAGTGGCATTTGCATACCTCACCGCGTTCCTGTGAACCTGATAGCAACTCGTCGTCCACCACTTTTACGGGAAAAGTCTGGTCTACAGTATGATTTTCAGAAACCTATAGATCTGAATCAGGATCGTAGAAACGGCAATGTTGATGCCGTGGATTCGAATTTCGTGCCTACCGCATAGCAGGAGCAGAGTGGGATTTGCATACCTCACCGCGTTCCTGCGAACCTGATAGCAACTCGTCGACCGCCACTTTTACGAGAAAAGTCTGGCGACAGTATGATTTTCAGAAACCTATAGATCTGAATCAGGATCGTAGAAACTCGTCGACCGCCACTTTTACGAGAAAAGTCTGATCGACAGTATGATTTTAAGAAACCTATAGATCTGAATCAGGATAGTAGAAACGGCAAGAGATGTTGATGCCGTGGATTCGAATTTCGTGCCTACCGCATAGCAGGAGCAGAGTGGCATTTGCATACCTCACCGCGTTCCTGTGAACCTGATAACAACTCGTCGCCCACCACTTTTACGGGAAAAGTCTGGTCGACAGTATGATTTTCAGAAACCTATAGATCTGAATCAGGATCGTAGAAACGGCAATGTTGATGCCGTGGATTCGAATTTCGTGCCTACCGCATAGCAGGAGGAGAGTGGCATTTGCATATCTCAATCAATCAATCAATCTATCAAGCTTATAAAGAAGCTGTGGAAGCGGAATCGCATATGAACGCAAATAAAATCGTGCGACTTTACGTCCATCCAAAATTACGATCTTTATTCAACAAACAATCTCTAAATTAATTTTAGGATAAATTTAAAATTCTCGAACACCAGTTAGCAATGCCAAGACGAACAAATTGACGCACTTTTTTAGGATACATTAAGATCAAGATCAAAGATCCTACTTACTGTTCTGACAGACAATAATGTAATCTAGAAGTAACCTCATTCACTGCTTATGTGTCATCGGTTTGTCACAGAAGTTCATCAAAATTTTTTGTTCATTTTCCATTTTCAATCCATGTACATCCCAGCAATATGGAAGATTATTACGGAGTACTGAACGTACGGAACGATGCATCAATCGATGAAATAAGAAAAGCTTACAAGCAGTTGGCCCTACAATGGCATCCAGACAAGAATTTAGATAATTTTGAACGAGCGAATACGGTCTTTATGGAAATTACCAAAGCTTACGAAGTATTGTCAAACGAAAGTAGCAGACGGCAGTACGACCTGTTTGGATCTCAGCTAACGCCAAGATGGGCGAGCTCAGAAGCTCGTTTCGATCGACGCCAGTCGGTCAGAGATCCGGAGGATATCTTCAAGGAATTCTTTAGGTACGGTTTAAGACAATAATACTTCCTGGACGTCTAAAATTCACTCTCGGGCCCCTACACAGATAAACATCTTTACACCCCTGACATTTACCCCTGGAACCAAAAACTACTAATAACAAGAGGTGAAAACTATTTTATTTCATGCTCTACCACGGTATTTCTACCTATTTTTCAACGCTGAATCGGAACTTGACGGCAACGAAATTTTCGCATCTCTGGAATTTGCGCCCCGGGCAAAACACTATCACAAAAAAAAGGTATCAAGTAGATTGACTCCATACTTCATATACCTTCGTTGGAGGTTTCAATGACTGGAATGAGTCTATACGTTTCAAAAGGGGAAACGAATCCTGTCTAGGTAGGTTCACTTAGGTACGATGAATCTTGGACCTTTACATATCAAACTGTATAAAACAAATCAATCTATTTCTACGGTAGAAGTAGGGAGATGGTTGCAGGTACACATAAATGGGCTGTAACTACAACTGTATCGTTTTTAGAGGAAGCCCGTCCGAGTTCTATACTAATGCATCTCAAAGGAGGAAGCATCGTAGTGGCAGTCCTAGAAGAGGTACGGGCAGAGAAAAGTTTTACTTCAAAGCATTCAAAAGGCGAGCTGGAGAATTTGCACAGTTTCCAGTTGGTAGAAAGGTCATTACTAAATGAAGTTTTTTATAACTACGGATGTCGTTAGTTTGTTTTCCTACCCAGGACATATAGTAACATCCCGAGAAAATAAAATAAGTATTCAACAAGAATTGTTTAACTTGTCTTTTAAAAATCTTAACCTTTTTAACATTATTTTTATCTTCATTAACCACTTAGATACAGAATAAACAGTACATGTGGTGAAAAAGAAAGTATACTAAATGACATATAAATCCGAACACCCAGTTTAAATGGTTTTATTTTAATAAAATTTTGTATAAGTACTTAATGAAGCATAATAAGCAAATGATAAAAATTTCGAAATGATTGCACTGCTTTAAAGTCCTTTGACCTTTAATAATGTGTGGATGCACCCTGATGTGCTACGCATTCTCCAACGCGCCTGGGCATGCTTCTGATCAGGTGGTCAATGTTCTCCTGTGGTATCTCATTCCAGGCAACCACCAACTCCTCTCGAAGTGCTTCTAGAGTCTGAGGAGGACGTTGCAAATTGAGCAATCTCCTACCCATCGTATCCCACACGTGCTCAATTGGGGATAAGTCGGGAGATCTTGGTGGCCATGGTAACAATGTGACATCATTATGTTGAAAGAAGTCTATTGTGACTCTTGCAACATGTGGTCGGGCATTATCTTGTTGGAAAGTTGGATCTGCCAGGGTGTCAAGATAGGGTAAAAGATGGGGATATAACGCTGCGCGTTCATGTTACCTCTGATGAAGATTAAAGGTGACCTGGAACCATAAGCTATAGCACCCCAAACCATAACTCCAACAGTGTGATGAACATGTCTTTCAACAAAAAACTGTGGATTCCTCCTTTCACCACGTCGCCTTCTAACCCTGGCACGACCATCGTGCATGCCTAAACAAAATCGAGACTCGTCACTAAAGACAATACTGTTCCATTCCTGGTCCCAGAGTGACCGTTGTCTGCACCACTCAAGACGATTACGTCGGTGTTCTCGAGTTAAAGGGAGGACCCAGTGTGGCCGGTATGAAAACAAGCCAAAACTTTTCATTCGTCGGTAAACACTTCGCATGCCAATAGGTCTTCCGTGTTCTGCAAACCATTCATTTGCAATGGACCTGGTAGTGGAGAAACGGTCGCTTAAGGCCAATAATCTTAGGCGGCGATCTTCACGGTCTGTTGTTCTACGGCGGCGTCCAGTGCCCCTTGCTCTTTGCGTACGGCCTTCTCGAAGCCATGCCTGACCACACCTAACCACAGTGTCTACACTTCTTTGCACTCTAACTGCGATTGCCCGAAAAGAAAGTCCAGCTTCCCGAAGTCCCTCTATACGGCCCCTATCAAACTCACTAAGTTGACGAAATCGTACAGGTCTCCGTACTCTAAGCATCGTAACCGTAAATATTCATTTTTAGAGCGTTAGTGAATTAAAAAAAAGCAGTATAAAAACCGGAATGTCCAACTGATAAGGCTGAAAATTTCTTCACTTGTTATTTACAGTAAGATAAATACATTCAGCACCTTTTATTAAAATAAAACCATTTAAACTGGGTGTTCGGATTTATATGTCACTTACTATAAATAAACTATATAATATAAATACAATGTTTAAAAATATAATTAAACATCAATATAAATACCAATATAACAATTCATATAAATGTTCAGTTCCATCTTTACGTACCCAAAGTTGCACATTCCACATACTCGCCCATGTTATAAGATGCATTTGATGCTAATAACTTTCTAACTACTAACTTCTAATTACTGACTTGCTGAATTTTAATGAACTGGTAATTTATTTTATAATTTGATGCATTTATAGTAGGGTGATTTTTTGAAATGCGTTGGCACACATTCAGGATATGAGATTGTTCAGCAAAATCGTGTAGTCTGTGATACATCGCCTTTCCTACACTTTTGTCCACAACCTAACAAATTACGCTTTCATCTGTCATTTTTGCAAATGGCAAGAGAAGTCAAATTAATCAAAATTAAGTGTTATCAATGCTAACGATATTCAAATCATTCCGTAATGGCAAACTACTACGAAGTGCTGCAGGTGCCCGTGTCCGCCAGTCTTGAAGACATCAAAAAGGCTTACAAGCAACTAGCTCTCAAGTGGCACCCTGATAAGAACCCGGACCGACTGGAAGAAGCCAACCGAAATTTCCGAAACATCTCCAAGGCTTACGAGGTGCTATCCGATAAGGCCACAAGAGACATCCACGATATGAGAAACGGCGGCTATCCTCCAAGGAAATACGCATCCGAGCAAGGCTTTTGCCCGTACGGAATGTACGGTTTCGATTTCAAACACCCAGAGATGGTATTTAAGGAATTTTTCCATGGAAGCATGTTGCAGTTTCACAAGGTTGGAAAATTCGTCAAAGTTCCTTCTAGAAACCCTGGGTATGATCGTCCCTGGTTTCGTGACCTTATTTTTCCACGCCGCAGACACGATATGGGCGACTATGAGGATGAGCCATTCGTTCCTCCATATGCATATACGCCAGATAGTTGCTTATTTGGTAATGTGTATGGATTTCAGTCTGTAGGTCGACCAGCTTCGTTTCCTGGCAATTTCAAAGAAAGGTATTTCAAGATGAAGAATACTAGGATCTAGACAAATGAGTAACTTGATTCTTTGAACGATATGCCAAGCACTGTTATGTAGTAAAATGTTCCTAAAATCTGCAGAGGCTACTGATTTTGTTATCATTTCAATAAAGTCATGTTTGTAACGTTGGAACTTCTTACTAGAGTAGCTACGAAGACAGAACCTGAGGGCCAAGGGTATTGTGACTGCCGTGAAGAATGGTCGCATCGGGGAGGGGGTGTAAATAGTATACAGTATATTCAGATAAGAGATAGACCGGACATAAACAAGACCACGTGATCATCGAACGCTGTAACATTCGGCAGGGACGTATTAAGAGTCACGCAGTACATATTTTAGATAGTAGATGCTGCTTTGCGTAACTTTGTAGTAAATTAGCACAATTCGATGTGTATACGATTGGTGATGGATATAGGATCATGTGGGGGTGGGGTAAGAAATATATAATGATGTAAATATACATAAGGGTTTCAAAATTTTCGCTTCGATTTCCAGCTTCGGATGCCGCCTGATGTTTGGTGAAATACAGTCAATATAATCTCAAAATGGCGTTTAAATTAGCCTAAATTAAAAATAATCGTATATCTCTTAAAATTGCTTTTAGAATATTGATTAGTATATTTTTTGATTTCTAGGTAAATATGTAACCAAATTAAAACGTTCAAAACGTAAAAAATGTGCATGGTTGAACATTGTCAGAAAGTAGATTCTTGAATAGGTTTTGCCAAAATGGGTTCAAAAAAGTCAATAATTAATTAAAAAATACAGTAGCTTTATAATTACTTATAACTTACCGAATTTGATGAACGACATCTTTTATTGGAAAGATGAGCTTGATGAGCTTTCATCATCGCTACTGCCTGAAGCACCAACGTCAATAATGAATGGCTCGACTTGTTCCTCTAAAATATTGTCCAGTTCCCACATTCTCTTTTCAACTTTGTCTTTCACGTGCTTAATACAGTTTTCCCATTTTTGCGCTGTTATTAATTCTAGTGCTTCTTTGAAAAGTCCTTTGAGGTCACAAAATTTAAAAGTTGTATTGTGCTTAGCTATATAATTTTTAACCTCTGCCCATATGAGCTCAATGGGATTGAGCTCGCAATGGTATGGAGGTAAACGGAGCACAGTTTTATTTTGACTTGCTGCCATTTCGTCAATGGCGTATTGTTGATATTCCGCCTTGTGATCCTTGGCAATTCTTAATAATTGTACTTTCAGCATTGCTTCTTCAAAGTTGATATTTTTCGAGCGGAGCCAATTTTGAACATCAACTTTCCTTGAAGCCGTTGTTGGGACCTTCTCCATTCTTCGAGAATGATAAGGCGCATTATCCAACACAATTACTGCGTTTTCCTCTAAGTTCGGTAAAATTTTTGAAAACCACTGTTCAAACGATTTGCCATTCATTTCCTCGTGGTAATCTCCAGTTTTCTTAGACTCAAAGCACCACAGACCGTCAACAACAAATCCATCCTCACTGCCAATATGGCAGATAATGAGCCTTTTCCCTTTACCTGGAAATCGAAGTACTAACTGGTGTAGATTTATTTCAATAAGCGAACCTTTTTCAAATGTTTTCATCACATTCAGCGAAAAAACATTGAGACATGAGTATCAGATTGCTATAATTGGGATTATTTAGTCATATTGAAAGAAAGAATATTGAACGTCGTATGATTACTCAGCGCTTCACAATTTAATTTAAAGTTATAAACCTTTAAAAAATGAATGATCAGGAACCTGAAATACGCGCAAATATTAATATTAACAAATTATAACTTTATAAAGCTTAAAGTATGAATTAAAATGATTAGAAATATTAGGAACGGTACACAATATAAAACTTAGTAACTTTTTTTAAGTTTATAATATTCGACATATTTTAAGATTATATTAAAAAATTATTGAAATATCGAAAACACATAAAAACATGGCTTAAAAAAGTTCTAACAAATGAAAATGACAATCAAACATCCACGCATTTTATCGAAAGTTATAAAAGTTTTGTTACTTGTAATATGTTTTATCTGCCCCCTGGAATTAATGTTTAGAACCTTGTTCCCAAGGTTTGAAAAACATCCGATTGTTGTCTATTACTCGTATTTACCTGCTGGATTTTTTAATCCGGTGGACAGTCCATCTAGAAAGGCCCTCTTGGATGAAGTTACAGAATCATCAACCCATACTTTACTTGTAGTGTGTCCTGCGTTTACCCACGTTTCATCAAGGTAATAAATCTTCCTGTTTTAATTTCTATATTTCCCAATTTTTGTTAAATAATCCCTCCTCCATAGCACAATTTCTTCTCTATCCAGTAGTAAGCTATTACGACCCCGTTTTTTCCATTTGAAATTTAAATGCTTCAGAAACGCATGGAAAGTTGATCGTTTGAAATTTGGCAACGTTGTATCTCCATTTACCTCCTGCAGTACTTTATCTATAGTAGGTATTTCATTCCTAAAGAAGAATTCATGCACTTTCCTCCTAATCGCATGCTTATCAGCTTCATCCAATGATTTAACAATACTTTTGCGATGTTTACATTGGCTCAGAAAAGGTGTGATTTTTT
Source organism: Acanthoscelides obtectus (assembly GCA_963669975.1). Lineage (NCBI taxonomy): Eukaryota > Metazoa > Arthropoda > Insecta > Coleoptera > Chrysomelidae > Acanthoscelides > Acanthoscelides obtectus. Next base: position 7,831,239 of record CAVLJG010000001.1, on the reverse strand, counting down.
TTGTATTGTCTTAACACATTAAACACTGATGCGCGACACACCCCAACTTTGTGAGAAACCTTCACAACAATTTCTTTGATGGTTGATGCCTCGTTCTCCTCGCGCTCGATCTTATATATATTCAAAATGACCTCTTTCATTTCTGCACTCAGGTGTCTTTTTTTAGATCGTTTCCTAGGTGGACTACAGGAGTTTACAACTTCATCGGCACTATCTGTACTACTGGGCATTTTGCGCAAGCAGTTGATAACAATAACAATCAATAACAAGGTATAACAATAACAACGACAAACTCAACAACTTAATAAGATAACAAACGAAAACGTCCAAAGAAATATCAAATTGCAATGATGCACACGACATACGTAACACGTCTGAACCTGAATGTGACTCTGCCTTGATACGACTGCTCTGCCGCTCGGCATAGGCATTTAATTGCGAATTGACCAATGAGGGCTCCTGTTTTGCGTCGAGACGGCGGCGTTAGCGTGAAAAGCACCCGAACCTTTTGTTTACATCCGGTCTATCTCTTATCTGAATATACTGTAGGTATGATGACAGTGTGGTCTTGAACGATTCTACGTTCAAAAGTCTGACACAGGGAGAGCACTAAAGCGCTGGATACCGAAATAATTATGCCCATCTCTGGATCTGTCGATCGTACTATAGAGTGTGGACATATCATTCTAGTATCATAGCTGTGGAATCTGTGGTTCCTGTCATAGTTATCAACGTTTTTCCTAACATGAAACAGGCACCCTAGCATGTACGCACAAGGTAGTGTTAATACACCCAGATAAATAAACTGTTCCGCCCTTGATGGATTTCCTATGTGCAGCAAACACTTCTGAAAAACTGGCTGAGTGACCCCACAATAACACCCCATAAGTCATATGAGTATGGGAATAGTTTTTGTTGAGTTTAGAAAGCAAGCATGCCATGAGAGACGGCTAAGTACAAACCTAATATCTTTACTACTAACTGAAATCTATGATCTAAGTTCTGTTGAAAACGCTTGAATTTTTAAAGCGACTTTCGACTGTATAAAGAATTTTATAAGGAAAAGTGTTTTCTTGGGATTTTTGTAAAAACCAGTTGCAACATTCAAGCATTCGTTCATAATCAGCCTCGTAAAGACGCTGGCGTCATTGATACTTGTATGACCGGTATTTATGCTTACACTGAGGAGCAATTTCTCTAGTTAAAGCATTTATATGAATCTCTACATACGCTAAAACATGGATTTCTTTGTCCTTAAAATAAAATTATCATTTTCTGCCACATCATTAGGCTCATTTCGCATTTTTGAAACCAATTTTGGGAAGTAAAGCCCCGTTGGCAACCCAGAGCAAACTTATAATAATAATTTATACGTTATTGTATCTCGTTCTTATCTATTCTCGGAGGAAGAAGTAAATATCGAAGATTCTTTTAATGACGTAACATTATCCCCTCATTCTTCCTTCCAGCCAATTACCGTGTGAATCTCTGGACGTGTTTCTGGATCGTGCTCGTAGTCTGGACACGCGCGCCGTATCGTCAGAATCGGAGGTTGTTGCTTCGAGGTCCATTTGCTACACTTCCTAATGACGCTACTAAAATATCGCGTGCGCTCTGTTGCTGTGGTTGCTGCCGTTGCATACGGCTCGTTTCGTTGAGTACCTTTTAATCGCACTGTTGCCATTTCCTTCAATCGAACCTTCAATCCTACCTTTCGCAAAAATTGATTTTCCTGACCAGGTCGAGATCCAACATAGCTTCCATTGTACTCATGAATGAATCGACGAATTTTATTGAGTTTGCCCTCAGTTGTCTCGGTTCCAATGCAAGGCCACCAAACCAAGAAGCTATACAAAAGAGATGGACGTACTATCGACGTATAGAGCCACTTTGGGTTTTGAGCTCAACATGCTCTTTCATCTCAGTCTACAGTCCAAGATAATTCCTCGATTTTTTACGGTCGGCAAGACAAACTCATCAAGCTTCCTTCTCCTAGTGATAGGATCAGCTCGGTCTTTCCAGAGCTTTTTTCTGGATCCAAATTAACGATGCATATTCCAATTTCGATCTAATATATGCAGAATTTTAGCTATGTGGAGTGAAAAATTAAGTTTATGGTCAAAAACTACACCCAAATCCTTAATTGAGTTATACCGATTTATGTAAGCATCCGCAATTTAATATTTAAATTTACAATCAGAAGTTTTCCTGGAAAAGCTGACTACACTACACTTAGACGCATTGAGAAACAAAAAAAAATTCTCGTCACACAAAACCACTAGCGAATCAATATCACGCTGCAGTGCAATACCATCAGTCTCAGACTCAATAATCGTGAATAATTTTAAATAATCCGCAAAGAGGAGCTTCTTACAACGTAGATAATGCACAACATCATCTATAAATAAGGTAGACAATAAAGGACCAAGATTTGAACCCTGAGGCACTCCCGATTTAGTTATACAGGGTATCCGCAAAGTTGGGGTTTTCGTTTTCAGAAACAACTAACCTTGAAATAACAAAGGTAATGTGTAGTGAAACGAGGGTGACCAAGTAAAAAAAATAAAGGAAAAAGTACTCACTTTCCAGTTGACGAGAAGGGCTAAGTATGTCTCTGCCCGAAATCATACCGCTCCAACAGAAAATGAAATCAGCTGATGCGCTACCGAGCAGACGCAGAAACCACATTGATTATCTTACACTTAATAGCACATCTTCTAACAAGGAAGGCAAAATGTTGCGTAAAAAGTCTAGGTATTGCATCCCGTCCAATCGATTTGGGAGAATAAATGGTCCAATGAGCATACCGTTCACCATGCCAGCCCAAACATTCACCGAAAATGTTTGTTGAAAATGACCAAACATGAGTGTTGCGAAAGTTATTCACCCCATTACGCGTGAACGTAGATTCGTCTGTCACCAACATGCACTTCAAAAAGTCCGGATTATTGTCATGTTGATGCAACAACCACTCACAAAACCGCACTCTTGCTGGAAAATTGTCAGGTTGAAGGGCTTGTACACGTTGGACGTGAAACGGATACAACCCCTCTTCACGCAGCGTTTGCCACACTTTAGTTTTTGATACTTGCACTTCTCTAGCCACGTCTCTAGTGCTTGTTGAGGGATTCTCGTCTACGCGATTACCTGTACACGCGTGACCGTAACCGTCGGTTGAAGGTTGCATACTGACCTGACCTGTGTGAAGATTGTTAAATTAGTTACTCTGGATCTCTTAGTAAGAATACCATGCTGAAAAGGGTACAGAGATCTATGAACTATTACGCAATATTATCTCCGGCTACTTGGAGATATTCGACAATATTGCCACCGCTAATATCAGTATTATCCCCTGATTTGAAAATAGGTGTCGCTCTAGAAAGTTTCTAACTATCAGAGAATGCGTTGGTCTCTATAGTCAGATTGTATATTTGTTAATATCGGATTAACAAATACAATCTTTGACTAGCAACGAGAGAATGTTGTCTGGGCCGGTCGTTACTCTATTCTTGAGTTTTTTAGATGCAGCAATAATCTCATTTTCCTGACTAGTAGGATTCCTGCATTCAATAAAATCATTACGAGGAGATGGATCAACAAAAATCCAAAAACGTTTAGGATCTTGGATCGTACTTGAATGATCATCGTGTTTTCTTTTTCAAATGTCAATTATTGCGTTGTGTGTTCTTTATATTTGTATATGGCAACTATGCACTGTCCATACCCCTTCCACTTTGCAGCTTCTAAGGCCTTTTTAATGGAACGCAAATTGAATATTTATGCGTGGACCGGCGTTTATAGTCGCAAATAGACGAAATGCTTCTAATGGACTCCAACGGGAGAGAGAAAGAAAAAGAGGGAAACAGTCGGATGCAGAAAACGGGGCATGTTGCTGCAGTCGAAATGACTTTTTAATTTATATTTGGGTAATGGACGAGAAAAGTCCCTACTAATGGGCGATGAGGGTTGTGTGAGTACAGTTTGGGAATGCAAAGTCGTTAGACTCACACATTAGGGAAGTACTTCAGCTTAAATAACATAAATTGATATAAAAATTGTAGAGCCCGTTAGTTCATTTACCCTGAATAGAAGAAAGCTACAAGAAATCAATAAAGTAACAGAAAGTCAATCAGAACTGGCGAATTTCCCATCCAGCCAGCGACACAGCGCAGCACTGCGTTCGGGCCTTATCAGTTTTTCCAGCTGAATTCTTCGCATGAATGGAGTCATATCGGCACCATCGTCTCGGTTCCATTCAAAATTGCCTCCATGCCGCTTTTCCTTAATAAATCTCCCTCCTTTTCGCTTTTCGCAATGATGAGATTCTCACTGCTCGCGACAATGGCCTTCCATATACATCACTTCCCCTTGCTGCTTCTATTCTTTGAGTTCTTATTAGACTTATGCTTGGAGAAATAGACGCATTGGATCTCATAAAACTCGTACACTATTCAAACTTATTACTATACTAAACGGCTGGTCCGAATAACGTTTGTCCTAAAACTCTTGGCACAAAATTCATTGACTTTAATTTTAACAAACACAAAATAATATCAAGTTGCCATCGGAAACAAACGTTTGTTCACTTATTTATTTTTAAGTTTTCGCTTTAAGATGTTGTATAAATTAGAAATAAGAAAAAGAATCTATAAATTGGTCGGGTGGGTACCGAAAGTTGAAATCTATAGAATACTCCATTTTACTACACAGGCTGGAATGTCAACAAGAAGACTGGCTCGTCAATAGAGATCTAAAAGTAGAGGAAGAGGAGGTGGCGGTGGTGGTGGTGGTGGTGGAGGAAGAGGAGGAGGAGGAGGAGGAGGAGGAGGAGGAGGAGGAGGAGGAGGAGGAGGAGGAGGAGGAGGAGGAGGAGGAGGAGGAGGAGTAGGAGGAGTAGGAGGAGGCGGGGGAGGCGGAGGAGGCGGAGGAGGAGGAGGAGGAGGAGGAGGAGGAGGAGGAGGAGGAGGAGGAGGAGGAGGAGGAGGTGGTGGTGGTGGTGGTGGTGGTGGTGGTGGTGGTGGAGGAGGAGGAGGACGAGGAGGAGGAGGTGGAGGAGGGGCGAGGAGGAGGCGGGGAGGAGGAATAGGTCTGAAATATCAAATTAGACTTGAGTGCTGTAAATACTCTCAACAGAGACAGGTACATTTTGTCAAAGGAAAAACCATTATTTCGGATGACGAAATATTTCACTTTGAGTAATTCTGAAATGAGGGGAAACGATGGATTTCATCCGGACAACGTAGAGGACTGCGATTTTTTGAAAAGGAGTACAGCGTTGTGGAAACGCTATGCGACAAATCTGAGTAGAATGTAAATTGAAGCAAAGTTTTGAAAACAAACCCATGGCAGGCTATCTGTCAACATCGGGCTTGATATCGTTAGTCGACTTGAACGATACTGGCTAGAAAACATCATTTCTATTGCTTCCTTTCGTCGATTGATCTCTCCTATGGCAAAAGGATATTTTATCTGCCAGGGATTACCAATATTAATGAAATCACACTAAATACATAAGTTGTAACCGAGATTTACCTACCTGCGGAATTTTCCAATAAAACGTCCATATCCCGATCAACAGGAGAATGTGACCTTACCACTCATTTTCCATTTCCATCCAATACACAGTCAAAAATATCGACATTCTCCCATAATATCCGTCCAGGCCGCATTGTTGATTAATTTTGGTAACAGCGTTACAATTTTCGACCACAATATTTCTGTGAATTTATGTGGCTGTTATCGTAGATATTGTTAGCGCCGGCCACTGGCCGTTGGCCGTGTGCGGTGCAGGCTAATAACACTATATTTACTCAAATGGTTGTTACCAAAAGTTTGTGCGTTGCCCAAGTGATACCGTTTATGACCTGCTATAATGACCAACGCAGATTTATCGGACGGTTCAGTTTTCCGCCGATACTGTATGGAGAGCGATTTATTGTTGGCAGTTTTAAAAGATCAATCAACTCGGGTGAATTGTATGTTTGCATAGAGAACTAATAATAATATCGTATTTATTAATAAAGCTATATAAGTGGGATTCATTATGTAGAAATTTAGCTCTTACACTTAGTCATACGAATACAAAGTAAAGATGGTAAAATAGATTCAAAACAATGAAATGTTTCTGTTTCAATTTCACATCAGTATTCCAACCAGTCAAGAAAAATAACCTATTCATATAAACGCCTAAAAAGTCACAGCTGCAGTGCTCATAAACTAACTTACTTTTGCATTATTAACAAACAAAGATTGAACTAAGAGAAGAAAAATTATAACGTGAAGCCTTGTAAATACAACCTAACATGCTTACGGAAACAAGACAAATTAATGATTTTATGGTCAAGATGAATACTATTATAGAGACTAGCAGTATTATAAGCAAATGAACGTTGGAAAAGCGAGGTAAAGTTATGAGGTTTCTAATATTCGATATAATGGAGTATGGAAAATTTTATCCAAATTCGGAACAAAAAGAGATATCGAGTTGCGATATTTGAGAGGTTCTTAACCAACTCTTTGAGGTCACGTGCAAGGTTCGACCGGTATATTACTCATAATTGATCACTTATACAGGGTGATCAAACGAAGTCATGATTTTTAGCAAGGTTTGGGGTTGTCAGATTATGCAAACCTTAATTGTATGAACCAGTTTGGCTGGCTTGATCCATTTAATTATTTTGTTAAACAAGTTCGTAGCTACCTTTTAATGATCTGATGACAGAAGTGCAGAGTCGACCTACTCGATGCCAATTTTATCCTCTGAATTCGTATTTTCAATTGCCATGTTAATCGTTGCGTAAAATCGTAACGTAATTTTTCGCCCCTTGAAAAGAAAGCTGTGCTTTTTGCCCTTCCTAATTAGAGTCGGGAATGTTAACAAGGCAGGGCCAATTTGGGTGTGCCTGAAGGCGAAATAATTTTATTAAGAAACTCAATTGTTCTTTCTATATGGAAAACATGGGGTGAATATTCCGATATTTGCTTAGGGGTGTGTCTGTAGCGTCTCGTATAGAGATTATTATATGCTACAATCATGTTATGGAGTGATCAACAAACTCATACCAATGTTTTGATTGAAATTTGCAATCCGTTTGAAAATGACAGTGACCATAATTTCAATCTCAGAAACAATACAGTGCTCTACTAGCAGTTACTTAGATTCATTTAAAGCGCAAGAAATAAAACGAAAAAATAGATTTTTTAGAACAATCTGTCAGTAAAATGAACAAAAAATTTATGAATATTTTTCTCGGATTGGAAATATTTAAACAATGTTGATGCTCGTTTATTTCAGGATTTCAAATAAAAACGTTATACGCCCTTTTTTCATCCTGATGTGAAACTGTAACACGCTTTTATTTGAAAACTTGAGATGAGAAAGTGCTTCATAATCGTTTTCAATATTTGAAATCGGTAAAATTATTTTTAAATTCTTCGTCCATTTTTTTTTAATTTCTAGATTTCCCTTGAACATTTTAGTAATAATAATAAAGTTTATACATATTTTAATCGTTGTGTATCTATTTGAGTTTATAATAAAATATGATAATCACATAAAAATAACAATCAATTTAGTTTGCATAGTAACAAGACTTTACTTTAAAATTAAAAACAAGTCGCCGAGTATTAAAAAAACAAAAAACAACTTACAGTTAAAATTAAAGTAAAAATTAATTTGGTATAAAGAGGTAGGTCAATGTGTGTGATAGGTGCTGAAAGTGGTGTCCATTTACCTTCATGCAATAATAAATATTTTGTTCTAATCTATTCCTCACATTTTCAAGCATGACTTGATTTATTTGTCTTTTGTCTACATTCAGCGGTAAACCGCTGACGAAATCTTGCATGGAATCTGGAGTCATACTATAAATACTTTACTCTTCAAATGCTCCCAAAGAAAGTGATCTAAAGGACTTACATCCGGAGATCTCTGTGGCCAGTCAATAGGGCCTCTAAATATTTAAAACACAATGACAACAGCGCGTCAGTCATTCATCACTCTTATCGAACCGGCAATCGATCGCAAACGGTAACAGTGGTTAGTTATTGTTCGCGTACGTCGTCGTGTTTATTTACAATGTTCTCGAAGAGTTCGCTGACGATTTTTTTTCCTTAATTTTCTTGAGTAGTGATTTGCGGTAAAACATTCCTAATTCAACCACCTACCTGTACCTGGCCAACTTCCTCCTCCTCCTCCTCCCCGCCATTCACCGCATCACCGAACATCTGAAAATCATCCGTCTGCAGCCCTCTGGTGACGGTAACCCGAGGCACCGCTTGTAAACTGCCGGCTGCCGCCTCCGCGACCGTAGCGCCCTCTTCCTCGCGCCTCACGAACTGGATCCTGCCCGCCTCCACGCAAATGTTCGGCGGAGGCGGCATCGATACCGCAACCGGGGGCACGGCAGTCGTTTCCGACGGGGGTTTGTCGTCGTAGCACAGGAGAGCGTGGTGGTCGAACGCTGGGTGTACCTGGAAGAAATCATAGATGGCACTGCAGGGCGTTGATTGATTACGTGAGGTTGTTCAAGGGGAGGGGAGGTTGACTCGAATTTCACCCATTCCGCGTTTGAGGAGGAGAGGGTCATTTTTATTAATGGAATCAGAGACATATCACAATCTATAGCTGCGCCAACAATATGGAATTTGGCACAAAATGAATTGGCTTTAATTTCAACACACAAAAAATAATATCAAGTTGCCTTTGGAAACAAAAGTTTGTTTACTTACTTTACTGTCATTTGACATTTATTTTTAAAATTTTCGCTTTAAGATGTATAAATTAAAAATAAAAAAACATGGAATTTTGACAGAAATGCATAGTGTAGATGAGGCAATGGTTCCTTATTTTGGGAGACATTCATGCAAACAGTTCATTCAAGGAAAACCTATACGATACGGCTATAAATTATGGGTTGGCGCATCAAGACTAGGCTACGTTTACTGGGTTGAACCTTACCAAGGGTCGTCAACCAACATTAGTAAGAATTATGCAGATTTGGGGGTTGATGCTGGTGTGGTATTAGAGTATTCTGATGCACTGAGGAGAAAATGGCCAAATGGAAAATTTCATTTAGTTTTTGACAATTTTTTCACTTCTCTCCCTCTCATGGTAAAATTGACAGAAAAAAAAATTCTTTGCGACTGGTACTACTAGAGAAAATCGTTTACAAGGGGTCCAATTCAGAGATTCTCAAATTATGAAAAGGGAAAAAAGAGGTAGTTACGATTACAACAAAATTTCCGATAAAAACATAATTGCAGTAAAATGGCATGACAATAATTTAGTAACACTCTGTTCAAATGCCGCAGGATTGCAACCAATTCGCTTTGTAAAGCGATACTCTCAAAAGGATAAAAAAGTATTCCGGTAAGAAACAGAATCTGCAAGAAAATCAATGTTTTCAAAAATGCTTTTCATTTTAGGTTGAACAGCCTCATCTTGTAAATGTATACAACGCAAATATGGGCGGCGTTGATCGATGTGATCAAAATATTGGTCTGTATCGCATTTCCATCCGGGGTAAAAAGTGGTACTTTTCATTGATCAGCCACTGTATACGTATTGATATGGCTGTTCATAATTCCTGGCAACTTTATAGATCGCACGGAGGACATATGGATCAATTATTAATTAATTTTTAAAAAAATCTTACAAAATGATTTGCCATTTAATGATAAAATAATTCCGTCCTAATCGAACCTCATCAGTCCAGTTTTTTATTCGTCGACTATGTGTTCGCTTCACTGTTGTTTTAAAAACAATTCCAGCAACAGTCTCGCCGACTTAGTAAGTAAATATTTTTCTCCTAATTGCTATTTGTTGCTATTGTTAATAATTGTTTCCGGCTCCAGACGATGATGACATAGTTCTTCGAAAGCTTGAGCGTTTAAGTTATAAGAGTGTACTTTTGCAATACTTTCCCTTCCACCCAAAGAAATTGAAGGATATTTTCTCCTAACAGTTAAGGCAATTAACTATGAATACTATATATATATATATATAACTTGAGACGTGGTCATTGTCGTCTAAACCAGTTAGGTGAAAAATTAAAGCTTCCGCCTTTTGTTGGGTACTTCGACAAAATTTAAGCAAAGAGGACTCTTTATACTTTTTTTAATTCTCTCTAGCTTTCAATGGACTTTGCCATCATCATCAGGAGCTGCAATTACAATGATAACAGTATATATATATATATTATAGCATCAGCTCTTGTCTACCATTATTGGTACTCAAATGATTAATCAATAATCTAATGGTTCATGCATCTTTAAGTAATGACAATAAATTACTATGTACTTCGGAATAACTCACCGAATACCGTCCATAAAATAATATCATCAGATATATCGACACTAACTGAATATTGATGTATAATCCCCATAATGCATAATGACAGCCATAAATAGAACTAGCATGCTTTTTTTCAAGATAAATTAGATTGGTGCGGATAATTATAGTGTGAAGGATAAAGCTGTTTCCGTGAGAAGCAAGACACTAATTGACATTGACCTTGGCCGTTCAGAACTTCGGTGTTAAACGTTCATCAAGTGGTCTGTACCTATCTTTAGATTGTTAGCTGTTAACATCATATTGATGGTTTTTTAATGGATGTAAAAGTACTCTTAAAATGTTTTGTCCGACGGAATGCCGCAATAGATATGCGTTGTTTTAGAATTCCAAACTGAAGTATGTTTTTTAACATTCCACACCAAACGATAATTTCTTTATTTCATGCACCGTGCAGTGGAAGAAGAATTTTAATTGTTTAATCGTTTATCGCAGATTGAATCATGTAGGTACCTGATTCTTAAAAACATCTGTAGACACCAGATGGTCACAACTCAGAACAGCAAAACTATTTGACTTGACAAAAAATTGTCATTGATTTATGTCAAATAACCATCTTACCTGATGTGGTCGCAGTTGTGATTTCTCTCTATCGCAACCATCGAGAGAATTTGTTTCACTGCCAGGAATTCTTGAACCGGTGCTGGACCTGCAACCAAGAGGAACATTAGCACATGAAAATCTTGGATTTGTTATCAGAAACAGTAGACACTTCAGTGACAGTAATACATTAATTTTACTTTTTAATGCTTCTGTCAGATCTGTTTTAGAATATTGTTCGGTTATTTGGTACCCAGTCTATGATATACGTAACGACGTTTTGTGAGTTTTTTTATATACATGTGAAACGTATGTTTGCAACTTATTATATCTATTATGAAAAAAAAGCATAAATCTAATGATATTGGTCTGCAATATCCATAGTATTTTAATAATATCATCAAAAAAACATAATATCACTATGTACTATAGTGAGGCATCCACGTATTCCGATTACTTTGCATGTAAAATAAATATGGTACATCTATTTCAAATGCTTCAGCGATAACACCACTCCAAAGGATCTCAAATTCCCGTATATAAGCTTTTAGCGCTATCACTTTTTTGGGCATTTAACAGGAGACGTTCTCTAAAACTATGCAAGACTGTATATATAAAATACATGTTGTTGGTTGTACCTAATAATGGTGTAATAGAGAAACAGAGGTCATCGAAGATGACAACATTAAATACAAGGTAACTATATTGTTTTTCATATCTACATACCTTTGAAAGTATCTCCAATAGCTTACGATTTTGGGTATAAACAAAAAGTAACAATAAAAGAAAAACCAATGAAAATACTACAAGGCCATTGTGGAGACAAAACAGAAGCGGAATAAATTGACCAGGATAAAAAATAAATAAAAAGATAATCGATCAAACCCGTAAAAAATGCCGTGATTTGATTAAGAGTTTTCACATCAGCAAATAATTAAATCATCGTTCATCAGCGAGCGCCAAATATTTTGCAGGTGTGCGTACGTATATTCATACCTCCATGCCCCAGCTGCTCAGCTTCTCGCCATACATAACGGCACATGATTATCGACGCGTTCGGCGCTTCTTCTTTGCATTTTTTACTTTTATTACGAACTTCGCGCGGTGTCAGCACGCTCCCCAAAATAAACACTGATTCCCACCGGTCGTGCACCTGCCCTGCACCGATCATGCCGATTTGGGCATCCCAATACCTCCTTCCTCGTAAACTTCCCACACAACGCCGTTACCAGTCCATAAAGTATTATGATCAGTACGAACTAAATCCTCTGAGAAAAAATCAGTCAAATAGGTCCACGCAATTAATCCCTATACATTCTTTCCCTGGCCTACCGGTACTGTATCTGGAAACGTCGCCTCTTCCTGTCATTTAACGCGGTCAGCATAGGAAACACTATGCAGTGATACCATACAGACGCTGTGAATATTAAGTTTTAAGCGCTACTGTACGGAGAAATCTCTGTGTAAAAATAATAATAAATGGGTTTATTTCGTATATAAGTGTCGCTAAGAGTAGCCTAACTATCCTCAAACACAACATCAGTCGATTTAAGCTCCCACCTCATTGCAACTGTATAATATACTAAGTGACATATAAATCCGAACACCCAGTTTAAATGGTTTTATTTTAATAAAATTTTGTACAAGTACAAGTACTTAATGAAGCATACTAAGTAAATGATAAAAATTTCAAAATGATTGCACTGCTTTAAAGCCCTTTGACCTTTAATAATGTGTGGATGCAGCCTGATGTGCTACGCATTCTCCAACGCGCCTAGGCATGGTCAATGTCCTCCTGTGGTATCTCATTCCAGGCAACCACCAACTCCTCTCGAAGTGCTTCTAGAGTCTGAGGAGGACGTTGCAAACTGAGCAATCTCCTACCCATCATATCCCACACGTGCTCAATTGGGGATAAGTCGGGAGATCTTGGTGGCCATGGTAACAATGTGATATCATTATGTTGAAAGAAGTCTATTGTGACTATTGCAACATGTGGTCGGGCATTATCTTGTTGGAAAGTCGGATCTGCCAGGGTGTCAAGATAGGGTAAAAGATGGGGTTCTAGAACTTCGTGGATATAACGCTGCGCGTTCATGTTACCCCTGATGAAGATTAAAGGTGACCTGGAACCATAAGCTATAGCACCCCAAACCATAACTCCAACAGTGTGAAGAACATGTCTTTCAACAAAAAATTGTGGATTCCTCCTTTCACCACGTCGCCTTCTAACCCTGGCACGACCATCGTGCATGCCTAAATACTGACAATACTGTTCCATTCCTGATCCCAGAGTGACCGTTGTCTGCACCACTCAAGGCGATTACGTCGGTGTTCTCGAGTTAAAGGGAGGACCCAGTGTGGCCGGTATGAAAACAAGCCAAAACTTCTCATTCGTCGGTAAACACTTCGCATGCCAATAGGTCTTCCGTGTTCTTGCAATGGACCTGGTAGTGGAGAAACGGTCCCTTAAGGCCAATAATCTTAGGCGGCGATCTTCACGGTCTGTTGTTCTACGGCGGCGTCCAGTGCCCCTTGCTCTTTGCGTACGGCCTTCTCGAAGCCATGCCTGACAACACCTAACCACAGTGTCTACACTTCTCTGCACTCTAACTGCAATTGCCCGAAAAGAAAGTCCAGCTTCCCGAAGTCCCGCTATACGGCCCCTATCAAACTCTCTAAGTTGACGAAATCGTACAGGTCTCCGTACTCTAGGCATCGTAACCGATCGTAAAGGATGTCAAGAACCAAAATCCGCCAACGTTGATTCTTTACTGCGGCTGAAATATTCATTTTTAGAGCGTTAGTGAATTAAAAAAAAAGCAGTATAAAAACCGGAATGTCCAACTGATAAGGCTGAACATTTTTTCACTTGTTATTTACAGTAAGATAAATACATCCACCAACTGGGTGTTCGGATTTATATGTCACTTAGTATATTATCTTTCAATTGTTTTTTGAGAATTTAGAATCAATGTGCTTGGCACCATTTTTTCAAACTCCTTGTACATACTTTCACTCCGCGTCTCAGAGTGCACGGAAAGATCTAGAAAGCTGAAAATATCCAACAAATGTGTCAAGTGGTCACTTTCGGGATGTTACGTACAAACCAATTAAAATAAAACCGAAACTGCTGCACGATTAAGCGACCAATCTTCTGCGTGTCTGTACTAGTTCTCCTACAAATAGTTAATATCTGTCATCTCGTATCGACACAGATACGTTTCTGTTGCTTAACGGAGCGCGAAACACTCTAAAAATGTCCGTACCAAAAACAAGTCAATTAATCTGCGTCTATAACGTTTACGAATTGTTAGTAGATGGTCCTTTTGAACCTGTATTTTCCTCGTCAATAATTAAGAAGCCAGAAAAATATTTTATTGGTTGAACTATTTATCTTTGAGGTGCACCGATTCAGATTGTAATTTAATAATGTTAAGCTTATATAATTAGTTTGTTTGATTTCAGTAACTGATATCATGAACAGTGAGGTTTTTTTTTTGGTTTGAACTAGATAACTTTTTCTGTCAATGCATATAAAACAAACAGAAAAATAATCGGCAAAATCAGAGAAAAGGAGGAAAGTAAATTTAAACAGAAAGTAAGAGCAATACTTATTTCTGCTTGTTGGCTACATCAGGCCCGAAATGAACGCACATGCAACTAGAAAAGTAAACACACCTGCCCATACGTCCTGGTACGGGTGTCACCAGAGGAGACGAAGATGGAGAGGAACAAAACGAACCAACAAGAGCCAAAAGCTCCATTATTTCTCTAATATTTATTAAAATGAAAAGAGAAGAAATAAAACTATTTGGCAAAATTTTAGTATTTTCTAAATATCTCAATACGGAGTCGTTCAAGTATTACGTGAGCAGAATGGGGGGCGGGGGGGTCTTTGCTTTGCTTATTTTGGATGACATGGGGGGCAGGGGAGTCTAGATGATGATTACGTCACCGGTAGTTATTTACTTTTTTACACGAATGGCAACCCTCACATTCTTTGCTTGAAAACGAAACGCATTTTCGGGGATTCCCGCAAATAATGCATACGTTTAGTGAACAGCGCGCGGTAATTCCCCTACTCGCTTTAGAACCGAGTATGGGAATTACCGCGCGGTGTTCATTTGTCTAAATTTCCTCTATGAGTGTATTATTCCGTTTGGATACTATAGCGAGTAGACGTATTGTAAGCATCGTAAAGCAAGTTAACATTTGTGTTACCATTGATTCCATTAGCCAAAGTTTAATGTTTAAATAGGATGCCGTTTCACATAGACAAATCCAAGTTATACCAACAATTGTTTGAAAGTTTTAAAAAATCTCATACAAGTACGAAAGTACAAAATGTACAAAAGTTAGTTAACGAAGTGTGGCGAAATTACAAATTACAAGCAAAATCCGACAAGGAACTAGATATTATTGTATCTAAGAGAATCGAAGAAGAATTGCAAGCGGCGACTAAGAATAAATCCAATCTACTAAATTTTTTTTCTAAGGTGAGTGACGAAATCATTTTAGGTACCTATGAGTACTAGAAATATTAGAAATCGCGAAAAAGTTTCTCTTTACTGATTAGAAAATATTATGGCCTATCTCAAAGTATAGAGGTAATATTCATTATATTATAGATTTATTTCTTATGATTGATTCCGTCAATTGGTCACAAAGTACAGGATGTTAGTTTTATACATATATACATAAATCTAACACCCTGTATTTTGTGACCGGAACGAATTGCTCCTTTAAGCATATTAGATTTAACGCCATAGGGTTTTGTATTTACCATATATATTGCCATACTTTGTATTTAAGTAGCTTAATAAGAGAATCTTTAACAGAAGCCATAGAAAGTTTTTATTTTTAGGCAACCTGTAAACCTGCAGAAAAAACACAAATTATACAGTCAGCTTCAAATATTAAAAAAGAGGAAGAAGATAAAATAAAACCCGGTAATGAATCACAACAGCAATGCGAAATTAATGAAAATACAAATAAACAGAGAGCAAAACCTTCTCACGAAGCTATGAAAAATAAGATTGCTCTACTCGAAAAAAATCCGAATGCTTTGTATTCTGCCAAAGATACTATACCAAGCCTGAAGGTGATAAACAGATCATTAAGTTGCGCGAGGAAATAAAAACAGCAAAACAGTCTTTAAACAGGAAGGTTCAAAATGCAGTTGCCCAGAAGAAACACAGGGATGGTATGAAAAGAAAGTTAGAAGATATTTGTCATGAAAATCCAGAAATAAAAAAAGACTATCTTTGAGGGATTCAGTGGGACGTCCTAATCTTGAAAGCAATCAACATTCACTATTGAAAACAATCGCGGATATAGCTTTATTTGGGAGTGCAGCAGCAGATGATAGATGACGAACGGAATCAATTCGCAGCGTAAAAACTCTTGATGAACTCACACAAGAATTACGTAAAATAGGATTTGACATTAGTCGCAGTGGGACATATCTTCGTTTGATTCCCAGAAAATCAAATTCTGCAGAGTGACGAAGACATGTATCGACAGTCCTGTTAAGCTCATTCGGGCTCAAACTGATCACCACAAGATCCACTTAGATAGCAAGTTCGCTGAAACATCAATCCATTATTTAGAGAACATAGCATCCATACTTGGACCAGATCAAGTATTTTTCATATCTCAAGATGATAAAGCTCGAGTCCCTATTGGCGTAACTGCGGCAAATAAGCAAGCACCTCTTCTAATGCACATGTAATATAGAATCAAATTGCCTGATCACGATTGGGTAATCGCTGAGCATCATAAATTAATACCATCTGTTTATACTGGTATCACAATCACTTCCAATATGCTAGGACTACCGCAAGCCGTTGGATATTCTGGACCAACATACATCGCTATTCGAAGTGGAAAGCATAGTTCATCTACTGCTAATACTCATGCTCAGGATTTCGAGACGCTTCTCGAACTTGAAGAGTTTCGACCATTAGCTAAAACTGACCATGGACTAGTAATACCGGTGGTAATCATGACGGTTGATGGAGGGCCAGATGAAAATCCACGTTATCAAAAAGTCATAGGGTTTGCTATACAACACTTTAAGCGACATGATCTCGATGCATTGTTTTTAGCTACCAATGCTCCTGGATGAAGTGCGTATTACAGAGTAGAGCGCAGAATGGCTCCTCTTAGTCGGGAACTGGCTGGTTTAATATTGCCTCATGACCATTTTGGGTCTCATTTGGATGAACGTGGCGTTACAATTGATGAACATTTATAAAGATGATTATAATATTAAATAAAACAATACATTAATTGACAAATGTTTACGTAAGCATGGGGGGAGGGGGTAAGAGCTTTGCTTACTTTTGCTGACAAGGGGGATGGCGGGGCAAATAATTGTAATAAATCTGCTCACGTAATACTTGAACGGCCCCTAAGCCATGAAATTTTTACAAGTTTTTCAACGAAATGTAAATATGCCCCCAGGGACGCAACTTTTTCCTAATTTAACCTAAGCTGTATCTCTCACAGGTTGGATCCTGATCTTAGTATAATTGACTGATCCATTGTTTTCTTTTAATCTTTTATTGACACAATGTACTAAAGGCTCTAGAGGGTAAAAACATCTTCCCGGCCAGAGTAATTGACCTCAGGTTGTCTTTTCTATATGGCATCAAGAAGCAATTTCCAGATAATTACTTTCAAGCCAACAGTACTCACTACTGTCGTCTGATGATAAAGTTCCATACTTACTCACTCATTCTTTCATAAAAATGCAAAAATACCTTCCTACATCAACTTAATAAGCCGTGGTATCTCATATTCCGTCCGGTTATTCGCATAGCGCGACAGCAAGGTCAAGAGGCGATGCCACTTTGCACTTGTTCACAGAAAGGTCGACCACTGCCATACCGAAAAAGGCCAACGGTAAATACAGAGTGCTCCGTAATTTTACAGATATTATTTATCTTTATGGAGGGTACCTGCATTATTTTTTCTGAAGAATGCGTCGCTCCGGCTATATAAGCCGCTTTTCGTGATTGTCTTATGAAAAACCGACGTCGTTAATCCAAGGTAGATCAGGAATATGCATAAAATGCAGTTTGTTTATAATGGCTATCTTGTGATAAAGGTGTCTGGTACGAGAACATGTATGCTGTTTGCTCGGTCGGAAACTGGCGGCTGGCGCATTTTTCATTTTTTACAAAATCTAAATAGGGTTATTTATATACAGGGTGTTTCAGTTTATTGTTGCATAACTTTAAGACTCGATAGAACTTTTAAAATTAATGCATAAAGTCTATATAAACATGGGTCGAAAAATGCGTGACTTCCGAAATACAGGGTGTTTAAATTTACTTTCTAAAATAGTTTTTGTTTAAATATTTCGTACAATATTGGATGAATAACAGTGAAAATTGGTATATAAGGGTTTTTTGGTACGAGAAAACGAATTATTGCTGTGTTTAAAAACACAATCTAAACGATCATCTTAATCCCTTGTAATGCCCAAATCGAAAATGTAAAAAAAATATTATTTTCCCATAAATAATTAAAAATGTATCGAAGCTTAAAAATCGAAATATCTCAAAAACGGCTAACTATAACGAAAATTCACAAGAGAGCTTTTTTATGTTGAAAAGTGCGAAGAATCATTTTTTTTATTCAAAAAGCAAAAAATTGCACTAACGAAAAATTTTCGGTCATTTTAATACACTACAGGTACAGTAGAGAGCGCCCTCTAGCGGCTACAGTAAAACTATGCCCATGGTTCGTTTTGTCGTACCAAAAAACCCTTGTATACCAATTTTCACTGTTATACATCAAATAAAATATTTAAGAAAAACTATTTTAGAAAGTAAATTTAAACACCCTGTATTTCGGAAGCCACGCATTTTTCGACCCATGTTTATATAGACTTTATGCATTATTTTAAAAGTTCTATCGAATCTTAAAGTTATGCAACAATAAACTGAAACACCCTGTATAGAGCCCATTATTTATTATTTGCGCAAATTTAATGAATCGATTTTTACAACAAAAGGCTACATAATCTTCCGTATGTTGGAGATTGTTCAGCCACACTTTTCATATTCCATACTAAATTCTACTAAAAAGTCGACCGGCGTTTGATCTATCTATCTTACTGTTACATGGTAAACGGAGCTTGACGTGATCCAGTTTTTCACCAGCGGTCGTTTTTGAAGTATTTTACGAAATAAATGTTAGGTGTACATTAACAATATCTATTCTTGAGGAAAATTGTTCGCAGTCATTTTAATGTTCAAAGTTGTATGTATAGCCTGCCTAATTTCCGTCTATTTACATAAATGTGACAATGGGCATTCTGCGGTATGTACATGGGGCCCCAGACTATAATTTAATTTTGTGTTGCATAGAATTACTTTCGCAATTGTTTTCAGTGTCAATTTTCTTCATGTCAAAACCTAAAATCCAATCTTCTGCAGTTTACGGTAAGTAAATTGAAGAGAACAGAAAACAGCATTGAAATTGCTCACTAACGAAGTTCCCTGATTTTCATAGTGAATTAAATTTCGAGGCAGTGCGGAGATTAATTTGTTAAAAAGGCAATTTCTTTCCAGACTAGCTTTGAACCCATTTGCCCTGTGAGTACATTTACATCGAAGGAGCTGATAAGATCAGTCTGTTCTTCAGTCTTCATTCTAAGAAATCGTCATTAACATTTTCGGATTACTGATACCGTTGTTTGAAGAACACTATATTTTCAGTCATTGTGCTTAAGAAACAGTAGAAACTGCAGATTTCCTTTAACAAATAACAAATACGTAAGACATAGCTATGATTGCCGACAAGTCAAGAGAATATGAGAAGCTGTAAATTATCATGAAATAGTATCGACGTATCGTCATACGTATGTTGTGTTGATGAAGCAGCAGCACACGATACTTGAGAAGATATTAACATTTCGCTATCGAATTTCGTACCCATTTGCGTATGCCGTCATATGCTCGTCGGCATGCCATTCAGTGTATTAGAGCGTTTTCTTTTGTATGTTTGAAATATTTGGCTCATATTTTTTTGGTGCTATCGATTTTACATTTTTTTGGGATCAAATATTTCTATATAAAACTTTCGTTTTATTTATATTTCGATGTTTTGTTAATACAATTTACTGAAGCATATCATTATAGACACGATACATTGCCGTTATTAAGTTATAATTGAAAAATTAGCATTAAACAAGTTGCAACGTTTGAGGCTGCTATTTTTGGGGATCATTTAGTTGGTCCTTTTTTCTTACCTGGAAATTTGACCGGTGAAATGTATTTGGAATTACTGGAAGATGCCATAGATCCAGCATTAACAGCCATAATTGAAAATCAGAATGATCGGCGGTACATTGCTAAGAGGTTGGTGTTTTAGGGTTGGTGTCACCCCCGCCCAGGGGGCTGCACGTGCTAACGTGATTTTTTTCCAAACTTGTGTCCCCCTCGAAAACAAAATCGACGGGTCTGAGCGTTTTTCCAAAAAAAAAACCTGAGCTGCCAGTAAATGCGTCTGTTTCGTTTTCGATGCGCCACCCTGTATTAACTTTTTATATGGAGAACATGGTACAGTATACAGTTCGTTCAATAAATATATCTGAAATATCTCCACGCTGTATATGACAGGTATCTTTATAATTTCGTATAAAATGATAAGTGTAAGTTGTTTTTTAACCTTTTTATGGAAAGGTGTTAATAAAAATATTTTGTATTGGTAAACAGTTTCATTGACTTTACAATTTTCCTTATTTTTCTCTTCCCAGTTCTGGATTTTTCTTTTATAACTTTATTTAAAATCCGCGTTTTACATTTCACAACAAAATAATCTTGGCATATCATAATACGAAGTGAAGATATTACATCACTTTTCAACTTCCATTCATTATTAGGTTATTCTAGAGCGTTTTCTGTTAAATAGTGTCCACCTTCACGAAATACTTAGAACGTATCATTCCCGTTTAAACATTAAATGTTTGTTGCTGCATGCGCGTTGAACGAGTTTACAATCGGGTGTCAAACCCTTGGAGTATCATAGCAGTAGCATCCCTGCCCTACTCACCGTTTTGTGGTCCAGACATGTGATGTGCTTTATTCGGGCAGTGTTGCCGGATGATCAAAAAACTCTCAGAAATGCTACATTTTAAAATCTAACGAAATTAAATGTGGTTATACATTATCGTATGTAGTAGAAAAAATCTATACATACCAAGTCCAATTGTTTCCTTGTGCCCTATCCGTCCCGGAAATTAAAGTGCTCCGCCAATAATGACATGCTTCTCCAGCAACGTATGTACTGTATTATTCACAAACATCCCCGGAAACTTGTTGTGTCAGGAGTATGTAAGACACATGACCCGAATAATGCCAAAGCCGAAACATCGGCAACTCTGTTTATGTTACTTACCCTGTACCTAAATGACGTTGTCTGTATCTTCCGACATGTCATACGAAATCAATCTTGTACCAAGTATACGCAGACATCCTTCACATGCTATTGGCCAGTTTGCATTGGTTGATAACCTAATGAATTTCCATCCATAAATAGCCCGTTCTCTTGTTAATTAATCTAATAAAACGAAGTGTACGCTTGTACACGTTCCAGGCATGCTCGATGATTATTCATCGAATACAATATAGTCCGGTACTAACAGTTTTTTGCAGTGCGGCGGTTTGAGGACAAATGAAACTCGCCACTGGAGAAATGGAATTTTTAAAATTTTCGAAATTAATGTGCACATTATTTTACCATCAATGATTGCAAAACTAGAAAGCACCTAGGCAAATAATAACGTCATTTGTAATTGTATCATATCAATTTACTTTATAACAATTGAGAAATAAGTAAGTTTGAGTGTAGCTTCTTCTTGAATATGTCAATAATCGACGTGCTGCTTGAAAACCGCCTTTAATGTTAACAAAAAGGAAACATTTGTACCTTACTCCCTTAGGATGTTCCGCATGGGTATTACGTACTGACCTAACGTCCAGGCGGCAACATTCTTTGGCTGGCGCTATGAATTGACAAATGTTTATGTTGACTATGTGACAGACGAAAGAAACTGCATTGCATAGTAAATTAACAGTCAACTTGCATCACTAGTACTCAATGCACGTGGTCGCGGCTTATCATTCGTCTCCTCTCTTCCACTCTTCAATTTTCGACACCATTACTTGACAGTTAGATACGCAAAATATATAAACAATACAAAGGTAGGTTTCAATTGAACAAGCCTCGTACATTCACATTTATAATGATAGTACGGATCTTTTAAAGACGGATAACTATAGAATCAATTCAGATATATTTCTCATATCAATCTTATCAGCATTCCTGCAATGCTCGTAAAAGCAGAATGCATAAAGTCCAATGATATCTTTAATCCTTTCGCAACATTACCGACACTTTAATGCATTCTAATATCCTCGTCCTGGACTATACAACACCAGTAAATTTTATGTCTGAATCCGACCAGCATGCTATCCGTGAACCTTCAACTTGATGTATTGGGTGAACACTGAACAGTACCTAAACGTGTTACACCAGTCACGTTCAAGTTGAACGTGCTGTCTTTTGGACGTCTAGGTGTGCCATGCTGTTGTGAATGAGAACTTAATAACGCGTACAGGACGGAATATATTTTTAAAAAGGCCGAGTTTCGAACCGCCTATAACACAGTTTCCAAGTCGTTTTCTGAAAGGACCAGGCACAATACATATGAAAAATGGGCTTCAGTCGATTTGTCTAAGAATTCAGTATGATACATGGATCGCCTTCCCGAAAAGAAGTGTCCTTGGGACCAAAGCAATCCTATGATTAGTTTCTGAGAAATAGGCGGATAGTTGGTCTGATTTGCAAAAATGGTGAATGTGGCCACTGCAGTTTTCTTACAAAAAACGGTATACTAAAAGAAATATAATAATATACCTTGTAGGAAGAGTTCGGGAAGTGTCATGTTGATATTCACCATGATGCTTACAAGGCCAATGAGCAAGTTGTCATCTGTAATATACTAAGTGACATATAAATCCGAACACCCAGTTTAAATGGTTTTATTTTAATAAAATTTTGTATACGTACTTAATGAAGCATAATAAGTAAATGATAAAAATTTCAAAATGATTGCACTGCTTTAAAGCCCTTTGAGCTTTAATAATGTGTGGATGCACCCTGATGTGCTACGCATTATCCAACGCGCCTAGGCATGCTTCTGATCAGGTGGTCAATGTCCTCCTGTGGTAACCACCAACTCCTCTCGAAGTGCTTCTAGAGTCTGAGGAGGACGTTGCAAATTGAGCAATCTCCTACCCATCATATCCCACACGTGCTCAATTGGGGATAAGTCGGGAGATCTTGGTGGCCATGGTAACAATGTGACATCATTATGTTGAAAGAAGTCTATTGTGACTCTTGCAACATGTGGTCGGGCATTATCTTGTTGGAAAGTTGGATCTGCCAGGGTGTCAAGATAGGGTAAAAGATGGGGTTCTAGAACTTCGTGGATATAACGGTGCGGGTTCATGTTACCTCTGATGAAGATTAAAGGTGACCTGGAACCATAAGCTATAGCACCCCAAACCATAACTCCAACAGTGTGATGAACATGTCTGTCAACAAAAAACTGTGGATTCCTCCTTTCACCACGTCGCCTTCTAACCCTGGCACGACCATCGTGCATGCCTAAACAAAATCGAGACTCGTCACTAAAGACAATACTGTTCCATTCCTGATCCCAGAGTGACCGTTGTCTGCACCACTCAAGGCGATTACGTCGGTGTTCTCGAGTTAAAGGGAGGACCCAGTGTGGCCGGTATGAAAACAAGCCAAAACTTCTGATTCGTCGGTAAACACTTCGCATGCCAATAGGTCTTCAAACCATTCATTTGCAATGGACCTGGTAGTGGTAGCCAATGATCTTAGGCGGCGATCTTCACGGTCTGTTGTTCTACGTCGGCGTCCAGTGCCCCTTACTCTTTGCGTACGGACTTCTCGAGGCCATGCCTGACAACACCTAACCACAGTGTCTACACTTCTTTGCACTCTAACTGCAATTGCCCGAAAAGAAAGTCCAACTTTCCGAAGTCCCACTATACGGCCCCTATCAAACTCACTAAGTTGACGAAATCGAAACAGGTCTCCGTACTCTAGGCATCGTAACCGATCGTAAAGGATGACAAGAACCAAAATCCGCCAACGTTGATTCTTCACTGCGGCTGAAATATTCATTTTTATAGCGTAAGTGAATTAGAAAAAAGCAGTATAAAAACCGGAATGTCCAACTGATAAGGCTGAAAATTTTTTCACTTGTTATTTACAGTAAGATAAATACATTCACCAACTTTTATTAAAATAAAATCATTTAAACTGGGTGTTCGGATTTATATGTCACTTAGTATATTTCCTTTCAAAATCTGGAAATCTCTTTGTTTCTAGACTTCTCGGTGCAGCATTTTTTTTGTGAGCATGCAGAAACTTACCTTTAAAGTCGCCTCTAAAAGTTACGCGTGCTAATTTTAATACCATTTTCAAGTATGTGATATCTTCAATTGTATTTTAAATAAATAAATTGAAATTTGTACTCTAGCAATACTTGGAATAGATTTGCTTATTTTGGTTAAGTTATGAATTATTCAGCATTACTTTAAGTATTAATAACATATAACACTTTTTGTATTATTTGTCCTGTAAATGGTTCAGCAATAAAGTGCTATTATCATTATGCAACTTTGTACTCCAAATAGACAAACTTCAACTGCCACAGGATCGAGGTTTCCATTTCTCTGTGCGCAACGCAAATAGCTGAACAATGCAGAAAGCAGGACCATCGTAATTGCAAGGCAGAATCTTCTGCACAAGCACACAGCACGAGCCCATCGGAAAGCGACAGACGGAGATGCAACCGGCAATTTCCGGAGTTGCACACAAATTGCCGGTTTTGCATAGCCGGGGCCAAGCCAGCTTCGTCTAGCCTGAGGCCTGTTGCGCACTCGAGACTCGAGGTCTCCGCGTTCGCTTTTGTTCCATAATCGCCAACTAGATGCAGTCGATCCGGTGGATGGATCGTCGTCCGGTTATAATAGATTTAACTATTTCGGGCTTTTGAGACTTGATTTCAGGAGGACTAACTTTAATCTGTCTAAAAATGTATATTGATAGGTACTGCAAGGTACCTCGGTCATTCCTTTGCCTAGCGCAACATTTCCGGTGAATTATATTACTTGCAATATCTAACAAGTTTCTAATAGCAATATATTATACATTATTATCTTACCATACTACATACTGATTCGGCAAACTTGAGAATGATAAACAAAACAGTAAGCACGGACAGCCCCAATAAAGAAAGAATTATTAAGCCTAGCTCTGTCTGCAATCATTGGCTTTAGCTGGAATGTTGCTATAGAAGTGAAATGGAAAATAATAGAAGCATTAGGGCGTCCCAAAGAAATGATGGTTCTTTTTTCCATAGCATATCCTCTATTTTTTTCCGTTTGGCTCTAACATTTCAAAAAATAAATATTATTGCGGTCGGGCAACGATAACCCGGGTCGACTTTCGATCAAACTTCGAATCTGAAATTTAATAGGGAAACCATGTATGGAAATTAAAACCTAATCCTTAAACGACAAATGAAACACTGCTTGTATCTTATATTTCTTAGATATTTATCGTTATTTACTAAATTTCCTTTTCAAAATTTTCTTTTTACAGTCAGGTGAAACATCATACACAATAGTCTTAGAACGTGTACAGATCTTGAAGACAACATATTTTCATTATTACAACTTTATTTGCGAACAATGACGGTTATCTGAAATCGGCAAACAACGAGTGCCCGATGGCTTTGAGGATCGTTGAACTTGCCGCCAGAAGAGCCGAGATCGCGTTCGCTTTCATTGGAACGCCGCCAGCAAGAATGGCGGAATTGCAACTGCGGCGAACTTCGCGATCATGCCTGATGAGAGACGATTCGGAAGGCAAGCTTCAGGCTGTACGGCTGATTAGAATCACGTTTTTACCGAAGAGCCACACATAATCATCTATGATACTGCTGGCATATTACATCTCAGCTGTGAGATTATCGAAATGTATGCAGAATAGAGCTCGGTTTGAAAGCAATAACAGCATAGTCTCACAGACCGAAGTCTGTGGAGATTTAAGACATAGGTATATTGCTAGGACTTAATTGTTTATTGTTTGTATTAATTATACTGTTTTATTGGTCATTTTCAATTTTGCAGGCTAGTTTTTAGCAATTGTTATGAATAATTCAGACAAAGAAAGGTTTAGTATTTCGAGTACGCCAGGTGCATGCCATATTTTTTTGAAAAATCTTCAGCATACGTCCTTTACGGACGCCACTGGTAGAGACATCAAAAAAATTTCTACTAAAACCAGTGTCCTGTACGGACGCCACTGGTAGAAATATCAAAAAAATTTCTACTAAAACATGACTACTGGCCCTTAGTAGGTGGATGTAAAATTTCATGAAAATATCTAGAACAGTATTGAAGTTATGATAAGAAATTAAATTTTTCTTGAAACTCTAACACCCTGTAGCTCAAAAGTTAAGAGATTAAGGACATATGTTTATAAAAACATTTCTTCCTCAAATGAACTAATAAAATTATATCCTGTATTTTTATCCATAAATTATACTAAGTGACATATAAATCCGAACACCCAGTTTAAATGGTTTTATTTTAATAAAATTTTGTATAAGTACTTAATGAAGCATAATAAGTAAATGATACAAATTTCAAAATGATTGCATTGCTCTAAAGCCCTTTGACCTTTAATAATGTGTGGATGCACCCTGATGTGCTACGCATTCTCCAACGCGCCTAGGCATGCTTCTGATCAGGTGGTCAATGTCCTCCTGAGGTATCTCATTCCAGGCAACCACCAACTCCTCTCGAAGTGCTTCTAGAGTCTGAGGAGAACGTTGCAAATTGAGCAATCTCCTACCCATCATATCCCACACGTGCTCAATTGGGGATAATATAAGGCTGGAGATCTTGGTGGCCATGGTAACAATGTGACATCATTATGTTGAAAGAAGTCTATTGTGACTCTTGCAACATGTGGTCGGGCATTATCTTGTTGGAAAGTTGGATGTGCCAAGGTGTCAAGATAGGGTAAAAGATGGGGTTCTAGAACTTCGTGGATATAACGCTGCGCGTTCATGTTACCTCTGATGAAGATTAAAGGTGACCTGGAACCATAAGCTATAACACCCCAAACCATAACTCCAACGGTGTGATGAACATGTCTTTCAACAAAAAACTGTGGATTCCTTCTTTCACCACATCGCCTTCTAACCCTGGCACGACCATCGTGCATGCCTAAACAAAATCGAGACTCGTCACTAAAGACAATACTGTTCCATTCCTGATCCCAGAGTGACCGTTGTCTGCACCACTCAAGGCGATTACGTCGGTGTTCTCGAGTTAAAGGGAGGACCCAGTGTGACCAGTATGAAAACAAGCCAAAACTTCTCATTCGTCGGTAAACACTCCGCATGCCAATAGGGCTTCCGTGTTCTGCAAACCATTAATTTGCAACGGACCTGGTAGTGGAGAAACGGTCCCTTAAGGCCAATAATCTTAGGCGGCCATCTTCACGGTCTGTTGTTCTACGGCCGCGTCCATGCCTGACAACACCTAACCACAGTGTCTACACTTCTTTGCACTCTAACTGCAATTGCCCGAAAAGAAAGTCCAGCTTCCCGAAGTCCCACTATACGGCCCCCATCAAACTCACTAAGTTGACGAAATCGTACAGGTCTCCGTACTCTAGGCATCGTAACCGATCGTAAAGGATGTCAAGAACCAAAATCCGCCAACGTTGATTCTTTACTGCGGCTGAAATATTCATTTTTAGAGCGTTAGTGAATTAAAAAAAAGCAGTATAAAAACCGGAATGTCCAACTGATAAGGCTGAAAATTTTTTCACTTGTTATTTACAGTAAGATAAATACATTCACCATCTTTTATTAAAATAAAACCATTTAAACTGGGTGTTCGGATTTATATGTTAAGACATGTAAAGATTCGCCGTAATCTTTTTCAAATGTATGCAAACACATCGTTTCACAATCTCGAAATCGAACGCCATATACTTACTCACGGACAATGGAAAATCAGATTGCAGGATGCAACCCCAATTACATCGTCCCAAGAAGATCTTTAGGCATGCTTCAGTGCCAACCGAACCGATAATGCGTGCAATTCCGAAAATTACCGGTTATGTTCGCATAGTCTTCGTGATCGTGGATCTCGAAGGTTCTTTCAGCGAGTGAACTTGACACTCGCATGGGATAGGCAAATTGGATGGTACAGGAGACGTGATTGCTAACAAGATCCTACGGCTATGCATACATCTGCATTCGCGCAATTTTCCACAACCACTATAGAATAGAATAGAAATGAACAATGCTCGCACAAGTCACCGAAACAGAAAGGCGGAAAAAAGCAAATTCAAACTAAACCAATTACAGGAAAAATCGATTTTTTCAGCTATCATAAATATTAAAATAAAATATGTTAAACTTACAAAGTAGTCATCACATCAAAAC
The DNA here is from genome assembly GCA_963669975.1 of Acanthoscelides obtectus. Classification (NCBI taxonomy): domain Eukaryota; kingdom Metazoa; phylum Arthropoda; class Insecta; order Coleoptera; family Chrysomelidae; genus Acanthoscelides; species Acanthoscelides obtectus. Next base: position 7,802,764 of record CAVLJG010000001.1, on the reverse strand, counting down.
CAAAATAGTCTCTTTATAAAAAATTTAGCATTAATAGCCCATTAAACTTGCAAATTCCGTGATCCCCCGTTCTTGTCTGGCAATGTGTGGCAATAAAACTACATGTATTGACAGAGTCTTCTTTTCTGCAAAAGTTTGTAAACAAAGGTAATATTCAGTATAATGACAATATATTTTATTTATACAGGGTGGCGCATCGTACTACTTGTACAGGAAAGGAGATCATTGATATGTAAGAGGAGCAGTGTCGGAACCAAGAGCGATCCCTGCGAAACACCCGCGTTGAAATTGTGGGATAAAGACAAGGAAGGAAGTCAGCCACCAATAGGCAAAGTTTCTCTGGGAGACCATAGGCCGGAAATTTGCAAAAATAGCTGAAAGCCATTCCCCGTAAAGATTCTGCGTTCCCCACCGAAACCTGTTGTTCAGTTTCCAAACGTAACTATGTTCTGTAGCCTAGCACTTACGGCGTATCTATTCAATACCAAACATCCAACCTACCATATCAGAATTAATCAAACAACCTGCTTCTCCCTGAATATTGAAATTTGAAAGAAATATTTTGCTTTTCACAAGCCTGGAGATATATTACGAATAAAGATGTAATCTGCTTTGAAAACCACACCATATTGGGAATTTAATTAAGCCTACGCCTGATCGACAGCAATAACCCACCGCCACTGGAGGCAACCAAGCCACGCGCCTCTATAGAATCCGGTATACTTTATCTGAAGTCACTTGAAATAGCATAAAAACCTTTGGTCGGCGCGTCCTTTGTAATTTCATGACGTATCATAGGCGTGCGGTCATTTATTTAGAACGATAATAATAATGTTTTTATATCACAATAAATGGATTTTACTATCTTCTTATTTCTTTGATTTGGGATAAAAAATACTTATATTGGGAGTTTAATTTATGTTGACTGAAAGTTAAGAAATGGAAAAATTACAGAATTCCAACGTTTGACATAGGCAAATATTTACATAGCAGGTAGGTATATAAAAAGGTATATAAAGACTTACATTATATGTATTTATATATCATCCTCGCCTTCGGAGCTGTCGCTAGAGTCATCTTGTAGAGGAATTACAACGGGATTTATAGGAGGGAAAACACAATATTCATTTTCTTTTTCAATAATATGCCTAGAACGCTGCTTCCATAGGTCTTTGGCAGCAATATGAAATACTGCATCTCTTATTGTGGCCAATAGCGATTCACTTAATTGAGGGGTCTGATTATGTTTTCTTACTTTTTTTTAAAGCAGCCCAGACCAACTCAATCGTGTTAAAAATGCAGTAATAGGGAGGTAGACGTAATACTTCATGGCCATTTTGCTGAAGCAGATTGTCAACAACATACTCTTTTTCAAATTTTTGTCTTTTAATAAGATCCAATAATATGGCTTTGGTTGATTTTTGTGGTATTTCCACTCCCTTATCCTTCATAAAATCAATAATGTCTTGTTTTTTTGTGCCTGTATTCGGAATTTTGTTTTTCTGTCGGGAATGGTATGGCGCATTGTCCATAATAATCACTGAATTTGGGGAAATGTTTGGTATTAACTGCTGCTCTATCCACTTTTCAAATAAGTCGGAGGTCATGTCCTCATGATAGTCGGCACATGATTCTTTGATATTTTTGGCAGATAACAGCAAGGCATTAGGTATAAATCCATTTTTACTGCCAGCATGGAGAATAATGATTCGTTTTCCACGGTTGCATGGTGCATTTAAAATGCACCTGTTGCTGTCGTCAACCCAGCCGTACTGCACAACATCATGGGTATCATACCACGTTTCATCCAGGTAAATCAGGTTTCTTTTCTGCTCTCTATAGATTTTAACTTTGTGCAAAAATTCTTGGCGCAATTCAACGATTCGAGACGACTCCATAATCACCATTCTTTTATCTAATTTTTTGTATTGAAAACCATACAGTTTTACAATACAGTGCAGTGAGTCTAAGCATTTGTAATTATAAAAATCTTCAGGATAATCTTTTAATTTATCCCGTATCATTTCCAACGTGGGCACCAAATTTTCTTTATAAAATCCTTATATTATACGACGAATATCTTCCTGAAAACCCACGTCTATTCTTTTTAATTTTTGCCCTATGCGCTTTCTGTGGAAGGAATGGTTGACTACATCTCCCCTTTTTATAACCCGATAAATGGTAGACCGACTGATTTTTGTCAGGATACAAATTCTGTTTAAAATTTGATTTTGCGAGGAATCTGGATTTTCGTTTTTCAGACAATTATACATATTTAGGATTACTCTTTGGGTCTGTTCCTCTAAATCTTTATGAAAGAATTCTGCTTGCACAGCTTCATCAACCATCTCCTCGTGGCTAGGAGCATTTTCCCAAGGTCTCCAAAGAGCCATATTTAGGACACACAAGAACAATCAACACAACAATTAAATCAACAAGTAAACTGAGTATTCAAAAGTCAAAAACACACAAACTAATAAAATCTATGAAAAAACACGGACAGACTAAAGAAAACACGTTTATTCACCGCTACATGGCACTGGCTAAACTGTTTCAATTTTCAGTAGCCACCTGCACTTGTTCGGAGCTCTGAAATACACGCTTTCTCATTGGCTATGTCCACGCATAGGCGTGCTTTACTCCACGTGGACCGGTGAAACTGCCTTTGATCTTATACGGGGAATATTTGCTGCGAAATTTGGCGATTTTTGCAGCAACAGAGCGTGTTAAATATAGATATATAAAACGCACCCGGTATTTCACAGTGTTTCAAGTGACTTCAGATAAAGTATACCTTTTATCTATAATTTATTGCTCGGACATTTTACCTTCCAGTATCAATCCTGCTTTTTAGACCGTCTTCTGTGCTGATACAACGTAGCAATTCGGTATTTTTGGAGGCCAGAAGATGCAAGAGGTATATGCAAGTTGTATGGCTCATCTTTGTACATACCATTCGCGTCTGCTCTCAGCATCTCTGCTGCCTATCTATAAAAACCTTCCCTTTAGCAACGGTCAATCAATTAAAATCCGCTGAGAGAAATACCACTCACATTAACCAAGGCATAATAGACCGGCTATTAGCTAGCATCGCGCGGCACGCCATCTTTTTGCAGGACCCGAGCGCAGCGTTCGTCGTTTAAAGCGGAATGTAAACTAAGCTATTTGTTTTCCTTCAAGACCGGAGGCAATTTGTATATGCGCCGAAGATAAAGGCAGATGATTTAATAGTGCTCCAGATGGCATCTTGGATGGTTTTACTCGCAAGCGACCATACACCGCTGTGTGATCGTCGTTATCAAGAAAGCGCCGCGGCACTAGTTCTCCGAAGATTAAACAGAAAAGCAAGCCAAAAACAAGGATATTTAACTTGAAATCCTTATAAAATGATCAATCGATAACACGTACAGTTTAAAAAACAACGTCGCTTAACAAAACGACTTTGGAAATGTGCTCATTTCACCATAGGGGGGGTGAATAGGAAACGACGGTGGGCTGGCCTTAGACGGTTGTCGGTGCTGCTTTAAAAGAGGAAAGGATGATTGCGGGTGCATACCAAGGTAAATTTTTATAATCTATAATTTTAAATAGGAATTTGGTACATAGTTTGCGATTGATTTGACCAAACTTTATTGCTAAAATAACTTGATAGCCTGGCTACTGATAATTATAATCTCTGGCCGCAAGATATCCGTCGTAATTGACGGATTCTCCTCTTCATCCCACAACGTCAACGCGGGTGTTCCCCAGGGGTCGGTCTTGGCTCCAACACTGTTTCTCTTACATATCAACGACCTCCTTTCCTGCACGATCAACCCAATCCACAGCTTCGCTGATGACAGCACTCTGCATGCAGGGATTCAGAGTGACAAGCCGATCTCTGCCGCTGAGCTGGAAAAAAGAAGACTAGCGACGACTTCTTCTCTGACAAGAGACCTGGAGGCTATCACTGCTTGGGGACGCAACAATCTTGTACAGTTCAATGCTTCCAAAACACAGTACTGTACTTTGACGAACAAAAAGCGTCCTAGCGCTCATACAGTTTCGATGGACGGTCGAGTTCTACCAAAGAGCCATTCATTTCGGTTGGTCGGAGTCCAGATCACCGAGGACCTGATCTGGCACGAACACATCTCTTCAATAGCTGCAGCTGCTGGGAAAAAGCTAGGCTATTTGTTTAGGGCTAAGAAGTACTTTTCTCCGCATGACCTTCTCACTCTATACAAGGCCCAGATAAGGCCTAGCCTCGAGTATTGCTCACACATTTGGGGTGCTGCCGCCCCGACTACATTGTCCATGCTCGATGCTGTCCAGAGGAGGGCGGTCCGACTGATCGATGACTCTTCCCTAACAGACAGTCTCGGGACTCTTTCGCACCGGCGGGCCGTCGGCGATCTAGCTCTTTTCTATCGCTACACCAACGGGCTTTGCTCCTCAGAGCTCTCTTCCATGATGCCGCCCCGCGATGTGCCTGCCAGACAGACCCGCCTGACTTCGGCGTCCCATCCTAACCGTGTCAAACTTTGTACATCCAGAACTGGCCGATACGACCGCTCCTTTGTCCCGAGGGTGTCTAGATTGTGGAACAATCTACGGGAGGAAGCTTTTCCCAGTTCTACTAACCTTAGGCAGTTCAAAAATCGTATTAACAAAATTTCTTTTGGATCATCATAGCAGCCGCGGTGTTCCGGCATTTAGGCTTCTGCCTGCGCGGCTGTTTCGATATAAAAAAAAAAAAAAAATCCTCAAGTGAAGCTAATTTTGTGCATTATTGAAAAATTATTAAAACAATCCCATTCTGCCATTCGTATCCCAACAATTCAGTGGATTGCGAAAAAGTCGCAAAAAGTTGTGTGCACCTGTTTTCTAACCGGATGTGATTCAGGCATCTTAGGTATGATTATCTGGCCGGTAGCCAGCTGGCTAGATCTGTTGGTGGCGTGATGGTAGATCGAGTGAATTATTTCACACTTAATAAGCGCATTCGAACGGTGGGTCGAGCATCTGTTGCGTTTGCTACAAGCGAATGCACACGGAAGCTAGTTTTTAGATTTTTTATGCCGAAATAGCCGACCAGGCAGAAGCTCAAATACCAGAACACCGTAGGAGCAATTTTCAAAAGGTTATCGGAATTGGTAAAAGCCTCTTTAGGTAGATCGTTCCACGACCTCGATACCCTAGAGTCCAAGAAGCGCTCATATCGAACAGTTCTGCGGGTGGACGCATAGTGCAGAGCGCGAAGTAATCTGTACGAATTACTAAAATTTGTATTACAAGTGGTTTATTAACAGGCATGCCTGCATGATGCTGGCATAACCTTAGGTGCAAAGGAAATTGCCTAAACTAATGACGACGTCGCGTAGGAGGTACGGAGTCTACCTACTGGACGCCATTTTCGTTTCTGTTATTGTCTCGAGTTGACGCACATTTGTCATCTGAGATCAACTACCCTTGAAATAACAAAGGTAATGTGTAGTGAAACGAGGGCGACCAAGTAAAAAAAATAAAGGAAAAAGTACTCACTCTCCAGTTGACGAGAAGGGCTAAGTACGTCTCTGCCCGAAATCATACCGCTCCAACAGAAAATGAAATCAGCAGGCGGTGGTGCAGACCACGAACAGAGGTAACAAATATGACGGCGTTGCCACGTTTTCAGTTTTTAGGTAAACGTACTTTATAGGTATTGTTCGAAGTTATCGCCGTTTGATTCAAAAACACACGTGCCAAGCATCGGTGCAGGCTTTGAGAATGGAGTCCCTCCCCCGAATGAAAGCACCAGCTTGTTCAATTCTGAGACGAAGTTCGTATGCACTTCAGTTTTGTACACTAAGCGTTTCATTTCTCCCCAAAGAAAAAAATCACATGGTGTTAAGTCTGGAGATCGCGGAGGCCACGCTACGGGTCCATTACGTCCGATCCACCTATTCGAAAATAATTCATTCAAAAACTCACGCACTTCGCGTCTAAAATGGGGCGGTGCACCATCGTGCAGAAACCACATTGATTGTCTTACACTTAATGGCACATCTTCTAACAAGGAAGGCAAAATGTTGCGTAAAAAGTCTAGGCATTGCATCCCGTCCAATCGATTTGGGAATGGGAATGGTCCAATGAGCATACCGTTCACCATGCCAGCCCAAAGATTCACCGAAAATGTGCCCGACGGACAGCGTGCGGATTTTCTACTGACCAAACATGAGTGTTGCAAAAGTTATTCACCCCATTACGCGTGAATGTAGATTCGTCTGTTACGATAAGTAAGGAAAATTTTCAGTCAAGTATGTACAGTGTATACTGTTAGAGATGACATGCACCTGACCTAATGACCTGGCACGAGCGGTTGAGGTGACATCTAGGTCGCCGCTTTATTAACAATATCGTGGATCAACCTACTTGTGATAAGGGTTGTTGTGAAGAGAGCTGGGATTAGCCGGGAGTATTTCAAGCACGCAGGTGAAGAATATGTCGGTCGACAGAAGTTTGTAGTAGGTTAACGAAAAAAGAAACAAGAATCATTGTCGACTTCAAGTTACAACTGAATCGGTCAATGGAAAAACGTCGTAAGTCCCATAGGTTGAATTTTTCAGGTGACAGCTCACAGATAGATGTATAGATAGATTCATCCAAATAAGTTAATGAACAAACACAAACATTTTTGCTACGTCAGTATAAGTTTAGCAGTAAATAAACAAAAATGCTCAAATAAAGAATGTAGATGACACACGGTATTAATACAGGCAAAATACGAAACTAACATAACATATATTCAAGACAAACAGGGTGAAGTTATAAAAAATATTGGATAAATATACTAAGTGACATATAAATCCGGATTTTGGTTCTTGACATCCTTTACGATCGGTTACGATGCCTAGAGTACGGAGACCTGTACGATTTCGTCAACTTAGTGAGTTTGATAGGGGCCGTATAGTGGGACTTCGGGAAGCTGGACTTTCTTTTCGGGCAATTGCAGTTAGAGTGCAAAGAAGTGTAGACACTGTGGTTAGGTGTTGTCAGGCATGGCTTCGAGAAGGCCGTACGCAAAGAGCAAGGGGCACTGGACGCCGCCGTAGAACAACAGACCGTGAAGATCGCCGCCTAAGATTATTGGCCTTAAGGGACCGTTTCTCCACTACCAGGTCCATTGCAAATGAATAGTTTGCAGAACACGGAAGACCTATTGGCATGCGAAGTGTTTACCGACGAATGAGAGTTTTGAGTTTTGAGTGGTGCAGACAACGGTCACTTTGGGATTAGGAATGGAACAGTATTGTCTTTAGTGACGAGTCTCGATTTTGTTTAGGCATGCACGATGGTCGTGCCAGGGTTAGAAGGCGACGTGGTGAAAGGAGGAATCCACAGTTTTTTGTTGAAAGACATGTTCATCACACTGTTGGAGTTATGGTTTGGGGTGCTATAGCTTATGGTTCCAGGTCACCTTTAATCTTCATCAGAGGTAACATGAACGCGCAGCGTTATATCCACGAAGTTCTAGAATCCCATCTTTTACCCTATCTTGACACCCTGGCAGATCCAACTTTCCAACAAGATAATGCCCGACCACATGTTGCAAGAGTCACAATAGACTTCTTTCAACATAATGATGTCACATTGTTACCATGGCCACCAAGATGTCCCGACTTATCCCCAATTGAGCACGTGTGGGATATGATGGGTAGGAGATTGCTCAATTTGCAACGTCCTCCTCAGACTCTAGAAGCACTTCGAGAGGAATTGGTGGTTGCCTGGAATGAGATACCACAGGAGGACATTGACCACCTGATCAGAAGCATGCCTAGGCGCGTTGGAGAATGCGTATCACATCAGGGTGCATCCACACATTTTGAAATTTTTATCATTTACTTATTATGCTTCATTAAGTACTTATACAAAATTTTATTAAAAGAAAACCATTTAAACTGGGTGTTCGGATTTATAGGTCACTTAGTATATCTGTCAATTCCCAGAAATAAATGCTTAAGAGAAACAGGTTGTTGGCCTCAATAACAATGGGTCTTCAACCGCACCTTCCCCAAAGCAAACACTTTCTCACTATACCTAATCGCTTTGGAATTCGCCAATATTGCCCGCTGCTAATTTTCCATTTGTAAGCATAAAAGTAGGAGGTCTAATTTGAAGAAAATGACAAAGCAAATATCTGTCAGACGCTAAAAGACCATGCAGACCACAAAAGTTGAGTCACTCGCGGAAATTTTCAGACTTCGCAAGCGATACCGGCAAGGTCCCTAAAGACTATCAATCAGATCTATTTCCAGCAGCGGACAGTCTCGTCAAGGCGGTCGTTCTGACCGAAAGTATCCCGCACTTATTGCAATCAACAATCGCTGCCCAGACGGTCACTACTATTTTCCACCTCCACTGACCGGTGAAATTTATTCGGAATTTCGACACAATCTGCCACAATTATTACAAGATGTTCCTGTAAATGTGAGACAAAATACATGATGGGACTGCACCGCATTTTACAGTATATTCAGATAAGAGATAGACCGGATGTAAACAAAAGGTTCGGGTGATTTTCACGCTAACGCCGTTGTCTCGACGTAAAACAGGAGCCCTCATTGGTCAATTCGCAATTAAATGACTATGCCGAGCGGCAGAGCAGTCGTATCAAGGCAGAGACGTGTTACGTATGTCGTTGTGCATCATTGCAATTTGATATTTCTTTGGACGTTTTCGTTTGTTATCTTATTAAGTTGTTGAGTTTGTCGTTGTTATTGTTATATCTTGTTATTGATTGTTATTGTTATCAACTGCTTGCGCAAAATGCCCAGTAGTACAGATACTGCCGATGAAGTTGTAAACTCCTGTAGTCCACCTAGGAAACGCTCTAAAAAAAGACACCTGAGTGCAGAAATGAAAGAGGTCATTTTGAATATATATAAGATCGAGCACGAGGAGAACGAGGCATCAACCATCAAAGAAATTGTTGTGAAGGTTTCTCACAAAGTTGGGGTGTGTCGCGCATCAGTGTTTAATGTGTTAAGACAATACAAAAAAAATCACACCTTTTCTGAGCCAATGACCAGTAAACATTTTACCGAACCTAGAGGAAAACGCAGTAATTGTGTTGGATAATGCGCCTTATCATTCTCGAAGAATGGAGAAGGTCCCAACAACGGCTTCAAGGAAAGTTGATGTTCAAAATTGGCTCCGCTCGAAAAATATCAACTTTGAAGAAGCAATGCTGAAAGTACAATTATTAAGAATTGTCAAGGATCACAAGGCGGAATATCAAAAATACGCCATTGACGAAATGGCAGCAAGTCAAAATAAAACTGTGCTCCGTTTACCTCCATACCATTGCGAGCTCAATCCCATTGAGCTCATATGGGCAGAGGTTAAAAATTATATAGCTAAGCACAATACAACTTTTAAATTTTGTGACCTCAAAGGACTTTTCAAAGAAGCACTAGAATTAATAACAGCGCAAAAATGGGAAAACTGTATTAAGCACGTGAAAGACAAAGTTGACAAGAGAATGTGGGAACTGGACAATATTTTAGAGGAACAAGTCGAGCCATTCATTATTGACGTTGGTGCTTCAGGCAGTAGCGATGATGAAAGCTCATCAAGCTCATCTTTCCAATAAAAGATGTCGTTCATCAAATTCGGTAAGTTATAAGTAATTATAAAGCTACTGTATTTTTTAATTAATTATTGACATTTTTGAACCCATTTTGGCAAAACCTATTTAAGAATCTACTTTCTGACAATGTTCAACCATGCACATTTTTTTACGTTTTGAACGTTTTAATTTGGTTACATATTTACCTAGAAATCAAAAAATATACTAATCAATATTCTAAAAGCAATTTTAAGAGATATACGATTATTTTTAATTTAGGCTAATTTAAACGCCATTTTGAGATTATATTCGACTGTATTTCACCAAACATCAGGCGGCATCCGAAGCTGGAAATCGAAGCGAAAATTTTGAAACCCTTATGTATATTTACATCATTATATATTTCTTACCCCACCCCCACATGATCCTATATCCATCACCAATCGTATACACATCGAATTGTGCTAATTTACTACAAAGTTACGCAAAGCAGCATCTACTATCTAAAATATGTACTGCGTGACTCTTAATACGTCCCTGCCGAATGTTACAGCGTTCGATGATCACGTGGTCTTGTTTATGTCCGGTCTATCTCTTATCTGAATATACTGTAGACGACAAGTTCGTGAACGCGCGATGGACCCATACCTTGGCCTGCTCGCTCCCCGGATTTAACGCCTTGCGATTTTTTTCTGTGGGGCTATTTGAAAGAGTTGGTGCATCATGATGGAGCAGTAAAGACTCCTTCTCGTTGGTCCAAGGCAAGGCAAGGCAAAGTTTGCTTCCGATAAAATCGAGCCCAAGTGACACTACTATTACTATTTCATATAAATTGATGTGAAACAACTCTACAAGCAATTTCACGGTCTGCTTCAACCGAAGCTAATGACAATTTTATCAGCGTTTCGCGACTACACAAATGTCTGCTTGGAGTATGAGTCACTTGTTATTATTGCATTATTAATATGAACACGGTACAGAAATGAAATGCTTCACTATAATTAGATAATCCAAACGGCTGCATGCAGTGATCTGTGTAAACATGGCGTTTATTTCTGTACTGATAATGTTATAATAATAGCCATTATTGGCTATAAATTATACACTAGAGCATGTCGGTAAGAGATTTACGTTCGATATTTTTATCCGTGACATAAATGTAGTTTCACTTCCGCAAGGAAGTTTGTTCGTGCTACTTTGTTGCCTTTTACAATTTTTTATAAATCTAGTAATATAGTAATTTGCTTTAGGTATCTAAACTGTTAGCGCGTGATCTCTCGGTAAGAGGTGGGGACAACGCCTCTTATTGGTCAATTCGCCATTAAATTTCAAGCGGTCGCCTGGCGGAATAATGCGCGGGGCAGGGGCAGGGCAGGCAGAGTTGCATTCAGGCCACCGACCGTCGCGTGTATCATTGCGTGCTCGTGTTTTCGTATTCACCTTACTTGGTTGTTGCTGTTGTTGTTGTTGAGTGTATTTATTTATTCGGAGGAAAATGCACGAGTTCTTCTTCAGAAACGAAATAGCGACAGTTGATAAAGTACTACGGGAGGTTAACCAGGATGCTATGTTACCAAATTTCAAACGTTCGACTATTCATAAACTTTTGAAGCATCTTAATTTCGAATGGAAGAAACGAGGTCGTAACAGCTTACTTATGCATAGAGAAGACATTGTTCTGTGGAGGAGAGAGTACCTAACCAAAATTAAATCATTCAGGGATCAGCACAGGAAGATCTATTACCTGGACGAAACCTGGATTAACGCTGGGCACACTACTCCGAAGGTATGGGTTGACAAAACTGTGACTTCATCCAGAAGGGCATTGCCAGATGGACTGTCGACCGGATTGAAAAATCCAGCAGGTAAATAGATCGAAGTAGTTCATGGTATCAATGTTTGCGCACAATATCTCTCTATCTCCGTACCTACAACACGTGCATGTGTACTTAGCGGATTTTATCTTTCTATGCAGAGGTAAAAGGCTCATTATTTGCCACATTGGGGGTGTAGATGGTTTCGTGGATGACGGCTTATGGTCTTTTGAGTAAAAAAAAAACACACTACTATGAAGAGATGAATGGGGAAGCATTCGAGAAGTGGTTTTCAGGAATTTACCACGTCTCGGAGACAATTCTGTGGTTGTTTTGGATAATGCTTCCTATCATTCTCGCAAAATAGAAAAAAATCCCAACTTCAGCTTCTAGGAAATCACCTTGTAGGAACCTGTTGGGAAGTGTCTTGTTGATCTTGTTTCAGGGCAGGTTGATTTTTATATCTTTATGCTGGAATAGATTTGGCGCGAATTAATCAAGAATTCGGGTAACTTGAAGAACATTTTGCTTTTCAAGGGCACAGAGTATGTATCTATAAAAGATATCGATTAAATGTAATCATCTCGTTTTCATCAGAAAAAAAATTTACATTGCAAAAATTTTTAAATCTGATTCCGATTCGTTTTGTACGGTTTAAGAAAAAGCCTTACGCCACCCGAAGTCCTTTGTTACAAAACTTTATTGGATCCTCACTTACGATGGGACATCCATGTCAATTATATTTTAAAGAAAGTTAGATTTGTATCCTACAAAATTAAATACCTTGGGAATATATTGACAGAAAAATATCTTCGAACATTATACCATGCACTGATTGAGCCTCATCTCACATATGGTATATTAGCATGGGGAGCTGCATGTTCCTCACATATCTATAATTTAGATGTTTTTCAAAAAAGTATTCTAAAAATGATATTTAAGAAACCGAAACTTTATCCCACTGAAAAATTATACGCAGATGTGCGAATGTATGATATAAGACAGCTTTATTTCTTACACAGTATCACTCACTACCATAAATTTGTAAACACCGACCAAAAAATTAAACATAATCATTATACCAGGTACAAAATTCGTGGCACAGTAGTTCCTCAACCGCATAAATCTATAATGCAGCGATCATATCTCTATTTAGCGCCTAAATTTTATGAAATTATACCTAAAGACTTAAAAGATTTACGTTTCGGAAATTGTTTCAAAAGAAATTTAAAAAAGTGGCTACATTCTGTATCTAGGACTGAAATTCATAAACTCATAAATACGAACATCAACTAAATGCATAATCTACTGTAGCTAATTTTTGTCCTTTTTTGTCATTTGCATTCTACAGTTTCAACTTAAATTATTGGTCCATGTACAGGCGATGCCTTCTATTGGGCCTGTTTTGATTTTATATTTATTTACTCATATTGTTTGTTATCTTTGTACATTGAGTAAATAAATATTATATTATTATTATATTATTAATTAATAAACCGTACAAAAGGAATCCTTTGTAATCTGCATCTGTTTTAACTGTTTTTGCAATGTATTTTGTTTGAGGAAAACGTGATCTTTGTATTTAATCGATATTCTTATTAAATTACCAAATGCATTAAAAACTGTGGCCTGGAACAGCTACATGTCCTCTAAGTTTCCTGATCCCTCGAACAACTCGTGTCCGATCTCAGCATTAACCTATAAAAATCAATATGCCCTGAAACTGATCTTATAAGGATCATGGTCATAATCAACATGACATCTTCCTACAAGATGTGTTAACGATATATTTCTTTTAGTATACTGATTCCTCCAGTTTTTGGTCTGAAAACTACAATCGGTACATTCACCGTTTTTTCAAATCAGGCAAACTTTACTCTCCTGTTTCTCAGAAACTAATCCTAGGATTGCTTTGATCCCATAGACACTTTTTTTCGGGAAACAAGAAACATATCATACTGAATTTCTAGTCAAATCGACTGGCATCCATTTTCCATATGTTTTGTGTCTGGTCTTTTGAAGAAAATTCGATGACGTTCTTGAGTTCTCGGTAATTTAGTTTTTAAATTTGCAGTTTTCCCATATGTTTTCCTTCACGTGGAAGGCAGTATTTTCATGAAGAAGTAAGGAAATCCTCTTCGAATTTACTTATGATTGATTGAGGAACTGAGGCTACAAAAGTTGATTAACCGAATTAATTATCCTTTGAAGAAGTAGTTTCTAAGAATTTCTTAAACATTTCAGTTTGATTCACATAATAGATTTTACAAATTTGATCATAGATAACTTCGGCATTTTTTTCGCTAATAATTTATGATTACGATATTTCTTCGCGATTGGCTGCTATTTTTTTATATCTGAGGCTCGGACCGTTGTCACTGTAATCAAACACGTTGTTTGACAGATGAGATTGAAACGTTACGACGGCCAACATCTGACACGATCAGAAAATACAGTTACAGGTTGCAGCTTATCGTAGAAAGCCTCATCGTATTTTAGAGATTCGCCACGCCTACTTCGATGAGCCTCCACGACGTAATACATTAAAGAACCATAAAAATGTACATTTCGGCGCTCGTAAAAAGCCATGTTAACAACTTATGCACACGGCAGATGATCGTGCATTATTATTAATCTTGTTTTCTTTTACTTTTTCGCGACCGCACACCAGCGACAATGCGGGCCGCTTAAAAATCCCTAAGTATGCCATTTAAAAAATAATCTCTGTTATTTACCGAGCAACGTAAATCCTACAGCTGACATTCGGCGAGGCTTTGTGGGATTGTTCTTGTTAAGGCGGATGAAATACTGCCGGTACTCCGGCCGCAATTCGTCGTATTAACTGTACTACCAGTACCAGGTTGGTGACATTGATTTAATAAACATACGCGAGACATTTAAGATAATTGTATTGTTAATATTGTAATAATAATAACGGAAACTCGATAGTAAGAATCTACTTCGGTTCAATGTCAGAAAATGAGCAGGAATCTCTGAAATGTTGTAGCACTATGTTCCAGCTTTTTTATTTGCGACGCCTATGAAACAATTTTCAACATATACGAGCCGCTTCCCACTTCAGTTGGCCCAACTAATGAAATTTTAGTTTTGTCTTATCAAACACAAATAATAAAAATGTACCAGGGTGTTATAGGTTTGAAATATTAACAATGAATATTTTGATAATATATAGTAGAAAACGCCAACTTTATCTCTCCTTAATCACATTTGCAGCATAAAAATAACACATGTTGCAATTTCAATGCAAAATAAGTCTATAACGCATAGGTGGCTGTGAAAAATAAAAGCCATGACAATTGTTTTCATTAATCACAGCTGTCAGAATACCAATTATTTATAATTAAGTGCTCTGTGGAGTGACGCTGTTGGAAGGAGAATTTCGAGGTCCACAACTCATATAGAGGCCCACAAACTGGGATTTAGCACTTGCGAGGTAAGTTTTCTTATAAAAAAAAAGTGAAGTAAAAACCCTAAAGTTGCACAACTTGTTTATAGGCCAAAGAAAAGCCACTTTTAACTCCACTGCAAAAGAAAAATCGGCTTAGATGGGCTAAAGAACATAGACAATGGACACCTCAAAAAAGGATTAGGAAAACTTCATGTTATTGATGGAAATGTGGATACAAACAAATATTTGGCAATTTTAGAAGAATCGCTTTTACCAGTGATGGGAATGTTTGACATCCGGCCAAGATTTTCTGTTTCAGCAAGATGGTGCAGCGTGCCATACCTCAAAAAAGGCTATGGATGGTAGAAAATAATGTACCACTTTTGAAATGGGTTTCTAGCAGTCCAGATCTGTTGCCCATTGAAACTTTGTGGCACGAGATGAAAAATGTTCTACGACAACAGCATGCTCGTACAATCACCGAACTGAGACAAAAGCTTCAAGAAATATGGGATTGTTTTGCACCAAATTTTTTCCAAAACTTGATTAACACTATGCCCCAAAGAGTTTCATCCGTAATAAAAAATAAAGGTGATATTACCCAATGGTAATCTTTCAATTGTTGCTTTGTTAACTTTGCGCATTTATTCGCACATTGTTTATTTGTTCAGATGTTTTATTAGTTATAGGTCTAAATGATTTCAAATATGTACTTTACGACTAGAGTGTATCTAAAATGTTTTTGAGAAAATAAATTGTTTTAGAAGTAAATAGTTTCGTCATGTTTAGTTTACAAATCTTGAAGTGGGCCAACTGAAGTGGGAAGGGTCTCGTACGACTACCTAAACGCAGGAAGTATTAAACGTGCAATAATATTCGAACTTCGGTTCACAGGCTTTCTGTCTTTTAATTTGTTTCTTGTTTTCGGCCTTAGCCATTCAAAGACAACAAAGATCTTGCATCCTTGGAACATGGTAATTTCAATTGACTAGCATTACCAAAATTGAATAATAACAAAGAATAAAATATTGTAAAAAAAAGAATAGAACAAATACATAAAACAAGGGAAAAAATATATCTATTCTTGTATTTCGTGTTGGACAGAGCTTCCTGATAAGTGATCCTTGGACACTTTTTCCAGTCACCAGTTTTTCCTGTGTATACAAATTGCTTAATAAAGAAGATGAATAATTTTTACGCCTTCAGCATGAAGTTTATCGAATAGTACTCTTTTCTCGATTCTGTCTATGGAATGGCATCGTTGATACATCTTCAAGTCCATAAGTAGTCCATTATCTTACTTCTGATACTTACCGATCTTTTTCTAGATAGTATCTGCTGTTGACCTACCTGAAAATAAAAAAATGCTTTAACGTTTAACGTTCTATATGCAGAATTAATCATTTTGGAAAACAAAGGTCAATCATGGGCAATGTCCGCAATACAGAAACAGGGTCAGAAATAGGAGAATGTTAGTTGACGCCTCGTAAACACGAGGTCTTTTGACCGAAGATTCTAGTTGTATTTCACTTTCCATCGTTGTTTACCTTCAGGTTACACGCGTATCCAGATGTGATGTTTTCGATGAACAAGCAAAAGGGTACGTCGCTCGGGTTACCAATCCTCCTTTTTCAGCTCCTATTCGTTTAGCGATTGACCTTTGTCTTTTATCCAAGTGGCCGCGAAACTATGTACTAGTCTTTCCTTTCAATTTATCATTACGGCAGGTGAAATATTTATTCCGTGCAATCTTGAAACTTGGTATAGTTATTCTTTAAACATAAACATACTAACAGTCCCCGAGTTGGTGGTAGGGGAAGGTAAAAAGTTTCGAAAACGAGATATTATGAATTACCTTGGTAAAAACTAACAACATAACAGTATATTCGTCAAAAGAGTATTCCATACTCACTAGAAAAACCACCACTTGACCAAAAGTAATCTCAAACGTTAACTGCTTTATAATTCATGAAGAACAGAAAACAAATTAACAATCAAAAAGAATTTCAAACATTGCTTATTGATTTGATACCTGTGAAGCTTGTCAATTTGACATAACATCCCATATTTCCGTTGCCTATTAGATTTGAACACTTCATGTAATAATTTTTTTGGAAGCCCGGTCCGAAGAATATTTTTTTTCTAGAAACCTATGCCAGATGGAATGCTTCTGTGAAAGACAAAAAATGAAGGAAACATACGGATCTTTTAAACGAAGAAAGATTCAGGGTCATTGGAAGAATTGCGAAAAAATTGTGAAATAATTTGTGTATGGGTGGGGGGGTGGAATCTTTTCGAGTTTTTTGTCAAAGTTAGATATCAGAACGTCCAGCAAGACACATGTGTTCCAAATTCCATTCAAATCGGACTGTCGTATCCAAAAATAGCTCCGTTTTCAGGAAATGCTCAATATTTGCAATCCTACCAATACAACAAATGACTGTATATCGTCCGTTCCCAAGCAACCACGTTACGTAATGGCGTCGAGTGGGCCCGCCCATATTTCTCGGTATTACCACCTTCATCCGAGCGCCTAATGTCGCTTATTCGCAACCCAGTGGGAAGAGTTTATGTGACAGGCGATCAGATCGTTATTTTCGATTATCTCCCGTCTGCTTAGCGCATATAAATATTGGCCATCCTATTAGTCCGGGAGTTTACCTAGTGAAATATACAGAGTGACAAAAAAAGGTAAACACCTATGTATACTAAGTGACATATAAATCCGAACACCCAGTTTAAATGGTTTTATTTTAATAAAATTTTATGTAAGTACTTAATGAAGCATAAAAAGTAAATGATAAAAATTTCAAAATGATTGCACTGCTTTAAAGCCCTTGGACCTTTAATAATGTGTGGATGCACCCTGATGTGCTACGCATTCTCCAACGCGCCTAGGCATGCTCCTGATCAGGTGGTCAATGTCCTCCTGTGGTATCTCATTCCAGGCAACCACCAACTCCTCTCGAAGTGCTTCTAGAGTCTGAGGAGGACGTTGCAAATTGAGCAATCTCCTACCCATCATATCCCACACGTACTCAATTGGGGATAAGTCGGGAGATCTTGGTGGCCATGGTAACAATGTGACATCATTATGTTGAAAGAAGTCTATTGCGACTCTTGCAACATGTGGTCGGACATTATCTTGTTGGGAAGTTAGATCTGCCAGGGTGTCAAGATAGGGTAAAAGATGGGGTTCTAGAACTTCGTGGATATAACGCTGCGCATTCATGTTACCTCTGATGAAGATTAAAGGTGACCTGGAACCATAAGCTATAGCACCCCAAACCATAACTCCAACAGTGTGATGAACATGTCTTTCAACAAAAAACTGTGGATTCCTGCTTTCACCACGTCGCCTTCTAACCCTGGCACGACCATCGTGCATGCCTAAACAAAATCGAGACTCGTCACTAAAGACAATACTGTTCCATTCCTGATCCCAGAGTGACCGTTGTCTGCACCACTCAAGGCGATTACGTCGGTGTTCTCGAGTTAAAGGGAGGACCCAGTGTGGCCGGTATGAAAACAAGCCAAAACTTCTCATTCGTCGGTAAACACTTCGCATGCCAATAGGTCTTCCGTGTTCTGCAAACCATTCATTTGCAATGGACCTGGTAGTAAAATAAAACCATTTAAACTGCGTGTTCTGATTTATATGTCACTTAGTATATATGAAGATGTTTCAATGACAAGCTGTCATCTCATACTTTGACAGTATTTTGTTTTCAACATTTCATAGCTATTGGTTGCTGAAATTTGTTGATTGGATGTTGAAGCTCGTTCGTTGTATTTGACGGACTTTTACCCTATAGGTGGAGAATATCGGACTGTTAATTTGACAACCTTGGTGAAGTTCACCCTAAGGATAGTAGAACTGGGGAGGGCCTCCTGTAGATGTTGTATCGGCCAGTTTGGGTTGTACGAACTTCGATTGTCATTCTGACTTCCTGCGTGCAGAATGCTGTAATCATCAAAGCTGGAGGTCGTTGGTACATTTGAGGAACTTTATCGGATCCAAGACCGATCCCTGCGGAACACCCGCGTTGACGTTTTGGATAAAGACGAGACAGCTTCACGGGATAAAAATTTTAATAGGATGGCTAATGCCCTGCATACCACAGCTGATCGAACACACATACACTGGACAACAAATTTTAGTTTTTTAATTGTATCTTGTGGGAAAGGTGCACTTCTTTGTTAAGTTTGGGGCGCTGAATCCAAAAATGACAATGAAATAAAAATAAATAGTTGCGGTTTAGAAAAAAAACTTTTTATTTTTAAGGATATATAAAAAAAAGTAACAAGATTGATATACTTATAAGAATCACTATATGCGCTGTCTTTTTGCTGTTCTTTTATGGATCGTTTCTGGAGCATCTCTACCAAGAGTCCAACAGTAGTCTGCAAGCATGGAAGGATTCCACTTTCCCTGGTACCTTTTTTCCATTGTTGAAATATCCTGATGAAAACGTTCGCCATGCTCATCACTTACGGCTCCGCAAATGTCAAGAAAAAAGTCCAGGTGTGAGTGTAGGAAATGTATCTTAAGAGACATATTACAGCCCATCTTTTGATACGATGACAGCATATTTTTGACAAGGGTTTTATAGTTGTCAGCTTTTCTATTTCCCAAGAAATTAGTGACCACCATACGGAAATCATTCCAAGCAGTTTTTTCAATACCTGTTAGTGTTTTCAAACTGTGTATCTTTCAAAATATTTCGAATCTGTGGCCCAACAAAAATACCTTCTTTAACCTTTGCCTCACTTAGTCTTGGAAATTTCTGACGCAGGTATTGAAAAGCTGACTCATCTCTATCTAATGCCTTGACAAAGTTTTTCGTTAGGCCCAACTTGATATGCAGTGGTGGTAATAAAATTTTTTTTTAATCTACTAATGGCATATGCTGTACATTTTTTTGACCTGGCTCTAGGAATTGACGAACAGGCCAGTTTTGTCTGGTGTAATGAAGTGCCTTTGCCCGACTGTCCCATTCACACAAAAAACAGCAAAACTTTGTGTAGCCTAGCTGCAGACCAAGTAAAAGTGCAACAACTTTCAAGTCACCACAAATATGCCATTAGTGCTCATCGTATTTTATGCATGTCAATAGGTACTTCATATTGTCATATGATTCTTTCATGTGAACTGCATACCCTACAGGAAGAGATGGTAAAATATTTCCAATATGCAATAACACTGCCTTTAAACTCAATGTTGAACTGTCTATAAACAATCTCCATTCTTCTGGGTTATAGTTTATATTTAAAGCCGCCAGTAAGCCGTTAATGTTACTGCAGAAAACCAAGTTATTCTCCATATTGAAAAATGGTTCTAAGCCTTTGTGGCGTTTACGAAAAACACATACCGAAACATCGTCTTCTAACAAGTTCCACTGCTGCAGTCTTGATCCAAGTAACTCTGCCTTACATTTTGGGTGTTCTAAATCTCTTACAGGATCATTTAATTCTGACTGTGTTATTTTGTGGTATAAAATCAGTATCTCTTGACGTTGACGGCATATCTTCTTCCTGACGAATCACTCGATCGCCATGATCTGATTCGTTTTCTGATTCGCAAGTGTAGGATTCTGGGGGTTTTGCCACTGTGAGGCACAGGTCTCTTCGCAGATGGTATGTTTGGGTAGTTAATAACCGATTTTTTTTCTTGGACATACCTGTGGCTTGTCCAACACAAGGTACCATGCAAAAGTAACAATCATTAATATGATTTGTAGGCTCTCTCCAAACCATTGGGACAGCAAAGCGCATAGACCGTTTTTTGCCATTTAACCAGCTCCTCAGACTTGAAGCACATGTATTACAGCAGATGTGGGGTGCCCACTGTTTGTCTTGATCACCTAGTTTACAACCGAAATAAAGCTGATATGCATTTGTTATTAGTGGAGTAATAGATCATCTCTGAGACGCAAAAGTCACATCACCACACACGTAACAAAACTGATCTGGATTGTTTACACACTTTCGAGACATCTTGCATGAACGCTGTCAGCCAACTGAGGAAAAAATGGCTAATATAAAACAATATAATGTACACGTATGTATAACGTAACACAATCACATCTTTCCTTGCCGAATATAAAAATGTAGCACGTGCATTCTTGTAAATTACAGTATATTAACACTGTCACAGCAGGAACACATATAATTACCGTATCTCTAAAACTTGAACTAATATTGAAAAAATAAGTCTCATTCCGGTTTTAGCACATTAAAAATAGTAATATTTTGTTGATTTTATTTAGGATATTTTTTGGCTGTTGATCAGTGATATTTAATCTCATCATTTATAGATGTTGTAGTAGCATTTTTAAAATTTAGAAATACTTGGGGCAAGTTTACCAGATATCTCCTGGGCTAAACACATCCAGTTCAATCAATGAATTTCTCGTACGAACAAACTGGGCTTGGAAGCGTATGTAAACTCGCAGTTGTCATTACTATAGCACAGTTCCGTTGAAACGACTGAATGAAACTCTCTATAAGGAATGTGGTCCTTTATGACCGACTGCTATGCATATTATGTAACTCATGCAGTATGCACATTTAAAAGTCTGTTTGGGTGGAGTAGATCTACGGATGGAACAACTTTTGAAACTGAATGGTTTATATTTACAATCTACAGTTATACGTATAGGAATTTATTCAAGTTGGGGGTAATTGTCATGGTATCGTAGGAAATAAATAAACACGTCTCATTCGTTTTACTTCCCGCGAAACCGGCGAGGAAGTATTGTAAATTTCTAAAATGAGATATTATGTTTCTTGAACGTTGGACGTATCGGTCTATTTTTCGATTTAAGGGACGTCACGCCGTAAAAAGGCTTTTAATTCGCTAGATGATAGTTCAGCCACAGCAGACGTGAACGTGTAACGTTCAAGAACTAAATTTAATTTTGGAAAAGAGGACAGTTCGATTCGATACAAATCGTCTGAATATGAAATAGCTCTAAAAAATTTAAAAATACGAAATAATCGTGATATATATGAGTCGCTAATGCAGTTAACCTAATTAAAAGTATTTAGTTTACGTTTTTTGGTGTCAGCAACAGGCCCAGCTTGGAAATGTGGAGTTACCTGTTTATTTTTAATACATTTACTTTCAGTTTTACTGTTATTTTTCAATTTTACGTAATCATTCAAAATTATGTTTGAAAAAATAGACAAAAGCTTAGATAAAATATCTATCAGATGCAAGTTAAAGAAAATTCACTATATATAAAGTCAGACTGAATGCTGAGCAAGGTTAACTGACAAAATAAATTTTTGATTATTGCTTTTCAAGAAGAAAATTTCCAATCTATCTACATTAATAATAGTTTGAAAAATGGCATACATATGGTAGAATATGATTGGTACAAAACGGGTTGGAATTGACAGTCCTCCTCTTTGCAAATGATCAAAATAAACATTTGTTGTTAATGAACCTTTTTCTTTAACTATTAGCGATTTGCATATCTCGCAGTTTAGGTTTTTAGAGATAGCGTGTGAAGCATATCCAGATATATAAGTCTTAGTACTATCCTCTATGTCACAATTGGCTAAGTAATTTGTCTCAAATACTTCATTGAATATATCCAAAACTTCAGGATTTTGTTTGGTATCCAAGAAATCAAAATTTTCTTGAGTTTCTAAGCAGTTTTGGAACCTTGTTTTAATTTCTGCTAAAGAAAATGACGATTTCTTTTCATTGAAAATATGCTTCAGCCGTATTTTCTTTTCAGCATTTAAAATTTCATCATACGACACATTGTAATTGCAGACACATAAAAGTCTATAATTGCAAAATCGTTTTTCTAAATTATCAGTGGTGAATTTTCCAGGCAATACATACTCAATGTCAAATTGATTAAATGAATATTCAATTATATTAAGTAGTGTCAGCGTGCTTTGATATTTTCTAACCATATCAAGAATTTTTTTAAAAATTGTACTCTATAATCATATTTATTGGTAATAGACTTACAAAATTCGTTTCGCTTCAATTCTCCTTTTATTACACTTGTATTACTGACAATATCCTACCAATTCCTGATTCTTTCCAAAAAGTGTGCAGCATCATTAAACTTTAATTCTTTCATAGCAGCTATTGTTGAATGATGGAATAAATTATCTACAAAATTTACATTTTGCCTTTCAAATGAATTTGGATGCAATGCTTTATAATTTAATTTATATGCTTTCTTAACTACAGCTTCTTTTTCCAATTGATATACAGCACGAACGTTTTCAAATTTAGCATACTGAATAATATCATTATTGTCAAAATTAGGATATACAAAAGTTTTGTCTAGGTTTTTTAAATTAATCCAATTATTTCTGATACTCTTGAAAATATGCACAACATCATAAGTTAAATATATGTTCTTATCAGGATTATGTGGATTTGGAATAGAATAATTTTCTGATGAATCCTTTGCTAATTTCCTGAACATTGCTCTATTAATTCGGTGATTATCAGTAACAACACAAATAACTTCAAATCCACATTTTTGAACTAAATTTATCTTTGATCTGGATAGCTTTTTCATGTTTCTCAATTAATTTTTGTTTTCTTTGCATTGGTTCAGTTCTTTTGGGTGCTTCAGTTTTTGAAAGATATCATGGCAAGTTTGGGAAAATGGAGGGAACAGCATTTTCTTTCAATTTTGGATATTTCAAAGGTATATTATTTTGGACTGTTCCATCCGCCAAATTTATATTTTCTGTCTTGATGATATCCGATTCTCTAAAATGACGACTGCACACAGCTGAATATTTTGAAGGTGTCCAATTTTTTCTGGGAATTGCCATAAGCCATTTGTTTTTCAGACTTTCGGTACTTGGGAAGCGAAAAGTTGAAACATAGCTTTCTGTTTTCAAAGCAGAATTATAGTTTGCATTACATAAAGGAACACAGCAACAACGAGGCATATTGTCTGCGTCAAATACTTGATAAATGAAAAAAGAAAAATACAACCTGAATTTGCACGTTTTCAATAGTTGAAATCCTTAGCGTCCTGAGGCGCGAACAGCCACAGTCACACTTCTTAGTTTATTTTTAAAGCACAGAAGCACTACAACTGGAGTCTATTTCTCATATATTATAGTCACCGATCACTTTGAACACATACACACTCTTTGAAGCTTAGAAAACAAGCTTATCCCTTAATTACAGCCTCTGGGATTCCGAAATCACAAATTGAAAAGGTTAGCGTTTTGAGCACGAGTTGCGTCGATGCAGCAAGCAGCGGCGGGAGTAACACTACCACCTACGTTGCCAGATTTCTTTGTTCACGGCTCGTAGTTGACGTCGGCTGTGGTTCAGCTATTAAACACCGCATTAAACTATAGCTCCTCCTAAATCCAACCCCTGGACTCCAGAACTACGGTATCACTGATGGCCGAATAACAAAAATCCAGAAAAATAATATACTAGTAGTAAACTTTTTAAATACTGTATAAAAGGAAGCACTAATAACTTAATAATGAGTTACTTGGATGGTAGAAATCAAATACATAGTAGACACTGCTGTGTATTACCCTGATTTACAGCTCATTGATTTAGAGGTGCCGCAGGGGTCGATTCTGGGACCGCTTTTATTTCTGTTGTATATGAATAATCATTCGCTAACACCAGATCTGACCCTCATTAAGGGCGTTGAAAATAACATTACTAGGTTTGCAGATGGTTACACATATAACAACAGATCACTGTATAGCAGAAATGAAGACTATGAACCAGAATTTCACTATCTGGTTTGCTAGCAATAAGCTTTATGTGAATACTACGGAATATCAAGGTATTATATACACCATCTGTAACTTGGACAACGAGGTCGAAAAATCTTTATAGTTTTTGCCAATCCATCCAGTGTCTGCGAAACTTGAGGCATAAAAGAAATCGCTCGCTCTTCAATATTTGACACTAGAAAACTTTTTGCATGGGCTTGAAAATTTGCGGTTTGAGGTTGAAATGTTTGGTGCATATTCACTATGGGTATATACGGAAGAGATAGATAGAAGCAGGCTATGGAATACAACAGAACAAATAGCTAATCAAAACATAAATAATAATCAAATTGTCAAATGACTCGAACGAGTTCTAACTTCTACTGAAGACGGATCACATGTTCCCCTACCTCCCCTCCAAGCCCGGCACCTGCAGTGTTGCCAGATAGAACGTTACGTTACCAGTATCATCACTTAATTCACAGACCTTCTACGAGGTATGTCTTTTAAGTTTTGTATATAGAAACATAGTAGGCCGCGCGGATCGAACGTCAGTACTGAATCTTAACCTCACTCTTTAGTAAACTTAAAAACATGGTCGCGACATTTGTGTCAAAAGCGAGTCATATTGCAACAATTCCTCTTAATGAGCAAAGAACTGTTACTGCGGATTGGTATACCACCATTTGTTTACCAAAAGTCATCACCAATAAAGTCATTTAAAACTACCTACCATATGCAAAACTTAAAAGACATCCCTCATAGTAATTCCATTATATGACACACATTTGTCGCTATTTCCGGTTCCTGCTGACATCATCAACCATAAGTTCAGTAGCATAGGCCGATGGCCGATTTGAATGTGTTAGTTTGATCGTTCTCCGGCACCAAACGCATCTGTTCCGATATCGTTAATTTACGAAATTGTTCCAACGAGCTGAAACCCGTTAAAATTTTATATCCCAATTATATCAGTTAATTGCAACAACGTTGTAACCCTACAATGCAGCAAACCAGAACGCAGCGTACATAGTTTCAATTTTATACACTTTTCAATTACGAATTCAATTTCGTTTGTCGTAATGAGTCCGTTTATAGCTGTTAGCTGCTAATAATAAAGTTCAGGTGGCTGGATTTAACCACATGATCAAACACGATGAAATAGCAACGTGTAATTAGAAACGCACTGGTTAGTGGCAATATTTGGGGTATCCTGATAATTTTTCAAAATCCATAGATCTTCCGTTTACATTGTCCCCATAAATAGTTACATGCACAATAAACAGTAAGACATCAGATTTGAAAATCCTAAAACATCTAATCTAAGGATTTAGGCACTAAATGATATAATCGTACAGCCACCTTTTAGCAACAGCATAAACATTTCAGAAATCGTGCATCAACACTCGTGTGGAAAGGAAAAAGAGATTGTTTACAAGCTGTTCAAAATCAGGATATAAAAAAGTTATATAAAACCCTATAGACTTTCACAGTGCAAGCTAAGAAGTAATCTACAATTACAGTGAGTGATACTACTACGTATATCTGAAATTCATAAATACTTAACACATATAATCAACTGCTGTTTAGAGAGGGGATATTTCCTAGATCAGTCGAAACTCGCTACCTACAGTATATTCAGATAAGAGATAGACCGGATGTAAACAAAAGGTTCGGGTGATTTTCACGCTAACGCCGCCGTCTCGACGTAAAACAGGAGCCCTCATTGGTCAATTCGCAATTAAATGCCTATGCCGAGCGGCAGAGCAGTCGTATCAAGGCAGAGTCACATTCAGGTTCAGACGTGTTACGTATGTCGTGTGCATTATTGCAATTTGATATTTCTTTGGACGTTTTCGTTTGTTATCTTATTAAGTTGTTGAGTTTTTCGTTGTTATTGTTATACCTTGTTATTGATTGTTATTGTTATCAACTGCTTGCGCAAAATGCCCAGTAGTACAGATACTGCCGATGAAGTTGTAAACTCCTGTAGTCCACCTAGGAAACGCTCTAAAAAAAGACACCTGAGTGCAGAAATGAAAGAGGTCATTTTGAATATATATAAGATCGAGCGCGAGGAGAACGAGGCATCAACCATCAAAGAAATTGTTGTGAAGGTTTCTCACAAAGTTGGGGTGTGTCGCGCATCAGTGTTTAATGTGTTAAGACAATACAAAAAAATCACACCTTTTCTGAGCCAATGACCAGTAAACATCGCAAAAGTATTGTTAAATCATTGGATGAAGCTGATAAGCATGCGATTAGGAGGAAAGTGCATGAATTCTTCTTTAGGAATGAAATACCTACTATAGATAAAGTACTGCAGGAGGTAAATGGAGATACAACATTGCCAAATTTCAAACGATCAACTTTCCATGCGTTACTGAAGCATTTAAATTTCAAATGGAAAAAACGGGGTCGTAATAGTTTACTACTGGATAGAGAAGAAATTGTGCTATGGAGGAGGGATTATTTAACAAAAATTGGGAAATATAGAAATCAAAACAGGAAGATTTATTACCTTGATGAAACGTGGGTAAACGCAGGACACACTACAAGTAAAGTATGGGTTGATGATTCTGTAACTTCATCCAGGAGGGCCTTTCTAGATGGACTGTCCACCGGATTAAAAAATCCAGCAGGTAAATACGAGTAATAGACAACAATCGGATGTTTTTCAAACCTTGGGAACAAGGTTCTAAACATTAATTCCAGGGGGCAGATAAAACATATTACAAGTAACAAAACTTGTATAACTTTCGATAAAATGCGTGGATGTTTTATTGTAATTTTCATTTGTTAGAACTTTTTTAAGCCATGTTTTTATGTGTTTTCGATATTTCAATAATTTTTTAATATAACCTTAAAATATGTCGAATATTATAAACTTAAAAAAAGTTACTAAGTTTTATATTGTGTACCGTTCCTAATATTTCTAATCATTTTAATTCATACTTTAAGCTTTATAAAGTTATAATTTGTTAATATTAATATTTGCGCGTATTTCAGGTTAATGATCATTCATTTTTTTAAAGGTTGATAACTTTAAATTAAATTGTGAAGCGCTGAGTAATCATACGACGTTCAATATTCTTTCTTTCAATATGACTAAATAATCCCAATTATAGCAATCTGATACTCATGTCTCAATGTTTTTTCGCTGAATGTGATGAAAACATTTGAAAAAGGTTCGCTTATTGAAATAAATCTACACCGGTTAGTACTTCGATTTCCAGGTAAAGGGAAAAGGCTCATTATCTGCCATATTGGCAGTGAGGATGGATTTGTTGTTGACGGTCTGTGGTGCTTTGAGTCTAAGAAAACTGGAGATTACCACGAGGAAATGAATGGCGAATCGTTTGAACAGTGGTTTTCAAAAATTTTACCGAACTTAGAGGAAAACGCAGTAATTGTGTTGGATAATGCGCCTTATCATTCTCGAAGAATGGAGAAGGTCCCAACAACGGTTTCAAGGAAAGTTGATGTTCAAAATTGGCTCCGCTCAAAAAATATCAACTTTGAAGAAGCAATGCTGAAAGTACAATTATTAAGAATTGTCAAGGATCACAAGGCGGAATATCAAAAATACGCCATTGACGAAATGGCAGCAAGTCAAAATAAAACTGTGCTCCGTTTACCTCCATACCATTGCGAGCTCAGTCCCATTAAGCTCATATGGGCAGAGGTTAAAAATTATATAGCTAAGCACAATACAACTTTTAAATTTTGTGACCTCAAAGGACTTTTCAAAGAAGGACTAGAATTAATAACAGCGCAAAAATGGGAAAACTGTATTAAGCACGTGAAAGGCAAAGTTGAAAAGAGAATGTGGGAGCTGGACAATATTTTAGAGGAACAAGTCGAGCCATTCATTATTGACGTTGGTGCTTCAGGCAGTAGCGATGATGAAAGCTCATCAAGCTCATCTTTCCAATAAAAGATGTCGTTCATCAAATTCGGTAAGTTATAAGTAATTATAAAGCTACTGTATTTTTTAATTAATTATTGACATTTTTGAACCCATTTTGGCAAAACCTATTCAAGAATCTACTTTCTGACAATGTTCAACCATGCACATTTTTTTACGTTTTGAACGTTTTAATTTGGTTACATATTTACCTAGAAATCAAAAAATATACTAATCAATATTCTAAAAGCAATTTTAAGAGATATACGATTATTTTTAATTTAGGCTAATTTAAACGCCATTTTGAGATTATATTCGACTGTATTTCACCAAACATCAGGCGGCATCCGAAGCTGGAAATCGAAGCGAAAATTTTGAAACCCTTATGTATATTTACATCATTATATATTTCTTACCCCACCCCCACATGATCCTATATCCATCACCAATCGTATACACATCGAATTGTGCTAATTTACTACAAAGTTACGCAAAGCAGCATCTACTATCTAAAATATGTACTGCGTGACTCTTAATACGTCCCTGCCGAATGTTACAGCGTTCGATGATCACGTGGTCTTGTTTATGTCCGGTCTATTTCTTATCTGAATATACTGTAAGTCTTATGATCCTACTATGGTTAACTGAGACCGATCAGTGTACTACCTATTTTTTCAAAAGTATTGAAACGCGTTGTTTACGAGCAGCTCTGCGCCTACTTATATTCTAACAACATTATTCCATCTGAATAATCTGGATCTCGACAAGGTCATAATACAACTTCTGTGATTTAACAGAAAATATAACAATGGCGCTTCAACAACCAAAATTTATTAGTTATTATGGAGTTTCTGAAAAACCTCTTTCGTTTATTCAAACCTACCTTGAAAAGCGGTTTCAAAAAGTTCGTCTAAATCAACTGTACTGTACCGCACAAAAAAATTGTTCTGGTGTACCACAGGGATCTGTGTTGGGACCCCTGTTATTTTGATTATATATCTCAGATTCACAAACAGATGCAAAATCATCCAGAATAAATTGTTTGCAGACGATACTCAGATTTTCTATTCATTTAGGAGTAATGACTTGGAAACAGCTAATAATAAAAATAATCAAGTTCTTGCCCAAAGGTTAGTAGTAGTCATAATCGGCGTTTAAGCCCTTTAAATACAAATATGTTGTAGTGCTTTAAAAAAGGACATTAACATACATTTGAAAGGTAATAAAATAGTACCTATGCATCATTAAAGTGAGGAGGTCATATGGAAAAAGTACTCGGAGAGATGAGATGTAATTGAAGGAAAGAACAACAACGAATAATTCTGAAGCGGCTATCACTGATTATTACAGTGCATATAATGAGATGCTGCCATCTCTATAATAATGCGATGAATCTATTGTTCCGATGCAATCAGGATGAGTATAACGTTATAATGGTAATAACCGTGAAGTAGCAGAGACTATGCAATTCAGGTTTATATTGAAAACAATCTGCGTTAGGGCTTGGCCCACCCGATAGAATTCCTAACGGTGCCGGCAGGACAAACTGCATTTGCGAAAAAAATGTTGATTAAAACTTTGATTACAATTAAAAATGATATGCGTAGGCAGTACAAATTGATAGCAAACTGATAAAGCAGTTCCTCATTACTATACTGTTATTATTTATTACTTTGGACGACAGGTAGATGCCGTGGGAAAGAGCTTATCCGAATACAGGAATAAAATTAATTGTATGAGTTATTATAAGTTCTTTCAAAATGTACGCGCATGCCAAAGTTTTGTTTTACATAGTTTTGTTCTCCATACACTGGGTAAACCGATTTCTGGCATTTGTCGCGTCTCTTGCCCCATGAGGTTCTTCGTTGATTTCTTCACAAAATTAGAACTTGTTCTAATTTTTTCCAAGGTGGACACCTTATTATCCTTTTCATTATATTCAACAGCTTTTCAGTTCAAGTATCGAACTTTGATAGAACTACAGTATTCAACAATATGGTTTACGTTTATGAGATTATGAGTGTATAAGAAATCGTGGATCCTCAACACATTATTGAACCAGCTTCTGCAGTCAGTTGATGAATCAAGCTGAAAATTTAATCATTTTACTAGTAAGGAACATTGAACATACAGGGTGTCCGCAAAGTTGGGGTTTTCCTTTACACGACGTGTAGATCTTGTAAACATAAGCAATTTTTCTTAGTACCATAGACACCAATGTCTTAAGGGAATCGAGATAAAGGGCTCTGCAACATCAAAAATATCTGAATACCGTCCTGTAGCCGCAACATCCCCGAGTGGTACTAGGACACTAGCTCAACCCGACGACAGAACTGGGTCGGAGTCAGTGTGTCAGGTCAGTATGCAACCTTCAACCGACGGTTACGGTCACGCGTGTAGAGGTAATCGCGTAGACGAGAATCCCTCAAGAAGCACTAGAGACGTGGCTAGAGAAGTGCAAGGATCAAAAACTAAAGTGTGGCAAACGCTGCGTGAAAAGGGGCTGTATCCGTTTCACGTCCAACGTGTACAAGCCCTTCAACCTGACGATTTTCCAGCAAGAGTGCGGTTTTGTGAGTGGTTGTTGCATCAACATGACAATAATCCGGACTTTTTGAAGTGCATATTGGTGACAGACGAATCTACGTTGACGCGTAATGGGGTGAATAACTTTCACTCATGTTTGGTCAGTAGAAAATCCGCACATTTTCAACAAACCTTTTCGGTGAATGTTTGGGCTGGCATGGTGAACGGTATGCTCATTGGACCATTTATTCTCCCAAATCGATTGGACGGGATGCAATACCTAGACTTTTTACGCAACATTTTGCCTTCCTTGTTAGAAGATGTGCCATTAAGTGTAAGACAATCAATGTGGTTCCTGCACGATGGTGCACCGCCCCATTTTAGACGCGAAGTGCGTGAGTTTTTGAATGAATTATTTCCGAATAGGTGGATCGGACGTAATGGACCCGTAGCGTGGCCTCCGCGATCTCCAGACTTAACACCATGTGATTTTTTTCTTTGGGGAGAAATGAAACGCTTAGTGTACAAGACTGAAGTGCATACTGTTGACGAACTTCGTCTCAGAGTTGAACAAGCCGGTGCTTTCATTCGGGGGAGGGATTCCATTCTCAAAGCTTGCACCGATGCTTGGCTACGTCGTGCACGCACCTGCGTTTTTGAATCAAACGGCGATAATTTCGAACAATACCTATAAAGTACGTTTACCTAAAAACTGAAAACGCGGCAACGCCGTCATATTTGTCACCCCTGTTCGTGGTCTGCATCACCGCCTGCGTCTGCTCGGTAGCGCATCAGCTGATTTCATTTTCTGTTGGAGCGGTATCATTTCCGGCAGAGACGTACTTAGCCCTTCTCGTCAACTGGAGAGTGAGTACTTTTTCCTTTATTTTTTTTTACTTGGTCGCCCTCGTTTCAGTACACATTACTTTTGTTATTTCAATTGTAGTTGTTTCTGAAAAGGAAAACCCCAACTTTGCGGACACCCTGTATATGCTAAAAATTATTAAGATCAGATCAAGATACGTAGATATTTACCTTATTTTGTCATTCAGTATAAAAGTTTTCACTTCAAAGAACCACAACACAGTCCACTATATTTGGAGGAAGAATTCGTGAATCACCCCCACATAAATAGCTTCTTTTACACTTTTTTGATATGAATCATTTTTGCAGGAGCAAAATTTATGACAGTTCCTGCAATTTAAGAGCCTAGCCGTTTCGGTTATGCACGGTCAACGGCGCGTATCTGACCAGAAGCCATCGTCTGCGCTCGACCAAAAGCAGCGATCTCCCTCGGAGCAGAAACACATGAATCATGAACGAGGATCAAAACGTATCGTGGTTGAGCACCGACCAAAGAAAAATAAGCACGCTGATACACGGGAGATATTCTGCTCATATGCGTGTTTGTTGGTACAGTAAACAAGACTGAGTGTTTTTCTATCAGGAAAGGGACTTGCTGTCAAAATAGTTTGGTTACAAAGGATCCAGAGACTGTTGGAGAGGAGTCATTCAATTCAATTTCAATGCAAAAGGTTTTATTTAGGCGAGCATTACAATGGTACAGAACAAGTCAATGGTAATCGAACATACATAAGACAATATACAGGGTGTTCGAAAATAGACGGTAATATTTTATTTTCTTGAAAAGTATGCAGAAATTTTCTATAAACGTGGGCCGGAAATGCAGAATTTGTAAGATACAGTGGTGATAAGTTTAAAAAAACATTATTTATGGGGACACCTTAAGACAATGGTTCACGCTACTCCTATAGATATACTAGCAGAATTAAGAAATAAAAATCCTAAATGTTTGCGAAGAAATAAGAAATAGACCTCAAATTTTATTTCGAGTTCGTCGTTCAATGATTGGTAGAGTGAGAATGTGTACGGAAATGTATGGTGGACATTTCCAACATTTGTTGTAGTGTACCTTATGTCATGGTACCGATTAGAAAAGTTGCAATAACACTCTTTACTAGACATTTTTTTGATTTTTTGTTTTTTTAAGTCACTTATGATTTTTTAGCCAAAATTAATAAATCAATTGTGTTCAGTGACATGAAATAAAACAGTTTTAATTTTTTTTTTTCGAAAACGAAGTGAGATATGAAAAAATATAAGACGCAAAGAAGTTGTATTTTCAGATGCTTAGTCAAACAACAAATATTAAAGTTACAGAAAAGGCAGTAGCGTTCATTTTTTGCCAATAATATTCGCTAAGGTAATAATTTTAGTCTGTTTAGAGTTAAATTAGTCTCAATATTGTCAAATTTTATTATAATCGAGTAATTAATTTTAAAGATATTATTTTTTTTAAATGTATCCCATTTCCGGGCCCATGTTTATTGAAACATTGTTTTCATATTTTTTAACGAGGAATCACCCTCTAAATATCTCCATCTGTAGACAATAGCCATCAACAAATAAACATGTATACCGATAAGCATGAAAGTGGTAAATATAAATAGTATCACAGTGAATATAAGCAAATTATGTATAATGCTGGAATTTTTAAAACAAAATTAAAAAACTGGTAAAATTGCTACTAACCTCTTATCTTGAAAAATACACAATAATTCCTGGTACTCAATCTAGCTTTAGACAAAATTATAGTACAACATCCGCACTTCTCAATTTTTAAGACAATATTTTAGGGGCCTTAGATAGAAAAATCGCATTAACATTAATATCTATAGATTTTTCGAAAGCTTCTGAAAGCATCAATCATGAATTACAGCTATTTGAATTAAATTACATAGATACGTTAGCTCTTTCACTTTTCAGAAGCTTTCTTCATGAAAGGACTCAATGTGTTTGCATTGATCAAAAATTTTCTCATGTGACTACAATTGTATTTGGAGCCAGGTTTAACTTTACTTTACTATTTATTGCATCTTTGAACAAGATTTTTTCACAGGTAATCATTTCGGTGCAATTTCTCAGTGACATCTACCCGATTGTTTTATTTATTCCTCGGCAGAAACATGGCCTGGGGTGAAACAGCTCGCTGCTGTTTCGTCTAAGCTCGGCCGTAAATCTCACGGTGACAAAACACATGTCTACGTGCAGCTATAATGAAAATTGTATAAATAGTTCTGCTTTATGAGCTTATTAATGCGCTATGCAGCTGTAAAGTTACTGTATCAAAATGGGTGATACACGGACAACTTGGCCTTACAGGTGACATTGCA
Organism: Acanthoscelides obtectus; assembly: GCA_963669975.1. Taxonomy (NCBI): domain Eukaryota; kingdom Metazoa; phylum Arthropoda; class Insecta; order Coleoptera; family Chrysomelidae; genus Acanthoscelides; species Acanthoscelides obtectus. The sequence continues at coordinate 7,768,590 of CAVLJG010000001.1, read as the reverse complement.
GTGTGAAGATTTATGGAACGTCGAAAGGTTCAGGAACTATGATTGTTATATGCAAATGTAGCATAAAGTTTCGCACGTAAGGTGATATATGCTTTAGGAAATATACTAAGTGACATATAAATCCGAACACCCAGTTTAAATGGTTTTATTTTAATAAAAGTTGGTGAATGTATATATCTTACTGTAAATAACAAATTTTCAGCCTTATCAGTTGGACATTCCGGTTTTTATACTGCTTTTTTTTAATTCACTAACGCTCTAAAAATGAATATTTCCGCCGCAGTAAAGAATCATTGTTGGCGGATTTTGGTTCTTGGCATCCTTTACGATCGGTTACGATGCCTAGAGTACGGAGACCTGTACGATTTCGTCAACTTAGTAAGTTTGATAGGGGCCGTATAGTGGGACTTCGGGAAGCTGGACTTTCTTTTCGGGCAATTGCAGTTAGAGTGGAAAGAAGTATAGACACTGTGGTTAGATGTTGTCAGGCATGGCTTCGAGAAGGCCGTACGCAAAGAGCAAGGGGCACTGGACGCCGCCGTAGAACAACAGACCGTGAAGATCGCCGCCTAAGATTATTGGCCTTAAGGGACCGGCATGCACGATGGTCGTGCCAGGGTTAGAAGGCGACGTGGTGAAAGAAGGAATCCACAGTTTTTGTTGAAAGACATGTTCATCACACTGTTGGAATTATGGTTTGGGGTGCTATAGCTTATGGTTCCAGGTCACCTTTAATCTTCATCAGAGGTAACATGAACGCGCAGCGTTATATCCACGAAGTTCTAGAACCCCATCTTTTACCCTATCTTGACACCCTGGCAGATCCAACTTTCCAACAAGATAATGCCCGACCACATGTTGCAAGAGTCACAATAGACTTCTTTCAACATAATGATGTCACATTGTTACCATGGCCACCAAGATCTCCCGACTTATCCCCAATTGAGCACGTGTGGGATATGATGGGTAGGAGATTGCTCAATTTGCAACGTCCTCCTCAGACTCTAGAAGCACTTCGAGAGGAGTTGGTGGTTGCCTGGAATGAGATACCACAGGAGGACATTGACCACCTGATCAGAAGCATGCCTAGGCGCGTTGGAGAATGCGTAGCACATCAGGGTGCATCCACACATTATTAAAGGTCAAAGGGCTTTAAAGCAGTGCAATCATTTTGAAATTTTTATCATTTACTTATTATGCTTCATTAAGTACTTATACAAAATTTTATTAAAATAAAAGCATTTAAACTGGGTGTTCCGATATATATGTCACTTAGTATATTAAACACAGTAACATAATCATTTGTTAAAGAGCAATCCAGCCATCGAGGGAAGACCGGTCCTGGACATAATTGGAAGACCTAGTTCTAAACTTTTTCAACTAATCCGGGAGAATGGTTCTGATTCCGGTATGTCATTATCTGTCATGGAATCATCCGTCAACACTTCTTTCCTGTCAGATACTACTTACTGCTTCACCATGTCCATTTAGGTACTGGCCACCCTGTACGTATAGCTAGCTTAAGAGCCATTAAACCGAGATGTAAGGCCATCATAATCATAATACTGGTTGAATTAACTAATTATAATTATAACTGGCGCCAATGGATATCAGTTGGGGGATCAAAACAGGAAACTCCACTGCTTAGTGTCGTTGCACGTTTACATCAGATACGTATTTAACGTCTTCAGCTTGACAAAGTCTTCATTAAAATAAAATGGCTTCAATTTATTGCGCTGAAGACTTTCTCGGACAACACAAAACATCGTAAATTTTTATGAGGCAAACTAGTGCAGCAGTAGTTACCAGTGCTGCGATGAAAACCGGACTTTAAAGAAATTTTGTTAATCATATTTTTGAACAGCCTATTGTTACTGGAACTGGGAAAAGCCGCCTCAGGTAGATTGCCTTGCAATCTAGATATCCTAGCGACAGAGGAACGGTCGTATCGACCAGTTCTCTTCCGAGTTGGTCGTTACGTTCTTTCACGTTCAAGAGCGAATGAAGTTTATCAGTACATACAGCTTATTCGGTATGATTTTCCAAGGAAAAACATTTTTAAGCAAGCTGGCCTTTGATTGTGCTGTTTCTTCCAAAAGAAAAGAAAATAATCGGCGTGTGTGATAATTTAATCCAAATACAAAAGAAAAAATCATGCGGAGAAAGGTACAGGGTTGTCCAATAGGGACGCAGGAAAGTAAACGTCAATTTATAATATATACTATATACGTATATAATAGATTTAACGAGTGGTATTTTGAACAAAATCTCTAGATGCTGCATAAAAATTAATCATTTTTTTCTATAAGGATGCAGAGAAAAATGATTAATTCTCGAGATACGGGGTCTGAATATCTTTTCTTCGGCATAAGTTTTTTGAGACTACAGCTAGTCTTACTAAATTTGATTCACATTTTTATTATAGGAACAAACTGGCGGTTCATTTTGACGGGATCTATCACATAGTCAGTTTGTGTTAATTTCTGAGCATTTTGATTTAAGGTACCCACAATCTGCATTGATGCAGAAATTTACGAATTTCTCGAAAACTGCTCACCATACCATATTTTTTGCTTAAAAATATCGAGTAAATTGTTTAAAAAAAAACTACGTAGAAAAAAGTTATGATCATTTAAAAGTGTGAAGCGCCCTCTAACGACCACAATGAAAAAAATGTCCATATTCGGGTATCGCACACCAAATAGCCCCCGGATACGAATTTTTTGAGTAATATGTCATGAATTAAAAAAAAGGAGATTTTTATTTTCTAACTTTACCAGCCTGTATCTTGGAATCGGAGGAATTTTGAACTGAGGTAAGTTACCTCAAATCGGCTTATTTTGAACTCAGTAATATGTGCTAAAATTTTGTAAAGACCTTTTAGGGACGCCATGTATGGTGCCAGCATTTTCAATTTTTTACATTTGTCAATTTTTGATACATTTTTTTTAATGAAAATTTCGTTAGCTTTCTAGCTCATAAAAATCGGTTTATCAGTAACAAAATTAGAAATTTGTCACCGACATGTCATTTTGTTAGTTGAATGTTTACCATTGATCGCTATGGAGTCGAATTCGTTTGAAGACCGCATTAAAGTTATTCAAGAGCACTACAAAAATGGTGCAAAAATAAAAAACACGTTTCGCGCGCTTCGCGAACATTTCGGTCGCAACAGCCGCCCAAACGAAACAACCATCGGTCGTCTGGTGCGTAAATTCGAGGCGACAGGTTCTGTGGCAAATCTGCCAGGCTCTGGCCGGCCAAGGAGCGTTCGCACACCGGAAAATATTGCTGTTGTGAAGGAGAGTGTGAGAGACGATCCGAAACAATCAACAACGCGTCGATCCCAAGAATTGGGCTTTTCGAGAACCAGTTTGCTCCGCATTCTCCACAAGGATTTGAATGTACACGCCTACAAGATCCAATTGACGTAAGAGCTGCGTCGGGCCGACCATTTTTCGCGCAGAACGTTCTCAGATTGGCTCCTTGAACACCGCCAAATTGATGCCAATTTTTCTTCAAAAATCATGTTCAGCGACGAAGCGCATTTCACTTTGAATGGGACGGTAAACAAGCAAAACTGCCGCATCTGGGCGAACGAAAATCCCCGTGAGTTTACAAGAGCAGCCGATGCATCCTCAAAAAGTGACTGTGTTGTGTGCATTGTGGTAAAAAGGCATCATCGGACCTCAATTTTTCGAAAATGCGGCCGGGGACGCCGTTACCGTCAATTCTGAGCGATATCACGTGATGATAGAGGACTATTTTTTGCCGCAACTTGAAGGAATGGATATGGACGATGTTTATTTCCAACAAGACGGTGCAACATGCCACACAACCAACGTCAATATCCATCGATTGCAGTCCTTCTTCGGTGATCGCGTGATTTCGCGCAGAGGAAATGTGCCATGGCCACCAAGATCGTTCGATTTGACTCCCTTGGACTTCTTTTTATGGGGATATTTGAAAAGCAAAATCTACGTCAACAAACCAGCCACCCTCCAAGAACTCAAAAACAACATCATTGCCGAGATAAATGCCATAGAACCGACCATGTTGCAAAATGTCATTGAAAATTTCGACCATCGCGTGGACGTCTGTAAATCCAGTCGTGGTGAACATTTGAGCGATATTATTTTTCATACATAAATGGTATAAATGAACCATCAAAATAAAGTACCCAACTTGATTTGAATATCAATCTTTCTTGTTTTAATATGCGTTTACTTTCCTGCGTCCGGTTTGGAAAAAGGAGGAAAGTGGGCTCGAGCAGAAAAATAAGGATAGATAACCCGAGCGATACGTATTTCTGCAACACATGCAACGACAAAAGTAGACACACATGCCCATACATCCATATACGGGTGTAAAATGAGGAACCGAAGATGGAGAGGGAATAAAACGATGCACACCAAGAGTCAAGATTGTGGAATAAGGGCCAAAACAGTATTCAAGGCGGCATCTAACTACCACAACAAATGGCTATAATCGGTCGCGTGGTTGTGGTTAGACATCTCCCTGAATACTCGAGGTCTTCTGACCTTATACCACAATGTATCGGTTGGATCTTGTTTGTGACTTCGTGTGTGGCTTTGTTCCATCTCCATCTTCATTTCCTCAGGTTGCAGGATGCATGGACACTTTTCAAGTTACATATGTGCATTCATTTCGGGCCTAATGAAGCCAGCAAGCAGGAATACGCATTGCTCGGGTTATCTATCCAATTTTTTCTGCTCGAGTCCGCTTTCCTTTTTTGCGGCATTTTAATCCAAATCCAACCGATTCTTTCTAAGTTATAGACGGGCCAAAAATTAGCGTACAGACAGACAGATAGCCCGTCAGATCGGCGGAAATGAGTGACATGGTTTTCCATGCTATCCAAAAACTATAATCTTATCTTCGAAATTGTTCACGATTACAATACTTCCTCGGCAGTGAGGAATGCAAATCATTATTTGCTATTAACTAACACAATTATTATCTTTACTCAAAAATATTGTTTGCAGCACAACGCCACTGATTTCATCACCTAATTCTCTAATCGTTATCAACTTCCGTCGCGTCGCTCTCGGTTGTTAAGCGCGATTAACGTGTAGTAATTATCACCTAATCGTTCGTAGTAGAAAACTGTATAATTAATGAATGGCAATGCTATTACTTCCAGTGATCGTAACAACACGACGACATACTCGTACCGTAACGAAGTGTCGAGCCGATTAAAGACGTGATTTGAGACAGCATCTGATGCGTTTTTTTCAGGACTTTTGTTACATTGTTCTCTCACATAAGGCATCTTCCTCATTTGTACGTACATTGCATATACCGGGTGTTTCAAACGCGACCCTCACCATCAGGATGCCGCTTAGAATGTTTGGAAATTCAAACTACATCCTGAGAGCGGTGGATAAATCGAATTTTCCCAAAATCATTTTATTTTTTTCCTGACTACTTATAGTGGGATTGCTCACTCTCACTCTCGTCAAATGTGATCTGTTTACGCTCGTCCAAATACAACACTTTCGGTTTTCTGCTTATTACAAGTAAGTCCGTACTCAAATATTTCTTCCAATGCCCATTTTGCTCTCAAGATAGCTGTGTTTTGGTGTTTGGATTCATTTATCGCGCACAAATAATCTGCGTTAGTAATAAAAATCAATTTCCGATGGCCTCCTATACGTTAGTTATCAATATCCCTTTTAAAAAACCCGAAACTCCACGGATAAGCACGCACAGCGTACGCACAATAGCTCGTCCGGCGTCGGTACATGCTTCAACGAGCTCGACGGGCATGATAACACATTATCGACTACATTTTCGGAGATACGTTTTGCCTGATTGCACCTCCATTCAGCACGCGTAAAAGCGACAACCGACATCAAAGCGGCTGTGATGGGGTCTACTATGAGTCAGAGTGAGGGTTATTAGCCCTGTGAAGATTGAAAAGGGGGCGGGCGTATGCTAAGCCGTTTTCTATTAATAAGACATGAAGGTGATGGGTTCAATGGGAAACACGCCTTTGGGATATAAATAAGAGTGGATGCCTGCAGCAAGTGAGAGAGTTTGTGTCGTCCGCGAAAAAGGTGAAAGCAGCATCTGTGCATTAATGCACAACAGGAATGATATAGGACCCAATACTGAGCCCTGTGGAACTCCGATGGACAGTTCGCTCTGTTGTGACACCACTTCTTTTCACCTTGACTAAGTGGGCTCTGTATGCCAAATATGATGTAAACAGGGAAATAGTAATATTAGTAAAACTATAGTATTTAAGTTTTTGGACTAGGAACTTCTGGGTTTTCTGAGATCATAAAAAGTAACTGCGATGTAAATAAAGGGACCAACAGTGTTCAGTATTTTGTAGTATAGCAAAAAAATTGTTGTTTTTTTAAGAAATCCAGATTGTTTGCTTGCAAGACAACACATATTTGTATCGCATCTCCAGCTTAAAGCCACCCCCAAAGCGTCGACCGAGCCCGTTAGCGGTGAATCGAATAAAAACAAAATGCAACTGCGATGCTTTCAGCCTCCCCCTTTGAAGATTCCATCGTGGTTCGCGGCGTCGCTACAAGCGTACTATTGCAAGAGCAACAAAAATAACGGCGAGCTCGTCTCGCGACCGCTCCATTATGTAGTTCTATCGTTGCGAGTCCCCCGCAGATATCTTTGTAATGTAGATTAGAACATGCGTTCGAATAATGTGACTCATGCTTCTTGCGGTCGAGTATTCGCGGTACTTCAGGCCTCTCGCCGTCAAGATGCCATTGTGTTGGAGACGGAGAACAATTCAAGTACGGAGGTTGAAATCGAGGGCGCTAGAAAAGGAATCTACCCAGCCATGAAAAAAATAATTGAAATACACAAACATGATATGTTAAATATTGCAAAAAACTTGCAAAATTTGAGTTAATTTTGATAAATGGTTTACAGTTTATTGAGTGAATTGTATGAAAAAAGAGTTACGTAAAATTAGACCCGAAAACAATTCTTATTATGATTTATTGTTGAGGTTTACAGTAGTGAACATAGTCAACGTCAACATTAAAAGAAAGTAAACACTGTAATGGCACATTTTTACATTTATAAACATCATAGCCGTAAGTACACACAAAAACAGTGCATCGAAAGATGGCCTTTTCTATTAAATAAGCTTTCAAAGTTTTTTTTTTAGCCATATGTTGTTGTGCATTCTTTTATATGTGCTAACAAAGTATTACACCGTTATAGTATGATCATGCTCCTGGTTTTATTTTAATAAAATTTTGTATAAGTACTTAATGAAGCATAATAAGTAAATGATAAAAATTTCAAAATGATTGCACTGCTTTAAAGCCCTTTGACCTTTAATAATGTGTGAATGCACCCTGATGTGCTACGCATTCTCCAACGCGCCTAGGCATGCTTCTGATCAGGTGGTCAATGTCCTACTGTGGTATCTCATTCCAGGCAACCACCAAATCCTCTCGAAGTGCTTCTAGAGTCTGAGGAGGACGTTGCAAATTGAGCAATCTCCTACCCATCATATCCCACACGTGCTCAATTGGGGATAAGTCGGGAGATCTTCAAATTCAAATTCAAATTCTGCGCGTTCATGTTACCTCTGATGAAGATTAAAGGTGACCTGGAACCATAAGCTATAGCACCCCAAACCATAACTCCAACAGTGTGATGAACATGTCTTTCAACAAAAAACTGTTGATTCCTCCTTTCACCACGTCGCCTTCTAACCCTGGCACGACCATCGTGCATGCCTAAACAAAAACGAGACTCGTCACTAAAGACAATACTGTTCCATTCCTGATCCCAGAGTGACCGTTGTCTGCACCACTCAAGGCGATTACGTCGGTGTTCTCGAGTTAAAGGGAGGACCCAGTGTGGCCGGTGTGAAAACAAGCCAAAACTTCTCATTCGTCGGTAAACACTTCGTATGCCAATAGGTCTTCCGTGATTCTGCAAACCATTCATTTGCAATGGACCTGGTAGTGGAGAAACGGTCCCTTAAGGCCAATAATCTTAGGCGGCGATCTTCACGGTTTGTTGTTCTACGGCGGCGTCCAGTGCCCCTTGCTCTTTGCGTACGGTCTTCTCGAACCCATGCCTGACAACACCTAACCACAGTGTCTACACTTCTTTGCACTCTAACTGCAATTGCCCGAAAAGAAAGTCCAGCTTCCCGAAGTCCCACTATACGGCCCCTATCAAACTCACTAAGTTGACGAAATCGTACAGGTCTCCGTACTCTAGGCATCGTAACCGATCGTAAAGGATGTCAAGAACCAAAATCCGCCAACGTTGATTCTTTACTGCGGCTGAAATATTCATTTTTAGAGCGTTAGTGAATTAAAAGAAACCAGTATAAAAACCGGAATGTCCAACTGATAAGGCTGAAAATTTTTTTACTTGTTATTTACAGTAAGATAAATACATTCAACATTAAAATAAAACCATTTAAACTGGGTGTTCGGATTTATATGTCACTTAGTATATTTGTGCATTCTTTTATATGTACTAACAAAGTATTACACCGTTATAGTATGATCATGCTCCTGGTTTGCATACTTATATTGCTAGTTTCTAATGATCATATTATATACTAACAATGTTTTCTACTTTTTGAGGTACTCTATGCAAGATGTAATCTGAGATAATTTTAATGCTGCTCTTAAGATTCGTCCCCGGCATATAAAGACCTTGGCAGATTTCGAGGAGTAAAACCAAAATACTATGTTATGTTGTATTACAGATTGCACATAAGCAAAGTAAACCGTTTTCAAGACTTCAGTACTAACATCATTTCTAATAATGTGTATCAAATAGTGGGCAGAGTTCGTTTTGGATGATACTAAAATATAATTACAATGGACCACCGATAATGCGGCCCCTGTCTAATCCGGCGTGTCTTTGAATATGTATTACATACATACATATTTGACAATCTTCGCCAATGTAGATCACGCAGGTTTGAACAGGTTACAACTTGTGCGCGCCACCGCGATCGTGCTCGACGCGTAAGCATTGTTTTACTTAGTTTGCATTTGACTACTTGTGATAGCGGTACGGCCTAGCGTGCGTTCATTGTTTACTACTTATTCATTGTGTATTTAGTACCTAGTAATGTCATCACAAACTCAGAAGCGAAAGCACAAAACATTGACAATTAAAGAAACATGTGACATTTTAGACCGCTTAAATCGCAATGAAACTTTCAGTAGTTTAGCAAGTGAATACGGCGTAGGCCGATCTACAATTTATGACATTAAAAGAAAGACACGAGAGACAGACACTCAAGAAAGCTGAACATCCAGAAGTGGAAGAAGCTTTGTAAATGTGGTTTCTTCAGGAGAGAAATAGGCATGCACCAATTTCAGGACCCATGTTGGCCATGGAAGCTAAGTTTTTTTATAAGGAAATAACAAAAAAAGATGATTTTGTGGCCAGCAAAGGATGGCTAGGACGTTTTAAAAGTCGTCATGGCATACGTTTAATGACTATTACAGGAGAGAAACTTTCTAACGATGCCACCTGCATAGAGCCCTGTAAATTAAGATTTTTGCAAAAGGTGAACGATTTAAATCTTGACCCGTCACAGGTGTACAATGCAGACGAATCAAGGCTTTTTTGGCGTGTGATGCCTAAAAAAACTTTCGTTTCTTGTTACGAAAAATCCGTTCCTGGACAAAAAGTAAGTAAAGAGCGTTAACCATACTACCACGTGCTAACGCTGCGGGCACACACTCGCTTAAGATGATGGTCATTGGGAAATCTAATAAACCACGGGCATTCAAAAACATTGACTTACCTGTACACTATTACGGACAAAAAAGTGCATGAATGACAAAAGACTTTTTCAAAAAGTGGTTTGATGAATGATTCGTACCTGAAGTTAGAACATGGTTAAAAGATCATAATTTTCCTCAAAAAGCGTTGTTGCTTCTTGATATCGCTCCCGGTCATCCATCTGAAGAAGAACTAGCAACTGAGGATAAATGCATCACTGCGATGTTTCTTCCGCCAAATTGCACTGCACTGATTCAACCAATGGACCTGAATATTATTCAGTTTTTCAAGCAAGACTATAAGAAAAACCTACTTCTGAGAGCCGTATCAAAAGACCAACCAATAGAAAAAACTTTAAAAAAGATTTAATATGAAACACTTGGTTTTTGCTCTTGGTCAGCCGTGGAATGCGTTACCGTCATCAACTATTAAATCGTCTTGGAAAAAGTTATGGCCAGATAGAGTCACCACTCCTAGCAACGTTCCACAAATCAGTGTTACTTCGGAAGTTATAGAACAAGTCGCTACTGAAACACAGATAAGTCCGGAAGATTTGGAAATCTGGTGCCGTTGAATGGATAAAGAGGAAAATGTTTTTCACGAAATGTCTGACGAAGAGATTATAAAAGAGGTTTCTAATTATACAACAAACAATCAGGAAAATAACGACGACGTGATTCCAACTGCTCCACAAGTCACAGCACAAGACGCAATTAACGCCTTTGAGCTAGGTTTACAATGGGCTGAAGAGAATGGTACATCCTACAACGATCTTTTACTTTTGAGAAGACTGAGGGACAAAGCTCTGATCTCGCGTTATAACAACCTTAAACAAAAAAAATTGATGAATATTTCCAAGCTTCATAATTTGATAAATTCATTAATGATTTTGATTAATAATTCTTGATTATTTTGGTACATATGTATGTGCATTTATGCTTAATTTTATAATAAAACGTAAGCTCTCTATTGTTATTTAATTTACTAAATTCGACATCCATAAACTATGTATGATTTGTACTTCAAAGTACATACATATATATAACATATACATATAATCTTACCATTGGATATGTACTTTGTCGGATTACAAGGTACCCTTTTGTAAAAAATTCCCAACTATAGGGGGTCTTAGGCAGTGCTCTATAATCCGACAAATTTGATAGTCCCACACTACCCTGTATAATGTTTGTCGGATTACCGGAGGTCCACTGTATTTGTATTTGTATTTGACAATGCGACACTCTAATTTTAAGTTTCACACTCTCTTTATGTATCGGAAACTAATTATCAAAATTAACTCAAATTTTGCAAGTAAGCTTGCTACAATTCGACATATTATTCTTGTGCGTTTCACTTGTTTCTTCATCGCTAGTTTTCTTTACGAATGTCCCTCGTAATTCGCTTTACTCTCCAAACGATCCGGACAGTGATCACGAAGCATTATTTGCTGTAATATTGTACTTTATCATAATTACGATTAATTTACTTTTTCACTAAATCTGCTACCAGTTACTTTGTAAGATCCTCCACGGTAAAAGGTGAACGTGGAACCGTACATCCTCTATCATATCCGCCTGATCTTCGCGCTGTATTAAAGAAGTACGTTATTAAGTTTCTCGCCTCTGAACCGCTTATAAGGTAATTGCATGATGTATGGGGACGTATAAAATGTGCTGCTAAGTGACAAGGTAAATTATGAGAATGTAGGTGGCCTGCAAATTACAGGTAGGAGAATCTCGTGAATACGACCACTATAGGATGAACGCATATGGACTTCCAGCTTAAATTGACGTATACCTTTATACGGTTTGTCTACTGTTCTACTGTCTACTGTCTGCCAGATGATACTGATTTAGTCAATGAACTGTTGCATTGCTAAGGTCAACTCCAAGCCCAGATGGGCCTTAACTTCCATGTTTTGTTGTACTTAAGACTTGAGTAGAACTTAAGCACAGTTTTTGATTTGATGGAACAACAAATTTCGAAATATGTTTCAAATAAGTCTATTTTATCACAAATTCAATCCTGCTTTCGCAAATCGGATGATACAAGCCCAGCTTTAGTTGGTATGGACGATGATTCAATGCATTCGACAACAGCAAAATCGTATGTTTAGTGTTACTGCCTTTACGGCTGCCTGGCTGTGTGAATATATTGCGAACGTCTGATCTGCAGCCTCATTCCTTATTATCTCTTTTATGCAGACTTCAATCACATGTAATATTGTTGAGATATTACCCCTCAGTTTTTGGCCTTGTCCCATAAATCCCGCCTCCAGTTTCGGGCCGTCTGTGAAGCAGTAGCTTTTGGCATATTTTTTCCCACGCCTTCATTTCTGGTACTATTGTTTGGTAGCTTTTGTCGAAATTGTACGTACGGTCCGTATGCATTACCGATACAGGTCTGCCTTCAAGACCCGGAAAGATATGGAAATGTTTTCGATACCCATCTCCTCCTGCTATCTGAGTTCACCGCCAGGCGTATCGGTCTGCTTGATTGTTCTGCTTGTCTAGTAATAGTTTATTGTCCGAGACTGCGTAATAACCATTTTTTATAAGAAATTGTTTAAGTTTTATTTTAACAAAGCTCGTACCTTTTCATTAGCTGGCAAACTGTTAAAGATTTTTGGCCCTAAATACCTTGGAGACTTCCTGGATACATTGTATTTCACACAAGGTACATATAATGTCTTGTATTTAGGCCATGCACAACTTTATATTTTAAATCGTTTTCTAAATTCACATACGTTAACACATCCAATTCATATATACACACACACACACCAAATAATTGATTTTGTGCTAACAACTTCTCAATATGCTTCAAAATGTCATTAAATTTAATGACCAATACATTAAGGTAAGAATCTGAGATTATAATTGAGGCATCGTCTGAATACAATGTAAAATTTACTTGGCCATTTAACAGTTCAACCATATCATTTATATACAGTATGAATAAAAGAGGTCCGAATATAGATCCTTGGGGAACTCCCATATCAATATCAACGCATGAAGACTGGACTTGCTTCATTTCTGTACCAAAATTGTGGAATAAAGAAAGATATTGTGACCTGTTTTCCGAAAAAAAAATTTGATGCCTGTGAAAATTCGGTAACCATGTAGTTCATTACCTACATGATCTCACTAAGTTCTCACAGCTACGATAGCCCTGTATGCTCTTCACTAGGTATCGAATTCTTATAAATTGAAATAAGATAATCATAATTCGTGTTATGCCGTCAGCTTTATTACCGCAATTAGGCGATACGCGTAGCGGAGATAATAATGGCACAAAGGTACGATCTATAATTACATCGAGAAATACGTCCATAAATCCAACTTCCAGAATGAGAGTATAGTCGAACATATTGCTGGTTTTCAATAACCATAAATGCAATTAGAATCGTAAACGAGATCATTAACATAAATCATAATACGCAGTCAGCGTGGCTGGCTGGCGGCTTTCCGGTGTCATTACGTTAGGCTATGATCATGATGAGTCCCAAGTAAGGATTAGGATGCCGTGATGTACATTCAAATTGGGAAGATGTAGATCGAATATGGAAGCTTTGTAGTGGGAATCTTTGTTGGTATTATTTCTTTCTTTAACTCTTTGAGTCTCTTTGGTCTCATTCTATCTCTTTCTTTAACTTTTTGAGTCTCTTTGGTCTCCTGTTATTTCTTTCTTTAACTCTTTGAGTTTATTTGGTGTCCTGTTATTTCTTTCTTTAACTCTTTGAGTCTCTTTGGTCTCCTGTTATTTCTTTCTTTAACTCTTTGAGTCTCTTTGGTCTCCTGTTCTTCTTTCTTTCTTTAACTCTTTGAGTCTCTTTGGTCTCCTGTTATTTCTTTCTTTAACCCTTTGAGTGTCTTTGGTCTCGAGTTATTTCTTTCTTTAACTCTTTGAGTCTCTTTGGTCTCCTTTTATTAGTTTCTTTAACCCTTTGAGTCTCTTTCGTCTCCTGTTATTTCTTTCTTTAACCCTTTGAGTGTCTTTGGACTCCTGTTATTTCTTTCTTTAACTCTTTGAGTCTCTTTGGTCTCCTTTTATTTCTTTCTTTAACCCTTTGAGTCTCTTTAGTCTCCTGTTATTTCTTTCTTTAACTCTTTGAGTGTCTTTGGTCTCCTGTTATTTCTTTCTTTAACTCTTTGAGTCTCTTTGGTCTCCTGTTATTTCTTTCTTTAACTCTTTGAGTCTCTTTGGTCTCCTGTTATTTCTTTCTTTAACTCTTTGAGTCTCTTTGGTCTCCTGTTATTTTTTTATTTAACTCTTTGAGTCTCTTTGGTCTCCTGTTATTTCTTTCTTCAACTCTTTGAGTCTCTTTGGTCTCCTTTTATTAGTTTCTTTGACCCTTTGAGTCTCTTTGGTCTCCTGTTATTTCTTTCTTTAACTCTTTGAGTCTCTTTGGTCTCCTGTTATTTCTTTCTTTAACTCTTTGAGTCTCTTTGGTCTCCTGTTCTTCTTTCTTTCTTTAACTCTTTGAGTCTCTTTGGTCTCCTGTTATTTCTTTCTTTAACCCTTTGAGTGTCTTTGGTCTCGAGTTATTTCTTTCTTTAACTCTTTGAGTCTCTTTGGTCTCCTTTTATTAGTTTCTTTAACCCTTTGAGTCTCTTTCGTCTCCTGTTATTTCTTTCTTTAACCCTTTGAGTGTCTTTGGACTCCTGTTATTTCTTTCTTTAACTCTTTGAGTCTCTTTGGTCTCCTTTTATTTCTTTCTTTAACCCTTTGAGTCTCTTTAGTCTCCTGTTATTTCTTTCTTTAACTCTTTGAGTGTCTTTGGTCTCCTGTTATTTCTTTCTTTAACTCTTTGAGTCTCTTTGGTCTCCTGTTATTTCTTTCTTTAACTCTTTGAGTCTCTTTGGTCTCCTGTTATTTCTTTCTTTAACTCTTTGAGTCTCTTTGGTCTCCTGTTATTTTTTTATTTAACTCTTTGAGTCTCTTTGGTCTCCTGTTATTTCTTTCTTCAACTCTTTGAGTCTCTTTGGTCTCCTTTTATTAGTTTCTTTGACCCTTTGAGTCTCTTTGGTCTCCTGTTATTTCTTTCTTTAACTCTTTGAGTCTCTTTGGTCTCCTGTTATTTCTTTCTTTAACTCTTTCAGTCTCTTTGAACTCCTGTTATTTCTTTCTTTAACTCTTTGAGTCTCTTTGGTCTCCTGTTATTTCTTTCTTTAACTCTTTGAGTCTCTTTGGTCTCCTGTTATGTCTTTCTTTAACTCTTTCAGTCTCTTTGGTCTCCTGTTATTTCTTTCTTTAACTCTTTCAGTCTCTTTGGTCTCCTGTTATTTCTTTCTTTAACTCTTTGAGTCTCTTTGGTCTCCTGTTATTTCTTTCTTTAACTCTTTGAGTCTCTTTGGTCTACTGTTATTTCTTTCTTCAACTCTTTGGGTTTCTTTGGTCTCATGTTATTTCTTTCTTTAACTCTTGAGTCTCTTTGGTCTCCTGTTATTTCTTTCTTTAACTCTTTGACTCTCTTTGGTCTCCTGTTATTTCTTTTTTTAACTCCTTGACTCTCTTTGGTCTCCTGTTATTCCTTTCTTTAACTCTTTGAGTCTCTTTGGTCTCCTGTTATTTCTTTCTTTAACTCTTTGAGTCTCTTTGGTCTCCTGTTATTTTTTTCTTTAACTCTTTGAGTCTATTTGGTCTCCTGTTATTTCATTCTTTAACTCTTTGAGTCTCTTTGGTCTCCTGTTATTTCTTTCTTTAACTCTTTGAGTCTCTTTGGTCTACTGTTATTTCTTTCTTCAACTCTTTGGGTTTCTTTGGTCTCATGTTATTTCTTTCTTTAACTCTTTGAGTCTCTTTGGTCCTGTGTTATTTCTTTCTTTAACTCTTTGAGTCTCTTTGGTCTCCTGTTATTTCTTTCTTTAACCCCTTGAGTCTCTTTGGTCTCCTGTTATTTATTTCTTTAACTCTTTGAGTCTCTTTGGTCTCCTGTTATTTCTTTCTCTAACTCTTTCAGTCTCTTTGTTCTCCTGTTATTTCTTCCTTTAACTCTTCGAGTCTCTTTGGTCTCCTGTTATTTCTTTCTTTAACTCTTTGAGTCTCTTTGGTCTCCTGTTATTTCTTTCTTTAACTCTTTGAGTCTCTTTGGTCTCCTGTTATTTCTTTCTTTAACTCTTTCAGTCTCTTTGAACTCCTGTTATTTCTTTCTTTAACTCTTTGAGTCTCCTTGGTCTCCTGTTATTTATTTCTTTAACTCTTTGAGTCTCTTTGGTCTCCTGGTACGACCACCAGTTCGTTGTCCATTTACTTGCAACCAAGGGGTCAATTTTTAAATTCCCTTCCGGAAGAAAAGAGACTGATAATATTAAAATACCCCCAAGGACTTTCCTAGAGGAACGCCTGACACTAGTAGATAGATATGATGACACAAAATAATTACGTTTTCGCTTACTCCAGTTGAAATGTTTTATCACACCTTGCCAGAATTACATTGAAATCTGAAAGCTAGGGAACTGAAGTGTTCTACTTTGTCTCATATACAAATATTCAGGCCAATGTAATCATCAATGGAAAATAGCAGCGTTTGCGACTTCACAATAGAATATAGATATAAATCATTGCTTAAATCATGCAGTGCCATTCGAACTACAAACTTAATTACTATGAAACGAGAGTACTGTTATGGGTGACGTGAAAGTGTATACACAACACGCCTTCGGCTGATGCACTATTACATGAAGGGAGGACATTAAGTTGGTTTTATCTATTGTTCTGTCATTTTTATGCAACATGTACTCAAGACGTGAACAAATAAACAGTTGTCTGTAGAGATGGAGCTTTTATGATCGATGGGTTGGGGTGGTTCTGATGTCACTTTACAAGAAAAAAATATAAAGTTCAATTCAGAAAAACCTGTATCTTGGAGATATCGTATTGTTAACTGACACATGTCTATGATGGGATTTTTGTAATATTCAAGCCTTTGATGAAGATGCATTCTAACCAATCCGATCTATTTTCTTTGCTTTGCTGCTTTACTTAGTGTCTACCTCTCTTCTTTTCTTTGTATTTATTTAACTTCATCAGATAACACGCATTCATAGGTTCTTTCTTCCACCAACTTGAATTCAAACGAGCAGCATGTGCTGAAATAATTTTTTGTATGTCTAGTTTAGGCAATATGGTGAGTTTGATATGATATGTAATTATTTTGCTTCATTTGCTTTTACACTGCAAATATCTGTTCTGGCTTGCTCTTCATTGTTTCAGGATTTTTTTGAAGAGATGATCATCGAATGGGAGTTGCAAGTATTTTAATCATCCTCCATAATTTTGCTTAACTTGTGGTACAAATTAACTTTTAGGGTGTTTTTGCCTCTACACATACGAGATATTGTCCGTATTTCGTTTTAAGCAATTATGTGGCTGCTAATGATATTCCACATGCTTTTTTAAGAATTGGATATTTTTAATAACCATTATTTTATATCATTCTTTCTGCTGCCTCGAGATTTTGTTTTGTCAAAAGCATTTCTTAATATCTTCAATTTGATTAATCACTATTGCAACCTTGAAAAATGTATGTTCATTTCTTTAATACAGATGTATATGACCATCACTATTTTTTATGAGTCAGGTATTTGTTCCTTGAGATGATTGCTATTCCTGCATTCTTTATTTGTCATCCTTAAACAACACTGGTTTGTTATTCGACAAAAACTGGTTGATTAGTTACTAACACAACCCAAATTTTGAAGAAAACACTCGAACTCTGGACAAATAGTTGCTGGAGAAAGAACGTTCAAATAACTTTAGAAGCCGGTGTTCCAAGTGTAAGATTTCCCGTACCTTCTGTGTGTGCTTCCTGCTTCAAGCTACCATGTCCGTTCCACCTAACGAACATTACGCGGCTTCGCTAATTACAATTTTTAATTAGTAGACATATGCGTGCAGACGTTTAACTCACGTTATTCTCTGCGCGCATCCGCCTTCTTCCTGCTTAAGCAGTCCGTACACTAAGGGAAAACGTGGATACTAGACCCAAGAGCACATCGCCTCATATACTGTCATGCTTAAAATTACGTGATTAAACAATGTTACCTGTAAGTGATGTTCGATTTTATGTTCCGGCCTCGTCTCGTAAATAGAACAGCTGTAGTACCCCGTTTTCCGGCCAAACCCACGAGTTTTCTTCAAGGCCAAGTCGTTGCAACAAGTGGATGATACATAGAGAGCGAGGGAGCTATTTACTTCGACGAGGTCGAACATCGCTTACAGGTAACCTTCGCTCCGGTTGTCTCATATTTGTGTTCAGCGATTGTTCGTGTGAGGAGCTGTTCCTTTGTCGTTTCTTATGTTTAGGCACCTCCACACTGCTTAAATCGTAAAAATCGGTGCTCGAACTCGAGCACTATGTTTAACGCGTGTCATAAGAACAAGGAATCAGAGTTTTTAGGCCAGGAGCCGGAGAGGAGGACGGTGGGGGGGAACGGGGTACCACACCTGTTTTATTTACGAGACGAGGCCGGAACATAATTCGATATTAAAAGCTATACTTTACTTAAAGTCTTGTGTGAATATCTTGCACGGTTTGAGCGTATTTGACATTTTTATTTGAAATATTTCGCTAACAAAAGTGGACTGGAAGCTATTAGCCCAGGTGTTAGAAGATGCCGCCTCGAGTTGTGTTAAGTGATAAGTAATCGAATATCGTAACACCATTTTTGATAAAGTACAAGTATCTTAGACCAGAGGAGCTCCCAGGATTTCAGTCTGGGGAGGGTGAAGTGGTAACGTGACCTCGCCAAATTTTGGTTAACAAAAAAATGCGTCAAGTAGATTGACTCTAAACTTCCTACGCCTTCATCGGAGGTTTCCAAGCATTGCCTGAAAATGAGCAGACATCTCTGAAACTTTGTTACACTATGTTCCAGCGAATTTATTTCTTAATAAATTTTTGACCACTGAAAACTGAATACTTTATATAACAAGAAATAACATATTTAACGGTGATCGATCTGCAAGCTGTACAGTGTGTGGACGGTTTAAGCGTCACCCGGGATCGAATTCGATACGATCCAGTGAATGTTTATTATCTTAGCTGTTAGGGAAGGGTGAAATTCTAGACGCGTAAGGAACGTCTTGTGATATTTTGGTTTATTTGACAGGCAGTGTACTTAATAAGCTATCAAAGCCTCTTTGATCTTTCCGTTTATGCCGTTTTAATTTTGACGCTCGTTAGTCGTACCAACACGCGGAAGAGTCTCATGATCCGTTGGTTGACCAATAGCAAAGATACGGTGCTGCGAACTTGGAAAGCTAAAACATCAAAGCTACCCACTACTAAAAAAGACCTATACCGTGTGAGTCTTCATAAAGTGCACATATCAAAATCAGGGAAACTACACTCTATTTCATCGACGGATAAATCATCAAAAAAACATGAATTTGATTTTTTATGAATATATGAATATTTTAAAATTTTTGGTAGCAGCTTCTAACCATATTGAAATAACTCGTTACAACTTTTAAACTAAATGTCCTATCATATTGGAATACATTTTGTAGTGATTGCTGGTAAAAGGACGAGCCTGAAAAGTGAAGAATTCCAGGAAAAGTAATGACATCCATTTAGAACAAAGAAAATTTTGATGAAAATCTGTTTTTTTTTTCATCATTTTTACAATAATTTCAATTTTTCTATAAATATCGTCCCTTGTACCCTACCTTTTTTTATTTGTAAGTTATTCTACATGTTATCAGCTTTATAAAAGTAAAAATTGCACGGTTATTACTCAAACATTTTCTATGAGTGTTTATAAAAAAGCCCATGCGCATCGTCTTGCCAGGCACCATTGTTTATCATGTAGATACCTTTTTTTGGTGATTCAATGTAGAGTCACGCGGGCTGAAGTACGAGTGGGGAGGCGGGCCCAGTTGAAAAACAATTGAATGTTGGGCAGTTAGGCAGCTATTTGTGTTGTGTTGTGCTAGAGCTGCTTGCACAGCTTATCTAGCTGCATTTCCAAATCGACGCCCTGTTCCATCATCCCGTAACTTCCAAGAAGTACATAGAAGACTGGCTAACACTGGACTTGGTTTGCCTCGAGATCGCCGCGAACCAGGTGTTATTATTCATGTTGCTATCGAAGAAGCCATTTTGGATGATTTGTTTGCTGACCCGACTACTAGTACGAGACGTTTGGCGTTACGTCATGGCGTATTCCAGAAATCGGTTTGGCGCATCTTGAGGAAAGCAGGGTTGCATCCATACCATTATCAAAGGGTGCAGCACTTGCATGAAGATGTGGATTGGCGTCCAAGATGTGTTATGTCTACATGTATTTTAATAAAAACAAGAGACAATCCTGAATTCCCGAAAACAATTCTGTGGACAGATGAATCTCAATTCACGAGAGACGGCATCGTGAACTGTCGTAATTTACATAAGCGGTGCCCAAAAGATGAAAACCCTAGGGTGAAAATGGCTTCAACATTTCAAGTGAAATTTTCTGTAAATGTGTGGGCCGCACTGATTGACAACTTTTTGATTGGTCCAATAATACTCCCGAGGACATTAAACGGAGAGAGATTTCTGGAGCTTTTGCGGACTGAACTGCCCTTGCCGTTGGAAGAAGTGCCGCTGCAAACCCGTCGAAGAATGATGCTTCAAATGGATGGATGTCCTGCCCATTACTCGCTGATTGTCAGGTCTTTTCTTAATGAAAATTATCCAGGCCGCTGGATCGGTCGACAAGGACCTGTTGGGTGGCCGGCGCGTTCCCCAGATCTCACACCTCTCGACTATTTTTTATGGGGGACAATGAAACAAAGGGTGTACAGCAGTTCCATAAACAGCGAAGCGGAACTTGAAGAAAGAGTTTTGCGTATTGCAAACGAAATCAAAAATGATCCCGAGATGATTCGTAGGGCAACTCATCAAATTTCACTTCGCGCTACAATGTGTTTGCAGCAACGGGGTGGCCAAAAAGATTATCCTATAGACAAGTCTATTTGATTTTATTTGTTAAAGATAATGAATGATTCATGTAGTTTAATACTGTTGTTTTATTCCTACCCTGGCGTTGAACTGAGTACACTGCTTTTTGAAACGCTGATTTAAAAACTTGTATCTAAGTAATAAACTTGCAATTTTTCACCATTAGGAAGCTAATATTATGTAGAATAACTTAACATTTAAAAAGGATAGGGTAAATAGGACAATTTTTATTGGAATTTAGCAATTGTTTTAAAAATCATGGAAAAAATAGTGAGTTTCAGCATATTCCTCTTTATTTTAAATTTATAGCATTTAATTTCGTGGAAATTTTCACTTTACTGGTACGGCCTATTATTTGCAATCACTACAAAATTTATTCCAATATGATAGGACATTCAGTTTAAAAGTTGTAACGATTTATTTAAATAGGGTTAGCAGCTGACTCTAAAAATTTTAAAATATTCATAAAAAAACAATTATTGTTTTTAATTTCTTTTTGATAATTTTTCCGTCAATAAAATAAGGTGTAGTTTCCTTGATTTTGCTATGTGCACTTTATGAAGGCTCACACTGTATATTTATTTTTTGCAGACATTTCCTCGGAAAAATGCCATGTTTCATGTCTCTCAATGGAAGCTAGTAAATCTCCAGAAATGCTTTCTATCTATAGTTGATATTCATTACCTATTGATGAGTTAACAATTGGACAAGGTATTCGTATGTACTTAGAAATATATCTTCCATTACGTGCTGAGTAAAAGTATTTGTTGTTAGATTAATTTTAGCAAAAATGCAAAATGACAAATAGACGATTCTGAAGCCGTCGCATGCGTAGTTATCGTAGATGATATTTAAGCGCTTCATTCTATATTCGTACGGTCTTTGTGAGTTTTCGTGTTGACGGAGTGTAATTGCAACATGTGTTATTTTTATACTGCAAATTTGATTAGGGAGTGATAAAGTTGGTGTTTTCTACTATATATTATCAAAACACTCATTGTTAATATTTTAAACCTATAACACCCTGCTACATTTTTATTATTTGTGTTTGATAAGAAAAAAACTAAGATTTCAATAGTTGGGCCAACTGAAATGGGAAGGGGCTCGTATAAGTCATGTTTACGTTCCGTTTTCGGTTCCCAGTTGCGTGGTGGCGCATTTCCGGTGAGCAGCAAAATGACAGGTGAGGAATAGCTAGCGGTACAACGACCTATAACACACCTGAGAACCTGGCAACGTCGCGCATACTTCCAGTTATACGCATGCTTGGAGGCGCGCAATTTCAGCGCCGGCGCGAGGTCGTAAGGTGTATTTCTGGCGGTCCGGAAAATGACAGGTGAGGATAGCGGTACAACGACCTACTTATGACCTAGCGCGGCTGGAATTTCGACAGAAAATATGCACGGTTTTGGCGAGCTGGCACGCGCGGACGCGGTTAAATTTGGAACACACTTTGGTCCGTCGAGCATCCTGCCAAATGTTTTCGATAAACATCGGATATTAGGGGCTACCTTTGCGGCGAATTTACGTGGCGCCGCGTTATGGGGGTTACGAATATAATTTCGTGTTCTGGAGAACGTAGAAGGAACTTTCAATATGAAGATGCTATACTACAACTATCTAAAGCTGTAATGACTCATCGATGTTCACGTGAACATCACTTAACTACCAGTAGTCGGCTGTTCATAGACGGGGTATGAATGTTTAACATGGGTGAACTAGATTTGTCACATGCTTATAAAAGAGTGGTTTGAAACATATTGTAAGTCAAAAATTTGGGAATTACCTTTATTCATCGTCGCTTCCACTTACATCTGACAGTAATAAACTGTCGCTATCGCTTTCCTCGTGAAATTGACTATAACTGGCTCTATGATGGTGTCGATGCTGTGGTCAAGCTGCCACATTTTTGTTTCTTCCTTCACAACATGACGGATAGCATTCTGCCAAGCTTCGGGCGTTACTAGCTGTATGGAAGTCTCAAGTAAAACCTTAACGTCTGGTAACTTGAAGGTTGTGTTATGGCGCGCAATATAACCCTTCACTTGAGCCCACATGAGCTCTATTGGGTTCAGTTCACAGTGGTAGGGCAGTAACCGCAGCACAGTGACACCACATTGACGGGCCATCTCATCAGTCACGTAACTAATGTTCGCAGGTTTGTGCTGTTTAATTTTTTCATACAATTCCGCTTTCACACATGAATCGTCAAACGGGATTCCTTTTTCGCGCAACCATTGCTGCATGTCACTTTTTCGAGATCCCATAGTCGGTACACGTTCGGCTCGACGACTATGGTAGGAAGCATTATCCATGACGAACACAGAGTTGGGCTCAACTCGCTGAAGCACCCCTTGAAACCAGCTCTCGAAGCAGCTGGCATTCATTTCGTCATGGTAATCACCTCCTTTCTTAGAGACGAAAATCAAGTCACACTCTTCTAAAAAGCCACTATCGCTACCAATATGAGTTACGATCAATCTTTGACCTCTCCCTGACGGTCCACGAAGACCTGTTGACAAACCTTCAATGCTTGCTTGTCGGTTACTCACTACGTTTTTGTCTATCCAGGTGTTTTTAACTGTGTGACCTGCATTTACCCATGTCTCGTCCAAATAATAGATTTTTCTGCTTTGTTGCCTATATTCAATCATTTCGCGTAGGTATTTTCGACGCCAGGCGACTATTTCAGGTCTCTTTATCAATACTGACTTCAGATTACGCGTTTCGTAACGAAAATTAATTTCGTGCAGGGATTTCCTCATTACCTCGACGCTCATTTGGGGTATAATTTCATTTTCCTTGATCGCTGCATGTACAGCCTTGAGGGTTGGTATCTCTTTCCTAAAGAAGAATGAATGTTCGGTTCGTCTTAACGCCATTTTGCTATCTTCATCCAATTTAACGGCCTTTCGTCCCTTCAAATTAAACTTTGGATCAGTAGTAGCTCCAGTTTTCGTTTTTTCATGCACCACCCTGCGGAATGGTCTACTCTGGAACGCCTGTCATACTTTCAGAACGTGCGAGTGCATCTCCCTGCGACATAGTTCTGTTCAGATAATTGAACACGTTGAGCACGATTTCTTTCGCGTCCCTCTTCAGTGCTTTACGAAGCCGTCTACTTGTTCCCTGGCTTTCAGTACTTCCACTCGTGCCATTTGTACTCTCCACGGTTAAGTATAACCAAAACAGTAACCACAGAAACCATGACAATAACAATCACACAACAATTCTTATAAAAGCACACAATATGCGATCGCTCAACGAAACACGTTCCAATGCGTTGCCGACGCCTATGAGTCTGCCGGTCGAGGCGCGTCTTTAATTTCATTGGTTCTACCGGCGGAGAACAATCAGCCATTATTTCCATCTCTGTCTGTGCTGTTGACCACCGCAAAGCCACAGCAACGACATATGTCGTACGCTATACGGCTGTACTGGAAGGAAGCCGGGATCGAGCTCTGATCACGTGTTGATCACGCGTATGAGTCATTACAGTTTTAAATAGTTGTAGTATAGCAATAACGGTCATTAGCTTTAGTTTATCTTTTGAAAACGAATTCGTCGTCACCTTTCTGTCTCCTGGAAATAGCTAACGGTCTTCAGAAAATGAAGGCTTTTGTAGAGTGATTGGTGCATGTCACATAAGAACCAAAAAAACATAACATCTCATAGTAAAACTATGGAGAAAGTTACAGATCATAAATTTCAATTGAGCTTGCGTTAATTTTATTTGTCGAAGTGAATCAGCAAATTGGTGGTATATATATACTAAGTGACATATAAATCCGAACACCCAGTTAAAATGGTTTTATTTTAATAAAAGTTGGTGAATGTATCTATCTTACTGTAAATAACAAGTGAAAAAATTTTCAGCCTTATCAGTTGGACATTCCGGTTTTTATACTGCTTTTTTTAATTCACTAACGCTCTAAAAATGAATATTTCAGCCGCAGTAAAGAATCAACGTTGGCGGATTTTGGTTCTTGACATCCTTTACGATCTGTTACGATGCCTAGAGTACGGAGACCTGTACGATTTCGTCAACTTAGTGAGTTTGATAGGGGCCGTATAGTGGGACTTCGGGAAGCTGGACTTTCTTTTCGGGCAATTGCAGTTAGTGTGCAAAGAAGTGTAGACACTGTGGTTAGGTGTTGTCAGGCATGGCTTCGAGAAGGCCGTACGCAAAGAGCAAGGGGCACTGGACGCCGCCGTAGAACAACAGACCGTGAAGATCAGCGCCTAAGATTATTGGTCTTAAGAGATCGTTTCTCCACTACCAGGTCCATTGCAAATGAATGGTTTGCAGAACACGGAAGACCTATTAGCATGCGAAGTGTTTACCGACGAATGAGAAGTTTTGGCTTGATTTCATACCGGCCACACTAGGTCCTCCCTTTAACTCGAGAACACCGACGTAATCGCCTTGAGTGGTGCAGACAACGGTCACTCTGGGATCAGGAATGGAACAGTATTGTCTTTAGTTTTTAGTCTTTTGTTTAGGCATGCATGATGGTCGTGCCAGGGTTAGAAGGCGACGTGGTGAAAGGAGGAATCCACAGTTTTTTGTTGAAAGACATGTCCATCACACTGTTGGAGTTATGGTTTGGCGTGCTATAGATTATGGTTCCAGGTCACCTTTAATCTTCATCAGAGGTAACATGAACGCGCAGCGTTATATCCACGAAGTTCTAGAACCCCATCTTTTACCCTATCTTGACACCCTGGCAGATCCAACTTTCCAACAAGATAATGCCCGACCACATGTTGCAAGAGTCACAATAGACTTCTTTCAACATAATGATGTCACATTGTTACCATGGCCACCAAGATCTCCCGACTTATCCCCAATTGAGCACGTGTGGGATATGATGGGTAGGAAATTGCTCAATTCGCAACGTCCTCCTCAGACTCTAGAAGCACTTCGAGAGGAGTTGGTGGTTGCCTGGAATGAGATACCACAGGAGGACATTGACCACCTGATCAGAAGCATGCCTAGGTGCGTTGGAGAATGCGTAGCACATCAGGGTGCATCCACACATTATTAAAGGTCAAAGGGCTTTAAAGCAGTGCAATCATTTTGAAATTTTTATCATTTACTTATTATGCTTCATTAAGTACTTATACAAAATTTTATTAAAATAAAACCATTTAAACTGGGTGTTCGGATTTATATGTCACTTAGTATATTATGATGATTAGGATGGCACCTCTAGAGCGATAATTAAGTCATCAAGGACTTCGTGAGTGAGTAGCATTAAAATATGTATGTAAATGATATAGAACTCATAAAATATATCAGCTGCATCAAGTGCTACTGCCTCTCATGAATATTGATGTTTAATGAAAGAAAATGGATATCATGCTTCGGTCTATAAAAAGGTCCTTCCTTCATCAGAACTAATTTGAGATGCATCAGGAGTTATTTCCGATATTATGTCACTAATTTATTTCTTTGGTGTTGATCACAATGAATGTTTTGCGTTTTATGAAAAACTTAAAATTCAAATCTCGATATTTTAACGGGTGATTTTTTAAGATGTATAGCATATGATTTTCAAAAAAAAAACACAAACAATTTGAAAAAAACGATTAAATCTTTATTTGAGTCGATAGAACGGTCGATATAATTTAATGTTTAAAGATTATTTCATGTAAATGTTGGCCGCGGCTCCGCTTTAGATGACCCATGCGCAAGGTCCAATTTTGGCACACTCTCTCCAACATATCGGCCGGTATCTCACGAATAATTGCTTCAATATTGGCTTCCAGTGCGTCAATCGTTGCTGGTTTATCCCTGTAGACATTACCCTTACCATAGCCCCACAAGAAATAGTCCAACGGCGTTAAATGACACGATCTAGGCGGCCAATTGACGGGCCCCAAAAGTGAGATAAACTGTTCACCGAACTCGCCTCTCAATAGGGCCATTGTTTCGTGTGCCGTGTGGCATGTGGCACCGTCTTGTTGAAACCACATGTCAGCCAAGTCCAGCTCTTCCATTTTGGGCAAAAAAAAAAGTTTGTTATCATCGCACGGTAGCGCTCGCCATTCACAGTTACGTTCCGGCCATTGTCGACTTTGAAGAAGTACGGCCCGATGATGCCACCGGCCCATAATCCACACCAAACAGTGATTTTTTCGGGATGCATTGGTAGCTCTTGCAATGCTTCTGGCCTGGTCTTCACTCCAGATGCGGCAATTTTGCTTGTTAACGTACCTATTCAACCAGAAATGAGCTTCGTCGCTGAACACAATTTTTCGATAAAAATGTGGATCTTCCTCCAACTTTGCCAGCGCCCATTCACCAAATTGGAAACGTTGTGTACCAAAATTTTCCTCATAGTGGATTAACAGACGCCCAATTGCTGCGAACGGCGGCGAATCGACATTTCAAGGTCATCACTAACACTGGCGGATACAGCCGCAATATTTTCTTCAGTCCCCACTCTACGTCTGCGTATTGATGGTTTAATGTCCAATAATGTAAACTGGGTTCGAAATTTAGTCACAAGCTTCCGAATAGCTCCCTCAGTAGGCCGACCAAATTGCCCATAAATTGGAAGCAGTGCTCGATGCACTCTCTTAACCGAGCATGAATTTTGATAGTAAAATTCAATAATTTGCAAGCGTTGTTCGTTCGTAAGTCGATTCATGGTGAAATTATAGACAAAACTGAACAAGTTTGACAATGACACAAGACACGATTCACGCGTCATCTGTCAAAAACAGTGTTGCCAAAAAGATACTAGCAAAAAAATCACCCATTATATAGTATAGTATACGGATGTCATGTTATTTAACATAGTTTGGGGCTGCCAGAGTCTCAATTTTTGATCTTGGACATTTTTCCGTGCATTTTTTTTATCTTCGGACTATCCTAAAAGAGTAATTTCGAGACGCCTCTGGAAACAGTCCGACGTTAAATCGTATCCTGAAACGGCTAGCGACCAGTAAATAAAGACCAAACAGCATAGTTCTTGCGTTACTTCTTTTATTGCGCCTTCACGGCGTACTTATAACTTTCTTCGGTGCCTTTCAAGGCAAGGAATGTGGAGGATAAATAAGAGCAACGTATAAACGCTATGTCTATGCCTAGGAAACATATCGACAATGAGACCGTCTTTGTGCCTGGCAGATGTTAAATAATTCCCACCACAGATGGTTTATTCGCGAGGAACGTTTCTTCCACTTTAAGCGCTATGCGAACAGCGATGAACACATGTCGGTCAGTTCTTAATGTTGTGGAAGGACAGCTTCTAGATCTTGTATGCTCTTATAGAACAGATGTATCATAATTTGATGATGCTATGACTCAGTAAACACAAAAAGGTATATTCGCATTCTTTAGACCCTAAAAGAGATATCCTAATAAAGCATTGTTTTCAACACAAACCAAACATCCCTTCAAAGCAGAGTTCCCCAAACTTTTTTGTGTCGTAGACCCCTTGCCATGTTTTTCCCTGTTGGGTAGACCCCCTACTTACCTGATATTGATTTCCTGTAAATTTCTAACTGTAGTGAAGTTTAGTGTTAAAAACTTAAAGTAAAAACACATGTTAATTTATACATCTATTAATTGAATTTAAATTAAAACTACTCAAAATAAAATTTTGTACGTAACATTAAATAAACAGGTATCTGACCAATAAGACCACTGGGAATAAGTGCCCGCATTGAAAAAAAATAAGAGGGATAAAATAAAAAAAAAGTGAAAAATAATAAAAAAAAAAGTTTTTTACTTAAAATAGTACAATAAGCGAGTTCGTTTATTAATTATAACATAAACGTATGTTCTACAATAATTTCACTGTTAGTTTAATTAAATTCCGCTTCTTATACGTTTAAGTTATCTAAAAATAGGCAAAAAATTAAGGAATTTTAGTGTGTACCTATCCTTGAATTTTCAGAATAATTTTAAAAAAAATATTTTCTATAAACGGGGGTTCTTTAAAAAAATCAATTTATTGGCCAGACACCAATAAACATAAAATAAACTATAAATAAAATAACATAAGCAATAAGTCAATATTTTTAGTGAGAAGGATGAACCTGATGCTTTAATAATAAATTATCAACATTTGGCGTCAATTTTGTAAGGGTTAATCTCAAATCTCCTCGGCTAATGGTGTCCAGTCTGTTTCTTTTTTTCGTTAGGAGATTGGTAACAGCGCTGAACCCCCTTTCCACTAGGTACGACGATGGAAAGGAAATTAAAAATTTCCTCGCTATATTCCATAATACGTGATAAGTAACGGGTATGTTGTTTTGCAGCCAGAATTGCTGATATCCGTTTTTAAACTGAACCTTAAGTTCGTCGTTTGTACTTAGTTCAGTCAGTTCCTCTTGTATTATGACATTCGTTTCTTCTATGTCACCATATGCATTAATTATCCACGGTGGTATTACCATAGTCAAAATATCCTCAAACCTAGATTCAAAATCTGAATAGAGGGCATTTAAATGTTGAACGTAAGTTGAAACGTCGTCTTCCTGGATGCTTGTGACAAATTGGAGAACTGAGAAAATTCGCCCCGTCCAATATTTTGCTTCATTAGTTTAACTCTGGCAAGAAACGCTGATAAGATGGACTTTGTTTTAATCAAATTTAGACTGTCGCCTTGTAATTGCAAATTAACCATATTAAATTTTGTAAACAAATCTGTTAAATAAGCGTGTTTTCCTCTTCATTAAATTTTATCATTAGTATCCAGAAATTCTAAAATAGTCTCAAAAAGTGCAAAAAATCTTGTCAAACATAAGCCTTTCGACAGCCAGCGTACTTCAGTGTGAGAGAGTAATTGATGAAAGTGTTCGTCATTTTCTTCACACAACTGCGCAAATAACCGCGTATTCAACGCGTTGCTTCGGATTCGGTTTACTGCATCAATGACTAAATGAAGTGATTCATGCAATCTAACACTCAAATTTTTAGCAACTAAATGTTGTCGATGGATGACGCAATGTATTGCTAACACCCCTGACACATTTTGTTTTAAATAGCTTATAAATCCACGATAACGTCCAACCATGGCAGGTGCTCCATCTGTAGCTACTGATATTATATTTGATAAAGGAATTGCTTTTTCAATGAAGTAATCCTTCAAAACATGAAATATTGATTCACCTTTAGTGTCGGTTATCAAAGTTCTTGCGAAGAGCAGTCCTTCGTAGATTTCTTGGTTCATAATAAAACGAACATATGCCAATAATAATGCTGCATTATCAGGTAAAGTTGACTCGTCCAGTTGTATAGAGAAATGGGTCGTTTGCAAATAATTAGGGAATTCTTTTAATGATATCAGATGCAGGTTTGTGTAAAACAGTTTTTAAAACCTCTTCAACGGCTGGCAAAATTAACTTTTCTCCGATAGTATGCGGTTTCCGGATTTTGCTATAAGTAACGAGTTATTGTAAGACGCCCGCAACCCATCATCATTTCTTTGTGACGTCGAAGCGAACATTCTGTCCAGTGTAGGCCTCTTCTGAAATTTATCTTTGAGTGTTTGAAAGTATTTCAAATCTTTCTCTGTTTTATCAGGGTGGCACCTTCTCAGATGATCTTGCAGTTTAGATGGTTTCACTGCGTCATTGCCCAAAACTTTGTTGCATAAAAGGCACATAGGCGATTGTTTTTCCGGCAATGATGAAATGAAGAGAAATTTCAAATAATCAACACTGTACTGTCTACATTTCTTTTTAGATTCGGACATGGCATCAGTCATCTGTGGCCAAAATTAAATTATTTAAATAAGACAGAAAATCCAGCAGCTGTATATTAAAAATACTTTTTGATTTTTCCCAAAAACATTCCATAATTTAAACATCTTCTTGCAACAATTAGCTCGAATTGCGGAGATTGCACTGTAATTATATTACCGATTGCTAAAACTTTCAAAAAGAAACTATTGAGGAGTACTCGTGTAATTTTGCATGATTGAATATTTAACTACTAATAACTAAAGTCGTGATTGGCGTAGTTTATCTATCTTTGCTAACTTCTAGTACAAAACTAAAATTTAATAAAAAATAATGTACTTACTTTTTTCCGGCACTCTCAAACAAAATAACACTGACTCACTATAATTTGTGTGATATACTATCCGTTTATATTTTTTAAATATTTTCTTAGTACTTTCCCTTTCAATATTCAGGAAACGAATAAACGTATTTGTCCCACATTCGTATTTATAGTGACGAATTGAACAAGTCAGTGCAAGGTAGCGAAGCTCTGAGACTGCGACTCTCAGGTTTTTACAAGTTCAAAATGTATTGCGATCACAAAGCGAATACCAACATCCTATAACTTACCCAATTTTATAAACATATATAATAATTTTTTTACTTCATAGGTACTTTTATAAATAATGTATATGTTTTGATATTATAAGATAGTATGATGTAAGTAAATAGGTACTATCAGTGTATGTGTTGAGATCCACTATCGTGGACCCCCATATTCATTTCATGGACCCCCAAATTTTTGTTCGCTGACGTAGGTTGTCATAGACCCCTAGGGGTCGATATAGACCACTTTGGGATTCAATGATCTAAATAATGAGTTTCCGAATAGATGGATAGGGCGCGATGGACCCATTTCTTGGCCTGCTCGCTCCCCGCATTTAACGCCTTGCGATTTTTTTCTGTGGGGCTATTTGAAAAAGTTTGTGTATCATGATGAAGGCGTAAATGCCCTGGAAGAACTTCAACAGCGCACTGAAAATGCTTGTGATTTAATTCATAGGCAGCTGGATCACAAGTCACTCAATCACAAAATATATCCAAACTATGCTGCAACAAATTTTTTTCAAAATTGTTTTATAATAATTATTGTAATAGGTTGCTCATTTCTTTCACTTCTAATTACAAGTATGTTGTTGTTTCGTTACGGAATTAAGTGAGACTTGTAGATATGGCAAATTACTTGTAATACTTGTAGTGTTCGTGTTACGGGTCACAATTAATAAAAAGGGACATTCCTAGCATATTTATGTAAAGCACATTCCACAGCTTAGTGTACTTATATATTTATCCAGCTGCTCAAAACAAATTTCTTATCTATAAAATATACTTTATTTACTTATCTAATAGTTTGGTATAAAATTCATATTCAGACTAGCAAGGCGAACATAGAAAACACAACACGATCGTTTTCACTAAACGGACTCGGGTTTCAAACATGTCGAAATATTTTGATGTGACAGCTTTCGAAAAACAATACTCTAGCTGTCCCAAAAGCTACAGTTTTGTTTTGTTTGACGAGGGTTTGTGTTTTGTCCGTTTAGTGGAAAACCGCTATTAGATTGCAATAAGATCATACAATACCTTTTCCAGGTTGTATTGTCGATTTGCACGTCACCAAAGGGCTTACCTGTAACAAAAAACCAATATGCATCAGAAGAGAGTATTTTGCTGCTCAAAAAATAACATATTCAAAGCTCAATATTTATATTATTGATGCAAGCTCCTTCTTATCATCTGTAATGTGCCTTGAATGTTTTGAATTTTGGGTATGACAGAACAAGACCATATTTTGAATCTCAAATTATACATTCCAGATCAAAGATTGTCACATTGTAGAGTGACCAGAATTTTATAAAGAAACTTTCCTTGAGTGTTAAGTAGCAGTTGTTGACACTTTTTATTCATAAGAAAGTGATAACTTTCAAAGTTTCCTTTTGGAGGCAGGATATTGTGTGTAAACAATATGAAGCACCCGAAACTTGGGAGGACTAAAGTGCACTAAACGAACTATTGTTGAAAATGAAATATAAGCTACTCACATCAAGCATTTCTAAATAGAGACAAACCAACATGCCAAAAAAAGCAACAAAAAGTCAGCAATAATATCATGATGTATGTGGAAGGCTTATTTACATAAAATAGTTAAAAGTTTTGAAAGAAAACGGACAACTGTCTCATTATTAACATCTTTCTTATTTCTCCTCAAACAGCATGTCAACCGCCGCAATCTCGATCTCTTAATCGATCGTTGCTTCGACTCTTCCAGCTGCGTAATCTCATCTAACCGCAATTACGGGTCATAAAATTTAAGATGATGGTTCACCTGTCATTTTAAACGGTGCCTTGTTTTTATCTTTTACTGGATCGGTGAACATTTGCACAGCTTACGGTACGAGTACCAGTCCGGAAGTCAGACAAATGACAACAGATGACAGGTGTGGACATTTTCAGTGACTTCCGAGAGCCGACAACCGTGTTGACACGTCTCGACCTGTTGACCTTCAAATAGTAACTAGGTGTTATTTTGCATCCGTTTATTAAGCCTTTGAACACGAAGTGTTTCTCAACTTTCAAAGCTGGGATCTAAATTGAGGGTTTCCACGTAAAAAACAAGTTGACCTTGAATTGACCATCAAGGTCAAAGCCAAGGTCAGAGTGAAGGTCAACATCAGATGTGCCGCTGAGTGTCCGGCAATGTTCGCATTAATTGTTATCCTTTAATATTCTTCTTTGGCCTTGAAATAACCTCTATATGTAATATTAGCCCCTATGATATTGTACCGCTAAAAAGGATTGTTCGCTTTCAATTTCTGTAATAAAAAATGGGGGTATCCGTTTGAAAAAATCAATAACCTTTAAGGCGAATGTCAACGTCAAGTCCAAGGTCAGTACTACATGTGCCATTTGATTTTCTAATATGTTTTTTCTAGCACTCTTTGTTACCGAGATTGATTGGATGTATTCATACTTTTGGGACAACCCGTATAAGCGGATCCTGTTATTTCTTCTTTCTGTCCTAAGAATGTTACCGCTGTTTTCGGATCAGCCTCTCCCCTTCCGTGATCAAATCAGATCCCTGAATTTCCTCGATCATCATAAAGATTTCTTTGTACGGGAGACCGCATCAGAATGTTAGTTCTCCTTCATTACCTTCGGAATTGTACCGAAAAGAAGCATTATGGTTTTGATTAATCGAACAGGTGCATCAACGTTGCGGTAAAAATGCTTACCACCTGTCGCAGGACATTAGTCGTTTGAAAAGTCTGGGACTCGAGACTCGTATCTACTGCCGTAAATAGAAGAACCGACCCATGACTAATTCGTAAGGCAACAATAGCATTTTGACCGGTTAGGCATACCTTGACCAAGAGACATTTGAGTAGTTCAATTTACTTATAATAAAAAATGTCGTCAAGTAGATTGACTCTCTCGCAAAGGCAATTCTGGTGGATCACAACATATTTTAAGAAGGTGTAAAAATCATAGAAGGTGTTTTGTAAACTCTCATAATAAACACAAGCAGCGGCAACACCGCGGTGAGCGATCTGTTCGAGGACGATCTTGATTACTTTGAACGGAATAAGTACGCAAGGCGATAGCGCGCTCAGTTTAAAACTGAACGACGCCACAAAGTCCGGCCGTTGGGTTAGAGTTGGCTTGCAATTAAAAACATTATATACCATTTATATTCGGAATGGGAAGAGCAACATTTCTTTACAGAAGTTAAAGGTAAAAATGTATGTTTCCGTTGCTGAAAAAGAGAATATAGAGAGGCACTATCAAACCGTACATTCGAATTTTGAAAAATCATTCCCATTACGTTCTGCAACCAGAATGGAAAAACTGGAACAATTAAAAAATGAGTTAATTGGACAACAGTCAATGTTTTTAAAAACAATCGACAACAGTAAGGCTGCAACTGAAGCATCATACCGGATGCCCCAAAAGAAGAAACCTTGGGAAATGATGAGACAGGCGTTTTTAGAAGTTGGTGATTCATTAGAGTAGAAATGAGAATTATATAAACTAATTAATGATAAGTTAAAAAACAAGCGTTCTTCAGGCACCGATGAAGTTCCGAATTTCTTTAATTAATTAACGTAAATATAGGCGTACCACAAGGATCTATATTGGGACCAGTGCTGTTTTCTCTTTATATAAATAACCTGGAGCAATGTTTCACATTTCACGTTGTATGCAGACGATGCCTCCATCATTATATCAAACAAAGACGAGGCTGATTTAATAAATAAATGGGAACACCTGTGGAAGACCACAGTTATAAGGTTCCATAACGTCCAGAAGTCGATAACAGCCATTCAGCTTGTTCTAAACGATTCAGCACTGCAGAGTGATAAAAGCGCTAAGTTTTTAGGGCTCCACTTAGACCAATGTCTAAAAGACTTTGCGATTATCGGTCATCAAAACTGAATTCACAAGCATATTTGTTCAAGAACCTGAGATCTGTTTTCGCAGAGGATCAGCTATTGATGTATCATTTCCAGGTTGAGTCTCGCATGCTGTATGTACTTTGTGCTTCTGGGGTTCATCGGTGAACGCTTCTACGGTATTCTTAAGTCAAAAACGACTTGTGAGGTGTATGGCGGGAGTAAGCAGCACTTATAGTTGCAGATGATTTCACCTTGAATAGTCATATACTTCAAATGGGCACTCGCAAACAAAACGACATCCATATACCTTTTGCGCGTCATAAGTTAGGCAGCAGATCACCATGTATTTTAGGACCTGCAATTTTTAACAACCATAAAAAGGATCACCTCAATAGGCCTATTCAAATCTGAGGTGAAAAGTTACTTTATCAGTAATTGTTTTTATGCACTAATTTTAACTTGTTTGTTGTTGGATGTTATTTGTTTGTTTTTTATTTTTATTTACTTTGTACATATTTACATCACCAAGCATTTTTTGGGCATCTTCCAAAACTAAACAATGTTATGAAATTGGTAATAAAAATTGTGAACAAGACTAGAGCTCAAGATCATTCAAAACCTTGGCCGATGAAATTGACTGTCAATACGAGAAACTACTTCTTCACTCTGAAGTCCGTTGACTAAGTAAGAGACGAGTGCTAAAACGTTTTAATGATATCATATCTGCTATAGATACATTTTTCAAACAACGTGATGAACCGATTCGGGAACTGGAAAATTCAATCCGGCTTAGAGATTTTGGTTTTCTTGTGGATATTACAGAAAAATTGAATGAACTTAATTTGCAGCTTCAGGGCAGAGACAGAGAACTAGCAGAAATGATTTCTGATATAAAAGCTTTTATCAAAAAGCTTGAGTTTTGAGTCGATCGGTCAGAAAAATATCTCAAATGTAGAAATAGTCTCTAACTTGTAGGATAACTTCAAAGATCGTTTCAAAGATTTCAACGAATTGTGCAATTCGTTGTTTGACCCTTCATGGAAATTGATATCCAACAGTTTGCAAATTTGTAAAAATTGAATATTGAATAAAGATTTGTTTAAAAAAAAAAGATTCCAGTAGTGAACCGCCATCTCTTGACACAGAGTTGTGTTAGCGCTCTAAACAACGACATTGTGGTTAGCTAGCCATGGTGTAAACATGAGCACTATGTTATTTCAGGTATAATTATTATTCACCTCCATAAAGACAGTGACTTGCACAACCTTTCACAATCAACTACACCATTCTAAATCAATTTACGAGTAGTTTTAAACCTGTATGCCCGGAACCATTAACGCCTCCTGAGATACGAAAGCCATACTTAAATTCAGCAACTTAAGTATGTAGCAGTGGATTACGGCATTTCCATTTTGTTTCCCGCCTGTGGGCATACGCCGTTTCTCGGTAAAAGCGCGCAAAATAAACAGTAAGCTGCATACTTAGCTACGGCTATTTCGAAACGCTGTCACCGTTTAACGTTTGTTCTTTTCTTTGGCGGTTTTTCCACAAAGCGGGACCTTCAGATCAAAAAGGAGTTCCGCTCCTGCGGAAGTGCAGCTCTTTCACGGTATGGCCCTTTTGTGTCGGAAAGCGGCGGAAGATATTTATTTTTGAACAAGTCAAAGCCGAGGAGAACAATATGGTAATTCTGGAGGCAGATGAGTTATGTGGCATAACGTTAGAATCGGGATAAACTAGAGTAGTTTTTAAAAGAATTCTAAGAACGTGAACGGTTTTAGTTTTGTAACCCATTGTGAGTTTATAAATAAAAAACTACATGCTGCTGGCAAGTAATGTTGATTTTGTAAGATTGGTTCAACATCACCCATTAAGATAAATTAATCATCAGGTAGACATACTCTTTATTTTTTTTATTTCACTTTGTGTATTACATTTTGGAGTTTTTACTAAAAAAAATCTACATAATTAATTCCGTTTGAGGGACCTGGGGTGATAGAAAAGGAGCTCCCCTGTCCGCCATTTCAATTTTTCAAACGATGCACTAAACACCCTGTATATTGCAACCAATAAGTAATAAGTTTTTTATGCCTTAAAATAGGTTTTACTATTGCCATTATTGTATACAAGTATGTATAGTGTTGTCCAACGGAACGCAGGAAAGTAAACGTCAATTTGACATAGACGCCATCTTTGTTTTCTGTCACCGACATGTCATTTTGTTAGTTGAATGTTTACCATTGATCGCTATGGAGTCGTATTCGATTCAAGACCGCATTAAAGTTATTCAAGAGCACTACAAAAATGGTGCAAAAATAAAAAACACGTTTCGCGCGCTTCGTGAACATTTCGGTCGCAACAACCGCCCAAACGAAACAACCGTCGGTCGTCTGGTGCGTAAATTCGAGGCAACAGGTTCTGTGGCAAATCTGCCAGGCTCTGGCCGACCAAGGAGCGTTCGCACACCGGAAAATATTGCTGTTGTGAAGGAGAGTGTGAGAGACGATCCGAAACAATCAACAACGCGTCGATCCCAAGAATTTGGCATTTCGAGAACCAGTTTGCTCCGCATTCTCCACAAGGATTTGAATGTACACGCCTACAAGATCCAATTGACGTAAGAGCTGCGTCGGGCCGACCATTTTTCGCGCAGAACGTTCTCAGATTGGCTCCTTGAACACCGCCAAATTGATGCCAATTTTTCATCAAAAATCATGTTCAGCGACGAAGCGCATTTCACTTTGAATGGGACGGTAAACAAGCAAAACTGCCGCATCTGGGCGAACGAAAATCCCCGTGAGTATCAAGAGCAGCCGATGCATCCTCAAAAAGTGACTGTGTTGTGTGCATTGTGGTTAAAAGGCATCATCGGACCTTAATTTTTCGAAAATGCGGCCGGGGACGCCGTTACCGTCAATTATGAGCGATATCACGTGATGATAGAGGACTATTTTTTGCCGCAACTTGAAGGAATGGATATGGACGATGTTTATTTCCAACAAGACGGTGCAACATGCCACACAACCAACGTCAATATCCATCGATTGCAGTCCTTCTTCGGTGATCGCGTGATTTCGCGCAGAGGAAATGTGCCATGGCCACCAAGATCGTGCGATTTGACTCCCTTGGACTTCTTTTTATGGGGATATTTGAAAAGCAAAGTCTACGTCAACAAACCAGTCACCCTCCAAGAACTCAAAAACAACATCATTGCCGAGATAAATGCCATAGAACCGACCATGTTGCAAAATGTCATTGAAAATTTCGACCATCGCGTGGACGTCTGTAAATCCAGTCGTGGTGAACATTTGAGCGATATTATTTTTCATACATAAATGGTATAAATGAACCGTCAAAATAAAGTACCCAACTTTTTGTTTTTATACACAAATAATAGGTAGTAAAAGATTAATCATCCTCATCTTGTACACTCGCTAACATTTAGAATTGCCCTGCTAGTTCGAAATGAAAAGTTAATCGACCACATTTCCGTCCGAGCTGCCCTTTACGCATCAGTTGCTTTTATCATCCTCTTATCTACGTTACGAATGTATTCCGAGCTATTAAGAATAATCTTTATCTCCACATCGAATCCTTCCGCATATACTAAGGATGCAATTTTTGCAGGCTCATGTATTTTTATGATGCGTGTCTCGTAAGCCGAGATATTCAACGTGAGCTGCTATCGAAAGTGGAAAGGAGTTCTGTTCGAGCATTCATTAATTGATTATCTTTGATTTCCACCGTTGGTGATGAAATAAATACATCCTGAGTTATTGTTACTCATTGCGACAGCGTGCGATATGCGTGTATGCAGGTAACGTCTTAAAGATTGTGAAGTTTCATCTTGCATACGAATATTTATTGGGCGTTTCGATTTGTTTGATAAAACAATGTGAGAAAACATCAATAATAGAATCATTTTACAATAACTTGACTGCTACAAATTTTTGATATTATATACTAAGTGACATATAAATCCGAACACCCAGTTTAAATGGTTTTATTTTAATAAAATTTTGTATAAGTACTTAATGAAGCATAAAAGTAAATGATAAAAATTTCAAAATGATTGCACTGCTTTAAAGCCCTTTGACCTTTAATAATGTGTGGATGCACCCTGATGTGCTACGCATTCTCCAACGCGCCTAGGCATGCTTCTGATCAGGTGGTCAATGCCCTCCTGTGGTATCTCATTCCAGGCAACCACCAACTCCTCTCGAAGTGCTTCTAGAGTCTGAGGTGGACGTTGCAAATTGAGCAATCTCCTACCCATCATATCCCACACGTGCTCAATTGGGGATAAGTCGGGAGATCTTGGTGGCCATGGTAACAATGTGACATCATTATGTTGAAAGAAGTCTATTGTGACTCTTGCAACATGTGGTCGGGCATTATCTTGTTGGAAAGTTGGATCTACCAGGGTGTCAAGATAAGGTAAAAGAAGGGGTTCTAGAACTTCGTGGATATAACGTTGCGCGTTCATGTTACCTCTGATGAAGATTAAAGGTGACCTGGAACCATAAGCTATAGCGCCCCAAACCATAACTCCAACAGTGTGATGAACATGTCTTTCAACAAAAAACTGTGGATTCCTGCTTTCACCACGTTGCCTTCTAACCCTGGCACGACCATCGTGCATGCCTAAACAAAATCGAGACTTGTCACTAAAGACAATACTGTTCCATTCCTGATCCCAGAGTGACCGTTGTCTGCACCACTCAAGGCGATTACGTCGGTGTTCTCGAGTTAAAGGGAGGACCCAGTGTGGCCGATATGAAAACAAGCCAAAACTTCTCATTCGTCGGTAAACACTTCGCATGCCAATAGGTCTTCCGTGTTCTGCAAACCATTCATTTGCAATGGACCTGGTAGTGGAGAAACGGTCCCTTAAGGCCAATAATCTTAGGCGGCGATCTTCACGGTCTGTT
This sequence comes from Acanthoscelides obtectus, assembly GCA_963669975.1. Classification (NCBI taxonomy): domain Eukaryota; kingdom Metazoa; phylum Arthropoda; class Insecta; order Coleoptera; family Chrysomelidae; genus Acanthoscelides; species Acanthoscelides obtectus. Next base: position 7,728,802 of record CAVLJG010000001.1, on the reverse strand, counting down.
GTTCTACGGCGGCGTCCAGTGCCCCTTGCTCTTTGCGTACGGCCTTCTCGAAGCCATGCCTGACAACACCTAACCACAGTGTCTACACTTCTTTGCACTCTAACTGCAATTGCCCGCAAAAAAAGTCCAGCTTCCCGAAGTCCCACTATACAGGTTTTCATATTACTTATCACTGTAATTGCGTGTTGCGCATGTTATCGTTTCATTCTTGTAAGACTACATTATTGACAAGAAAATATTTTTTCTGGATAATACTTCTAATTTCACTGAGTATATAACAATGTTATTTTTGAAGCTCGAGCAATGCATCAAATTACAGGTACGCCTCCACGATGCAAACCTTTTATTAGCAAGTTATTTAGAGAGCATGCCTTTCTATGAGCCGTACGATGCTCGTTATACTTACGAAAAAGGTGCGGTGATGTGCACTAGTATTTTCCTTGCCAATGAAAGTTTGGGTGCAGCTTTAGGATGAGTACTACATCGATTCCTCACTAACGATCTACTAGTCAAATTTTATAAATAAATAGAAGAGAAAGAAATGTAACAGAATAGATTTAGTGGGTCAAATTGGTAAACGTGAAGTATAGTAGTATTTGGAGCACGGCCTAAACTTACTTGTTACATGGACAATTTCTGGTACATAGGAGACTTAATTAGGTAACCCACGGACCAAAGGGTCACATTTATGTGAGGAATGCTCTTTCATTGGATATGTAACAAACAACAATGCTTCCTCGAGGAACCTCCAAGGGAGGATTTAACATTTACATTGTACATAAGATTATATCAGTTGTCATTATAAGAACTATCAAAATTTTCAATATTTTCAAAATTATGAAATGTGTGAACAGTTCAAATATCTGAAAATTCTGAAAATTTAAAAATATAATATTTTGAAAATTTTATCAGTTTTAAAAATTGAAAATGTCGAAAATCGTGCAAATATCTACAATTCAAAGAGTTTTTAAAACCTGTGATGATAACTGTTACTATAAATATAGCTTTCTTGCGTCCCACCATAGACGGCCAACCATGGAGAGCTGTTTAGCGCTATTTGGCAACTCATCAGCATGGTGTAGGCTTCGTCTCGGTGACCAGCGACCAAAAGCTGGGCAGCTATCCTCTAGTCGGAGTATATGGTAAGATAGCACAAAGTGTCATCTATTACCAGAATTGACTAATGCGAAAGTTATAACAGTAAGCTGTCTTTTTTGTTTATGGTCACACAATTTTTCGAAATAACGAACTTTTTTTGAGAATTATATGAGTAATAAATATATGGAATTGTCAGTGTTGTTAACGATATACGCAACCATGAATGGCACCTGGTTTCATATTTTTCGAACAAGCAATATTTACTAGTATGTCCTAAAATAATGAAAAAGTATAAATAATAAATTTTCGCATTTTTTAGGCGCTGACCACGTGAACTTTGTCAAAAAATAATCGGCAACTCCGAAAAAGGTCTAAACATCAAGTTTGTTGATGTTCTCGATTTTGTCCTTTTTACTTTCTCCTACACCACCATTGTTGTTCTGTCATAGTAGTACCTTTATGTCAAGATTCTATTAGAATCCGAGCAGTAGTATCCAAACTATAGGAATAGACGACCTCGCAGATTTTTCCAAACCTATTGAGTTTGCTGTTTAGCATCAAAGTTCATATGAATTAACTAGTTTTCAACATTCCATATCAGCGGTCGGTTCTTGGACTATCTCTGGTGTACAAATAAAAACGGCGGACCATCCTTGGGTACCGAGGCGGTGTTGCCAAGCTGTCATAATATATTTATGAAACGCTACATTTATACTAAACAGAAAAAAAAGTCATACGAAATAAATACATACATCGTCTTAAGGCTTGAGGTTAGAAATATTTTATATTTCAAGTTTACGTACTTCTTTTATTGCTAAACTATGACAGGAAAGGTCCTAAAAATTAAATAGCTCTGTGATAACAGGTTTTGAAAATACATTTCCTCCTGAAAAGTGTGATTTATAACTATTGAATGAAAAATATACTAAGTGACATATAAATCCGAACACCCAGTTTAAATGGTTTTATTTTAATAAAAGTTGGTGAATGTATTTATCTTAATGTAAATAACAAGTGAAAAAATTTTTAGCCTTATCAGTTGGACATTCCGGTTTTTATACTGCTTTTTTTTAATTCACTAACGCTCTAAAAATGAATATTTCAGCCGCAGTAAAGAATCAACGTTGGCGGATTTTGGTTCTTGACATCCTTTACGATCGGTTACGATGCCTAGAGTACGGAGACCTGTACGATTTCGTCAACTTAGTGAGTTTGATAGGGTCTGTATAGTGGGACTTCGGGAAGCTGGACTTTCTTTTCGGGCAATTGCAGTTAGAGTGCAAAGAAGTGTAGACACTGTGGTTAGGTGTTGTCAGGCACGGCTTCGAGAAGGCCGTACGCAAAGAGCAAGGGGCACTGGACGCCGCCGTAGAACAACAGACCGTGAAGATCGCCGCCTAAGATTATTGGCCTTAAGGGACCATTTCTCCACTACTAGGTCCATTGCAAATGAATGGTTTGCAGAACACGGAACACCTATTGGCATGCGAAGTATTTACCGACGAATGAGAAGTTTTGGCTTGTTTTCATACCGGCCACACTGGGTCCTCCCTTTAACTCGAGAACACCGACGTAATCGCCTTGAGTGGTGCAGACAACGGTCACTCTGGGATCAGGAATAGAACAGTATTGTCTTTAGTGACGAGTCTCGGTTTTGTTTAGGCATGCACGATGGTCGTGCCAGGGTTAGAAGGCGACGTGGTGAAAGGAGGAATCCGCAGTTTTTTGTTGAAAGACATGTTCATCACACTGTTGGAGTTATGGTTTGGGGTGCTATAGCTTATGGTTCCAGGTCACCTTTAATATTCATCAGAGGTAACATGAACGCGCAGCGTTATATCCACGAAGTTCTAGAACCCCATCTTTTATCCTATCTTGACACCCTGGCAGATCCAACTTTCCAACAAGATAATGCCCGACCACATGTTGCAAGAGTCACAATAGACTTCTTTCAACATAATGATGTCACATTGTTACCATGGCCAGCAAGATCTCCCGACTTATCCCCAATTGAGCACGTGTGGGATATGATGGGTAGGCGATTGCTCAATTTGCAACGTCCTCCTCAGACTCTAGAAGCACTTCGAGAGGAGTTGGTGGTTGCCTGGAATGAGATACCACAGGAGGACATTGACCACCTGGTCAGAAGCTTGCCTAGGCGCGTTGGATAATGCGTAGCACATCAGGGTGCATCCACACATTATTAAAGGTCAAAGGGCTTTAAAGCAGTGCAATCATTTTTATCATTTACTTATTATGCTTCATTAAGTACTTATTCAAAATTTTATTGAAATAAAACTATTTAAACTGGGTGTTCGGATTTATATGTCACTTAGTATATATTTCGGATGAAAAATATCCCTACGTTGAATAAAAGTTTTGAACAAAAAAATGCATTCACTACAAATGATGGTCAATGAATGAATCCCAAAATTATATATCTGCAGCAACGCATTTATTTCCGAATAAATTTAACCGGCCGTGTTTAGATGCCATGTTTTTGAAGTAATCTCTTATCTCTCTCTCTCTCTCTCTCTCTCTCTCTCTCTCTCTCTCTCTCTGTATGGTTATTCGCCTTGTCTGTCTTCCCTTTATACAGCGAAATCCATATACCACTACCACTGATGTTGTAATTTTGTAGGTAACGTGGTGCTTCTATCTCACATTACAACGACAGACGTATATGGATTTCTCTGTATTGCTACTATTTGCAACTACTATGTTTATTTCTAAGTTTACGGCAGTACTTGGAAGCGCTGCCTCAATACTCCAAGTATATTACCAGATCATTATCTGCCCGTTAAGATTCTTCTCCGTTTTATTCTTCTGTTAACACCTATTTTATTCTCCATCCGCAGCGCGTATTATGCGTGCTGGCGAGCAGGCTCAGCAAACATAGATACCCGATAGCTCAGCCTACTTAATTCAAAGGTAACTTTATCAAGATCTCTTTCACAATGATATCCGAAACGATCTTCACGGATAGTGAACTTTTGCGTTTCAGCTGTAACGAGCATCTCTTCTCATAACCGGTAATTCGAGATCGGAAGAATTGTCTCGTTAGCCGAGAAAATGTCTCCGGTAAAAATAAGTGGTATTGTTTGCGAATGTGATTCGTATACTTGAAACTTGGGTAAATTGGGCTGATAGTTGACGAATTATAAGAAGGGTGTTAATAGTATTACCAATTTACAAATTTGCATGATAAAAGATAAGTTGGTGTCGAGTAGGTGGACTTTGCACTGCCATACAGGCTACAACGCCTTTTCGTCTTCGTAATTCTAATATAGGCGGTTATACGATTAGCGGACAAACAGACCGGCAACAGACCAGTGAAAATGAATGACATAATTTTTCGTGATGTCATATACAGGGTGACTTCGAAGTTGAGTCATTTATTTTAACAGTGAGTAGATCTGATCAAAAGAAATGTTTTTTTCCTTTACCATTTTTCTGCTAAAATTAAAGTAACAAAGTTATAACCCTTTGGAAGTTTGAGTACCGCCCTGTCTCAATAATAATATTATGTGCTCGTGTTTGGCAACAGCGGATATAATCCGCCTTATCGGTTCATCGCATCGGAAACAAAAAAGCGAAAGAATTTGGAACGATGTTTTTACAATTATTTTATTCAGTTGTATACAGTCAGTGTCAGTCGGTAACGCGTGAGTGAATAGTGGTGTCTGTTGCGTGGATCAAACGAAATCAAAAATGGCACATGTTTACGAAAATGCTGAACTTGTGGACATGATTCTTATTTACGCGGCATCACGGATTTATGCGGATCGGTTTCCCAATCGAGTGCAACCAACCCCTTGTGCCTTTGTTAATGTAGTACAAAGGGCTCGTGAATCAGGTGACCTAAGACCTCACAGGGGAGGGTATGCCGGTGCTCCAAGACCGCACGATCAAATACAGGTCGGCACTGGAATACTTGTCGGGAAGATACTTTATAAAACAAGGTAATATTTTTTTTATTTTTTTTTATTTTTACACACATATTTTGGTTTATCTTCCTTCTACAATCATTATCTGAAAATTAATGACTCAACTTTAAAGTCACCCTGCATAACATCGCATTTAAAATTGTCAAGTAGCCCTTATTCATCTCGCGCACCAATAATGACATACTTCTCAACCTCGCTATGTAAAGTACTATTTTTAAGTTTACATTTTAAACATCCATTTTCGCACGTCCGATTTGAAAATTCTTCATCTTCATGTATGTCGCAGGATACTTTGTAATATTAAGCACCGTGTTTAACATTCATTATACTTAACGGAACTCACTCCCGTTTCATGGGACCTTCTCATTATAATGGCAGACGCGTTCATTGTGTGAACGCGAAGATAACACGTTCATGAATAGGTGCACTATAAATAAAAGCGACAGCCTTTGTGCAAGATACCTTGTAGAGGGCAACATTTTCCTGCCCGTCCTAGTTATCAAATATATATTTTTCCTTTACACGACGTGTAGATCTTGAAAACATAAGCAATTTTTCTTAGTACCATATACACCAATGTCTTAAGGGAACCGAGATAAAGGGCTCTAAAACATCAAAAATATCTGAATACCGTCCTGTAGCCGCGACCCGCCGCGATATCCCCGACTGGTACAACGTCTCAACCCGACGACAGAACTGGGTCGGGGTCAGTGTGTCAGGTCAGTATGCAACCTTTAACCGACGGTTACGGTCACGCGTGTATAGGTAATCGCGTAGACGAGAATCCCTCAACAAGCACTAGAGACGTGGCTAGAGAAGTGCAAGTATCAAAAACTAAAGTGTGGCAAACGCTGCGTGAAGAGGCGCTGTATCCGTTTCACGTCCAACGTGTACAAGCCCTTCAACCTGACGATTTTCCAGCGAGAGTGCGGTTTTGTGAGTGGTTGTTGCATCAATATGACAATAATCCGGACTTTTTGAAGTGCATATTGGTGACAGACGAATCTACGTTCACGCGTAATGGGGTGAATAACTTTCGCAACACTCATGTTTGGTCAGTAGAAAATCCGCACGCTGTCCGTCGGGCACATTTTCAACAAACATTTTCGGTGAATGTTTGGGCTGGCATGGTGAACGGTATGCTCATTGGACCATTTATTCTCCCAAATCGATTGGACGGGATGCAATACCTAGACTTTTTACGCAACATTTTGCCTTCCTTGTTAGAAGATGTGCCATTAAGTGTAAGACAATCAATGTGGTTTCTGCACGATGGTCATATTTGTTACCTCTGTTCGTGGTCTACTGGTCTGCACCACCGCCGGCGTCTGCTCGGTAGCGCATCAGCTGATTTTATTTTCTGTTGGAGCGGTATGATTTCGGGCAGAGACGTACTTAGCCCTTCTCGTCAACTGGAGTGTGAGTACTTTTTTCTTTATTTTTTTTTACTTCGTCGCCCTCGTTTCACTACACATTATCTTTGTTATTTCAAGAGTAGTTGTTTCTGAAAAGGAAAACCCCAACTTTGCGGACACCCTGTATATATATATATATATATATATATATATATATATAGGTAAAAATTAAAGCTTCCGCCTTTTGTTGGGTACTTCGACAAAATTTAAGCAAGGAGGACTCTTTATACTTTTTTAATCTCTCTAGCTTTCAATGGTCTTTGCCATCATCATCAGGAGCTGCAACTGCATTGATCAAAGTAGGAACAACTGTGTAAAATGAATTTAAATTAACTTACAGTAGTATGTGAGGATGTTGCTAAATGTTATTTACGTTAAGGATTAGCGAAACACCCAGTAACATGCTGGATACATGGTACAATGGTCAAAATTATACAAACTACACACATCTGTATGACAAGAACAAATTAAAAACAGATTAAACATATTTAAAACGAAAGTTAAGCATTACGTCGTGAAGTCACTTGAAGATTGCACAAAATGGTGGGCATAGAGCCATGATGAACCTTTTGACAGATGGCCGAAGGTTAGCAGTGTCCGTGTAGAATGATGGAACGAAAATTCTTATGTAAGGCGTGTGCTACGTTGCCAAATCACTTCAGATGGTGTGATTTTCAAGATATGTTGGGTAAGAACTTGTCAACCCGACCAGAGGCAGTTGAATTAACTACATTATTATGAGATGGGCAATTGAATTAACATTTATTATTTAATTATGAGAAAACAATTATTAAAATTTGAATCGTACACACTTGGGTACAAAAATACGAGCCCTGTCTCAGTGAAGTTGGTCCAACTATCAAAACTGCGTTTTTTATTAAATTTATCATCTTAGCGGAAACGTATCAAAAACTAAAATGTATTTCTGATAATTTACGATATTTTTATTGAATATCAGCCTACAACACTACATTTTTTTGTGACACAGAAAAATTTAAAAAAACTGCCAAGTTAATAAAAATCAACGGAAACAAATAGCAGCAAATCACTACGCTTTAAAAATAGCCGCTTGGTTTTTATCTATTCATAAACAATTATTAAAGAAACCAAAAATATTATATTTGAAATAAAAATTACATTAGCCCTCAAATAAATTCACAAATATGTTTTGGAGCATTGGGCCAACTTCACTGACAGCTTTTGTCCTCTTTCGTTTGACCACATAGTATCAAACAACAGAAACGATATGATATATTCATCCGACTCTAGGTAAGTCACTATTTCCAAACGCTGGCACTTTACAATTCATTCTGATCAAGATCAAGGCTCGTATTCAAGATGCACAACGACGATGCTTCATTAACATATCGTAGCGTCCACTTCTAGCGGCTATAAACACATGTCAGTTCAAAATCCAACTACTTATGAATTGTTTATTTTCATTAGCGCTCTAACCTGCCGTTGAAGCAGTGCCACCTGGCATCCACATGGTTTATTTTTATTTTTGTAGTGGCAGTGTGAGCGGCAGTTTTTATGAATTATTATTTTCATGTGGGATCGTTCGCGAGTACTTTATGGCTAAGAATGAGATAAGAAAGTCCCCTACTGAGACTAGCGGAGCTTCTTTTATTATCTCACTGCGCGCCAGGTAGACTTTTTTTACTGTTCCTCAGACTATGAACATTACGGTATCCCAGCCTGTGCGAACAAACAACTTGAGATACGCGTACCCTCTATTTTGTTTTATTTGACTTCAATTAAAAAGGATTTGATTTTGATTCAAACAAAGTTTTATTTGAATTAAAAAAACGAAGAATAGCTACCATCTAAACTTACTAGTTTTGCCTGTTCGATCACAGTCAGATGTTTTGTGCTTTTCGGCAACTCATCAGCATCGTCTAGGCTTGGCCTCGGGTCAGGACAATGAACGAAAGCATAGCAACTAACCCCTATCTGAGGTATAATATCTATCGAAACGAAATGGTATAAGGTGCTATCTATTGCCAGAATCGCAGTTTATGCTGGCTTACTTTTAACAGTTAGCATATTATATCGAAACAGTAAAAGAAGACAAAGAGAAATGTATTCGTCAGACTTACCAATCAAGTACAGCGAAGAGGAATATCAAACTGGTCACCATGCCGTAACCTTCGTCTAATTAGATTTCTTCAAGGAACTAACTCACTTGCTAGGTATATAGGCCTCTTGATGGTGATTTTGTGTATTAAAATTAATAATATTCAAAAAGATGTTTGAGCTTCAGCCACCCCAACAGATGTAATACGAAGACCGAAAATAAAAAGACAACCACAGCTTTGAATCTTTTGCAATCTGTTTTTTTTAGGTCAAGACAAGGATAAAATAGGGTGAAACAGTAAAGCATTTTAGACATAACCAAACTCTATTCTAATTACTTTCGGGTCTTGAAACTGAGGGTAGACGGATTGAAATATAGGAATCGCAAAGAAACCCTCCGTTGCTTCACTTACAGTATTATTCGAGTAGTCAAACCATTTTCAACTTCAAATAATACAATTATTTTCTTTGTCCTATTCCTCCATTCATTTCTTTCCTTATTTCCCTTTTCGCCTGGAACTTGTTCGGTATCTAGATAGCCAGACTTGACAGACTAACAGACCGACGAGACTTTCCATTAGGAGCAAAGGTCCGCTAAGCCGATCTGACTAGCAACGACGAAAACAACAACCGCTTTTTGCTAAACGAACGAATCTGCTAAATCCGCTACTGCGTAGTGCGTATTGGTCGCAACCTCGACGTTTACCAGTAACGACATGTTACCTGACCGCATTTTGTGCCAATTTAGCCATCCTCCACAAAAAGATCTGCCGTTAGATAGACAACAAGCTCTCGACTAGCATTGCGAAATGAATCTGTCCTTTCTACACGCATGTTCGTAGGACCAGTGTGACACGTAAAGCCGCGTTCACACGAGGTGTGTAGTTATATGTCAATAGTCTTGTTGAACAGTTTTGCTAGAACCTGCATTAGTAGCTGCTTTGACAGTGGGGTCTAAGAAAGATCTATTGATAACGTGATTTGGATTTATTAAAACAAAGGAATTTGCATCATTATTTTTATTGATTCGTAAAGTTAACTAGCTTGAAATTTTTATAAACTACTTGACTTGGAAATAAAATTACACGAAACGTTAATGCTTGACTCAGCCTGATTTGTTTTATTGGTCTACTTTTTTCAAACTACTTGATACTTGATGGTAAATTATATGTTTGTTCCATTAAATACCTCCACCCATATTTATTTGTTAAGGCATGTATTTCCGAGCCTTTTTTAATGACAAGAGAATTTTTATCGACTCTTGAAACATCAGCGCCTATTGAAAGGGAATTTTCTACGGCTGCACAGAATGTTCCATTTTTGTGTATCACCTGATAAATACATGTTTTTTGTCTACTTGTGTTTACAGTTTTATCGTACTTTTATTTGTTTTACGATGAACACATAATTTTGTTTTTCAGTAACTTGTCACAAAATATTTGAATTGTGTATAATTACATGATCAAATGAAGTTACCTGTAAGTGATGCTCGACTTTAATTATGTTCCGGCCTCGTCTCGTAAATAGAACACGTGTAGTACCCCTTTTTCCGGCTAAACCCACGAGTTTTCTTCAAAGCCAAGTCGTTGCAACAATTGGGTGATACATAGGGAGAGAGGGAGCTATTTACTTCGACGAAGCCTTCACATAATTAAGTTCGAACATCACTAGGTATGTTCATTTGATCATGTAATTTTGTTCCGGCCTCGTCTCGTACATAGAACACGTGTACCTGTTCAAAGCGAGTTGCAACAACATACTACTAACGCCCTGGTAGTCTACGTGTATACGCGCCTTAACGTTGCGAAATGAATCTGTCCGTTTTGCGCGCATTTCCAAAGGACCGGCGTGACACGTAACAAGGCAAAAATCGGGAGAAACTCATTAAAATGATTTATCGTGGTTGTAAAACAAAACGCTTTGCCTACGATGTTAATCCAAATAGGAACACGAGCGTAAATTGTCCGTTCTAATTGAATTAGGAAACAGTGCTGTAGAAGACGTACATGCAGGGAGATAATGAAGGATTTATGTCAATGTTAGATCAAATGTCAAAAAGAAATGAGGGTACAGAAATACAGTTGCAAACCAATGCAATACGGATTAAAAAAACGGTGTTACATGCCAAAAACTCCTTGTATCCATAAAAACACTTTTCTGCCATAGAGAAATTCAATTGATTCCTGCCGTTGTACTGAGAAGATGTGCAGCGGAGCTTACGCGTTTCTTAAAGATATCTTTAGTAAAACCTTTGACAAACTTGATCACAACATCTTACTCACGAAATTGGACAATGCTGGCATATCTTCTAGCTTACTGTCACTATTTTCAACTTCAGGTGTGCCTCACGGCTCATGCCTGGGTCCTCTGCTTTTCATTATCTTTATTAATGACATTATTAGTAACATCGTTGGTTGAAGATTTATTATGGTATCGAAAGCAGCGCGGATTGTGCTCGTCTTCAGCGTGACTTCAACAAGAATGGTGTATCATAAAGAAGAAGAATGTTATGTTAAGACATACACAAGAACGATGGTTCCCATTCAACTCAATTATCAAGTCGATAATAGTCGTTCGCAGAAAGCATACAAATCTTTGACAATTCTATAAGCTTCAATCCTCATGTAGAGCAAACTCTTCTAGCTGTCAATAAATTACTTTCTATATCTGTTGGTGGTTTATAAATAAATAAATTTCTTTTTGAAGAACGAGCGGTGTAGCATATTTTCTGAGAGAGCCAAATCCTAAGCAGCCCTAAGATTGTACAGAAAAATATGCAAGTTTTGATTGTATGAGCCTGTTCGACTAACTTGATCCATTAAATTTGTTTGTCATACATGCATGTTCGTAGCTAACTTTTGTCTTCTTCATAAGCTGATGCCATCGTATTTTTATGACTGAGACGTTTCCAACGCATCGCTACACTCACGAAAGTAGTAAACCTTAGGCGTTACTGCAAATGCAGGTATCAAAAACATTACCTTCGGCCGATATAACGTGCAAGAACAACAATTACTGTCACTTAGAAAAATGTACCAGATCGACTTTTCGCTCAATTTGCATACCATTTAGATTAGATATATCTAAGTCGTTTCGTATCCTGACAACAAAAAGTGTCGCCTAATGGGTATTAGAATGGACGATTACAATTTGTTTTATAGCAGCAAAATGCGTATAAAATGTAAATAAATCACTGTTCAGATTGCGTTCCAAATATTACTGGGTTAGCATCCGCAAGAATTCGACTTTGTCAAAAAACTAATAATAAAAACTGTTGCGCGTTTATTATCTAGATGGAAGCTTGCTTTCTAGGTGAATCGGATGCGCAGATTCCGAATTCGATGTCCGTTTAGTGGTAGGATTTACGGGTAACCCCTGGTCACTAGTTTCTTACCAATTTTTCATACCAAATCCGGTCCGATCACACGTTAGAATTTTTTCACCATGATACACATATTCAGCGCTCCAAATTACTTTATTGGGCACAGTTCCGCTCACATGTGGCCATCGATAATAAAAAAAAAAATTTCACACTAGTCGCAAAAAACGCGAAATCCTGCAATTTTTCGCCAAATGATAAGCAGCATTAGATGCATGTGAAATGACGTCGGATTTGTTTTAGATACCCATAATTCGTACGATAGAAGTCATTTGAACCGCATTTAAAGCATTTCTAGTTAACTAATAAATTTCTCAATTTTGAAACCGTTTTACAGTCTTTGGTAATTGATCTGTTTAACAAAATAGCTTCTAATTATTTATTGTAATCATTCACAATAATCACAAATCAGTATTTAGCCTGAACTTATATACTAAGTGACATATAAATCCGAACACCCAGTTTAAATGGTTTTATTTTAATAAAATTTTGTATAAGTACTTAATGAAGCATAATAAGTAAATGATAAAAATTTCAAAATTATTGCACTGCTTTAAAGCCCTTTGACCTTTAATAATGTGTGGATGCACCCTGATGTGCTACGCATTCTCCAACGCGCCTAGGCATGCTTCTGATCAGGTGGTCAATGTCCTCCTGTGGTATCTCATTCCAGGCAACCACCAACTCCTCTCGAAGTGCTTCTAGAGTCTGAGGAGGACGTTGCAAATTGAGCAATCTCCTACCCATCATATCCCACACGTGCTCAATTAGGGATAAGTCGGGAGATCTTGGTGGCCATGGTAACAATGTGACATCATTATGTTGAAAGAAGTCTATTGTGACTCTTGCAACATGTGGTCGGGCATTATCTTGTTGGAAAGTTGGATCTGCCAGGGTGTCAAGATAGGGTAAAAGATGGGGTTCTAGAACTTCGTGGATATAACGCTGCGCGTTCATGTTACCTCTGATGAAGATTAAAGGTGACCTGGAACCATAAGCTATAGCACCCCGAACCATAAATCCAACAGTGTGATGAACATGTCTTTCAACAAAAAACTGTAGATTCCTCCTTTCACCACGTCGCCTTCTAACCCTGGCACGACCATCGTGCATGCCTAAACAAAATCGAGACTCGTCACTAAAGACAATACTGTTCCATTCCTGATCCCAGAGTGACCGTTGTCTGCACCACTCAAGGCGATTACGTCGGTGTTCTCGAGTTAAAGGGAGGACCCAGTGTGGCCGGTATGAAAACAAGCCAAAACTTCTCATTCGTCGGTAAACACTTCGCATGCCAATAGGTCTTCCGTGTTCTGCAAACCATTCATTTGCAGTGGACCTGGTAGTGGAGAAACGGTCCCTTAAGGCCAATAATCTTAGGCGGCGATCTTCACGGTCTGTTGTTCTACAGCGGATTTATATGTCACTTAGTATATAATACCTGGAGAAACGGTCCCTTAAGGCCAATAATCTTAGGCGGTCTGTTGTTCTACGGCGGCGTCCAGTGCTCCTTGCTCTTTGCGTACGACCTTCTCGAAGCCATGCCTGACATCACCTAACCACAGTATCTACACTTCTTTGCACTCTAACTGCAATTGCCCGAAAAGAAAGTCCAGCTTCCCGAAGTCCCACTATACGGCCTCTATCAAACTCACTAAGTTGACGAAATCGTACAGGTCTCCGTACTCTAGGCATCGTAGCCGATCGTAAAGGATGTCAAGAACCAAAATCCGCCAACGTTGATTCTTTACTGCGGCTGAAATATTCATTTTTAGAGCGTTAATGAATTTAAAAAAAGCAGTATAAAAACCGGAATGTCCAACTGATAAGGCTGAAAATTTTTTCACTTGTTATTTACAGTAAGATAAATACATTCACCAACTTTTATTAAAATAAAACCATTTAAACTGGGTGTTCGGATTTATATGTCACTTAGTATACACACCGGATTCATAACCACTACAAGCAGCGTGAATTCACAATTCGCACATTAAGCACTGTACCTATTCCAAATTAACAACATGCCATACTAACTTAAAATTCCATGTCACATTTTTAATTCTAGATATATCCACGAAATCAAAATAAAATTGAAAAATAACAAGGACACATAACAGTTCAAATATTTGCAATGAAGATTTTTCGTACCCATAGACAATGCTTATTATCATAGGTGCGTAAAATTAATGAGGTTAGAAGTGTTTAAATTCACAGCTGCCGAAAAAACTATATGTACCGTCCGCCGTCCCCTGCAACCCCAACCAAAAACATCAAAGAACGAAGTTTGGGCGGTTTTTATTTTTTTTAATTTTTGCTCCGCAGCCACTAGACAGAATTTAAAAAACTGCAAAGCCTTTTCGTCCTTGGCATAAGCGTAACTTTGCATGAAAATGAGAGATATAAAATAAAAAAATCATAATCTTCCATTTTAGAAATTACAATATTTCCTCACCAGCAGGCGTGGCAAGTACAACATACACGCCATTCGCAGCATAAGAAACTGTTATCCTATCAGGTATATTTTGCCCATAATGGGCGCTCATGGACAGGTACTTCCTCGTCAGTGGCGTGCAAAGTAAAATGAGCAACAAACGGCATGTTTTCAAATGAACAATTCAATTTCAGTTTCCAAAATGCCATGTATCGTGCGCGATCCTCTATCGCGGATTCGGCAACCTCACGATGATACTTAACAAGTCGAAACAAATTCGAATCGGTCCACTGGACTCCGCACAACGCCTTTCATCGCCGGGCTGCCTGGGTAAACGAACCTTAACTGTAGATACTTACGGAATATTCGGACATGATTAATGTCCATCTGAACCAGCGCGTATACATTATGTACAATCACATCGTTGTGTTGTAGCATGCTTTAATTAATTGATGATCTCTCTCTCAATCTAATCGAGTAATTATGAGGCTTTATTCAAATCCGGAGGCTGACAGTCAATTAAGCTGTGTCGGATGTACACTGCCGTTAAAAAGTTTACGGACACTGTTGCAGTTTCTTTTTACGGTCTACTAAAAATTAACTATATCTTCATAAAGGAAATTGTTATAACGTTTTTCTTATTTAGAATAACAATTTTATAACAGTTTTTAAAAATATTGAATTTTATTTTTATAGCAAAACACTTCTCTTCTAATAATGGTAGATAAGGGTACTCAACTCTCCATCTCGTTGAAGGTCATTTTTTATAATAACCGTCGACCTTAAATACGAGAACTGAACGTGACTTGCTGCTGTTTTTTCCTGTGTTCTCGTGTAGCAGTTGAGCGGCCACAACCCGCGTTAGTGAAACAAATTTAACACCCAGTGCTGGGCAATTGTCGGGTTGTGGTGATTTTTATAGAAATCGGCCTCCATTGGTGAATTTTGTTGTCGGGGCGCTTTTCTCACCCTATTGGGGATTTAGCCGTTGTTGTCTGCATTAACACTCCGAACAATCTATAAGTAAGACTCACTAGGAGCAGTCCCCCATTTTCGTGAGAGGGTTCTACCTTCAGATTCTGATTTACATCTAGGACTTCCTACCCTTGGCTACCTTTGATTCGGAATCAATCTTACCATTCTGTAATATCCAAGTATCTACAAGGTGATTTTTTATTAATTCTAGTTTTAGTTTGTACAATTCTTTACTGACATAGGCGAAAATTTAGCAAGTAATATACAAGCAAATGTACAAGATACTCGGCCTCCAAAAAGAACTTTGAACTCATTTATTTTGGATAATGTCGAGCAATGTGAAGTATACACCACTGTTACGTCCTTAAAAAATCGGAAAAGTCCTGGATTCGATGGTATTAAAAGCGAGCATTTGAAAATTATAGCCGAGGACATAACAGAACCACTCACTTACCTAATCAACAAATGCTTTGAATCTGGCATATATCCCTTAATTTTAAAAAAGGTAATATAATACCGATACATAAATCAGGAACAAAACCAGATGTTAACAACTATAGACCAATATCAATAATATCCAGTGTAGCAACGGTTTTTGAAAAAGTTTTATCTACTAGAATGATTCGATACCTCACAAAATTCAAAATTTTAAGTGAAAATCAATATGGATTTACAGAAGGGAAGGCTACATCGGACGCAATAACTAAAATTGTAAATCAAATATATCAAAATATTAATAACAGAATCCCTTCAATCTGCATTTTTGTTGATTTAAAGAAAGCTTTCGTCACAGTTAATCACAAATTATTATTAGAAGCATTGGAGAGAATTGGTTTCAGAGGAAACGCGTACTCACTGATCGAAAGTTATTTGTCAAATCGCCCACAATGTGTGCAGATATCAGGATCATTTAGTAAAGAAATGTATATTAAGTGTGGTGTCCCACAAGGAACTGTCTTAGGTCCGCTGTTATTCAATATATATTTAAATGATATTTTCCAAATTAATTGTGTTGGCAAAATAACTAGTTTTGCAGATGATACTGCAATATTATATGAAGGCACTGACTGGTCTGATCTGAAGAATGTAATTGAAAATGACTTTATCAAAATTATTCGGTGGTTTAACAGTAGAAAATTAAGCATTAACTACTCTAAAACACATTTTTTACCATTTGGATCTTATGCTAGACATCTGCCAAATTACAGAAATTTCTCCTTCAATATTAATGATCAAAAAATGCAATTTAATAGAGTGCCCAACATAAAATACCTTGGAGTGGTCTTGGATCCTCACTTACGATGGGACATCCATGTCAATTATATTTTAAAGAAAGTTAGATTTGTATCCTACAAAATTAAATACCTTGGGAATATATTGACAGAAAAATATCTTCGAACATTATACCATGCACTGATTGAGCCTCATCTCACATATGGTATATTAGCATGGGGAGCTGCATGTTCCTCACATATCTATAATTTAGGTGTTTTTCAAAAAAGTATTCTAAAAATGATATTTAAAAAACCGAAACTTTATCCCACTGAAAAATTGTACGCAGATGTTCGAATG
This sequence comes from Acanthoscelides obtectus, assembly GCA_963669975.1. Classification (NCBI taxonomy): domain Eukaryota; kingdom Metazoa; phylum Arthropoda; class Insecta; order Coleoptera; family Chrysomelidae; genus Acanthoscelides; species Acanthoscelides obtectus. Next base: position 7,711,909 of record CAVLJG010000001.1, on the reverse strand, counting down.
TATGATATAAGACAGCTTTATTTCTTACACAGTATCACTCACTACCATAAATTTGTAAACACCGACCAAAAAATTAAACATAATCATTATACCAGGTACAAAATTCGTGGCACAGTAGTTCCTCAACCGCATAAATCTATAATGCAGCGATCATATCTCTATTTAGCGCCTAAATTTTATGAAATTATACCTATAGACTTAAAAGATTTACGTTTCGGAAATTGTTTCAAAAGAAATTTAAAAAAGTGGCTACATTCTATATCTAGGACTGAAATTCATAAACTCATAAATACGAACATCAACTACATACATAATCTACTGTAGCTAATTTTTGTCCTTTTTTGTCATTTGCATTCTACAGTTTCAACTTAAATTATTGGTCCATGTACAGGCGATGCCTTCTATTGGGCCTGTTTTGATTTTATATTTATTTACTCATATTGTTTGTTATCTTTGTACATTGAGTGAATAAATATTATATTATTAGTTTAGCTGGGGGGTAATACCAACTGATTTCCTTTTGCTTGTCTGCCAGGACTTCATTTAAATTTCTTTTTTACTCAATAAATGTTTGAGTGCCTAGTGAATTTGTGTTTCCTTTAGCTCCAGCATCATTTGGCATTCAGTTCAAGTTTTGATAGGCCGAATCGCACTATTTGTTATTTCTTTTTCCTAGTTCTTGGAGCTAGGTGCCGCCCAAGCCTCAACCATTTGTATCAAAGACCAAAGTACAAAGAACCGCACTCTGAGGTCAACATTATCTACCAATTGAGCACAGGGGGCTAGTTATATTTTTCTACCAAATTATACTAAGTGACATATAAATCCGAACACCCAGTTTAAATGGTTTTATTTTAATAAAAGTTGGTGAATGTATTTACCTCACTGTAAATAACAAGTGAAAAAATTTTCAGCCTTATCAGTTGGATATTCCGGTTTTTATACTGCTTTTTTTTAATTCACTAACGCTCTAAAAATGGATATTTCAGCCGCAGTAAAGAATCAACGTTGGCGGATTTTGGTTCTTGACATCCTTTACGATCGGTTACGATGCCTAGAGTATGGAGACCTGTACGATTTCGTCAACTTAGTGAGTTTGATAGGGGCCGTATAGTGGGACTTCGGGAAGCTGGACTTTCTTTTCGGGCAATTGCAGTTAGAGTGCAAAGGAGTGTAGACACTGTGGTTAGGTGTTGTCAGGCATGGCTTCGAGAAGGCCGTACGCAAAGAGCAAGGGGCACTGGACGCCGCCGTAGAACAACAGACCGTGAAGATCGCCGCCTAAGATTATTGGCCTTAAGGGATCGTTTCTCCACTACCAGGTCCATTGCAAATGAATGGTTTGCAGAACACGGAAGACATATTGACATGCGAAGTGTTTACCGACGAATGAGAAGTTTTGGCTTGTTTTCATACCGGCCACACTGGGTCCTCCCTTTAACTCGAGAACACCGACGTAATCGCCTTGAGTGGTGCAGACAACAGTCACTCTGGGATCAGGAATGGAACAGTATTGTCTTTAGTGACGAGTCTCGATTTAGAAGGCGACGTAGTGAAAGGAGGAATCCACAGTTTTTTGTTGAAAGACATGTTCGTCACACTGTTGGAGTTATGGTTTGGGGTGCTATAGCTTATGGTTGCAGGTCACCTTTAATCTTCATCAGAGGTAACGTGAACGCGCAGCGTTATATCCACGAAGTTCTAGAACGCCATCTTTTACCCTATCTTGACACCCTGGCAGATCCAATTTTCCTACAAGATAATGCCCGACCACATGTTGCAAGAGTCACAATAGACTTCTTTCAACATAATGATGTCACATTGTTACCATGACCACCAAGATCTCCCGACTTATCCCCAATTGGGCACGTGTGGGATATGATGGGTAGGAGATTGCTCAATTTGCAACGTCCTCCTCAGACTCTAGAAGCACTTCGAGAGGAGTTGGTGGTTGCCTGGAATGAGATACCACAGGAGGACATTGACCACCTGATCAGAAGCACGCCTAGGCGCGTTGAAGAATGCGTAGCACATCAGGGTGCATCCACACATTATTAAAGGTCAAAGGGCTTTAAAGCAGTGCAATCATTTTGAAATTTTTATCATTTACTTATTATGCTTCATTAAGTACTTATACAAAATTTTATTAAAATAAAACCATTTAAACTGGGTGTTCGGATTTATATGTTACTTAGTATATAATTAGAAATATAGACTGACAACACCGTTTACCCGGAATAACAACACTTGACGATTGATACTTAAAACTGATAAACGAAACGGATGCAGAGCCATACGGGGGAAGAATGTTTTAATATAATACCATTATTGTTTATTTTACTCCTTATCGTACTTTTACATATTCAGAGACATCTTTTTGGTGAGAAAATCCTCTTTTCCTTTACATTTGTGAAAATTGTTGACATTATCGTGAGAAACTTTTAGAGGACCTACTTGTTTATTTTGTGTTCCAGTTTCACCATACCTTTTTATTTTCTTACAATTTTCGTTCCAACTAAGTACGTAATATAAACATCACTGAATTTAGGACTGAAAACTCCATTTAAATGTACCAAATTCCAATACATTATATACATTTTTGCAATCAGAATTAAAAACTATAAATTGTAAAAAAAAACATGCTAGATATGCAGATTTCAATCATATGAGCCTGTTTAACTGACTCGATCCATTTACTTTTTTGTTAAACATGTTCGCAGTTTTTTATGATCTGACGACAGCGCTGCGAGGTAAGCGGGGAGTCAACTTACTCGACGCTATCTTTTTCCTTTTATAAAACGCGGAAGGTACAAATTCTTCTCGTTACAGTTGTGTACCTCTAACGAAATTAGCAGCATTAGGTATGCGCAACAGCGCTCTTCGGTGCGCGTGAACATCTTCCAGACAAGAAAATGACGAGGAAGAGCCATTATTCACAGGAACTGGTCGTGTGTACGTGGCCGCGTGTTCTAGCTTGTTTTCTTCATGTCAGCGTCCAAAGTAATTTCAAACGGCGAACTTTGGTTCCGCGGACTTGATTGTATACCATTATTGGCAGTACGTTGGAGTTCTCGAGTACTAAGTAGTGCGAGAATAACCGTCATCGAGCTTACAGTTTTTACTCCATACACCAACTACAGTATATTCAGATAAGAGATAGACCGGATGTAAACAAAAGGTTCGGGTGATTTTCACGCTAACGCCGCCGTCTCGACGTAAAACAGGAGCCCTCATTGGTCAATTCGCAATTAAATGCCTATGCCGAGCGGCAGAGCAGTCGTATCAAGGCAGAGCACATTCAGGTTCAGACGTGTTACGTATGTCGTGTGCATCATTGCAATTTGATATTTCTTTGGACGTTTTCGTTTGTTATCTTATTAAGTTGTTGAGTTTGTCGTTGTTATTGTTATACCTTGTTATTGATTGTTATTGTTATCAACTGCTTGCGCAAAATGCCCAGTAGTACAGATACTGCCGATGAAGTTGTAAACTCCTGTAGTCCACCTAGGAAACGCTCTAAAAAAAGACACCTGAGTGCAGAAATGAAAGAGGTCATTTTGAATATATATATAAGATCGAGCGCGAGGAGAACGAGGCATCAACCATCAAAGAAATTGTTGTGAAGGTCTTAAAATATGTCGAATATTATAAACTTAAAAGAAGTTACTAAGTTTTATATTGTGTAGCGTTCCTAATATTTCTAATCATTTTAATTCATACTTTAAGCTTTATAAAGTTATAATTTGTTAATATTAATATTTGCGCGTATTTCAGGTTCCTGATCATTCATTTTTTAAAGGTTTATAACTTTAAATTAAATTGTGAAGCGCTGAGTAATCATACGACGTTCAATATTCTTTCTTTCAATATGACTAAATAATCCCAATTATAGCAATCTGATACTCATGTCTCAATGTTTTTGCGCTAAATGTGATGAAAACATTTGAAAAAGGTTCGCTTATTGAAATAAATCTACACCAGTTAGTACTTCGATTTCCAGGTAAAGGGAAAAGGCTCATTATCTGCCATATTGGCAGTGAGGATGGATTTGTTGTTGACGGTCTGTGGTGCTTTGAGTCTAAGAAAACTGGAGATTACCACGATGAAATGAATGGCGAATCGTTTGAACAGTGGTTTTCAAAAATTTTACCGAACTTAGAGGAAAACGCAGTAATTGTGTTGGATAATGCGCCTTATCATTCTCGAAGAATGGAGAAGGTCCCAACAACGGCTTCAAGGAAAGTTGATGTTCAAAATTGGCTCCGCTCGAGAAATATCAACTTTGAAGAAGCAATGCTGAAAGTACAACTATTAAGAATTGTCAAGGATCACAAGGCGGAATATCAAAAATACGCCATTGACGAAATGGCAGCAAGTCAAAATAAAACTGTGCTCCGTTTACCTCCATACCATTGCGAGCTCAATCCCATTGAGCTCATATGGGCAGAGGTTAAAAATTATATAGCTAAGCACAATACAACTTTTAAATTTTGTGACCTCAAAGGACTTTTCAAAGAAGCACTAGAATTAATAACAGCGCAAAAATGGGAAAACTGTATTAAGCACGTGAAAGACAAAGTTGAAAAGAGAATGTGGGAACTGGACAATATTTTAGAGGAACAAGTCGAGCCATTCATTATTGACGTTGGTGCTTCAGGCAGTAGCGATGATGAAAGCTCATCAAGCTCATCTTTCCAATAAAAGATGTCGTTCATCAAATTCGGTGAGTTATAAGTAATTATAAAGCTACTGTATTTTTTAATTAATTATTGACATTTTTTAATCCATTTTGGCAAAACCTATTCAAGAATCTACTTTCTGACAATGTTCAACCATGCACATTTTTTTACGTTTTGAACATTTTAATTTGGTTACATATTTACCTAGAAATCAAAAAATATACTAATCAATATTCTAAAAGCAATTTTAAGAGATATACGATTATTTTTAATTTAGGCTAATTTAAACGCCATTTTGAGATTATATTCGACTGTATTTCACCAAACATCAGGCGGCATCCGAAGCTGGAAATCGAAGCGAAAATTTTGAAACCCTTATGTATATTTACATCATTATATATTTCTTACCCCCCCCCCCACATGATCCTATATCCATCACCAATCGTATACACATCGAATTGTGCTAATTTACTACAAAGTTACGCAAAGCAGCATCTACTATCTAAAATATGTACTGCGTGACTCTTAATACGTCCCTGCCGAATGTTACAGCGTTCGATGATCACGTGGTCTTGTTTATGTCCGGTCTATCTCTTATCTGAATATACTGTAGCTATTTTTCGTTTTTTCATTTCAGAAAAAAATATCGCGGACTTTATTTTAATCAAAAGCAAAAGTGTCCAACTTTATGGCCGCAAAATGATTCTTTTCAACACGCTAAGAAAATGGTACAAACACTGAGCGCAGTTAACGATACGGCAGAAAGAGCAGTCAAGTTAATGCAAAACTTCCATGGCTTAATCACCGCTGAGGCACAAGAAACATTCTAATTACGTTGTAGAACACAGGCAGGTATCTCCAGACTAAAAAGAAAACGCTAAAAAGAACATTTAGTAAGTAATGTTCTTTTAATCATAAATATAAAGCCTACAAGGAGAAATGTCCAATCATCTGAGTAAACGAGCCCATTAACATCCCGAAGAACATATTTTTCTAGTGCTAATGTAACAAAGCAAACATACCGGAGGCTTCAACGAGGTCACAGCTTAATCACATCACACCACCCGGTATATTAAAAATGCAAAAAATTAGCAGCGAGATCCATCAACACGTCACACGGTAGACGCTAATCAATTTGTTGTGGACGTATCCGATTTCTAACTCGTTATGGAGATACATCTAATGGCATGAAGCATAACCGCGATTCAACGGTAGTGATGTCTTCATGTACACACGCAAAAGTTTACTGTTACACATCGTGATCACACATGGATAGGCGTATAAGGAGCATCATACTAGGTATCTACATTATTCTCTTAAGAAACTATACTAAGTGACTCTTGCAACATGTGGTTGGGCATTATCTTGTTGGAAAGTTGGATCTGCCAGGGTGTCAAGATAGGGTAAAAGATGGGGTTCTAGAACTTCGTGGATATAACGCTGCGCGTTCTTGTTACCTCTGATGAAGATTAAAGGTGACCTGGAACCATAAGCTATAGCACCCCACACCATAACTCCAACAGTGTGATGAACATGTCTTTCAACAAAAAACTGTGGATTCCTCCTTTCACCACGTCGCCTTCTAACCCTGGCACGACCATCGTGCATGCCTAAGCAAAATCGAGACTCGTCACTAAAGACAATACTGTTCCATTCCTGATCCCAGAGTGACCGTTGTCTGCACCACTCAAGACGATTACGTCGGTGTTCTCGAGGGAGGACCCAGTGTGGGCGGTATGAAAAGAAGCCAAAACTTCTCATTCCTCGGTAAACACTTCGCATGCCAATAGGTCTTCCGTGTTCTGCAAACCATTCATTTGCAATGGACCTGTAGTGGAGAAACGGTCCCTTAAGGCCAATAATCTTAGGCAGCGATCTTCACGGTCTGTTGTTCTACGGCGGCGTCCAGTGCCCCTTGCTCTTTGCGTACGGCCTTCTCGAAGCCATGCCTGACAACACCTAACCACAGTGTCTACACTTCTTTGCACTCTAACTGCAATTGCCCGAAAAGAAAGTCCAGCTTCCCGAAGTCCCACTATACGGCCCCTATCAAACTCACTGTTTGGATTTATATGTCACTTAGTATATTTAAACCGATACACTTTATTTGAATACTATATACTATTTCTGCTTGGACGAACGTTAACATTTATTATAAGAAATCTTAGTCTAAGAAACTAAAAAAACATGCTTTGACAGCAAATCGAATTAAAAAGTAGGAAATAATTTTTAAGTATAGGAGTTTTTGTTACAATAGAAAGTCTAACAATCAAGTATGACTAATTTGGAATAACATCAATATAAGAATTAAGATATCATCAGAAAATTCAATTACAATAAAAAAACGTGAGGTGCTTGATATTAAATGTTAGAATTACTTTTTTAGTTGCTATTTATAAAATTGGAGTTACTGTGAGAATATAGTTGATTTCCCCACGTTTTTTTACTATAATTGGATTTTTGTTTTAACTATAATTTAGTTTCTGAATGTATCCCTTTTCATTCATTCATTTTTCGACAGTTACCTTCATCAAAGAACTCAGTGTGATTTTGTCAACCAAGAAATGCCTCGACAATAATTCCCCTAGGCGTGCCTCAGGGCTCTGTTTTGGGGCCGCTGCTATACCTTGAGCAAAAGTACTGATAATTCTCATATCCAGTCTTTTGCAGATAATACGTAGTTACTCCAATATTTTAACCCAGATAGTCAATAATACTAAAAAAGATCTCTTATGTTATTATTTTGCGCCCAAAGCACACACACCTCTTAAGCAGTCAGATATACTTTGAAGTTGAGTCATTAATTTTCAGATAATGATTGTAGAAGGAAGATAAACCAAAATATGTGTGTAAAAATAAAAAAAAAATTTTTTTACCTTGTTCTATAAAGTATCCTCCCGACAAGTATTTCAGTGCGGACCTGTATTTGATCGTGAGGTCCCCTGTGAGGTCTTAAGTCACCTGATTCACGAGCCCGTTGTACTACATTAACAAAGGCACGAGGGGTTGGTTGCACTCGATTGGGAAACCGATCCGCATAAACATGTGCCATTTTTTATTTCGTTTGAGCCACGCAACAGATACCACTATTCACTGACACTGACTGTATACAAATGAATGAAATAATTGTAAAAACATCGTTCCAAATTCTTTCGCTTTTTTGTTTCCGATGCGATGAACCGATACGACGGATTATATCCGTTGTCGCCAAACACGAGCACATAATATTATTATTGAGACAGGGCGGTACTCAAACTTCCAAAGGGCTATAACTTTGTTACTTTGATTTTACCAGAAAAATGGTAAAGGAAAAAACATTTCTTTTGATCAGATCTACTCACTGTTAAAATAAATGACTCAACTTCGAAGTCATATATATAGTCAAATCTTGCAATTTTCTGGTTCTGCAAAAATTCTTGGTGTTGTTTTTAATACAAAATTAAGTTTTGTTGAGCATGCTGGAAGTCTTTCATATAAAACCTATATAAAGTAAAAAGCATTGATCGTGACTATACTACATTATTCCAATATCGTATACGACACATGTTTACACGATTTCACCAAAAACATTATTAAAGTTATTCAAAACAATTGTATATGTTCCATGTTTCTTTGGCTTACGTAAATTAGATCATGTGTCAGCGAAATATTCCATTCTGAACTGGTCACAAACTAATGACTTGATCGAGTTTTTCTTCACAAATTACTACTCACGTCAAAACCATTTTACTTGAGGGGAAGATTTCATTTAATAGTGAGCGCTCTCAGAGAAAAGAATATTAAAATACCCCAGCATACGTCTATACTTCTTGAACGCGGTTTTTCCTAAAACGTTGCTATTATTTATAATGTATATACAAAATTTTCGTTACCTGTGTTTCAACAAAAAGTTAAAACAGTATTACTTAACATACAATTTACTGTGTATCTAACGAAGCTACAAAGTAATCGTAAACAGTGGTTGATTCGTGATCAACGCGTGATCGGTAGCCATGGCGCTCTGTCGGCCTCTTCCTGATTGGCTTGTAGCGACGAGCCTCCAGACAAAGTCGCCACGCTCGGCGAGTTTTCGCCAGAGTGGTTGATCACATTCGCATGGATCACAAATCAATCTGTTGGTGCAATACGTGCAATAACTGTTGTAAAGGACATTATATAACAATAAATGGCATCACAAAGGTATATTCCAATTTGATCTGCAGCACATTATGAACGGCATATACGGAGATGCGAAAACAAGCTCAAAAAGGTGAAGAAAATTTTTGCGCAATCTTAATAGTTAAATTTTTCCTAAGAGATAGCATCAGTGAGGGAATTTTTTTCTATTGTCTTATTTTTCACATTAATGCGATGTCGAGGTATGTGGCCCTATCGCAATTGAAAATAAGGTTTCGATAATCCTTCCATAAAGTTTCGATAAGTACATCTGAAATAACCTTGAGATATTCTTCAGGGAAATACAAAAATCTCCTTTTGTGTTTTTTTGTGCAGATTTATCTATTAAAATCCTATCCGCAATCTATTTTCCGTGCACACACCTTCAACCGAATGTATGCCATATATGATATTACCGTTTCCAACTTTCACCAAGGTTAATAGGAACCATAACAGCTCCCTACCCTTCCCCCCTATAAGAATATCGATTTGTAGCCTCACATTTCAAGGTTAGACTTCTTGTAATGTTTCTGTTCAACATTCGGCGATTTCTGACAATTTTCCCAATAAAACATGATCATTGTGACATTAAGCCTGGCAACGCTGCATAGTAGAGGGAACTCTCAGCGTCACGTTGATGGTTCGTCATCACGCACAGGATTGTAATCAGTTACGGATACCCGTTTATGAGCGCGAACGCTTTATGCACGTCTTGACTTGATTTTTCTTGCGGAAATTTAATATTAGTCTAAAATGTCTGACACAGATACAGCTGATAAAGTGGTTGAAATCAGCTTAACGCCACCCAGCAAAAGGGCTAAAAAGCTTCATCTTAGCGCAGGTGAAAAACAAATTATTCTAAATATCTACAAGAACCAGATGCAAGAGAATAGTGGATTGGCTATAGAAAATATCGTATGTAAGGTTGCTGAAATTTCTGGAGTAGGTCGATCAAGTGTTTACAAAATCTTGAAGGAATATAGACAAAATCACTCACTATCTGAGCCAAAAACATATCCAGCGAGAAAAAAAATCATCGAAAAAATAGATGACTTTGACAAAAGTGCCATTAGAAGAAAAGTACTTCACTTTTTCTTCAGGAATGAAATACCTACAATAGATAAAATATTGAAGCAAGTGAATGATGATGAGGACCTGCCAAATTTTAAAAGATCTACGTTCCATAAGCTGTTGAAAGAACTAGACTTTCGATTTTTGAAAAGAGGAAGGAATAGTTTATTGATAGAAAAGGAGGAAATTGTTATCTGGAGGAGAGAATACCTTAGAAAAATTAGGCAATTCCGCGCTGAAGGAAGAAACATTTATTATTTAGACGAAACATGGGTGAACGCGGGGCATACGCAGGGAAAGGTTTGGGTAGACAGATCTGTGAGGTCCTCAAGGCAGGCTTTTTTAGATGGCCTTTCGACGGGATTGAAAAATCCTGCAGGTAAGTTTCGAAGTATATGAACTTTTTTGGATGCAGATAATTCATTTTCTGATCGAATCAATGATTTGGAAGCTCCGAACTCAGTTCTGCTATCTCATCCAAGTTTCTGAGTATTTCCTTCACCCAAAAACTAATCTAAGACCCTATCCTACACTAACCTAAAAAGAGTAAGTTGCTTAATTTCGTCATTTAGTGCGCTCGCTGAGAAGTAAAATAACTAATTACTTTCAGGCAAGGGAAAACGCCTGATCATTTGCCACATAGGTAGCGTAGATGGATTTGTTCCTGAAGCATTGTGGGCATTTGAATCCAAAAAAACTGGAGACTATCACGAAGAAATGGATGGTAACTCATTTGAAAATTGGTTCAAAAAAATTTTGCCGACACTTGATGATAACGCAATTGTTGTGATGGATAATGCCCCGTACCACTCCAGAAAATTGGAAAAAATTCCAACAATGGCCACCAAAAAGGCAGACATTCAACAGTGGCTTGTCTCAAAGAAGATCGACTTCGACCAAACAATGGTCAAAGCTGAGCTGATAAATATAGTCAAGCGACATAAGTATAAATATGATTTAAAAATTGTTGACGAAATGGCCAAAAACCAAAATAAAACGATTATACGATAATACGAGGGGTCAAATAACAGCACTTTTAAGTTTTCGGACCTTAAAAAACTGTTTGATGTTGCTGTCGATAGAATTACGCCAGCAAAATGGAGAACATGTATTGACCATGTCCAAGAGAAGGTTGAAACCAAAATGTGGGATATGGACAATATCATTGACACCCAAGTTGAACCCCTTATAATTGACATCAACAATTCTGATGATTCAAGCTCCTCGGAATACAGCATATAAATCGATTGATACCATTAAGACTGGCAGTTTAACGGGCTTTTTGGCAAGACAGGTAAGTTCATTATAGACTGCAATCAAAGTGTAACTTTCTAGTTATTAATGTGGAAATTCCAAATTTACACAATTAGGGTTAATTTAGGAGTTCCAAAGCATAATAGTGTCATTTTGACCTTCTTCCTATTTCTCATGTAAATTTTAATAGCAATCAAACTAACAAACTTTATGGAGTCTGTAATAAACTTTTGTACTACTACTACTACTACGTCTGTAGTTTCTATTTGCTCAAAAGAATTTGCTCTGCATTGTGAATAGAAGGTTGATTTGTAAATATTATTGGGTATATATGTAAGTTAATAATAAAATATGAACAATTTCAATTGAGATGGTCCACAAGTTTTTTTCGTGTGCGTTTTAGTAACATTTTGTTGAAATGGTGAATACAGAATTTTTTGCACTGATTCCTAATGTCGAAATATGATTAGAAAGGCATGGTATATTCCTGATAATTTACTATGCTTTTGATAGAATTTACAGCAACACATATCTTGTACGACATTTTTTGATAGATCAGTCACAATAGCTTGATACGGCCCTGTAGCGTCTCCTACGGTTAAGATCTTGATCACGTGCAATACGGGTGTATATGTTTGATTTTACTCTGTTTCTTCGATGGATACAGAATACGTAACCAATCATGTATTTTTTCATCCTTTGTTTTAGTCAGGTTACTGATTTATTGATATACTTGGGTTTGGAAAGTATGCCTTCTTCTGCCTTATTTTTTACTTGCGATGAAACTAACCAAATCTGTTTGTGGATGGTGTATTGTTAGTAACATCTGCTAGCAACTATATGGTTAAGTATAAATGTAAGCAGCATGTTAAAATTCGCCATATATGTCTGATATTTGGTTATACAGTGTAATTGTAGATAAATAAAGACGTATTGTATTACGAGTATTTATTATTATAATTTTTAATCTCAAAACGACAATAAAAGTACTTATAATCCAGAGCTTCGATTTTTGATATACTTCACATTTACCTCCATATATTTCCAACAAATTTCGACGTTTTTTTAAAATCCCAACATATACGGTGAAGAATTTTAAACACATCTGGTTTGATTGGTCAGACAAACAAAATTACGGAATAGACCAAGCCCAAAACTGAAAAAAAATTACGAGAATTCTCGAAACCAACACGGCTGTCATCTCTCTAAAGTGGCCTACATTGGGACCCGCAACAAACGGTTCCGTTTTTTGAGACTGTAAATGGCAACCATTACGCTAATCGCCACTAAATACTTTTTCGGTATCATCAGTCGACGTCACGTCGCTCCGCAAAACCACTAATGGTAATTGCCCGGCGGCCGTATTAGGAAAAAACGTGCACGGATTTATTAGAAACAACCAGCACCTACAGATGCATGAATATACAGGGTGTTTCAAATTCGACGACCCCCTTTCTGATCTTGGAAACGGTGAAATATAAGCTGCGTTATCTAGGTAGCTAACAAAATAAAACCAAAAACTTTCCCAAAATCGTTTTAATATATCTTTGACCTTATTTGTATTAAAGTGACATTGCCAAACCTTAATTATTTGTAAACCTTCTAGAAAGAATCCGTGTGCTATGTTCGAAATATTTCGTATGGTTACTCTTATGTGAACGGTGCTTAACTTTTCGACCAAGCGACAGTTTAAACGACGGTAAACGAAAAAAGAAACACAATTTTCGGAATTATCTCTGTGAACAAGACAAATTTGATGAGATTTCATTGTAAATGTAGCGTTGGCGGGCAGCTCATTCGCCCACTGAACGGCCGGTATCGAGCTTTACAACGCATAATGAGTTCGTATCGGAGCGAACAGCCTACGCGCCCAACAGATATTATATTGTCTGACCCAATTTTTCATTCGGGAAAGTTTTATTTATACGCTTCCAACCATCGATATGCATCGGAAGCCGGTAATATGACTGTAATTATCAATTATGTAAATCACAATATTGCATCTAACGTTAAAGATTAATAATACGTTTTTTTCTGTTTTACTTCTGTCTAATGAGTAGTTTCGATAAATCTACTGCCTACGCCTTAACTAAAAATTGTTAAGGGCTTGAGAAACAATTTTTACTTTAGTTTCCTGATCTACGACGTCGTCAAACAGAGACTTCTGTCAAATACCATAAATGTTGGCAGAACCTTTGTAAAAGTGCTATTGAAATAGTTTTGCCAATCCTTTCGTAAGCGTTCATTGCATTTAAAAAGCTGGGAACTTAGTAACGCTATTCTTAATGAATAGATTGCTCTGGGCATCCATCGAGCTTGAGCTTAGAAGGAAGTTTTGAACCGGTAATTTGATGCTTTACGTCCACTATTAAGAATATACCCTTCTTAGAAAATGTTGACGGAACGAAAACTGTGCGTTTACTAATAGAACAAACGAGAACTGTTACGTTAGCTGGCGCGCACCGAATATGCAAGTTTTGTACCAACGCAACTCGGCACGGGTTGCCCTGTTTCTAGCTACACAAAACTTTATTTATAATTGTTTTGACATTGTTCAAGCAAAACTACGAGTAGAGGGTCAAGCAAAATTAGATTGTATGCGTTCGAAAAAACAAGAACCTTCGTTTTTTGTACTACTACATTAAATCTAATGTTCCTTCATCCGTATCATGCTCGCAATTTGATGTCGAATTTTCCCTATTATAAATTTTTTGGCTTTAACTTTGAACTTTGTTTTATTTGAAATATAATATGTTATACATATAGCTTAATGAAAATGTATGCCGTATGCCCCATCCAATGCATTCATACTAATAAGACATCATGGTACAAGAAACAGGCTTCAACTGCAGTTAAATGAATGTTGATTGTAAATGGGACCGTGAATGGAACATTGTGTTTACGTGGGCTGTTAACGAGATTTGATAGGTAAATAGATGGATGAGTCTGTTTGGGAATATCATTAGAACCACGTGGAGAAACGACGGCCAAGTCGGCGCCGGTGATGGCTTTGGTAATCATATATGTCAACATTTATTAACAGTGAGTTTGAGTGGTCGTTGTGTAATAGAAATACCTGGAACGCCGAATATTTGGTGTTTAAATATATGAAAGAATGAATGACGAAACGACAAGTTCCTGGTGCAAACGCCTCTAGATGTACAGTATATTCAGATAAGAGATAGACCGGATGTAAACAAAAGATTCGGGTGATTTTCACACTAACGCCGCCGTCTCGACGTAAAACAGGAGCCCTCATTGGTCAATTCGCAATTAAATGCCTATGCCGAGCGGCAGAGCAGTCGTATCAAGGCAGAGTCACATTCAGGTTCAGACGTGTTACGTATGTCGTGTGCATCATTGCAATTTGATATCTCTTTGGACGTTTTCGTTTGTTATCTTATTAAGTTGTTGAATTTGTCGTTGTTATTGTTATACCTTGTTATTGATTGTTATTGTTATCAACTGCTTGCGCAAAATGCCCAGTAATACAGATACTGCCGATGAAGTTGTAAACTCCTGTAGTCCACCTAGGAAACGCTCTAAAAAAGACACCTGAGTGCAGAAATGAAAGAGGTCATTTTGAATATATATAAGATCGAGCGCGAGGACACCTTTTCTGAGCCAATGACCAGTAAACATCGCAAAAGTATTGTTAAATCATTGGATGAAGCTGATAAGCATGCGATTAGGAGGAAAGTGCATGAATTCTTCTTTAGGAATGAAATACCTACTATAGATAAAGTACTGCAGGAGGTAAATGGAGATACAACGTTGCCAAATTTCAAACGATCAATTTTCCATGCGTTACTGAAGCATTTAAATTTCAAATGGAAAAAACGGGGTCGTAATAGTTTACTACTGGATAGAGAAAAAATTGTGCTATGGAGGAGGGATTATTTAACAAAAATTGGGAAATATAGAAATCAAAACAGGAAGATCTATTACCTTGATGAAACGTGGCTAAACGCAGGACACACTACAAGTAAAGTATGGGTTGATGATTCTGTAACTTCATCCAGGAGGACCTTTCTAGATGGACTGTCCACCGGATTAAAAAATCCAGCAGGTAAATACGAGTAATAGACAACAATCGGATGTTTTTCAAACCTTGGGAACAAGGTTCTAAACATTAATTCCAGGGGGCAGATAAAACATATTACAAGTAACATTATAACTTTCGATAAAATGCCTGGATGTTTTATTGTCATTTTCATGTGTTAACTTTTTTAAGCCATGTTTTTATGTGTTTTCGATATTTCAATAATTTTTTAATATAATCTTAAAATATGTCGAATATTATAAACTTAAAAAAAGTTAATAAGTTTCATATTGTGTACCGTTCCTAATATTTCTAATCATTTTAATTCATACTTTAAGCTTTATAAAGTTATAATTTGTTAATATTAATATTTGCGCGTATATCAGGTTCCTGATCATTCATTTTTTAAAGGTTTATAACTTTAAATTAAATTGTGAAGCGCTGAGTAATCATACGACGTTCAATATTCTTTCTTTCAATATGACTAAATAATCCCAATTATAGCAATCTGATACTCATGTCTCAATGTTTTTTCGCTGAATGTGATGAAAACATTTGAAAAAGGTTCGCTTATTGAAATAAAACTACACCAGTTAGTACTTCGATTTCCAGGTAAAGGGAAAAGGCTCATTATCTGCCATATTGGCAGTGAGGATGGATTTGTTGTTGACGGTCTGTGGTGCTTTGAGTCTAAGAAAACTGGAGATTACCACGAGGAAATGAATGGCGAATCGTTTGAACAGTGGTTTTCAAAAATTTTACCGAACTTAGAGGAAAACGCAGTAATTGTGTTGGATAATGCGCCTTGTCATTCTCGAAGAATGGAGAAGGTCCCAACAACGGCTTCAAGGAAAGTTGATGTTCAAAATTGGCTCCGCTCGAAAAATATCAATTTTGAAGAAGCAATGCTGAAAGTACAATTATTAAGAATTATCAAGTATCACAAGGCGGAATATCAAAAATACGCCATTGACGAAATGGCAGCAAGTCAAAATAAAACTGTGCTCCGTTTACCTCCATACCATTGCGAGCTCAATCCCATTGAGCTCATATGGGCAGAGGTTAAAAATTATATAGCTAAGCACAATACAACTTTTAAATTTTGTGACCTCAAAGGACTTTTCAAAGAAGCACTAGAATTAATAACAGCGCAAAAATGGGAAAACTGTATTAAGCACGTGAAAGACAAAGTTGAAAAGAGAATGTGGGAACTGGGCAATATTTTAGAGGAACAAGTCGAGCCATTCATTATTGACGTTGGTGCTTCAGGCAGTAGCGATGATGAAAGCTCATCAAGCTCATCTTTCCAATAAAAGATGTCGTTCATCAAATTCGGTAAGTTATAAGTAATTATAAAGCTACTGTATTTTTTAATTAATTATTGACATTTTTGAACACATTTTGGCAAAACCTATTCAAGAATCTACTTTCTGACAATGTTCAACCATGCACATTTTTTTACGTTTTGAACGTTTTAATTTGGTTACATATTTACCTAGAAATCAAAAAATATACTAATAGCAATATATTCTAAAAGCAATTTTAAGAGATATACGATTATTTTTAATTTAGGCTAATTTAAACGCCATTTTGAGATTATATTCGACTGTATTTCACAAAACATCAGGCGGCATCCGAAGCTGGAAATCGAAGCGAAAATTTTGAAACCCTTATGTATATTTACATCATTATATATTTCTTACCCCACCCCCACATGATCCTATATCCATCACCAATCGTATACACATCGAATTGTGCTAATTTACTACAAAGTTACGCAAAGCAGCATATACTATTTAAAATATGTACTGCGTGACTCTTAATACGTCCCTGCCGAATGTTACAGCGTTCGATGATCACGTGGTCTTGTTTATGTCCGGTCTATCTCTTATCTGAATATACTGTAGTGGGTAAGGCCTGACAACCTGCGATGTATTCTTTTCCATGATGCCGCCGCGCTATGTGCTTAACAGACAGACTCGCTAAGCTTCGGGCTCCCATCCTAACCCCGTGAAACATAGAACTGGCCGATACGACAGCTCTTTTTTCCGTAGGGTATCGAGATTATGGTACCATCTGCTTGAGGAGACCTTTCCCAGTTCTACTGACCTTCGGCCATCAAAATATCGGATTAACATAGTTTCTTTAAGCTCCTGATAGGAGTGTCTTGATAGTTAGGCTTCTGTCTGCCCTGCTGCTTCGGTATAAAAAAGTACTTGATATGAAAATTACAATTTCTTACAATTAGTGCCTTCTTTCTTCAAATGGAGAAAGTGCATCGTAATTCAGGAATTGAGGATCTCAGGTCCCAAATACACTCCTCAAAAACAGATTTTGTCAAATCAAGGTATTCGGTACTCTTTGTGGTGGATAGCGCATTCGATTGCGAAGAGGAATATTTTATCCTTATGCCATCACATGAAGCAGATATACGAGGGATGTCTTTTAAGTTTTGCAAATAGAAACATAGTAGGCCGTCAGTACTGAATCTTAACCTCACTCTTTAGTAAACTTAAATTCAAAGTTTCACAACAATACGTACAGTGTTCTCACTACAGTGAATTTTCAAGTGTCACCAAGTCATTAGAAAAATGTAACTCCACCGAGAACATTTTCGCGCCATAATTTATTACAACAAAAAATGCTTGACCGTTTCAATTCTGGAAACTCAAAAAATGTGTACAGTATTGCTGGTGGTGACGAATCGTGGATTTACTGTTGTGAACCAGAAAATAAACGACAGTCGGCTGTTTGGGTGTTCCAAGGTGAAGAAAAGCCAACAAAAGTCATCCGTTATCGAATTGTTTCGAAAAAGATGGTCGCGACATTTGTGTTAAAAGAGGGTCATATTGCAACAATTCCTCTTAATGAGCAAAGAACTGTTTTTTTTTTTTTATATCGAAACAGCCGCGCAGGCAGAAGCCTAAATGTCGGAACACCGCGGCTGCTATGATGATCCCAAAGAAATTTTGTTAATACGATTTTTGAACTGCCTAAGGTTAGTAGAACTGGGAAAAGCTTCCTCCCGTAGATTGTTCCACAATCTAGACACCCTCGGGACTAAGGAGCGGTCGTATCGGCCAGTTCTGGATGTACGATGTTTGACACGGTTAGGATGGGACGCCGAAGTCAGGCGGGTCTGTCTGGCAGGCACATCGCGCGGCGGCATCATGGAAGAGAGCTCTGAGGAGCAAAGCCCGTTGGTGTAGCGATAGAAAAGAGCTAGATCGCCGACGGCCCGCCGGTGCGAAAGAGTCCCGCGACTGTCTGTTAGAGAGGAGTCATCGATCAGTCGGACCGCCCTCCTCTGGACAACATCGAGCATGGACAATGTAGTCGGGGCGGCAGCACCCCAAATGTGTGAGCAATACTCGAGGCTAGGCCTTATCTGGGCCTTGTATAGAGTGAGAAGGTCATGCGGAGAAAAGTACTTCTTAGCCCTAAACAAATAGCCTAGCTTTTTCCCAGCAGCTGCAGCTATTGAAGAGATGTGTTCGTGCCAGATCAGGTCCTCGGTGATCTGGACTCCGACCAGCCGAAATGAGTGGCTCTTTGGTAGAACTCGACCGTCCATCGAAACTGTATGAGCGCTAGGACGCTTTTTGTTCGTCAAAGTACAGTACTGTGTTTTGGAAGCATTGAACTGTACAAGATTGTTGCGTCCCCAAGCAGTGATAGCCTCCAGGTCTCTTGTCAGAGAAGAAGTCGTCGCTAGTCTTCTTTTTTCCAGCTCAACGGCAGAGATCGGCTTGTCACTCTGAATTCCTGCATGTAGAGTGCTGTCATCAGCGAAGCTGTGAATTGGGTAAGAGAATACAGTGTTGGAGCCAAGACCGATCCCTGGAGAACACCCGCGTTGACGTTGTGGGATGAAGAGGAGAATCCGTCAATTACGACGGATATCTTGCGGCCAGAGACAAAGTCAGCCACCCATCTGCAAAGCTTTTCTGGGAGGCCGTAGGATGGAAGTTTGCTTAAGAGGGCAGCGTGCCACAGCTGATCGAACGCTTTCGTGATGTCAAGAGCAACGACATGAGCCTCACCGTGAGACTGGATGAGTTTACTCCACAGTTGCGTGACGTAAGCTAGGAGGTCCCCTGTGGATCGTTGGTGCCGCAAACCGTACTGCCTGTCGCTAATCAAGCTGTGACGTTCGAGGTAGTCCAGAAGCTCGCGATTTATGCACCTCTCCATCACTTTACTTATAACAGAAAGCAGAGCTATAGGCCTGTAGTTGTAAGGGTCGGTTTTAGATCCTTTTTTTGGGATGGGCTGTACATGAGCAAATTTCCAGTTTTCTGGGAAGGTGCCGGATTCATAAGATATCTGGAAGAGACGCGAAAGAACTGGAGCAAGCTCCGCTGCACATCCCTTCAGTACAATGGCAGGAATCAAGTCCGGACCAGAAGCTTTGTTGATGTCGAGCGACAAGAGCACTCGTCTTACGGTCTTATGTCAGAATGTTACCTCCCGCATAGTGTGGGGAACCCTTTGAATTGACGGCACTTGGGCGTTGGTGGGGACGTCCATGGTGGAGTTGGCAGCAAAGATCTTGGCTAGCACTTCCGCCTTGGCCTTTGAGTCGAATACAATAGTTCCATCCTGACACGTAAGTGGTGGAAGGCTACTGTGTGAGAAGTTCTTTTCAATCTGCTTGGCCAGCGTCCAGAAAGACCGACTGCCATTGCGCTGCGACATTACCCGGTGCCTAACTTTTATATCATGCTGGTTATTGGCATTGCGAACCGCTTCGTTATATTTGTTTCTGGACTCGACGTCGGCTTGTCTGTTCTCTACAGTGGGGTTTTGTAAGTAGGTTCTGTGGGCCTTGATCTTCTGCTGGCGAGCAGTGTCACACGATTTGTTGAACCAGCCGTTGGACCCTGGTTTAGGAACTTTCACTGTGTGAGGGATGTATTCCTCCATTCCGACGTGGATAATTTCGGTTAATGAAGAACAGACAGTCGACGCATCCGCGTCAGTGAAACAGACATCTCTCCAAGGAAAGCTAGAGAAGAAGTCTCTGAGCCCCTCCCAGTCGGCATGTCCGTAATGCCAAGTTTTGCGGCCTGTGCGAGTTTCTGCTGCCACAGCGGCTTCGGACCGAAACCTAACCTCCACAACACCGTGATCTGAGTTACCCAGGGGGGACAGGACAGCAGTGCTGTAAGGGGCAGGATGCGTGGTCAGAAAGAGATCCAGCAGGCTACTGGCGTGTGACGAGACGCGGGGGAAAAAAGTAGGGCTCGTCACTAGCTGGGTCAGCCCTTGAGTATGAGCGAACGCTTCGACTGCACGACCTGCTGCATCGGTCTTATTTGAGCCCAACCAAAGCTCATTATGGGCATTGAAATCACCGAGAAGAACTACCTCTAAAGCGGGGTGATTGATGTTCAGGAAGTCGATCTGGACGGCGAGGTATTCGAGTAGGTCATCCCAGTTATGGTTCGAGGGAGAGCGATAAAGGCAGCAAATAAATTTGGGTGATGTTTTGGAGTCGAGGCGAAGCCACAGAATGTCCTTCCGGTCTGATTCCAAAGAAAGATCCCTGGAGCAGGAAAGACTGCTGCGGACAAAAGCCACAACTCCCCCGTTCTTTCTCAGATTGGAGTGCACCTCGTAGTTTGGGAAGTTGAGATGGTTAATCGGTGCAGTCTCTGAGATTTTTGTCTCCGCCAAGAAAAGCACGGCGGGACGATTGGATTGCAGGTAGTGGATTATTGCTGAGGATTGGTATACCACCATTTGTTAATTAACTTAAAGACATCCCTCGTATCAATAAAATGACAATGACTTGTTTATCTGGGGCCTGATTCTATCTGATCTAGAGTTCGTTTTTGGTTCCAAATCAAAGGAGTTTGCCAGAAGCGCGTATGCACTGGTGGCGGATAGACGTAAGTTTTGTTGATGCCTGTGTATTATATTCTGCGATGGCCTATTTATGGTTTGGATGTAAAAGATAAAATTCGATTTACCCAGCGAGTTCGTGTCGCTCGGTAGGGTTATTGCGTATTGTTAAGAAAAACCGACAAAATATCAACTTGTGCCCTAGATGTCTGGTGGTGTGCAAATAGTTCATTCCGCACTTGCTACAAGTGATCAGCTATTTCCGTAAAAAAACCTACACAATGTCAAAAAACGACACGATACCACTTTTCAAGTTACGTTACGGCCGATTTCTCCTATTGTTGTAACGCTTCTAAACTGAATCCAAATTCAAGATGAGATGTAAATAATAACAGTTAGCGCGTGATATCTCGGTAACAGATGGGGACAACGTCTCTTATTGGTCAATTCGCCATTAAATTTCAAGCGGTCGCCTGGCGGAATAATGCGCGGGGCAGGGGCAGGGCAGGCAGAGTTGCATTCTGGCCACCGACCGTCGCGTGTATCACTGCGTGCTCGTGTTTTCGTATTCACCTTGCTTGGTTGTTGCTGTTGTTGTTGTTCAGTGTATTTGAGTAATTTGTTAAGTTTCTGTTAAATACTGTCATCTTTGTTTTACAACACGTTGGTGGTAGTCCACCATTCGGAGGTAGCCCTGGATGCGGCCCTGTACGCCGCCCTTGCTTTTGGCAATCTCGCATCCATTCTATCTTGGGTGTAAACTATTTCGGTATGATGTCAATTTTGATCCACTTCATTTTAGCTTAAATAGAAGCTCACAAAAAGGACTGAATTGAAACTGAACAGCGGCACCGTGCTGCATCTCGACCGACCAGGCGGAAACGATCCTTCCTATGCCCGCGTTCGGCCTCAAACCAAGATATATTATCCGGCGTGGCAAAGACAAAAGACGACCTGAGGGCAGGCCCACACAGCTTGATCTCGACCGACCCCTATACATGCTTACAACCGGAAGTTGTTAGTAAATGCAAATGGGTTGAGACAAGGCGCGCGACGACGGCATAGCCGTCGCTTCGGCGAAGACGTTCCTGTATCATCACCAACCGCTGAAACTACGCCGTAGTTGCTATTTTTTTATTGCCGATGATCGTTCGGGGTTGGTGTTGCAGCTCAGCACTATGTTAGATGAACGCCTAAATTGGAAATAGACATTTATGAGGTTTGTTTAGCCGTGCGCCTGTGGCCTGTCCAGAAACTGCGTCGATCGATGCACAAAGTCAATACCACACGTCCCGCATTTCTTCCCGCGTAAGTTCTTATTTCTTTTAGTCAAATTTCTTCTAAAAGTAGTACAAACTAATCTGATGTACCTATTAAAGTCTTAAATCAATATATCTTCAAAACTACTGAACTGAAGTACATTAATTTTATATCATTATAAAGGAAATTGAAAGACCTTTAAAATAAGGTATCACTCGACCCCCATTTCCATCAAGATTTTAGGGTCGGTGTCACCCCCGCCCAGGGGGTTGCACGTGCTAACGTGATTTTTTGCCAAACTTGTGTCCCCCTCGAAAACAAAATCGACGGGTTTGAGCGTTTTTCAAGAAAAAAAAACTGAGCTGCCAGTAAATGAGTCTGTTTCGTTTTCGATGCGCCACCCTGTATAGTTTTGCCCAAAGATTTCCAACATTTTTCAATCGATGGAAAACTGAGAAAACAACAACTGTGCCGCAAATCTAAGATCAACAACGTAACCTCTATATTGAAGTTCAAACAATTATTGACTATACCTATTGATATCACTGGACAACAAATTTTAGTTTTTTAATTGTATCTTGTGGGAAAAGTGCACTTCTTTGTTAATTTTGGGGCGCTGAATCCAAACATGACAATGAAATAAAAAAGTTAGTTGCGGTTTAGAAAAAAAACTTTTTATTTTTAAGGATATTTTAAAAAAATTAACAAGATTCATATACTTATAAGAATCACTATATGCGCTGTCTTTTTGCTGTTCTTTTATGGATCGTTTCTGGAGCATCTCTACCAAGAGTCCAACAGTAGTGTGCAAGCATGGAAGGATTCCACTTTCCCTGGTATCTTTTTTCTATTGTTGAAATATCCTGATGAAAACGTTCGCCGTGCTCATCACTTACGGCTCCGCAATTGTCAGGAAACAAGTCCAGGTGTGAGTGTAGGAAATGTATCTTAAGAGACATATTACAGCCCATCTTTTAATACGATGACAGCATATTTTTGACAAGGGTTTTATAGCTGTCAGCTTTTCTATTTCCCAAGAAATTAGTGACCACCAGACGGAAATCATTCCAAGCAGTTTTTTCAATACCTGTTAAAGTGTTTTCAAACTGTGTATCTTTCAAAATATTTCGAATCTGTGGCCCAACAAAAATACCTTCTTTAACCTTTGCCTCACTTAGTCTTGGAAATTTCTGACGCAGATATTGAAAAGCCGACCCATCTCTATCTAATGCCTTGACAAAGTTTTTCATTAGGCCCAACTTGATATGCAGTGGTGGTAATAAAATTTTTTTCGAATCTACTAATGGCATATGCTGTACATTTTTTTGACCTGACTCTAAGAATTGACGAACAGGCCAGTTTTGTCTGGTGTACTCAAGTGCCTTTGCCCGACTGTCCCATTCACACAAAAAACAGCAAAACTTTGTGTAGCCTAGCTGCAGCCCAAGTAAAAGTGCAATAACTTTCAAATCGCCACAAATATGCCATTGGTGCTCATCATATTTTATGCATGTCAATAGGTAGTTCATATTGTCATATGATTCTTTCATGTGAACTGCATACCCTACAGGAAGAGATGGTAAAATATTTCCAATATGCAATAACACTGCCTTTAAACTCAATGTTAAACTGTCTATAAACAATCTCCATTCTTCTGGGTTATAGTTTGTATTTAAAGCCGCAAGTAAGCCGTTAATGTTACTGCAGAAAACCAAGTTATTCTCCATATTGAAAAATGGTTCTAAGTCTTTGTGGCGTTTACGAAAAACACATACCGAAACATCGTCTTCTAACAAGTTCCGCTGCTGCAGTCTTGATCCAAGTAACTCTGCCTTACATTTTGGAAGTTCTAAATCTCTTACAAGATCATTTAATTCTGACTGTGTTATTTTGTGCGGTTGGTGGCATGACGTGCTCGGTATAAAATCAGGATCTCTTGACGTTGATGGCATATCTTCTTCCTGACGAATCACTCGATCGCCATGATCTGATTCGTTTTCTGATTCGCAAGTGTAGGATTTTGAGGGTTTTGGAATAGGATTTTCGTCACTGTGAGGCACAGGTCTCATCGCAGATGGTATGTTTGGGTAGTTGATAACCGATTTTTTTTCTTGGACATACCTGTGGCTTGTCCAAAACAAGGTACCATGCAAAAGTAACAATCATTAATATGATTTGTAGGCTCTCTCCAAACCATTGGGACAGCAAAGCGCATAGACCGTTTTTTGCCATTTAACCAGCTCCTCAGCCTTGAAGCACATGTATTACAGCAGATGTGGGGTGTCCACTGTTTGTCTTGATCACCTAGTTTACAACCGAAATAAAGCTGATATGCCTTTGTTATTAGTGTAGTGATAGACCGTCTCTGAGACGCAAAAGTCACATCACCACACACGTAACAAAACTGATCTGGATTGTTTACACACTTTCGAGACATCTTGCATGAACGCTGTCAGCCAACTGAGGAAAAAATGGCTAATATAAAACAATATAATGTACACGTATGTATAACGTAACACAATCATGCCGATTACATCATCTTTCCTTGCCGAATATAAAAATGTAGCACGTGCATTCTTGTGAATTACAGTATATTAACACTGTCACATCAGGAACACATATAATTACCGTATCTCTAAAACTTGAACTAATATTGAAAAAATAAGTTTCATTCCGGTTTTAGCACATTAACAATAGTAATATTTTGTTGATTTTATTTAGGATATTTTTTGGCTGTTGATCAGTGTATTTTTATCACCTGCTGATATAATAGAAGTGTTTGATTGTGTCAGTATTAACACCAATTACTTGATTTGTTTAATGGGCAGTCCATCCTTAAGCTTATTACACACTAGTAGACCCCGTTGCGCAACTTGTCTATAGACAGTCTGGAGACGGTCTCAGAACACGATCTATAAATCATCTACAGACATCCTTATTTGTTTTGTCTAGCGTCCATACGATACTGTGAATTTTTCGGTGTCATGTTCGTTTTACCCATCAAAGACATTGTTTTGGGTGGAATGGAATCGGGGTCCCTCAGAATGTTTTATTTATTTTCTTTTCGGTTAACAGAGCAATGAAGTTTTTTATGTTTTAATCTTTAAAATTATTACACTACTTAATTAAAAATGCCAAGTACTTATTTTGTTCTCATATAATAAAATATTGCCTTTCTGATGATTTCTAAGCATTTTCCACGTTTTTTTTTTTACAAGCTGACATTGACCAGATAGGACACAATGGAAATGGAAATTCTAGAAGTTCCAAATGAGGTAGAAAAATTACCAGTCGCAAATATAATAATAAACACAAAATAATTTCAAGTCGCCTTCGAAAACAAAAGTTTGTTTACTTACTTTACTGTCAGTCGACATTTATTTATTTTGAAGTTTTCCCTTTAAATAAATTTCATTAAAAATCGATAAATATTTTGTGCCAAAAGGTGAAGAACATAACGTTGTTATTTCCCGTATTAAATAAAATCGTAATAAATTAAGAATTAATAAGACGCTTGGGAACCTCTTGATGCAACTAATTTTTTTTTTAGACAATTGACCTATATTGAGACTAAAAATACGCGGTACTTTAGGCCCGTATCGTCAGTCGTCCCTACAATTGTAGGGCGTGTTTATGTCATCCTTGATTGTCATACTCCTTTCTCTCCTTCAAAAATTTCTAGATTACACTTGTCCCGTGTCAGCTTCAGCGCTCTCCTATTGTAAAGATATGTTTTCTTTTTAAATTGTAGAAAATTTCAGGCTGATAAAACATGATACAACTCAAAAGCAAGCAGAATTTGATGCAAATAGATGTTTGTGACATAACCTCAATAGAGAACACGGAGGAGTAGAAAACTATGACAATCAAGGAGGCCATAAACGCGCCCTACAATTGTAGGGACGACTGACGATGCGGGCCTTAGACCTCCAAACCTTCAAATTTCTCCTAAGATGGTTTGCACTTTTTAAATGACGCTGGACTGTATCTACAGTCGTTGTAGGTTGGAGTTCTCGAGTACTACAGTATATTCAGATAAGAGATAGACCGGACATAAACAAGACCACGTGATCATCGAACGCTGTAACATTCGGCAGGGACGTATTAAGAGTCACGCAGTACATATTTTAGATAGTAGATGCTGCTTTGCGTAACTTTGTAGTAAATTAGCACAATTCGATGTGTATACGATTGGTGATGGATATAGGATCATGTGGGGGTGGGGTAAGAAATATATAATGATGTAAATATACATAAGGGTTTCAAAATTTTCGCTTCCCTTTTCCAGCTTCGGATGCCGCCTGATGTTTGGTGAAATACAGTCGAATATAATCTCAAAATGGCGTTTAAATTAGCCTAAATTAAAAATAATCGTATATCTCTTAAAATTGCTTTTAGAATAATGATTAGTATATTTTTTGATTTCTAGGTAAATATGTAAGCAAATTAAAACGTTCAAAACGTAAAAAAATGTGCATGGTTGAACATTGTCAGAAAGTAGATTCTTGAATAGGTTTTGCCAAAATGGGTTCAAAAATGTCAATAATTAATTAAAAAATACAGTAGCTTTATAATTACTTATAACTTACCGAATTTGATGAACGACATCTTTTATTGGAAAGATGAGCTTGATGAGCTTTCATCATCGCTACTGCCTGAAGCACCAACGTCAATAATGAATGGCTCGACTTGTTCCTCTAAAATATTGTCCAGTTCCCACATTCTCTTTTCAACTTTGTCTTTCACGTGCTTAATACAGTTTTCCCATTTTTGCGCTGTTATTAATTCTAATGCTTCTTTGAAAAGTCCTTTGAGGTCACAAAATTTAAAAGTTGTATTGTGCTTAGCTATATAATTTTTAACCTCTGCCCATATGAGCTCAATGGGATTGAGCTCGCAATGGTATGGAGGTAAACGGAGCACAGTTTTATTTTGACTTGCTGCCATTTCGTCAATGGCGTATTTTTGATATTCCGCCTTGTGATCCTTGACAATTCTTAATAATTGTACTTTCAGCATTGCTTCTTCAAAGTTGATATTTTTCGAGCGGAGCCAATTTTGAACATCAACTTTCCTTGAAGCCGTTGTTGGGACCTTCTCCATTCTTCGAGAATGATAAGGCGCATTATCCAACACAATTACTGCGTTTTCCTCTAAGTTCGGTAAAATTTTTGAAAACCACTGTTCAAATGATTCGCCATTCATTTCCTCGTGGTAATCTCCAGTTTTCTTAGACTCAAAGCACCACAGACCGTCAACAACAAATCCATCCTCACTGCCAATATGGCAGATAATGAGCCTTTTCCCTTTACCTGGAAATCGACGTACTAACTGGTGTAGATTTATTTCAATAAGCGAACCTTTTTCAAATGTTTTCATCACATTCAGCGAAAAAACATTGAGACATGAGTATCAGATTGCTATAATTGGGATTATTTAGTCATATTGAAAGAAAGAATATTGAACGTCGTATGATTACTCAGCGCTTCACAATTTAATTTAAAGTTATAAACCTTTAAAAAATGAATGATCAGGAACCTGAAATACGCGCAAATATTAATATTAACAAATTATAACTTTATAAAGCTTAAAGTATGAATTAAAATGATTAGAAATATTAGGAACGGTACACAATATAAAACTTAGTAACTTTTTTTAAGTTTATAATATTCGACATATTTTAAGATTATATTAAAAAATTATTGAAATATCGAAAACACATAAAAACATGGCTTAAAAAAGTTCTAACAAATGAAAATGACAATAAAACATCCACGCATTTTATCGAAAGTTATAAAAGTTTTGTTACTTGTAATATGTTTTATCTGCCCCCTGGAATTAATGTTTAGAACCTTGTTCCCAAGGTTTGAAAAACATCCGATTGTTGTCTATTACTCGTATTTACCTGCTGGTTTTTTAATCCGGTGGACAGTCCATCTAGAAAGGCCCTCCTGGATGAAGTTACAGAATCATCAACCCATACTTTACTTGTAGTGTGTCCTGCGTTTACCCACGTTTCATCAAGGTAATAAATCTTCCTGTTTTGATTTCTATATTTCCCAATTTTTGTTAAATAATCCCTCCTCCATAGCACAATTTCTTCTCTATCCAGTAGTAAACTATTACGACCCCGTTTTTTCCATTTGAAATTTAAATGCTTCGATAACGCATGGAAAGTTGATCGTTTGAAATTTGGCAACGTTGTATCTCCATTTACCTCCTGCAGTACTTTATCTATAGTAGGTATTTCATTCCTAAAGAAGAATTCATGCACTTTCCTCCTAATCGCATGCTTATCAGCTTCATCCAATGATTTAACAATACTTTTGCGATGTTTACTGGTCATTGGCTCAGAAAAGGTGTGATTTTTTTTTGTATTGTCTTAACACATTAAACACCGATGCGCGACACACCCCAACTTTGTGAGAAACCTTCACAACAATTTCTTTGATGGTTGATGCCTCGTTCTCCTCGCGCTCGATCTTATATATATTCAAAATGACCTCTTTCATTTCTGGACTCAGGTGTCTTTTTTTAGAGCGTTTCCTAGGTGGACTACAGGAGTTTACAACTTCATCGGCAGTATCTGTACTACTGGGCATTTTGCGCAAGCAGTTGATAACAATAACAATCAATAACAAGGTATAACAATAACAACGACAAACTCAACAACTTAATAAGATAACAAACGAAAACGTCCAAAGAAATATCAAATTGCAATGATGCACACGACATACGTAACACGTCTGAACCTGAATGTGACTCTGCCTTGATACGACTGCTCTGCCGCTCGGCATAGGCATTTAATTGCGAACTGACCAATGAGGGCTCCTGTTTTACGTCGAGACGGCGGCGTTAGCGTGAAAATCACCCGAACCTTTTGTTTACATCCGGTCTATCTCTTATCTGAATATACTGTACCTGTCAAGCATAGTGATACAGATATATTAAAGCTGAAATCAAACCTACAATTCATATACATATTTATGAACAAACTTTATGAACAGCTAAATGCAGTCGACTCGCTAATATATGGTTGTATTAATCGAATAAATTAGTATGCATACTAAGTAAGTATTTTCAGTTGGACATCGACAGTTATTATTTTCTATGGAAATTAAACGCGGTTATGCCCAACAGATGTTTCACTACCCGTATATTACGGGCTTCGTTAGTCCAGACGGATACAAGATATCTCGTACGTTAGCAAGATGACATTGAGGTATATATTAAGAAGTATTCCGAGAATGATTCCGTTCAGATTTGAGTGCAAGCACCTGCGGCGACTTAGCGAGAGCGAATTTTGACGAAATATCACTCACCAAGGTAGTGTGCTGTTTTTAAGACATCATACAGTAATAATAGTAACTGCCATTAGCAGAAGAGTACAAAAGCCTACATAAACTGCAATCAGTACAGATAACACCTATCATCATCACAACAATGAGAAAAACTTGGAGAACAACGTAATCAAACTGCAAAACACATTATTAGGCAAACTCAAAAATTGGTATGTCGCATTGTCTGTACGTTTCTACATCTGCCAACTTGAAATGCGTGAAGCAGGGTTAGCACACGCCCGCTGCCTCAAGAACCAGCGTTACACTGAGAAGAATAAGAAAATAATAATGGTTAACGTCTTTTTTATTTCTAATACAATTGCAAGAGGTGATATTCAGATACTATATTTATTCTACCGCCTAACCAACTTAACAAAACGAAATGTATAAAAACTGAAAATATGTCATACATTAATACCCTATAGTTTTAAATAAAGAACCCTATGGTATTCATACATTTTAGCAATTTTAATCCAGTTAAGGTCATTAGTGGCCTTCGATATACGAGGGATGTCTCTTAAGTTTTCCATACAGAAACATAGTAGGCCACGCGGATCGAACATCACTACTCAATCTTAACCTCACTCTTTAGTAAACTTAAATTCAAAGTTTCACAACAATACGTATACTTTATCTGAAGTCACTTGAAACACTGTGAAATACCGGGTGCGTTTTATATATCTATATTTAACACGCTCTGTTGCTGCAAAAATCGCCAAATTTCGCAGCAAATATCCCCCGTATAAGGTGAAAGGCAGTTTCACCGGTCCACGTGGAGTAAAGCACGCCTATGCGTGGACATAGCCAATGAGAAAGCGTGTATTTCAGAGCTCCGAACAAGTGCAGGTGGCTACTGAAAATTGAAACAGTTTAGCCAGTGCCGTGTAGCGGTGAATAAACGTGTTTTCTTTAGTCTGTCCGTGTTTTTTCATAGATTTTATTAGTTTGTGTGTTTTTGACTTTTGAATACTCAGTTTACTTGTTGATTTAATTGTTGTGTTGATTGTTCTTGTGTGTCCTAAATATGGCTCTTTGGAGACCTTGCGAAAATGCTCCAAGCCACGAGGAGATGGTTGATGAACCTGTGGAGGCAGAATTCTTTCATAAAGATTTAGAGAAACAGACCCAAAGAGTAATCCTAAATATGTATGATTGTCTGAAAAACGAAAATCCAGATTCCTCGCAAAATAAAATTTTAAACAGAATTTGTATCCTGACAAAAATCAGTCGGTCTACCATTTATCGGGTTATAAAAAGGGGAGATGTAGTCAACCATTCCTTCCACAGAAAGCGCATAGGGCAAAAATTAAAAAGAATAGACGTGGGTTTTCAGGAAGATATTCGTCGTATAATATACGGATTTTATAAAGAAAATTTGGTGCCCACGTTGGAAATGATATAAATTAAAAGATTATCCTGAAGATTTTTATAATTACAAATGCTTAGACTCACTGCACTGTATTGTAAAACTGTGTGGTTTTCAATACAAAAAATTAGATAAAAGAGTGGTAATTATGGAGTCGTCTCGAATCGTTGAATTGCGCCAAGAATTTTTGCACAAAGTTAAAATCTATAGAGAGCAGAAAAGAAATCTGATTTACCTGGATGAAACGTGGTATGATACCCATGATGTTGTGCAGTACGGCTGGATTGACGACAGCAACAAGGGCATTTTAAATGCACCATGCAACCGTGGAAAACGAATCATTATTCTTCATGCTGGCAGTGAAAATGGATGTATACCTAATGCTGTTATCTGCCAAAAATATCAAAGAATCATGTGCCGACTATCATGAGGACATGACCTCCGACTTATTTGAAAAGTGGATAGAGCAGCAGTTAATACCAAACATTTCCCCAAATTCAGTGATTATTATGGACAATGCGCCATACCATTCCCGACAGAAAAACTAAATTCCGAATACAGGCACAAAAAAACAAGACATTATTGATTTTATGAAGGATAAGGGAATGGAAATACCACAAAAATCAACCAAAGCCATATTATTGGATCTTATTAAAAGACAAAAATTTGAAAAAGAGTATGTTTTTGACAATCTGCTTCAGCAAAATGGCCATGAAGTATTACGTCTACCTCCCTATTACTGCATTTTTAACCCGATTGAGTTGGTCTGGGCTGCTTTAAAAAAAAAGTAAGAAAACATAATCAGACCCCTCAATTAAGTGAATCGCTATTGGCCACAATAAGAGATGCAGTATCTCATATTGCTGCCACAGACCTATGGAAGAGGTGTTCTAGGCATATTATTGAAAAAGAAAATGAATATTGTGTTTTGCCTCCTGTAAATCCCGTTGTAATTCCTCTACAAGAAGACTCTAGCGACAGCTCCGAAGGCGAGGATGATATATAAATACCTATAATGTAAGTCTTTATATACCTTTTTATATTCCTACCTGCTATGTAAATATTTGCCTATGTCAAACGTTGGAATTCTGTAATTTTTCCATTTCTTAACTTTCAGTCAACATAAATTAAACTCCCAATATAAGTATTTTTTATCCCAATTCAAAAAAATAAGAAGATAGTAAAATCCATTTATTGTGATATAAAAACATTATTATTATCGTTCTAAATAAATGACCGCACGCCTATGACACGTCATTAAATTACAAAGGACGCGCCGACCAAAGGTTTTTATGCTATTTCAAGTGACTTCAGATAAAGTATACAGTTATTCGACAAGCTTAAATATTATACTCTTTAACAAAAATAACCTCGTGTTCCCTGTGTCGCACTTTGATTAAGACATTATTAGTTTTTTAAAATTCAGTTGTCTCATTTTATTTGATTCCTACCAAATCTCCAAATTGTACAAAAAAACATGCAAAGTATACACATTGTAAAGTTCAACCTGATTTTCAGGTCTGTCGTGAAATTTATAGGGCTTCTTTATTTCTTGGTCTACCTAAACATTCTAAGATACGCTTCTGTTGGATGTTCAAGTGCAAACAGAGAGCTGTCTGTTAGAGCGTACTGTGTGCATTTCCCACGTCCATCTACACGCGAAAACCGTACAAAAAAAGTTCCGCCATCTCAGTGTCCTGTCGAGCAAACTCGTTCTCATATCGGGGAGATTAGATCGAGACTCGAATCGAGAAGTGATGACCGTCTGTAAACATCTATAAAATGCAATGGCGTCATTTCAACTGCATTTGAATCATATCGGACCGGGTAGGAAAGGTGATGGTGTATATTAAACAGAAATTGATAATAAATATTTTACGGGGTACATCCAGGAGTATTTAAAAAGTTCCTATAAACATATATACTAAGTGACATATACATCCGAACACCCAGTTTAAATGGTTTTATTTTAATAAAAGTTGGTGAATGTATTTATCTTACTGTAAATAACAAGTGAAAAAATTTTCAGCCTTATCAGTTGGACATTCCGGTTTTTATACTGCTTTTTTTTAATTCACTAACGCTCTAAAAATGAATATTTCAGCCGCAGTGAAGAATCAACGTTGGGGGATTTTGGTTCTTGACATCCTTTACGATCGGTTACGATGCCTAGAGTACGGAGACCTGTACGATTTCGTCAACTTAGTGAGTTTGATAGGGGCCGTATAGTGGGACTTCGGGAAGCTGGACCTTCTTTCCGGGCAATTGCAGTTAGAGTGCAAAGAAGTGTAGACACTGTGGTTAGGTGTTGTCAGGCATGGCTTCGAGAAGGCCGTACGCAAAGAGCGAGGGGCACTGGACGCCGCCGTAGAACAACAGACCGTGAAGATCGCCGCCTAAGATTATTGGCCTTAAGGGACCGTTTCTCCAATACCAGGTCCATTGCAAATGAATGGTTTGCAGAACACGGAAGACCTATCGGCATGCGAAGTGTTTACCGACGAATGAGAAGTTTTGGCTTGTTTTCATATCGGCCACACTGGGTCCTCCCTTTAACTCGAGAACACCGACGTAATCGCCTTGAGTGGTGCAGACAACGGTCACTCTGGGATCAGGAATGGAACAGTATTGTCTTTAGTGACGAGTCTCGATTTTGTTTAGGCATGCACGATGGTCGTGCCAGGGTTAGAAGGCGACGAGGTGAAAGGAGGAATCCACAGTTTTTTGTTGAAAGACATGTTCATCACACTGTTGGAGTTATGGTTTGGGGTGCTATAGCTTATGGTTCCAGGTCACCTTTAATCTTCATCAGAGGTAACATGAACGCACAGCGTTATATCCACGAAGTTCTAGAACCCCATCTTTTACCCTATCTTGACACATGTTGCAAGAGTCACAATAGACTTCTTTCAACATAATGATGTCACATTGTTACCATGGCCACCCAGATCTCCCGACTTATCCCCAATTGAACACGTGTGGGATATGATGGGTAGGAGATTGCTCAATTTGCAACGTCCTCCTCAGACTCTAGAAGCACTTCGAGAGGAGTTGGTGGTTGCCTGGAATGAGATACCACAGGAGGACATTGACCACCTGATCAGAAGCATGCCTAGGCGCGTTGGAGAATGCGTAGCACATCAGGGTGCATCCACACATTATTAAAGGTCAAAGGGCTTTAAAGCAGTGCAATCATTTTGAAATTTTTATCATTTACTTATTATGATTTATTAAGTACTTATACAAAATTTTATTAAAATAAAACCATTTAAACTGGGTGTTCGGATTTATATGTCACTTAGTATAATATGTCCAAAGCAGAGATGTGATTTTATTATTTAAAATACAGATACAGGGTACAATATATCTAAGATACTTTTTAAAATTGTATTTGTATCTTGTATTTAAATGTATTTCGTTTGGTACCTTAAGCGCACTTTTGTAGTGGACTCTTGAGGGTTGAGTGGCGGTTAAGGGTTGATCAATCGCCGGATTTCAAACGAATAATATCATCTCACTCTTGAGTTACTCTCAAGTGGGGATGTATAATTTGCACCTTACAAATGCTTGTGATGGAATGTCAAGAGTTTCAATATTTTCAAACAATTTTTAAAAGTCCCAAAATTTTCATAATATTCAAACTCCTTCAATTTTTCGAGATTTAATTTTTTTAATATTGTGAACATTTTCGAATTTTGAAAAATTTTAAAACCAGAATTTTGAAAAATTTCATTTTATTTTTTAATCTTCAAAATTTTCTGGATTTTCAAATATTTCCAATTTCCAAAATTTTCAGAATTTTGCAATTTTCAATATTTTCAAAATATTAAACACTTAAAATTATTAAAATTCTAATAATTTCAACATTTTTAAAATTTTAGTTTTCCAAATTTTCAATATTTTTAAAATATAAAATATTTTCAATT
Source organism: Acanthoscelides obtectus (assembly GCA_963669975.1). NCBI lineage: Eukaryota > Metazoa > Arthropoda > Insecta > Coleoptera > Chrysomelidae > Acanthoscelides > Acanthoscelides obtectus. The sequence continues at coordinate 7,676,969 of CAVLJG010000001.1, read as the reverse complement.
CGAAGTTTTTAAAATATTAAAAAATTTTTAAATCCAATAATTTTAAAATTCTTTAATGTCTTCAATATTTTCAAAACTTACAAGATTTTAAAAATTTTGTAAATTTCAAAATTATCACGATTTTAAAAATTCACAATTTTTTAAATTTTAACAATTTTCTAAACTTTCTGAATTTTCAAAAAATTTTCATTTCCGAAATTTTGAAGATTTCCATAATTTTACAATTTTCTATATTTTCAAAATTTTTAAAATCCATTAGTTTTAAAAATTTCTAAATTTCCAAAATTCTAGTTTTCAAAGTTTTCATTACTTTTAGAACATCCAAGATTTTTAAAATCTTCAAAATTATTACAATTTTCAAAATTTTCAAAATTGTGTGATTTTAAAAATTTTAAAATTCTTCAAAATTTTCGACATCTTTTAAATTCTGTAGTTTTCAAAATTTTCAATATTTTTAAAATGTTCAAAATTTTCAAAATCTTTTAAATTGTCAGCGTTTCTTTTACATCTGTTAATTCCGATCTAGTATAGGGTCCTATTATGTATGTTATACAGAGTTGTTTACAGGCTTTCCCTTTTGATATGTTAGATAAATATGGAACTGACCATTATATGAAAATTTCTCCAAATTTATTGATTAAGAAATACACGAATGAAGATGATTGTGAATGAATTATAAAGAACAATGATTATTGGGTGGCGATTATCAATAGACGACATTTTCGATCACCACTAATTGGATTCAGTTTTTTCTAAACCAGGTCTGTACATCTATCGATAGGCTTCGTTGTAGGTATGCAAATAAACTGTGGAATATGGGCCACTGATGTTAATGTTTGGAGCATTAGAAAGGTTATCAACATGGAAATGAGTTACATTTTTTTACAGAATATAACAGATAGTTTATATTATTCATTGAATTAATTTCTTATGAAGAAAACTATTCTCCTATTGCCCTCTGTATTACCTGCACGCCACTGCCTTTGGCATTCATATCAGTATAAATACTCCCAACGGCAAAAGATAATGCCACGTTGGAAAAGGTTCGCCAGAAATTTACAAAGGTAATTTAGATTATTTTTTATTACCTTGCACTTTTTTAATACGATTAGTGTCGGTATTATCAGAAGGTTTTATTGTACTGGCAGGACCAGTTATAGTTAGATTATACAGTTTTTATTCGGATCAATGTCCTGCGTATTTCGAGAATATCGGTTCTGATTCGACCTGTCCAACATTACATTCCAAGATTTCGGATAAGCATCGCTTTTAATCAAGAAAGTTGTAAAAATTTGTTAATGAAATTAATACAGACAGTTTCTCTTTTCTATGGAATATATATATATATAGGTGAAAAATTAAAGCTTCCGCCTTTTGTTGGGTACTTCGACAAAATTTAAGCAAAGAGGACTCTTTATACTTTTTTTAATTCTCTCTAGCTTTCAATGGACTTTGCCATCATCATCAGGAGCTGCAATTACAATGATAACAGTAGCAACAAAAGTGTAAAATGAATTTAAATTGACTCAACTTACAGTAGTATGTGAGGATGTTGCTAATTGTTGTTTACGTATTGGATAGATTGTACAATGGTCAAAATTATATAAAATATGACAAGAACAAGTTAAAAACAGATTAAAAATTATTTAAAAAACATTAGAGCATTACATCGTGAAGCCACTTGATGATTGCACAAATTAGTGGTCATGAATTCAGAATTTTCTGAAAATCACATAATCTGAAGTGATTTGGCAACGTTTGGCACACGCCCACAATTCGTTCCATCTTTCAACACAGACATTGACATCCTTCGGCCTTCTGTCAAAGGGTTTCATCTCACTCATTATTCCATGACCACTAATTTGTGCAATCATCAAGTGGCCTCACGATGTAATGCTCTAATGTTTTTTAAATAATTTTTAATCTGTTTTTAACTTGTTCTTGTCATATTTTATATAATTTTGACCATTGTACAATCTATCCAGCTCTCACCATGTTACTGGACGTTTCCCTCATCCTATACGTAAACAACAATTAGCAACATCCTCACATACTACTGTAAGTTGAGTCAATTTAAATTCATTTTACACTTTTGTTGCCACTGTTATCATTGTAATTTCAGCTCCTGATGATGATGGCAAAGTCCATTGAAAGCTAGATGGAATTAAAAAAAGTATAAAGAGTCCTCTTTGCTTAACTTTTGTCGAAGTACCCAACAAAAGGCGGAAGCTTTAATTTTTCACCTAACTGGTCTAGACGACAATGACCACATCTCAAGTTATATATATATATATATATATATATATATATATGATATCCTTCAATTTCTTTGGGTAGAAGGTAAAGTATTGCAAAAGTACACTCTTATAACTTAAACTCTCAAGCTTTCGAATATCTATGTCTTCATCGCCTGGAGCTGGAAACAATTATTGACAATAGCAACAAATAACAATTATTAGGAGAAAAATATTTAATCTCGCCGACTTAGTAAGTAAATATTTTTCTCCTAATTGTTATTCGTTGCTATTGTTAATAATTGTTTCCAGCTCCAGACGATGAAGACATAGATCTTCGAAAGCTTGAGAGTTTAAGTTATAAGAGTGTACTTTTGCAATACTTTGCCTTCCACCCAAAGAATTTGAAGGATATTTTCTCCTAACAGTTAAGGCAATTAACTATGAATTCTATATACAGGGTGTCCCAGAAGTCGACGTCAAGCCGAAACCGGGTGATAGGCAAAGTCATAACAGCTATCAGAAAAATATTTAAAAAAATTTTATGTATGTGTTTTGAAAATTATAGGTCTTTGAAAAAAATATAAAAATTTCACACCCTACGGAAGTCTGTCAACTCCTGTTACTACAAATATGCATCTTCAAACTGGTGTCTCAACCTTACTGCCAACTTTTCTCGTTCAGGAAAAATTGCCACTTATTTCCCAACCAAGTATTCCAAAGTAAAACTTTGCTCAACTTTAACTGGCTGTACTGGAAAAAATGTACTACGAGAGTTTGGCAAGTAACCTTAAAAGTTAGCGCATTTAATAAGGATTCCAAAATGGTATAACACTTAGAAGATTACTCATTAACTTATGCACAATTTTTATTTGAAGAAAAACTGATGAAAATTTTTCAAAATTTCCTAATTAAACAGCGATTATGAAGACGCACAAGGACCCTTAAGGATAACTGTTTGCACAACAGTGGGCGTCAAAATGCTGCTGATGATGATTTACCTTTACAGCAAATGCTCAAACTGTTTTCCTTCAGCCGCAATACACGCTCGACATCTTCTTAAAAAAGATCGGGTTATTAAACGAGCGAATCCACGGTTATTAACAAACTCAGCTGCTTCCAATAGTCTTTGCCGTAGCTCAGCTACATTTTGAGTCGGCTTGAAATACACCTTTTCTTTTACAGTTCCCCAGTAAAAAAATCTAAAGGATTCAAATCAGGTGATCGGGCTGGCCACGGTATTGTACCAGACCGCCCTATCCATCTGCCTGGAAAGTTTTGATCGAGATACTCTCTCACTGAAAGTGCATAGTGCGCTGGGCAGCCATCATGCTGAAACCACATGTCCCTGTAAATACTCAGTGGCACGTCCACCAATAAATTTTCTAAATGATTTTGCAAAAAACCCAAATAAACCTCAGCAGTCAAAGTCTCTGGGAACTCAAACGGACCGATTATTTTACCATTTAAAATTCCTGTCCAATGGTTTATCTTGAAGCGATATTGAGATTTATCTTCTCTCATCAAATGTGGGTTTGCTACGTGCCACTCGTGTAAGTTATGCAGGTTCATGTACCCATCTTTCTTAAATGTGGTCCTATCCGACCATAAAATTTTTTCAAAGAACTGTGGATCTTTCCTGTGTCTTTCTAACATTGTGCGACAAAAAGCAACTCGGGGCTCATAATCCCGGGGCAGGAGAGGTTGAACACGCTGTATGAGAATGACTTTGACTGCTGAAGTTTATTTGGATTTTTTGAAAAATCATGTACAACATTTATTGGTGGACGTGCCACTGAATATTTACAGGGACATGGGGTTTCAGCATGATGGCTGCCCAGCGCACTATGCACTCTCAGTGAGAGAGTATCTCGATCAAAACTTTCCAGGCAGATGGATAAGGCGGTCTGGTACAATACCGTGGCCAGCCCGATCACCTGATTTGAATCCTTTAGATTTTTTTACTGGGGAACTGTAAAAGAAAAAGTGTATTTCAAGCCGATTCAAAATGTAGCTGAGCTACGGCAAAGACTATTGGAAGCAGCTGAGTTTGTTAATAACCGTCGATTCGCTCGTTTAATGGCCCGATCTTTTTTAAGAAGATATCGCGCGTGTATTGCGGCTGAAGGAAAACAGTTTGAGCATTTGCTGTAAACGTAAACCATCATCAGCAGCATTTTGACGCCCACTGTTGTGCAAACAGTTATCCTTATGGGTCTTTGTGCGTTTCCATAATCGCTGTTTAATTAGGAAATTTTGAAAAATTTTCAACAGTTTTTTTTTCAAATAAAAATTGTGCATAAGTTAACGAGTAATCGTCTAAGTGTTATACCAATTTGGAATCGTTATTAAATGCGCCAACTTTTAAGGTTACTTGAGTAGTACAGTACGGCCAGTTAAAGTTGAGCAAAGTTTTACTTTGGAATACTTGGTTGGGAAATAAGTGGCAATTTTTCCTGAACGAGAAAAGTTGGCAGTAAGGTTGAGACACCAGTTTGAAGATGCATTATTCATCATTACATTGTAAAAATAAAATCCAAAAAAAGTTAATATTTGTAGTAACAGGAGTTGACAGACTGCCGTAGGGTGTGAAATTTCTATATCTTTTTCAAAGACCTATAATTTTCAAAACACATACATAAAATTTTTTTAAATATTTTTCTGATAGCTGTTATGACTTTGCCTATCACCCGGTTTCGGCTTGACGTCGACTTCTGGGACACCCTGTATATACAAATATATATTTTTATAGTGATAAAATACTGGCTTGGATTCTAAATATAGATTTCTAGGTCTAAAAGATCCATAACAGCCCACAAGCATTGTGTTACCACTTTTACCTGGCTTTGCGATTAGATGATATATTATGTTAGATAAATTTTGTGTATGATTTTTTCAAACTCGTAAATGGTATCCTGAAATATTTTATTTCTGTTTTTAAAGCTTTAGTAGTCATTTTTATATTTTGTTTTGTTAAAAGTTTTTGGTCATTTTCCTAGTGAGTAAAATTTTACATACTTTGTTGGGACAAGCTCGCTTACGATGTTATTGGACTCTTTATAGGTTAAACGACGAATGCTGTATAAAGAATTATAAATTTCTTTTCCATCATATTATGCGGTGATGATACATCAGTCGATATAATGTAGTGGCGGATGTAAAATACTCAACCCTCGCTAACGAAACTAAGTATGAAACGACGTTCTTTTTTTAATAATAAAACCCTATATAAACGGAAATACTGCTGCTTCTCAGATTTACCGTTTGCTACTCAAATATCAAAATACTCAAGTCCTTTCATATGAAATAAGACAGCACAAAATGTCATCTATTACCAGAAGCCACTGCGGGCGTGAAAACAGCAAGCTGTATCCCAGTCCGCAATATCACCACTATAGCCGCTAATTGGAAACTCCTCAGTATGGTCTAGGCTTGGTCTCAGGTAGAACAACGAACGAAAGCTGTGGTCTGAGGAACGAAAGCTATATTACTAGTCCTTTCGCATTGCTGCCGTTGAGAGCGGAGCAGTGAAGCGAGCTCAAAATAAGTGTTCAAAGTATGTCAGCCACACTCGGCCTTTCGTCATCACTAGTATATGCGGAAGTGCACGAAAATATACACGCTTATAATTTGTTCTGCACTTATAACCAAAACGATGGGGTGATAGTTTTTGTAAGAAATAAACTGCAATATAATCATGATACATTCACTTTCAGCGATGGAATCAAAATTTTAAACATAATGATCCAAATTAACCATAACAAAATTGAGGTATCTGCAATTTATCGTCCGCCATGTTCAGAACCCCACGAGTTTTTAATGAATATCGAATTTTTTTTCAAAATCAAAATAAAGTTCATTTAAAGCAACATATTTTCTTGGGAGATGTCAATATAAATATTTTGGACGATGATCCCATCACAAATGAATACTTGAATATCCTATCAAGTAACGGATTTCTGTCCTACATAAACCTGCCTACAATGTCCATCAGTGGCACATGTATAGATCACTGCTTTGTGAAAGACCTATCCAACAAAATTACTTGTATACCAATAATCCTACAAAGCGATATTACTGACCACTTCTCCACTATTTTACTGATATCTTCAAATGAAAAACATTCTAACATCCCTACGGTTAATAACAACCAGAAAAATTACAAATTTTTTGTCGACAATTCAAAACTAATATCAAATGTCAAACAAGAATCCTGGGAACAATTATACTCTATAAATAATAAAGACAAAGCAATGGGACTGTTCATAGAGAAAATAAAAAACTAATAGATATTAGTACCAATAAAGTAATAATTAGTCACAAAGAGAAAAGCAGAAATGCCTGGATTACCAAAGGATTAATAACATCGGCAATAGAAAAAGAAAGACTATATAATGTAATGAAACTAACGCCAACTACAGAGAATACTGACTGCTACAACCAATATAAAAATAAATTTATAGAGCTTGTAAGGCAAACCAAACGAAAACATTACCTAAATAAATTGAATAATAACTTAAATGATCCTAAGCGACTTTGGACAACTATTGATGAGATTACTGGGAAAACAAAAGTTAAAGAGTGTGTCACTGAGTTAAATTCAACATCGGGAACAGTATTAAAAAATACTCAACAGATATGCGATGAATTTGTACAATTCTTTACTGACATAGGCGAAAATTTCGCAAGTAATATAGAAGCAAATGTACAAAATACTCAGCCTCCAAAAAGAACTTTAAACTCATTTATTTTGGATAATGTCGAGCAATGTGAAGTATACACCACTGTTATGTCCTTAAAAAATCGGAAAAGTCCTGGGTTCGATGGTATTAAAAGCGAGCATTTGAAAATTATAGCCGAGGACATAACAGAATCACTCACTTACCTAATCAACAAATGCTTTGAATCTGGCATATATCCCTCAATTTTAAAAAAAGGTAATATAATACCGATACATAAATCAGGAACAAAAACAGATGTTAATAACTATAGACCAATATCAATAATATCCAGTGTAGCAAAGGTTTTTGAAAAAGTTTTATCTACTAGAATGATTCGATACCTCACAAAATTCAAAATTTTAAGTGAAAATCAATATGGATTTACAGAAGGGAAGGCTACATCGTACGCAATAACTAAAATTGTAAATCAAATACATCAAAATATTGATAACAGAATCCCCTCAATCTGCATTTTTGTTGATTTAAAGAAAGCTTTCGATACAGTTAATCACAAATTATTAATAGAAGCATTGGAGAGAATTGGTTTCAGAGGAAACGCGTACTCACTGATCGAAAGTTATTTGTCAAATCGCCCACAATCTGTGCAGATATTTAGTAAAGAAATGTATATTAAGTGTGGTGTCCCACAAGGAACTGTCTTAGGTCCGCTGTTATTCAATATATATTTAAATGATATTTTCCAAATTAATTGTGTTGGCAAAATAACTAGTTTTGCAGATGATACTGCAATATTATATGAAGGCACTGACTGGTCTGATCTGAAAAATGTAATTGGAAATGATTTTATCAAAATTATTCGGTGGCTTAACAGTAGAAAATTGAGCATTAACTACTCTAAAACACATTTTTTACCATTTGGATCTTATGCTAGACATCTGCCAAATTACACAAATTTCTCCTTCAATATTAATGATCAAAAAATGCAAATTAATAGAGTGCCCAACATAAAATACCTTGGAGTGGTCTTGGATCCTCACTTACGATGGGACATCCATGTCAATTATATTTTAAAGAAAGTTAGATTTGTATCCTAAAAAATTAAATACCTTGAGAATATATTGACAGAAAATTATCTTCGAACATTATACCATGCACTGATTGAGCCTCATCTCACATATGGTATATTAGCATGGGGAGCTGCATGTTCCTCATATATCTATAATTTAGATGTTTTTCAAAAAAGTATTCTAAAAATGATATTTAAAAAACAGAAACTTAATCCCACTGAAAAATTATACGCAGATGTTCGAATGTATGATATAAGACAGCTTTATTTCTTACACAGTATCACTACCATAAATTTGTAAACACCGAACAAAAAATTAAACATAATCATTATACCAAGTACAAAATTCGTGGCACAGTAGTTCCTCAACCGCATAAATCTATAATGCAGCGATCATATCTCTATTTAGCACCTAAATTTTATGAAATTATACCTAAAGATTTACGTTTCGGAAATTGTTTCAAAAGAAATTTAAAAAAGTGGCTACATTCTATATCTAGGACTGAAATTCATAAACTCATAAATACGAACATCAACTAAATACATAATCTACTGTAGCTAATTTTTGTCCTTTTTGTCATTTGCATTCTACAGTTTCAACTTAAATTATTGGTCCATGTACAGGCGATGCCTTCTATTGGGCCTGTTTTGATTTTATATTTATTTAATAATAATAATAATAATAAATGCCTTTATTTCCAAACAGTTTTCAAAAAAAAAAAAATCAGAAAGAGAAACATGAGTATTAACCAAAAAAAAAAGGAAAATATAAACAAAAAATAAATAAAACAAATGTCCACTGTCTGAAAACCACAAGGGGGAGTTCACTATCTAGTGCTCTTCCACTCATCCCTTGGAATTGTAAGAAACATTATGCCAGTAGATTCATCCATCAACCATATAAAAACATCAATATGAACAGCATGTAAGTTTTTAAAAAAAAAATAAGATAGAAAAGTGAGACATGTGGTAATAGATTTAAAAAAAAAAAGAAAGTCTAGAATAATATATATACATACATATATATACATATATATACATATATATACACATATATACATACATACATATATACCCATACATACCGCATAAACAAACGCCAATATGAGCGACAATTAAGTTTGAAAAACAGAGCAAAGAGAAAACGTGGTGGTAAATGTAAAAGTCTAGAATGATATACAAATACATATACGTACATTTATGCATCATATGAAAAAAAAAAATATAAATAAAATAATGGAATGCAAACAAAATATAATTGAAATTCCGCAGTAAGAATAATTCTACTTTATACATTCAAGGTAAGAATCACGCAAAACCGCTTTGAACTTGTGAATTTCATATGATTTGAGGTAATGGGGGATAGGATTGTATAGCTTATATATATATTATACGTAAATGATCTTTCATAAAATTTAGTTCTGTGGAATGGAGCGGTAATGTTTTGTTTCGAACGAATATTTACGGAATGGATGTCTTTTCTGAATGTTATTTTCTCGTAGAGGTAATGCGGCTGCCTGAGAGTTAAGTTAAGAGTTAAGTTTACTCATATTGTTTGTTATCTTTGTACATTGAGTGAATAAATATTATTATTATTATTATTATATTCCAAGCCCAGGCTAGAACTATGTTTCTTGTTCGTTTTCAGCCAAAAACCAAAATAGCAGCGTACGTAGAAGGCTTGCGAATTGAATCTGCTTAGTAATTGTCCTCGCTACCAACCGCATACAGCTCCGTTGCATTTGTTAGTGGTCACTGCTACCACAAAACAAACACGGAACCAACGCCTACTCTAAGCAATGCAACAGGCAAGACGAATGGCATTTGTCGCTATATTTTTATGTTCGATGAACGTATGTCGCCGTATTCGTTTCAATACACGACATACGGTCTTACGTCACTTGTCACTACTGTCGCTGCTCCTGTTTGTTTGTTTATATTTAGAATTGAATTGATTTTCAGTTTGTTATTTTTTAACGCAGTATGAGATTACGAAAAATAAATCAAACAGTACAAAACCGAGTAAATAAAACGATATAATCCACTTTCTATCAGAGATAAAACTTGAAAAACTAATGACAAGTTGTTCTCGTCGCCTGTTATATACGTACGTTACTTGAAGCCGTACCAGTAGCTATCCGCGTTTTTGTTGCTATTTTCTATAATACAAAATGGAATTATCAGGCTATTTATAATTAACTTGGCAGCGTACAAGTAGGGTTTTACATGATACATGGCTTATTGACACGAATGGTGAACGTAGGAATTATCATTTTACGAGATAAATGAATACAATGATGACCTGGATAATGTTCTCGTGCTACTGTTATGGGAAATTATGAAAAATGGATTAGATGGCAGAGAGAATTTTTATTAACATTGTGATGGAGAAAGCACTTAGCTTAAGTACTTTTTATGTATATGTGTCACCTCAATATACTCTTTTTATGGTTAAAACCAATAATGATAACAGCATTGAAACTGTTATCATTATTGGTTCTTGAGTCAGTGCTTCAACACTATGTAGATAGATTTTATGTTGGCCGTTACGGAAGCTAAGTCTGTGTATAGGTCACTCTATAATATTGAGACCTTGGAGGGCAAATAGCCATAATATCTAAATGCTTGCTTAGCAACTTTGACTTCGTGGGTAAAGATCCGTAGAAAAGCTCTTCTGCACCTAGACCGTCAAAAAGTGACTACACGTCTTTGCAATACGAGGGATGTCTTTTAAGTTTTGCATATAGAAACATAGTAGGCCGCGCGGACCGAATGTCTGTACTGAATCTTAACCTCACTCTTTAGTAAACTTAAATTCAAAGTTTCACAACGATACGTGCAGTGTTCTCACTACAGTGAATTACTACGTTAGTTAGAAAAATGGAACTCAACCGAGAACATTTTCGCGCCATAATTTATTACAACTTTCAGAGACAATTATCGCAACAAGAATGCCTTGCTGAGTTACTGTCTGTTTTCGGCAACGAAGCGCGACATCAGTCGACAATTCCCCGTTGGTATGGAGAATTCAAACGTGGACGGGTGGGTCTTAGCGACGATCCCAGGGTGGGTGCACCAAAAACGGCAGTCACCCAGGAAAACGTCGATGCTGTGCGCAAACTCATCATTGAATATCTTCATGTGACATATCGCGAGATTGAGACGTCCTTGAAGATCTGAGAGACCTCAATTCAAAAAATTAGGAGTAAGAAAATTAGTTTCTCGTTGGATACCCCACCTGTTGACTGAAGAGCAGAAAGCAGCCAGGGTTGATTGGTGTCAAAAAACGCTTGACCGTTTCAATTCCGGAAACTCAAAAAATGTGTACAGTATTTAACGGAAGAAAACGTGGAATTATTGGACCATCCTCCATATAGTCCCGATCTAAGTCCTAACGACTTCTTTACTTTTCCGAAACGAGTGAAATAAGTGCTTCGAAAATTGGTTCGAGCGCATGCAGATGTGTATTAATCTTCGTGGAGAATACTTCGAAAAACAATAAAGTCATTTGAAACTACCTACCGTGTTGTTTTATTTCCATATGCAAAACTTAAAAGACATCCCTCATGAACAATTAAATGATAATAGTGAATGTTATCCCCATTTTTGTTCAAATAGCCTATTCTCGATTTTTTTGTCTACCAGTCTGAGTGCCGAACTCTCTTGTGGAGTATTACTAAAATCCTAGGATATCAAGTGAAGAAGTGTTGGAACACACTCAAAAAATGGATTTTTAAATTTTGGAATATACAATAATTGGGAAGTTCGGAAATTAGGAAAGAGATTTGAAGATTTGGAAAATTTGAAAAAAATAGAAACTTTGATAAGAAGCTACAAGTTTGGAAAATTAAAAAAAAATGGAAATTTGGATAAAAATTGGGATCTTAAAATTTGGAAAATAATTAGAAAATTCGAAAATATGGAAAATTATTTGAAGATTTGGAATATTTAAAAACTCTGAAACTTTGAAAGGATTCTGGAAATTTGGAAATTTTCAAATTTGGAATAAAATTCGGATCTGAACATTTGGAAAATAATTGGGAAGAATATTAGGAAAATGATTTGAAGATTTGGAAAATTTGAAAAACATTAGACACTGAGAAGAAGCTGGCAATTTGGAAATTTTGAAATTTGGAAAAAATGAAATGTGACAATTTGGAAAATAGAAAATTCGAAAATTTGTAAAATATAAAAAACTCAAAATCTTTCAAAGCGTTCTGGAAATTTGGAAAAAAAATCGGATCTGGAAATTTGTGGAATAATTAAAATTTTCGGAAATTTGGAAAATAATTTTAGGATTTGGAAAATATGAAAAAAAAAGTTTTTGGGGTCTGAAATTTTGGAAAATAATTGAAAAATTCGAAAATTTGGAAAGTAATTTGGAATTTAGAAGATTTTAAAAAACTCAAGCTTCTAAAAGATACTGAAATTTTATAAAATAATTTGAGGACTTGGATAATTTTGAAAAAACTGATTATTTGAAACCCTGAAAAGAATGTGGACATATTAAAATTTTGAAAATAAATTGGGTCTAAGAATTGAGGTAAGATTGTGAATTTTGAAAAAATGAATTTTGAAAGTTGGAAAAAAGTGAGATTGTTGTCGTTTTGAGACTAAAGATTCAAGAATGAAGTATAGTTCAAAAATCTAAAAATAATTTTCAAAAAATTCAATTTTGGTGAAGACGTTCTATTATTACTAAGCTTCTGATCTCGATAGTAACGGGGAAATAATATGATAAAAGTCCGATGTATAATCTGCTAATGACTCGAAATAAGTGTAACTGGTCTGTGGTCGTATCCTCTCTGACACAAATATTTATATATACTAAGTGACATATAAATCCGAACACCCAGTTTAAATGGTTTTATTTTAATAAAAGTTGGTGAATGTATTTATCTTAATGTAAATAACAAGTGAAAGAATTTTCAGCCTTATCAGTTGGACATTCCGGTTTTTATACTGCTTTTTTTTTAATTCACTAACGCTCTAAAAATGAATATTTCAGCCGCAGTAAAGAATCAACGTTGGCGGATGTTGGTTCTTGACATCCTTTACGATCGGTTACGATGCCTAGAGTACGGAGACCTGTACGAGTTTGATAGGGGCCGTATAGTGGGACTTCGGGAAGCTGGACTTTCTTTTCGGGCAATTGCAGTTAGAGTGCAAAGAAGTGTAGACACTGTGGTTAGGTGTTGTCAGGCATGGCTTCGAGAAGGCCGTACGCAAAGAGCAAGGGGCACTGGACGCCGCCGTAGAACAACAGACCGTGAAGATCGCCGCCTAAGATTATTGGCCTTAAGGGACCGTTTCTCCACTACCAGGTCCATTGCAAATGAATGGTTTGCAGAACACGGAAGACCTATTAGCATGCGAAGTGTTTACCGACGAATGAGAAGTTTTGGCTTGTTTTCATACCGGCCACACTGGGTCCTCCCTTTAACTCGAGAACACCGACGTAATCGCCTTGAGTGGTGCAGACAACGGTCACTCTGGGATCAGGAATGGAACAGTATTGTCTTTAGCGACGAGTCTCGATTTTGTTTAGGCATGCACGATGGTCGTGCCAGGGTTAGAAGGCGACGTGGTGAAAGGAGGAATCCACACTTTTTTGTTGAAAGACATGTTCATCACACTGTTGGAGTTATGGTTTGGGGTGCTATAGCTTATGGTTCCAGGTCAGCCTTAATCTTCATCAGAGGTAACATGAACGCGCAGCGTTATATCCACGAAGTTCTAGAACCCCATCTTTTACCCTATCTTGACACCCTGGCAGATCCAACTTTCCAACAAGATAATGCCCGACCACATGTTGCAAGAGTCACAATAGACTTCTTTCAACATAATGATGTCACATTGTTACCATGGCCACCAAGATCTCCCGACTTATCCCCAATTGAGCACGTGTGGGATATGATGGGTAGGAGATTGCTCAATTTGCAACGTCCTCCTCAGACTCTAGAAGCACTTCGAGAGGAGTTGGTGGTTGCCTGGAATGAGATACCACAGGAGGACATTGACCACCTGATCAGAAGCATGCCTAGGCGCGTTGGAGAATGCGTAGCACATCAGGGTGCATCCACACATTATTAAAGGTCAAAGGGCTTTAAAGCAGTGCAATCATTTTGAAATTTTTATCATTTACTTATTATGCTTCATTAAGTACTTATACAAAATTTTATTAAAATAAAACCATTTAAACTGGGTGTTCGGATTTATATGTCGCTTAGTATATTTTATCAAGATTTGGATATTAGCAGTAGGTACCATTTTTCTGGATTTTACGATCCTTAAATGTACCACCCATTTCGCGCAACCTCTAATGTGTGTTACTCCGCCTATGATGGTTCTCTGTATACTTTTGTCAAGTAGATTGATTCAGTACCTCGACGCATCGATTTACAACAGACACGGACTGACAAACGGACATAAATGAGAAACAAGGGATTGTCTACAAAATTTGTCATTCAAAGTTCGATAACTATTTAACTATAGTTTAATACTCCCATTCTCTATGTAGATTTTAAAAATTGATTTAGAGGTGGCGAAAATAAAATCGCTCGATTCCTGCTCGTTGTTTGGAGGGTATGATAATTGTAAGTTGGAAGCTGTATGCGATAAATGGTTGTAAATTGTTTAGTGCCAATGAAATACCTTCTATTATTAAGAAGCTGCTGAGCTCAGTGATACTGTGCACCTTTTGGACATAAATAAGTCACAGAAATACGATAGATTTGCTTTATATAGTTTGATATGCAGACGTACAAGATCCATCGTACCTAAGTGAACCTACCTATCACGATTCGATTTTTCCTATTAAAACAATTTGAAACCTTCAACGAACCTTAGGAGGTATCGAGTCAATCTACTTGACGTCATGTTTTTTTAGCTTTTTCAAACTATAGTTCATTATTTTAAATGAGAGTACGACCTGGCAATATTGCTTACGAAGCATCAGCACGCAAATCGCCTTATTCATGTTGCAGTGCACCTTGCAGTTGTAAATTCGACCACTGAACGTTCGCAAACATTCTCGCAAATTTGCTGCTTTTGTACCGCTTTATTCACGACGGCTGCAACACTAGAACGCGAAAGATCCGAGTGACTATAAATTTTCATTAAAGAACATCGACATGTTAGAAACTATAAATATTCGTGCAATTCCGAATACCCGCATAGCAGAATATTAATAGCGAAATCCAAAGAATTACGATGAGTTTATGCAAATCGCGTTTTGTTGAGGGACCGATAACCTTATAATCTTATAGTCAGAGTAGTATGAAACTGTTGTGTTATTTCTTCTGGTCATCATGTCAGGAGGGTTGTAGGGTCTTTCGTCTTGATTAATGTTTTGTAGGTTAGATTGCGGGATCTGGTTGTCCCATTTAGGCCGTCCAAAAAGCTCAGTTGTGAGGATTTCTGTTGAAGCGCTTTCAGGATATCACGTAAAAGTGACTTTTTGGGGGTGGAAACCCTTTACGAACCCACTCCTTGGATACTGCTTTAGTCACAGGATCCCAAGTCTCGTTACCCGTCACAATTTCTGTCAAAAGATAAGAAAACGTGGTCAAAGTTTCCAAATGACTTTCTGAAATTATCAACCTGCGCAATTTTTGTTCAGGTGTCAACAGTTGTGGCTGACACCTTGTTCATGTTCAAAGTCAAGTGCAAAATGGTTATTATGCTGATTTTTGATATCTTCAATGTCATAGGAATGGTAGAGATCTTCCCACGATGATCTTCGAGAACCACGGTTCCAACTTTTCAAATGATTCCATCATTTGATGCTGTTTTGGGCCTTCGACTTCTGGCATCGTCTTCTACGGATCCACGCTCCTATCCAAAGTGTTTCGACCAACATTTTATTGTGGAATATACAGGGTGACTTTGAAGTTGAGTCATTAATTTTCA
Source organism: Acanthoscelides obtectus (assembly GCA_963669975.1). Lineage (NCBI taxonomy): Eukaryota > Metazoa > Arthropoda > Insecta > Coleoptera > Chrysomelidae > Acanthoscelides > Acanthoscelides obtectus. The sequence continues at coordinate 7,661,076 of CAVLJG010000001.1, read as the reverse complement.
GATAATGATTGTAGAAGGAAGATAAACCAAAATATGTGTGTAAAAATAAAAAAAAATTAAAAAAAAATGTTACCTTGTTTTATAAAGTATCCTCCCGACAAGTATTTCAGTGCGGACCTGTATTTGATTGTGCGATCTTGGAGCACCGGCATTCACGAGCCCTTTGTACTACATTCACAAAGGCACGAGGGGTTGGTTGCACTCGATTGGGAAATCGATCTGCATAAATCCGTGATGCCGCGTAAATAAGAATCATATCCACAAGTTCAGCATTTTCGTAAACATGTGCCATTTTTGATTTCGTTTGAGCCACGCAACAGACACCACTATTCACTCACGCGTTACCGACTGACACTGACTGTATACAACTGAATAAAATAATTGTAAAAACATCGTTCCAAATTCTTTCGCTTTTTTGTTTCCGATGCGATGAACCGATAAGGCTGATTATATCCGTTGTTGCCAAACACGAGCACATAATATTATTATTGAGACAAGGCGGTACTCAAACTTCCAAAGGGCTATAACTTTGTTACTTTAATTTTACCAGAAAAATGGTAAAGGAAAAAACATTTCTTTTGATCAGATCTACTCACTGTTAAAATAAATGACTCAACTTCGAAGTCACCCTATATATATTGTGCATCATCCCCATTCCTGAATAATTGTTTTTAATCGATGACCCCCTTTTGTCCGATATTTTATGACACTGCGATACTCTAAAAGGTACTCATCTTTCCTCACAATTCAATTTATAAATTGGAAACGAATTATCAAAATTAAGACAAATTTTGTAAGTAAGGTTATAAGACAAATTCGCACTTCTTGCTATCTCAGTTTCGAAAATTTTCGCAATTACAATACTCGTGGGAAATAGAATTCCATGAACTCCCAACATAACCTAGTTTTGTGCCTGTCCCATATTTTATAGCACCTTCTCTCCCAGCACGCTCCGGGATGGACGTAAAGAGGTCATAAATAACCAGCAATCTTACAAGCGTTACGTAAACAAGCTTTTCGAGCAAAGTGGCGCGTGGGTAGGGCAAGAAGAGATTAATGAAAAAAATGGCGGGTGGCGGTGCGTTGTTTCTTTGTTTTTGCGGCGTTGTCGAGTGGAGGCGTCACGCTGTCTGGCAACCGAGCTCTCGTAGAGTGTGCTATTCCTCTGCAGCAGGTTCACCGACCTGACCACACTCAGAAGCACCGTCTCTTCGTTGCTAAGGCCAGCCATTCACTAATTCAAGCAATGATTTCGCACGAACGCATTGCATAAAACAAAATCGAATCAAGATAGACCGATCGCGATAACCGGGCACAATGATTTTAAAAAAATTTGAATCTTATAATATACAGGGTGTCCGCAAAGTTGGGGTTTTCCTTTACACGACGTGTAGATCTTGAAAACATAAGCAATTTTTCTAAGTACCATATACACCAATGTCTTAAGGGAACCGAGATAAAGGGCTCTGCAACATCAAAAATATCTGAATACCGTCCTGTAGCCGCGACCCGCCGCGATATCCCCGACTGGTACAACGTCTCAACCCGACGACAGAACTCGGTCGGGGTCAGTGTGTCAGGTCAGTATGCAACCTTCAACCGACGGTTACGGTCACGCGTGTAGAGGTAATCGCGTAGACGAGAATCCCGCAACAAGCACTAGAGACGTGGCTAGAGAAGTGCAAGTATCAAAAACTAAAGTGTGGCGAACGCTGCGTGAAAAGGGGCTGTATCCGTTTCACGTCCAACGTGTACCAGCCCTTCAACCTGACAATAATTCGGACTTTTTGAAGTGCATATTGGTGACAGACGAATCTACGTTCACGCGTAATGGGGTGAATAACTTTCGCAACACTCATGTTTGGTCAGTAGAAAATCCGCACGCTGTCCGTCGGGAACATTTTCAACAAACATTTTCGGTGAATGTTTGGGCTGGCATGGCACGGTAAGCTCATTGAACCATTTATTCTCCCAAATCGATTGGACGGGATGCAATACCTAGACTTTTTACGCAACATTTTGCCTTCCTTGTTTGCCTGCGTCTGCTTGGTAGCGCATCAGCTGATTTCATTTTCTGTTGGAGCGGTATGATTTCGGGCAGAGACGTACTTAGCCCTTCTCGTCAACTGGAGAGTGAGTACTTTTTCCTTTATTTTTTTTTACTTGGTCGCCCTCGTTTCACTACACATTACCTTTGTTATTTCAAGGGTAGTTGTTTCTGAAAAGGAAAACCCCAACTTTGCGGACACCCTGTATAAGTTTGTGCCAGGCAAGCAATGTTAGTGATATATGATTCGCTCCGTTAATGTGGAATAGTTATTTCACAAGACGGGAATAACAAGCATAACTATTCATATGGCGAACCAGCGTGAAAGAAGAATACATCCATTTCGTTATCGCATTATGTAAATAGTTGCGGTTCATCGTACTTTTAATGTAAGATAAAAAATGTACATGCACTTCAAAGTATACAGATTCAAAAGTAAAAGGATCACTGGCGAAAGGCTTCCATGTTCGGTCAACTTAGATCGTGTTTCAAATCTTAACAGAAATCAAATGTTTTTTCAGCAAAGGACAGTCATTTCGCTTCCTTATTGCTAAAAATAATATGCTATACTATACAATATCGTTACCGCGAAAAATTTCGAAAACAAGATATTTTGTTTTCTGGAATCATCACGAAAAAACATATTACTCATGTCTGTCTTGTATGTCTATCGATCTGTCCCCTAAGCTTGAAACCGCCTATAGCTTGAAATGTACCACTTGGATTTCTATGAAACGTTTACAAAGTGTTACTACTATGCCAAGTTTTTGTAGCTTTTAAAAATCGGTCCAATCATTTAGTAATGATTTAGTAGTAGCTAACGACCGCATCTGCTTCTGCTACCGGCGGCGTATCGGTCCTCGTAAGTGTTCTGGTATTACTTTATTAGCAAAACACTGATACTTTACGTAACGAGAGGACTAACGGATTACAACAAACGGCTTGGGTTGTGGAACATGAAAACAGAAATATATAAAGTTTAGTATAGTACAGAGCCTCAAAACTTACATAGAATCCACTCTTTTATATTCATATTCTTGCAAAGTTCTGAGTAGCCTTTTCTCGAGTTATGATAATCTCCAGCTTCACAAGTATCAAAGTAAATTAGATTCCACAATCTATTGCGTTTTGGATTTTTATTTTCTTATAAAAAGGTAAGCCGGTGCGAAGCGTGAGATTCCACCAGTTACTGTTCTCCGTCTGATGTCACATTTGGATAATGTATATTATTGCGGACATCGTGATTTAGGAAGCGCCCATTCGACTTCGGTGGATGGCCGAGTTCTATCGAAGAGACGTTTATTTTGGCTGGTCGGAGTCTAGATCACCGAGGAATCGAGTTCTTTTGTCCATGCCAGGCCGAGATAAAAACTAGCCTCTTTTATCCCTAGGGTACCAAGATTGTGGAACAATCTACCTGTGTGTGGAGGCTTTTCCCGGTTCTACTAACGTGAGGCCGTTAAAAAATCGGATTAACAAAGTTTCTTTAAGTTCCTCATAGCAGCCGCTGTGTAAAAAAAGTATAAACCGGAGCGCAAGCAAAGTGACCCTAGTACGCGCGTCTGTATACTTGATGCACCCGTGTGAACTACGGCGCATCGCAACGCGAGAATGTGATAAAAATAACGCGTTCGGATGATGTATGACGGTCTGGCCCGGCCAACTATGATATTATTTTTATCTGAGTGTTTCGTAGACGGATTTTAAAATTAGGCTGACGCGGGCGCATTGTTTTTCAGGCGCATGCATTATGGAAACACTCTGTTGTATCTTAATGTTTGTATACATGAAAAATCAGGTAAATGTTCTACTATCCTCATTTGGTCGAGCCCATTTTGACCAAGCTTGGAAAAGTGACTGTATTGCCATTAGCAGAGTAAAAACTTGATAAGTCGTACAGGTATTTCCTCGTCATAGGGGGAACGATTTTTAAATCTCTGCATCAGTATCCTCCCTCATAAAAAGACATGTTTTGCAAGGCATCTATCCGGAGATGGCTAGTCGCACATCTCGCAAAACATGTCTACGTAGGTCCAGGACCACATCCTGTTGGACCTTGTTTCGAACAAACATTTCACTCCTTAAATGCCAGTTTAATTTCTTCAGGGTACTTTTCGACACAAAATCCCACGAAACGAAAACTCACGCAGGCCCGTGGACGAGTGACTTCTATCCCACTTCTAATGTTAGATACAACAGTGCGCGAATAATTCAGGTTTGAAATAGCTTCAAAATAAGTTAATTCTTCGAGGTCTTGTAGGAGAAGGTTTAGTTTAAATAAAGGTACCTGGCAACCTCAAAAATATTGATTTATAAGCGAGTTTTTGGTTATTGAAGATGAGTATTTTTAGGGTTAGTCGCACATCTCGCAAAACATGTCTACGTAGGTCCAGGCCCACATCCCGTTGGAACTTGTTTCGAACAAACATTTCACTAAATGTTTTACACGTCGCGTCGGTTCACGTTTACGTAATAGTTATTTCTTAAACCGCTGAGATCGCTAAGGCACTCCTTGAATGCCAGTTTAATTTCTTCAGGGTACTTTTCGACACAACATCGCACGAAACGAAAACTCACGCAGGCGCGTGGACGAGTGAGTTCTATCCCACTTCTAATGTTAGATACAACAGTGCGCGAATAATTCAGCTTTAAAATAGCTTTAAAATAAATTAATTCTTCGAGGTCTTGTAGGGAAAGGTTTAGTTTAAATAAAGGTACCTGGCAACCTCAAAAATATTGATTTATGAGCGAGTTTTTGGTTATTGAAGATGAGTATTTTTAGGGTTAGTCGCACATCTCGCAAAATATAACTACGTAAGTCCAGCCCCACATCCCTTTGGACTTTGTTTCGACCAAACATTTCACTAAATGTTTTTACACGTCGCGTCGGTTCACGTTTACGTAATAGTTATTTCTTAAACCGCTGAGATCGCTAAGGCACTCCTTAAATGCCAGTTTAATTTCTTCGGGGTACTTTTCGACACAACATCGCACGAAACGAAAACTCACGCAGGTCCGTGGACGAGTGAGTTCTATCCCACTTCTAATGTTAGATACAACAGTACGCGAATAATTCAGGTTTAAAATAGCTTCAAAATAAATTAATTCTTCGAGGTGTTGTAGGGGAAGGTTTAGTTTAAATAAAGGTACCTGGCAACCTCAAAAATATTGATTTATAAGCGAGTTTTTGGTTATTGAAGATGAGTATTTTTAGGGTTAGTCGCACATCTCGCAAAACATAACTACGTAAGTCCAGCCCCACATCCCGTTGAACCTTGTTTCGAACAAACTTTTCACTAAATGTTTCACACGTCGCGTCGGTTCACGTTTACGTAATAGTTATTTGTTAAACCGCTGAGATCGCTAAGGCACTCCTTGAATGCCAGTTTAATTTCTTCAGGTTACTTTTCGACACAACATTGCACGAAACGAAAACTCACGCAGGTCCGTGGACGAGTGAGTTCTATCCCACTTCTAATGTTAGATACAACAGTACGCGAATAATTCAGGTTTAAAATAGCTTCAAAATAAATTAATTCTCCGAGGTGTTGTAGGGGAAGGTTTGGTTTAAATAACGGTACCTGGCAACCTCAAAAATATTGATTTATGAGAGAGTTTTTGGTTATTGAAGATGAGTATTTTTAGGGTTAGTCGCACATCTCGCAAAACATAACTACGTAGGTCCAGCCCCACATCCCGTTGGACTTTGTTTCGAACAAAAATTTCACTAAATGTTTTACACGTCGCGTCAGTTCACGTTTACGTAATAGTTATTTCTTAAACCGCTGAGATCGCTAAGGCACTCCTTGAATGCCAGTTTAATTTCTTCAGGGTACTTTTCGACACAAAATCGCACTAAACGAAAACTCACGCAGGCCCGTGGACGAGTGACTTCTATCCCACTTCTAATGTTAGATACAACAGTGCGGGAATAATTCAGCTTTAAAATAGCTTTAAAATAAATTAATTCTCCGAGGTCTTGTAGGGGAAGGTTTAGTTTAAATAAAGGTACCTGGCAACCTCAAAAATATTGATTTATGAGCGAGTTTTTGGTTATTGAAGATGAGTATTTTTAGGGTTAGTCGCACATCTCGCAAAACATAACTACGTAAGTCCAGGCCCACATCCCGTTGGACCTTGTTTCGAACAAACATTTCACTAAATGTTTTACACGTCGCGTCGGTTCACGTTTACGTAATAGTTATTTCTTAAACCGCTGAGATCGCTAAGGCACTCCTTAAATGCCAGTTTAATTTCTTCAGGGTACTTTTCGACACAACATCGCACGAAACGAAAACTCACGCAGGCCCGTGGACGAGTGACTTCTATCCCACTTCTAATGTTAGATACAACAGTGCGCGAATAATTCAGCTTTAAAATAGCTTCAAAATAAATTAATTCTCCGAGGTCTTATAGGGGAAGGTTTACCTTAAATAAAGGTACCTGGCAACCTCAAAAAAAATTGATTTATAAGCGAGTTTTTGGTTATTCAAGATGAACATTTTTAGGGTTTTTCGAGCATTAAATAGCTTATAACTCGGAAACGACTAACTTTAGAGAAAAGTCACTAAGGACCTTTCTTGTTTAGAATGATCCGAAAAATATGACGGAGCGAAAAAAACGTTTCTTGTAATGAGGAGAGGGTATTAAAAAACGACCAAAATGTGGCCCGGCAAGATCAGAACTATTATTCTTTGACTTCTTCTCAGCTGACATCTGTTAATAAAGTGTGGTCCTCACATTTTGCACAATTCCATCCAGCGCCTGGTGTATGAAAAGAAAATTGAATTTTTCGACTTCAGCCTGTTTAACGCTTTATTTCGCTAAATTATTTGACCATTCTTAGAATCCGTCCAGACGTTGCACTTAGCTATGGATACTCCTTGATTACACGAAATACATGCTTCGGGACAAATAAAAATGAAAGATTCGTTTAGTTTTACTACCACCGCGGGATTGCTGGAACCATTATCATTTTTGAAGTTGCAAAAAGTAAAGATCTTAACTTGATCAGTCTTTCTTTCTAGTGACGAGGACATACTTATACGACTTATCCGCCCTTTCCGACAAAATATCGTACGAAACAGTCACGTAGGCCAGCAGACGAGTGAGTTCTATCCCACTTCTGATGTTAAAATCGACCAAAATGTGTCCCGGCAAGATCCGGATCGCTATTCTTTGATTACTTCCAAGTTGAAAGTGCGTCACCACATGTTGCACACTCAATTCCGTCCAGCGCCTGGTCTCTGAAGATCAACTGGACGTTTGGTCACGACCTTTCCCTGCATCAAATACCGTACGAGAGACGAGCAAAGAAGCATCGTCAGGGGAGCGCTAGTAGAGAAGAAGCAGCTTCTCCATATTTGGCAGAAGCAAGTCGCAGGAACCGGCAACCGGACCGGCATCGGCAGCTGGCGCACGGTAGTCGTCGATCGGATGCAATTCAATTGTTTTCTTCTATTGGCGTCGCTGCACTCGTCATCGTAAATATCATTCGCTGCGTGTTGGCCGCTTGGCTTGGCTCATTCATGACCGGAAACGCAGTCTGCAGCGATGATGCAAAATTAAGTAATACAATCTTTATTCGTTTGATCTCTTTATGGTCGTACCTAGGGATAGTCGAAAAGCAACTGACTTAAAATTTTCAAACTTTGTAAAAATATATATACCGGAAATTTTGTACTGTAATACAAGTGGAATGAAAGCAGCATCTGAAATTTAATACATCATCGCCAAGACGAAATGAAATGCCGGGCTGTTTCTTCAAGAATCACGCATCTCATAGAAAAATGTGCATTCGTCAGTCCAACCTGTCATACGTGTGCATAAACAGTTAAACGCCATTGTTTTCGTGTGAATGTAAGTTTTGCTATAATGTTACTTTAATGCATTCATGCAAAGTGATATCGCGTAGATTTCTGGGAGAGTAGGCTGGAAGAATGAGCTTGCTGGTAGGTAGTGTTCGTACAGAATAATAAGTACTGCATTTCTTCGTGTATAACCGTAATTTTATAGTTTTAAGTGCGGTGTGTCTATGAGAGTATATCGCTAGAGAGGAACTTCGGTTTACAGTATCGTATGGGTGTTCCTTATAATGAATCTTTCTTTTTCTTATTCAATAAATGCATCTTTCTTTTTCCTCATTCAATAGTCAATAATTTAAAGTATCTATGAAACTTGACATATCGTCTGTAACGATAGCCTTGATACAGAAAAATTAGAAATGACTAAAGTTCTGCAGAACATGAGAAACATGCATCAACACGTCGACAACACCCCCTCAGATGCTTTGGGATTCTGTTAATGGATGCTTAAAGAATATTTAGGAACATTGGCAAAATTAAAATTTTGTTCGTTTATGATTTAGGTATTTAGCATAACTGCTACATTTATATTCTTCTAAAAAACCAAACAATTACATAGGATATTAAGAAAAAAACAAAATTTTCATCTCTAAGAATTTTCACTGTCCATGACATATTCCTTAATTTTCTTTTGAATTTAGCTTTTTTTTGTTTTTTGGCAATTTTTGAAATAATGATCCTCAAACTCAGTTTACTATCAATATATATATATATATATATATATGTATATATATATATATAACTTGAGAAGTGGTCATTGTCGTCTAGACCATTTAGGTGAAAAATTAAAGCTTCCGCCTTTTGTTGGATACTTCGACAAAATTTAAGCAAGGAGGACTCTTTATACTTTTTTATTCTCTCTAGCTTTCAATGGACTTTGCCATCATCATCAGGAGCTGCAATTACATTGATAACAGTAGCAACAATTGTGTAAAATGAATTTAAATTAACTTACAGTAGTATGTTAACGTAAACAACAATTAGCAACATCCTCACATACTACTGTTAGTTAATTTAAATTCATTTTTCACAATTGTTGCTACTGTTATCAATGTAATTGCAGCTCCTGATCATGATGGCAAAGACCATTGAAGGCTAGAGAGAATAAAAAAGTATAAAGAGTCCTCCTTGCTTAAATTTTGTCGAAGTACCCAACAAAAGGCGGAAGCTTTAATTTTTCACCTATATATATATATATATATATATATTCCACTCAAAATATAATAATTCTCTTCTCACGATTTATTAATAATTGTTAATTTAAATTCCCATTAATTAAAATATAGTTTATTCAACTGCCTCTGGTCGGTTTAACAAATTCTTACATAAAATTCTGATAATCACATCATCTGAAGTGATTTGGCAACGTTTGGCACATGCCCACAATTCGTTCCATCTTTCAACACAGACATTGACATCCTTCGGCCTTCTGTCAAAGGGTTTCATCTCACTCATTATTCCATGACCACTAATTTGTGCAATCATCAAGTGGCTTCACGATGTAATGCTCTAATGTTTTTAAATATTTTTTAATCTGTTTTTAACTTGTTCTTGTCATATTTTATATAATTTTCACCATTGTACAATCTATCCAGCTCTCACCATGTTACTGGACGTTTCCCTCATCCTATACGTAAACAACAATTAGCAACATCCTCACATACTACTGTAAGTTGAGTCAATTTAAATTCATTTTACACTTTTGTTGCTACTGTTATCATTGTAATTGCAGCTCCTGATGATGATGGCAAAGTCCATTGAAAGCTAGAGAGAATTAAAAAAGTATAAAGAGTCCTCTTTGCTTAAATTTTGTCGAAGTACCCAACAAAAGGCGGAAGCTTTAATTTTTCACCTATATATATATATATATATATATATATATATATATATATATATATATCTAAATATTTAATTGATTCAACATTTTCAATTATTTTACCATTTATAATAACTGTGATAGTATTTTCAGTTAGGTATTTCGCTATGAGCATACATTTTGTTTTAGAAGTATTCAATTTTAATTTAATACATTTAAACAATTTATGATATTTGCCAAGTCAGAATTTAGCATTTTTAAAGCAGTGTCTATATTTCCATTTGATATGTGTATTAATGTATCATCTGCAAATATCTAAATTTTACAATAATCTAAAATATTACAAATGTCATTAATGTATAAAATAAATAGTGGTGGACCTAGTTTACTACCTTGTGGTATACCAACAGAAATATTTTTTATTTTATCCCTGTCAAGAGTCTCAAACGCCCTTTTGAAGTCCAAAAACTCTGTTACTGTTTGTTTCCTATTGTCCATGCATCTTTTCCAGTCCTCTAAAACTATTTGAGTTGCCGTTTTTCAGTTGAGTGTTTCTTCCTTTTTCATATTGTTTTTCGGGGTCAAAATTGCACTGATAGACGGGATTATAGAAATAGTTATAAAAAAAGTGGCCAATGCACTGTCTAATCAACCTTACATAGGTCAAGAATACGCTTAAAATACAGTTAAGTCGAATATCGGATTTTCCACCCTTGTAGCACCACTTCTATATAATCCACGACCCACAAATAGATATTCAGCTCCTGAGAAAAAAAATTATCAAAAACTGTTTCCCAGCATGGAGAAAGAGAACATCAAAAAAGAGCTCAAAGTTTCTCGAAAGATGAGAAAATGGTGTTAATATCAATGGTCAGTAAGAGCAAAAAAATGATATTGAAAAACACTTTTTGAATGAAACATCCTGAACAAGTGGATGACCTGGTAAAAGAAAGCTTCCACATACGCACACGCCTACTTCCGATTCAAACACACTTCAAGTCCATGATAGCGCTGGTCCAGTCTAATAGAATAGCAGCGTCCATTGTGTCCTGATATATTTAGTGTCGTTTTATACGCACCATGTGGAATTGTCCGGTAGCGTTTCTATATGCACAATGAATGGTACTGTTTACTTTTACTGCCCACCATTCAAACGGGGTTTCGCTACGTGTGAAAGGAACCAGTTGATTCATCTGTTTGGACTGCATTTAAAATATATGTGCGTGCAGGCTATTGCAGTTTTAGATTGGTGGAGATAATTGCAATGTTGTATATTGAGGTCCATGTGTTCACTTTAATTTTGGGTGGTGGATAATATATAGTGAAAGGTACTAAGCAACGAAAAGACATCTCAATGAAAGAAAGGAGTTATAATGCTGTTAAGAATTAAAATTCTGTCGACAGTGCATATCGATCGAAACAGGTCGTTTCTTTTCAGAATTTGATGAAGCCAGCTGCTGAACTCCATCTGGCTTTCTCTATTGTGCTCATGAGAGTGTTATCTTCTTTATACTCGCATGGTGCCTTGTGTCATTATTAATTTATGTTACTGTGTACATATGTTCAATCAATATTGTTATGACTAAGAATCGTAGTTTAAATAATCACTATTATTGTATTTTTCCTTTCTGTCTTCTACATAGGTTCTTTTTTTTATACAGTTGCATAACTTTAAGATTCGATAGAACTTTTAAAATTAATGCATAAAGTCTATATAAACATGGGTCGAAAAATGCGTGGCTTCCGAAATACAGGGTGTTTAAATTTACTTTCTAAAATAGTTTTTTTTAAATATTTCGAACAATATTTGATGTATAACAGTGAAAATTGGTATACAAGGGTTTTTTGGTACGACAAAACGAACCATGGGCATAGTTTTACTGTAGCCGCTAGAGGGCGCTCTCTACTGTACCTGTAGTGTATTCAAATGCCCGAAAAAATTTTCTTAGTGCATTTTTTTGCCTTTTGAATAAAAAAACTGATTCTTCGCACTTTTCAACATAAAAAAGCTCTCTTGTGAATTTTCGTTATAGTTAGCCGTTTTTGAGATATTTCGATTTTTAAGGTTCGATGCATTTTTAATTATTTATGATAAAATAACGTTAAAAAGTCAGTATCTCGATAATTTTTAGAAGTAGGCTGTGCCTGCAAATATTTTTGAAATCGAAAGCAGAATAAGGTTAAACGTCAATTAGTTGACAGTTAGTTTTGTTGTCTGTTGAAACCTGAAACGTTTTTTTGCAATTGTGAATGCACGAAATTTAGTTTCTTTTACCTGTTCTGCTATTTTTATTCTCCAATCAAGAGTTAGCGGATATTCATTTTGTGTATGGCTTTGTAAATGGAAACGCAGTAGAAGCAGCCAGAGAATACGCACGAAGATTTCCAAACAGACGACATCCAACTCGCTCAGTATTTGTAAGAGTGCATCGCCAAATAATCGAAAATGGTTTTGGAAATCTCCGAAGGGATCAAAACATAAATGTTCGTCAGCGCAGATTTACCCGTATGATTCTGCGTGAGTTTGATAGAGATCCGACCACAAGTGTTAGGAGAGTTTCTGGTGCCTTGGGAATTTCAGCAAGCCATGTTCACCGTGTTCTTAGAAATGACCATAGACGTCCTTACCATTTGCAACCTGTGCAAGGACTACAGCCAGGGGACGGAGAACGAAGAATCACATTTTGTCAGTGGATTCTTGATAGAACTGATAATAATAGGGAGTTTTTAAGTAACGTTTAATGGACCGATAAGTCATGCTTCACTAGAAGTGGAGTGGTAAATTTTCATAATCAACATATTTGGTCGCATGAAAATCCGCATGCAGTTCGGGAAAGAAATGTTCAGCATGAATTTAATGTGAACGTGTGGATTGGTATCTACCGTAATCGACTATTTGGACCCTACCTTTTGCCTGCAAGGTTAAATGCTGCGACCTTCTTGGAATTTTTAAAGGCTGAACATGCAAATATGTGGGATGATGTTATGTTAGATTTAAGAAGATTGGCCAGGTTCCAGCTTGATGGTTGTCCAGCTCATTATTCGAGAATAGTTAGAAACTGGCTGGACGAAAATTATCAAGAAAGATGGATCGGCCGTGGAGGACCAGTCAGGCCTCCACGATCCCCTGACCTAAATCCATTAGATTTCTTTGTGTGGGGATTTCTAAAAGAAAAAGTGTACCAGACTCCCGTAACCACAACAGATATGCTAATAGACAGAATCAGGAATGCATGTGATGAAATAAGGCCTTATTTGAATAATGCTATACCACGTTCGATCATTCGTAGATGTGAATTGTGTATTGAACAATTGGGTTTACATTTCGAGCAACTACTTTAGGTTTTGTATGTTTGTCCTAACTATCCAATAGCATTTTAGTAGTAAATAATTAATTTAATTTGTTAAAAATAATATTGGAAAATTAAACAAATTAATATTCTGTTTTTTGTGTTTATTTAGAGTTAGGAATTATCGATGTGTTTTTAAAACAAAATCTAAACGATCATCTTAATTACTTGTAATGCCCAAACCGAAAATGTAAAAAAAAAATATTATTTTCCCATAAATAATTAGAAAATGCATCGAACCTTAAAAATCGAAATATCTCAAAAACGACTAACTGTAACGAAAACTCACAGGAGAGCTTTTTTATGCAGAAAAGTGCGAAGAATCAGTTTTTTTTATTCAAAAAGCAAAAAATTGCACTAAGAAAGAAGTTTCGGTCATTTTAATACACTACAGGTACAGTAGAGAGCGCCCTCTAGCGGCTACAGTAAAACTATACCCATGATTCGTTTTGTCGTACCAAAAAACGCTTGTATACGAATTTTCACTGTTATACATCAAATATTGTTCGAAATATTTAAAAAAAAACTATTTTAAAAAGTAAATTTAAACGGAATTTCGGAAGCCACGCATTTTTCGTCCCATGTTTATATAGACTTTATGCATTAATTTTAAGTTCTATCGAATCTTAAAGTTATGCAACCGTGTATAATGTCCTACGGAATTATTCTTGATATTTTTATTTGTCACTTTTTCTTCTTTTTTCGTGTATATCTAGTACGATTTTATTTCTTTTTCACACAGAGTAGCGGTAGCCTTGTGGTTTCGTCTCCCTAATGTGCTTTATTATTATTATAATATAAATATTATTATAATCTAAAACAAACATGATCAAAATCGACTGAACTATCAATAGCCGTATCTGATTTCACAGTCCTCGATTTTTCTTTCCCCTGCATTTCTGCATGTGTGCACCTGCGCATGTTGGAGAATTTTTACGTATTCCAGTCACTGTTGGATAAACACAGACTATGTTTGAATTGCTGGATGGATGCATACGGTAGGGATTGTGTTACCTACGCCTGACTACTTTTTTATCGATATTCTATACGGGCAATATTGTGACAGGGAAAGAAGAGGAAAATGTATAGCGTTATCCGTTTGTTAGAGTCGGGATGTTCCTGTCTCTTGTTAGATGGTGAAACGGCATATGAGAATTTGCTTTGATTTTAGAAGAATGTGAATTGATGCTTATCAACGAATTCGGAATACGAGCCCTGTCTCAGTGAAGTTGGCCCAACGCCCTAAAACACGATATACAGAAGTCGACGTCAAGCCGAAACCGGGTGATAGGCAAAATATTTAAAAAAATTGTATGTATGTGTTTTGAAAATTATAGGTCTTTGAAAAAGATATAGAAATTGCACACCCTACGGCAGTCTGTCAACTCCTGTTACTACAAATATTAACTTTTTTTGGATTTTATTTTTACAATGTAATGATGAATAATGCATGTTCAAACTGGTGTCTCAACCTTACTGCCAACTTTTCTCGTTCAGGAAAAATTGCCACTTATTTCCCAACCAAGTATTCCAAAGTAAAACTTTGCTCAACTTTAACTGGCTGTACTGGAAAAAAATGTAATACGAGAGTTTGGCAAGTAACCTTAAAAGTTGGCGCATTTAATAAGGATTCCAAAATGGTATAACACTTAGAAGATTACTCGTTAACTTATGCACAATTTTTATTTGAATAAAAACTGATGAAATTTTTTCAAAATTACACACATACAGCGTGTTCAACCTCTCCTGCCCCGGGATTATGAGCCCCGAGTTGCTTTTTGTCGCACAATGTTAGAACGACACAGGAAAGATCCACAGTTCTTTGAAAAGATTTTATGGTCGGATGAGACCACATTTAAGAAAGATAGGTACATGAACCTGCATAACTTACACGAGTGGCACGTAGCAAATCCACATTTGATGAGAGAAGATGAATCTCAATATCGCTTCAAGATAAACCATTGGACAGGAATTTTAAATGGTAAAATAATCGGTCCGTTTGAGTTCCCAGAGACCTTGACTGCTGAGGTTTATTTAGGTTTTTTGCAAAATCATTTAGAAAATTTATTGGAGGACGTGCCACCGAGTATTTACAGCGACATGTGGTTTCAGCATGATGGCTGCCCAGCGCACTATGCACTCTCAGTGAGAGAGTATCTCGATCAAAACTTTCCAGGCAGATGGATAGGGCGGTCTGGTACAATACCGTGGCCAGCCCTGACACCAGATTTGAATCCGTTAGATTTTTTTTACTGGGGAACTGTAAAAGAAAAAGTGTATTTCAAGCCGATTCAAAATATAGCTGAGCTACGGCAAAGACTATTGGAAGCAGCTGTGTTTGTTAATAACCGTGGATTCGCTCGTTTAATAACCCGATCTTTTTTAAGAAGATGTCGAGCGTGTATTGCGGCTGAAGGAAAACAGTTTGAGTATTTGCTGTAAAGGTAAATCATCATCAGCAGCATTTTGACGCCCACTGTTGTGCAAACAGTTATCCTTAAGGGTCCTTGTGCGTTTTCATAATCGCTGTTTAATTAGGAAACTTTGAAAAATGTTCATCAGTTTTTCTTCAAATAAAAATTGTGCATAAGTTAACAAGTAATCTTCTAAGTGTTATACTATTTTGGAATCCTTATTAAATGCGCCAACTTTTAAGGTTACTTGTGAAACTCTCGTAGTACATTTTTCTCCAGTACAGCCAGTTAAAGTTGAGCAAAGTTTTACTTTGGAATACTTGGTTGGGAAATAAGTGGCAATTTTTCCTGAACGAGAAAAGTTGGCAATAAGGTTGAGACACCAGTTTGAAGATGCATTATTCATCATAACATTGTAAAAATAAAATCCAAAAAAAGTTAATATTTGTAGTAACAGGAGTTGACAGACTGCCGTAGGGTGTGAAATTTCTATATCTTTTTCAAAGACCTATAATTTTCAAAACACATACATAATTTTTTTTTAAATATTTTTCTGATAGCTGTTATGACTTTGCCTATCACCCGGTTTCGGCTTGACGTCGACGTATATGAATTTATTTGAGGGATAATTAAATTTTTATTTCAAATATAATATGTTTGTTTTCTTTAAGTGTTTATATAATAAGATAGCAAAACTGCCGCGGCACAAGAAAATGAAAACGTGGTTTTTTAGTTTTTGTGCATGGAAAATGCAAAACTTCGCTTGGATCTTAAAATTTGCATATTTAACATGATATTGTATTCAATATCATGCCGTGGGAGTGACCCGCAGAGGACGAACCCGATTGGACCTTAATGTTGTATACAATTTTGAGGATTTTTAGTACTTGGAAAAATCTGCTACCCCCGCTCTCCAAAAAGTTTTGGAGTTTTGGGGACAGGTACACTTTCACAAAAACTTCTCTTGCCGATTATCGCCCCATGGGACGCCCATGGATCTAATGGCTTCCGACCAAGACAACGACTTTGAAGTTATGTTGTTACACCCTGTAGCCTTGCATTTCTTCACGGAACAGTCGGGATATCAGACGTTCCATAGGCGAGACCGGTTGTGGTACCCTAGACGTTCATATTTTTTTCCGATGTGACGTTATGTCATAGATGCCCTCGTAACAAGCCACGAGCCACAAAGGCAGGTGTGCCGTGAATCGCCGACGATAATATGCAAGATAACATTGTGCCATTGTGTTTTACGGCTTTACGAATAATAAAAATGCTTTGACATCGCCATCGTGAATATGTCAGCTAAGGCGGCGGATTTGATGACTTGTTATAGCCAGATACGAATTGCATAATACCGGGTTTTCTATTGTACAAATCAACGGGACCAAAAATGGGAAACAGCGTATTTAAACTATTATATTATTTTGCTCTTCATAATCAATTTGTCGGATTAACGAGTTGCTGAACGGTAACCCAGTGCAATATTGCTTGAATCGTTTGTAAACAAATTACGAAAGATGCAGGGTTTTTCAGAGTTTAGAATCATTCTGAACAAAAAAAATGGCGTCGAGTCATCAGTTCATAAAGGATTAAGTTCAGCACAAATCCTCTCTATAATTAAACGGATCAAGTCAGTCAAACAGGTCCGTGCAATCAGACAAATCGTTAATGAACATGAAAAATAATAAAGGTCCCAAGTTAGACCCCCGAGGAACTCCCGAAGTAGCTATGTAGTTATCAGACTTGAAGTCGTCATATTCAACAAAGTGTTCTGTCCGAAAGACATGATTGGAGGAGCGAGAGTGGATTTTCAGAAGATTTGATAATTAATGCAGTAATAAACAATGGCCGATCCGGTCAAAGGCTTTCTGTATATATCTGTATAACATAAAACATCAAGAAACACGACTAACTTATGACATTGTCAAGCGCCGTTTTTTGATGGTGAGCCACGGTTGCCAGATAGTGCATTACTGCCGCGCAACGTTGCCATTATCATAGGCTGAAAGAAAGGAATTAACAAGCTTGTAAAGCTTAATAATAAAATAAGCTGGATCAACACAAGACCATGTATGAGCAATGACAAAAGGAAAAAGAATAACATAATCTGTTTTGCTAAGAAAAAATACAACGGGGCCAACTGTATATTGTGATAATCCATCATTGTGGGAACATCAAAATTTGATTAACTAGTTTGGCTAGCAAATCCTAGAAGATGGTTCTTGATGCTTTTTTTGAAAGCAAGTAGACATTTGATTTTGTGGGTATCATTGACATCTCTTTCACAGCATTGCAGGTAAGCTCCGATGGAAAAGATTGGTTTTATAACTTAGTATGTTAGAGTTGGAGTTATGCCTGAGATCTGTGGTATTAAGATCACCCCGCGCTAACAGCTTTTTCAGAAGATAAGTAGGTGATCTTTGATCTTTTGAGACACATGACTAAACTTTTCCATATCATTAACAAACCTTCAGCAGTTATTATGATGATCCGTGAAAATAAAAGGAAAGATATTTCACATTCTTCGGACCGATGAAGTCACCTTTAACAGTGACGGAAGAGTCACTCTGCACAATATGCATTATTCCGCGAGAAGTTCAGCACCAAGTGCGTTGGAGTTTTAAATGTGTGGAGTGTCATACTGGGAGGCATAATTATTGGCTATATTTTTTCCATGTGTCATTGGAAGCACGGCATACTTGTTTTTGCAGTTGGACGGTTGCCCAGCACATTTTGCTATTATTGTACAAGAGGAAGTCTGTTTCCATAGCCTTCGCGATCACCAAACTTAATTTAACTTGATTTTTTTTATTTATGCGGACGATTGAAGGACATCGTGTTTCAGACTTAACCTGCAACCAGAGAAGATATGAAAAACCGGATTCGTAATGCAATACCTCAGATACCGATAGCCGAAATTGAAGATGCAATTTTGTGATGGTGATGGTCAGCTTTTCGAGCAATTACGGGAGCATTAAAAACATTTCTTTTTTAAATCGACTCTTTTTAGGGCCACAACGCAATAATGAAAAGAAATTCCAGAAAAATTAGTTTGGAAAAATAAAAATATAAGGGATTTCCGTATTGAATTTTCTTTGGCCTAAATTTTAGGTTAGAAACAAGGTACCCAGATGCGGAGTTGACAAGCTTGTTTAGACATCATTTAGCTACTGTTTCATAAGCAAAAATCATACCAATGCATTTAATTTTGTTGAGAAAATTAGACATTTCTATCGGAATGTCGAAAAAGCCCTCTACCGGCCACATGTGAAACTAACAAATCTTCAAATATTATAACATTTGTAGCCCAAGAATAGTTCTTTTCAACCAGTCCAAGTTTTTTAAAATCTGCTCATCCATTTCCAAGATACAGAGTGTTTTTTACGGAACCCTTTGAATACCCCCCACCACTTCATTTTTAGAGATACAGCAAAAATTGTCACACAAAAAAGGTTCAGATTATTCTCGAATTTAAAGATCAGGTATGTTTTGTTAGGTTCATATGGCGGAATTCACAGAAACATCACTTTTTTAGATTCAAGATTGCAGTTACGCCTCCTGGCGGCCATTTCAGAAACTTGAAAATATCTTCTAAATCCTTCTCTTGGCCGTTTCAGTAATAACTGTTTTTGCTACAAGTCTCTGCGATGGATAGATTCCCAGATACAGTACCTCGCATTGTTAGTTGGCCACCCTGTACATAAGCTTATAGTCATTCCTATTTTGTCATAGTAACAATAATAACGGCATGTGTTATCAACATTTTGCGCTATCTTTAGTACTTTTTTGTATATTAAAATGACACCGATACTGGTTCGTACAAAATCACTCATTTCTACTAAATAAACTGAATAGGTTCAGAAGAATGATAGGACACAAAAGCATGATAAATGTGCAGACTTTAGGGTTAATCGTATTTTGCAACTAAAAAAGACACACTGACCAGACAACTTATTATTATATTTAACTAGAGATGTCAAAAGTGGGGGGGGAGGACCCATAAAATAAGGTTGCAATTACTGTATTATTATTCAATATCGTATAAATAGCATCAGAAATGTTGAAATTTGCAGCAAGTAAGAATCCACCTACAACCAAACCAAACACTGACCTAATCCAAGAAAGGAAGGAGGTTTGCAGACTGGGTAAGGTTATGTCCAAATCGATAAATCTAGCAGGCCAGCAAGCGCGAATAGCGAACAGCTGAGAATCGCGAACCGGATGAAGCTGGCTCGGATCAATATGGGGGTTAATTTCTTCTAGATTCTAGAATATCACCATGAAACACAACTTGGATAACGGTCACTGCTGTTCGGACCTTAATGGAATGGATTGCAGATTGTCAGATCAATCAGCTGATTGAAAGCATTGCTGGGACACGTGTTGATATTTGGATCTATTTTCGTGCGCCAAGGTTGCCGCTAATTTTATCACTCTCAGCACTTACCTTTTAGGCTTCCAGCGTCTTTTCAGTACTCCCAACATTTCGCTTTCGCCTGGCAAACGTCACTTCATACACACAAACTGGAAACTTCACCTAGTTATCTCTCCTGTGCAACTCTATCCTAAGCTCGTAATTTCATAACGCAAAGCACACACATCAAACGGAAGATTGTCGTTATCGGATCGGAAATGACGGGTCCGGTGAAACGCGACCGTTCACATCGTAAATCGTTATCAAACTGAAGCGGATTGATTTTTCTTTATAATCGGAAAAGTGTCACTGAAACCGCGGTAAACGACCGGGAGCGATCCACGCACGTAAAGCGCGACGCGCAGCGAAAGCTCGATAGCGAAAGACAGACTGAAAATAAACAAGAACCGGCCAACTGGCAGACTGAGACTGCTCTAAGATCACGTGACCGCCTTTCGATGGTCTTATTGGGCTCAGCTGTGGTAAAGTGCAGAGGGTTGATGCTGTCGGAATAAGTAGCCGGCTTTTTGACATCAAAACAAAATGTGATTCAGTCAAAAATGTTTGATGCGCTTTGTCGGTTACTTTTTAGAAGCAATGTATTGGCAAGCTCGATTAGGCGGTTCTTTTTGATGTCTATATACGAGGGTTGTTTCAAAAATATGGTTCCCGCATTTTTTTGAGGCACAAGGAATTGTTTATTTGGAAAAACGTATTCACCATTGAGAGCTTTGATCTTTAAGCTATTTTTCTCGATAGCCGTCATTTTTTCCTGCATGTGTGTATTATAGTGGTGGGCAAAAAGTATCTATCCGATACAAAAGATCCGATACTTTCCGAAGTCAGAAGTATCCGATACTTTTTGATAAATGTATCGAATACTGTAATAAATACTGACAATCTGACTATTTATACATACTGTAGTGTAGACAGAGAGTGACAGAAAAATAATGTACGGTTATGCCCAAATAATTTTCAACAGCTGTGCATGTCCAAGTATCTGTCGTAATCGTCAAATACTCCGAATTTTTTAGTAAATTCTTTACTTTCTGAACAACTTCATCATATGTTTGGGGCAACAAACTGTTGCTTAAAGTTTTTCTTGAAGGAAGTTTATAAGCAGGATCAAACTCTTCTAACAATTCTCTGAACCCTTCATCTTCAACAATTGTAAATGGCTGCATGTCTTTTATAATCATGTTTAAAACTTTTATATGCAGGTTCTTAGTACGCGGAATAGACATTGGTCGCGAAGCAAAAGTCGATATTTTTTAGATTGTTTTGATGTGGGAAAAGGCATTCGTCTTTTGTCCTGATCAATTTTTTTTGTGGCGTCATAAGCCGAACTTCCTGTGGTGACTTCCAAAGGTGTAGAAAAAGTTGATGGTCCGGGTATTTCCTCCAACTCCGCAGATGTTCTTAGAGACGAAGGAGACGGAAGATCTTGCGTTATTACCGCAAAATGCTTCGCCCTCAAATGTTTCCTCAAATTGCAGGTTGCACCACCTTTATAGGATAAGACATTTTTGCAAATGTCACACTTTGCTTTATTTGAATCAGTTGCATTGAAATACAACCAAACACCACTTCTTCTTTTATCTCTCATATTTTATTATATATACTAAGTGACATATGTATAAATCCGAACACCCAGTTTAAATGGTTTTATTTTAATAAAAGTTAGTGAATGTATTTATCTTACTGTAAATAACAAGTGAAAAAATGTTCAGCCTTATCAGTTGGACATTCTGGTTTTTATACTGCTTTTTTTAATTCACTAACGCTCTAAAAATGAATATTTCAGCCGCAGTAAAGAATCAACGTTGTCGGATTTTGGTTCTTGACATCCTTTACGATCGGTTACGATGCCTAGAGTATGGAGACCTGTACGATTTCGTCAACTTAGTGAGTTTGATAGGGGCCGTATAGTGGGACTTCGGGAAGCTGGACTTTCTTTTCGGGCAATTGCAGTTAGAGTGCAAAGAAGTGTAGACACTGTGGTTAGGTGTTGTCAGGCATGGCTTCGAGAAGGCCGTACGCAAAGAGCAAGGGGCACTGGACGCCGCCGTAGAACAACAGACCGTGAAGATCGCCGCCTAAGATTATTGGCCTTAAGGGACCGTTTCTCCACTACCAGGTCCATTGCAAATAAATGGTTTGCAGAACACGGAAGACCTATTGGCATGCGAAGTGTTTACCGACGAATGAGAAGTTTTGGCTTGTTTTCATACCGGCCAAACTGGGACCTCCCTTTAACTCGAGAACACCGACGGACGTAATCGCCTTGAGTGGTGCAGACAACGGTCACTCTGGGATCAGGAATGGAACAGTATTGTCTTTAGTGACGAGTCACGATTTTGTTTAGGCATGCACGATGGTCGTCCCAGGGTTAGAAGGCGACGTGGTGAAAGGATGAATCCACAGTTTTTTGTTGAAAGACATGTTCATCACACTGTTGGAGTTATGGTTTGGGGTGCTATAGCTTATGGTTCCAGGTCACCTTTAATCTTCATCAGAGGTAACATGAACACGCAGCGTTATATCCACGAAGTTCTAGAACCCCATCTTTTACCCTATCTTGACACCCGGCAGATCCAACTTTCCAACAAGATAATGCCCGACCACATGTTGCAAGAGTCACAATAGACTTCTTTCAACATAATGATGTCACATTGTTACCATGGCCACCAAGATCTCCCGACTTATCCCCAATTGAGCACGTGTGGGATATGATGGGTAGGAGATTGCTCAATTTGCAACGTCTCCTCAGACTCTAGAAGCACTTCGAGAGGAGTTGGTGGTTGCCTGGAATGAGATACCACAGGAGGACATTGACCACCTGATCAGAAGCATGCCTAGGCGCGTTGGTGAATGCGTAGCACATCAGGGTGCATCCACACATTATTAAAGGTCAAAGGGCTTTAAAGCAGTGCAATCATTTTGAAATTTTTATCATTTACTTATTATGCTTCATTAAGTACTTATACAAAATTTTATTAAAATAAAACCATTTAAACTGGGTGTTGGGATTTATATGTCACTTAGTATATTTTGAAAAAGAGAATATATTATATAACTAAGCACTTCTAAACTTATGTAAATATGTAAGCTATACTGTTTGATATGACATAACCCAGCAATTTTTCTCAACGCAACGTCGAGGCCAACACGTGGGATTCCCAGAACTTTTGAGCCTAGTAGTTTAAGTGATCATTGGCTGGACTCAATGAATTTTGGAGTGGAGTGAGTACACAGTAAACATAAAAAGGTATATTCACATTCTTGGAATGTACGCTTTTTAGATCCTAAAATACATATCCTAATAGAGCATATTCTGAGCATAAGCTATTCGCATTTCTTTGAAGCATTTTTTTTTTTGACGAACGTTCAAAGAATATGCGATATAAGAATATACGGAAATATCTTCAAATCATGTTCACATAACGGATATCTGTTTGCTCACATGCTAAGAAGATTTATTTCTGGACATGCTGATACAAAATCCTCGTGTCACGTGACAGTAACGTTTCACCAGGTAATACAAGTGTGCATTATGAGTATTCACCTCAGTTCAGCTGACTAATGAGCAAATTGTATCTAAGAAGTAAGGTTTTCAAGGTCATAACCTCCAAAAACATCTCCTAACAGGAGGCTTAATTTGTAGTAAGAAGAAATTGCTATCTAGAGTTGCTCATGATGGAGAGACGCAGGAAGTCTATTAATAAAATAAGAAAAACAAAAACAGACTTTAAGATTTAGCTCGTATCCTTTCTTATTTCGATGATCAGAGTTGTCCCCCAGATCGTGTAATTTAACATCATTAGATTTCTTCTTATAGGGTTATTTAAAGTCAACGGTCTGTGTCAACAAGCCCACAAGCACTTGTGCATTACAAGAGGAAACTAAACGATGGATCAACGAAATTCAGCCACCATTATGCAGAAAGGAAACATTTCGACAAAAGAGTGCGTATGAGATAACAATCTAAAGACTTAAAACTGTACTTTCTGTTTCATTCAAAACTTGCGTTTTGAGTCCAGAAATGCTCCGTTTCCGAGATATTTGCAAGAATTCTACTTATCAAAAAACGGCTAGTAAAAAATCTCCAAAAACCGTTGCGCGTCGTTGACCTGGATGGAAACTCGTTTTCTGGATAAATCAGATTCGTTTATTCCGAATTCGATGTCAGTTTATAGCTAGGATTCATGGGTGTCCCCGGGTAACTAGTTGATTACGAATGACGTTGGCGTTGCCAGCTGGTCTGTAAGAGGATTCACCCCACTGCTTTCAACAAGTTGTGTCCAAGTGACCATTTGAGGATCCTGCCAAATTCGCGTAAGTGATTTCCAGTATGGTTAAAAAAAGATTTGTACCTGAAAATTTTCTTTAAATGAACTGATGATGATGCTAATGTTTGTACTATTTGGCGGATCCATGGAAGGGGCAACGATGTCTTTACCCCTACAAGACCTTTGACTTGCAGGAAAAAATGAGGAAAGGGGAAAGAAGGGAGACCACATTGTTCTTTCTTTGAAAGATTAAATTAAATGTGAATTATGTTCTAACACTGCTGTTAATTATGTTTCCTCCTAATTACTTTGTAATTAGTACAAATGACTTGACAATACCGCCTACACTGCTTGGCCTGTAAGACGTGATCCTGGATCCGCGGCTGTTTGTACCATAAGCTTTGAAGGAATATATCATTTGCCCCTTGTAACTCAACACGTTTTACTATTCTCATTGTGTCATCTAGCGGTACAAAGTTTAACTATAGACTACGCTGTCTATAACAGTTATAGGAAATCTACGCGAGATCGTGTTCGATTGAGTTGCTCACCAACAGATGGCAGCATATCACGAAGCGATCAGTGGCGGTACTGAGGGTGTAACAAAGATGAAATGAAAAAGTTTCGAACATATTTTTATTTTATATAAATTAAATTGTTATTTCTTTTTTAGGCAGACATATGTTCCACGATTTTAAAATGAATAAGAATGACATCAAATAAAAATTCGAAAATAAAACAGGTGCATGAGAAAATTTGAACTTGATTTATACATAAAAGACAAGCAGACCAACACGGCGTACCCAAAGATATTTTTTCGAAACTGACCCACCAACAAAAAAAAAATGTAGAGAAGAGAACGTGTCAAGTTATGTAACATGTCATTGACAGAAGAGTTGCACCAAGCAAATACGTATATAGCATGGCATATCAGTAGATATACAGGGTGACTTCGAAGTTGAGTCATTTATTTTAACAGTGAGTAGATCTGATCAAAAGAAATGTTTTTTTCCTTTACCATTTTTCTGGTAAAATTAAAGTAACAAAGTTATAGCCCTTTGGAAGTTTGAGTACCGCCCTGTCTCAATAATAATATTATGTGCTCGTGTTTGGCAACAACGGATATAATCCGCCTTATCGGTTCATCGCATCGGAAACAAAAAAGCGAAAGAATTTGGAACGATGTTTTTACAATTATTTTATTCAGTTGTATACAGTCAGTGTCAGTCGGTAACGCGTGAGTGAATAGTGGTGTCTGTTGCGTGGCTCAAACGAAATCAAAACTGGCACATGTTTACGAAAATGCTGAACTTGTGGACATGATTCTTATTTACGCGGCATCACGGATTTATGCGGATCGGTTTTCCAATCGAGTGCAACCAACCCCTCGTGCCTTTGTTAATGTAGTACAAAGGGCTCGTGAATCAGGTGACTTAAGACCTCACAGGGGACGGCATGCCGGTGCTCCAAGACCGCACGATCAAATGCAGGTCCGCACTGAAATACTTGTCGGGAGGATACTTTATAAAACAAGGTAACATTTTTTTTTTTTTATTTTTACACACATATTTTGGTTTATCTTCCTTCTACAATCATTATCTGAAAATTAATGACTCAACTTCAAAGTCACCCTGTATAGGAATCAGAACAAGTGTGATTTAAAAGAAGATGCGTACCGGAAAGGATCAAATATTTGTTTGATTTTTGACACTGTAGCAAAGTTGACAGTATTCATATCCAACTACAAATCACGTTTTGCGAGGATTTTTTTTACTAAAATATGCAAACGTAACAAAAAATTTCGAACAACCAAACTCCTAAGAAGTCATTCATAGAGTTACCTTTGCGTTATGTAATTTTAGTCTCGTGACAGGCAGCATGCAAAGAAGCTTGGCTACGTTTATACAAAGATGCTCTCATATTCTTATATTTTATTTACGTACGTATAATCAATAGTTTTTCATAAAATGTATCGATTAAAATAGAATCAGACTATTTGTATACAGGAGATATTGGTCAATAGCATACAAACCTGCACGAAACTAATTAACTTTTTTAAATTTTTTAGAAAGAGCACTTGCAGTCCATTCATTACATGTATTCAAGTTGGCGATTTGTTTTTCTAGCGATTTGTATCAATAAAACATAAAAGGCACAATGTGAAAAAAGGTTATCGAATTAAATGGAAATATTACAAATGCATTGCCAGCGATGCCTGGCCTAGCCTAAGATCAAATCTGCATCACTCGTCATCATCAGTACAGTTAGCATTCTTCGATAGGGTGAGCCTCTCAGAGTCCAAGCGATATTCTGCTAATATTCCGTAAATGTCAGATCTCATTTCAGCGTCCATTTCTTTCAGTCTACCCCAGATCCAGATCAAATCTGAAAACGCATAGGCATCCTCATTTATTTAAGTTTAATATACATCTAAGAACATAAAATTGGAATCATTTGGGGGCATGGAATCGTTCATACGGGGTGGGCCAATGAAAACGTTTTTGTCACTCTCCTGGTATATTTTGGGAAAAACGCTCGGCAAGTCAATTTTGATTTCTAGGGGGACGTCTTTTCATCTAACGTCGTACAATACTCGGTGATCCAAAAATAAGATGTTGCGTGTTTCTTTGGATCACCCTGTATAACAAAATTATATTCATAATTAAATGATGCAGCTAGTGTAAATTTGACGCATATTACCTGAGTGTACGATACCGTAATCGTTGCAAGAATATAGGATCGCATAGTTAACATAGTCCGTTCTCAGCACCTGATAGTATCCTGAACCTGGTAGATAGTAGTTGACCAGTCTGGGTACGTATTTATTAACTACCTTCGGCAACTTGTTGTTCACCTTGTACATAACCACGCTCGGATCCTTTTTCGTTGGCGTCGCAATACCTTCGCTGAATGAAAATCTTCCGGTCCTAAAAATAATGGCGGTTAGTTTCCGCTTCAACATCTTTAAGGCCCGATTTTACTAGTGACTGCTTGAAATCAAAGGCTCAAATTGGATCAATGAGAAAGCGTCTTTGTAGAAACGGGTCTCATGAATTTGATGTTTCCACAAGGGACCCCCTAGCTTACGTCACGCATTTGTGGAGTAAGCTCATCCAGTCTTATAGTGAGGCCCATGTCGTTGCTTTTGATATCACGAAAGCGTTTGATCAGGTGTGGCATCCTGTCCTCTTATGGCCTGCCAGAGGAGCTTTGCAGATGAGTCGCTAAGTCACTCTCTGGCCGCAAGATATCCATCGCAATTGACGGGAAAAGTCAACGCTGGTGTTCCTCAGGGATCGATCTTGGTACCGACACTGTTCCGCTTCGGTGTAAAAAAAGATCCATGATGTCAAAAACGTCTTCTCGTTGCTCGAATTTCTGTCATTTCGATTTCAGCGGCTTTATACTAAAATTAGACTTTAATAGTTTAATATTGAGGTATTTACCATGTGCTCTTTGCTTTTATAGACACTCCCAGTTTTCCATATGGCAATTCGGTAATGTCCATAGTGATGCAACTCCTGACGAGCTCCATCAGGTAGAAGGACCTTTCTATTTCATACCAATGGCCGGAGAACTTGAAACAAAAGTTGTTTATTACTATTTTTAAAGATAAAGTAGTAATAAATATATGTTACGTCTAAAATCCGAAATGCGGTGATAGCTAGGCATAGCCGGTTAGGAATAGGCGTAGCCAATCCTTAGTGGCTAAAACTAGGTGTAAACGACACAAGCAGGTTTAGACGGGTATTTTTAAAAAAAATATAATGTCATCATCTTCAAATTATTTATTTCACCAATAAATTTCTCAAACATAGCTTAACCATACCTTAGCATTGTTATCACAGGTAAGTAACCGCAATATTAAAAAAACCCATCTAGTAACTTTTTTTATAGTTGCAACCGAACCTTACAATTTAAACATATTCTTTTATAACTGTAACTGAACTTTAGAACTGCTTAAGATTTGATGTGAGTATACAGCAGACGCTCGATAATGTAAACTAATTTAATCCAAGTGTGGTTCACATTATCAAAATGTTTACATTTGCGAACGCGATTTATATAATATTTGATTTATTAAAAGAAACGTTTAATACATACTATTTATAACAAAATAAATATTCTAACAGCGATAAGTATTTTTTTAATTAGAAGAAAAATAATTAACAATTTTTGTCTGCGTAAATTTGCGCTTAGCATTGTCTTCCAATGCCTGCGCCCGTAATTTACGAAGAACAAAAATATCCGTGTATGAAACTTCTTTTCTTTCAGCCCAATCTAAAGCTTGGTTAAAAACTTGTATAGCTTGCGCGTCGGTCACTACACTTCTGACTTCAATGGTATCATCATCCTCACTGTCCATATCGTCCTCCTTATCAGCATCATTCGTCTGCTTATCTTCGTTCCATAAATTAATATCAGCAATAGTACAAACAATGTTGGGATTCACTGTTTTCAATAAATCAACAACATCCAATGACACACTAATAACATTATCATTATTGGATAGCAAACGTTCTCTAATTACGCTTAAGGGGACATCGTCTTCTTCATCATCTTCATTATTGGTACAAAAGAGATTGTTCCAACATTTTTGAATAGTTTGCTGGTAAAGTTCATTCCAGGCCATATGTAAATCTGAAACAGCTTCTCGTAATGTTACTTTTTTTAAAGCCTCAGATAAGTTTTCAGGATTCTTTGATAAGAAAAGTAAAGTAGAAACTTCCTATAGTATAGTTTGGTGAGTCTTATTATATTCTGGTCCATCGGTTGAATTAACGGTGTTACGTTGGGCGTACATGACGAAAATTGACCCATCCCTGCTCCTCAGTTGTTGCTCGGGAGGATGACTTGGTGCATTATCCAATAGTAACAACGCTTTTATTGGAAGCTGCTGTTGTTTTAGGAAACCTTTTACCTACAAATTGAAAACACATCTTCAAATTATGAATAGAGCATTTGTGATAATTGATTGTCATACCTGAGGGACAAAGCACCTGTGGAACCATTTCAGGAATATACTGCTAGTCATCCAAGCGATTTTTGAACAGTCATAATCAACAGGGATATTGACATTTTTAAATGAGCGCGGATTTTTTGCTCTCCCAATTACCAGTGGCTTTATTTTGTGTGGATCATTAGCATTAGTGCAGGTTAGAAACATTATTCGTTGTTTCTCCGACTTTCTTCCCGGGGCAGATTTTTCAAATGATGCAGCATAGGTTTTGTATGGTAACATTTTCCAATAAAGGCCACTTTCATCTGCGTTGTAAATTTGTTCCATTCTTAAATCTAGCTCGGTAATTGTTTTCATCAATTTTTCTTTGAATGGTTGCACTAATTGTGGTTGTGCTGATAATTTTTCACCAGATATAGACAGCAGTCGAATTCCATATCTTGTTTTGAATCGTAGCCAGCCAATACTAGCTACGAAATTTTCAGTTTCTTTCAGTTTTTCATTTAACAGTCTCGCTCTCTGTTTAAGTACTTCGCCACTAACTGGGACATGATTTTCCCGTTGTTTTAAAAACCACTTATACATGGAATTTTCCATTTTAGGTGCCTTCGCATTTTTTAAAGTTTTTCTTTTTCCCGGGCCTCCAAATGTATTGCACGTTGTTTGTAAAATTTGAGTTTTCATACGCTTAATTTTACAGATTGTTGCTTTCGATACTCCATATTTTTTTGCTAACTGTGTCACTCCTGCACCTAGTGCAACTTCGTCTATGATTTTCACTTTCTCACTCAACTTTAAACACTTTCTTTTATGGGATGTGGATGTCATAGTCGTAAAATATATTAACGCGTGCAATGTATTCACTTAAAATCAAAAATGAAATACATACGTACGTATAAACGTATCCTAAACGATCATACGACTGACCGAGTTTGTCGTATTTTATCGCAGAGGTGAATCCCCTACACTCTACATCATAAATCGGGGACTCGCCGACGCCCGACATAAATCATCGAGGCTTCAGCATTTTACCGTCGAGCTGTTTCCGTGCGCCGAGAGTTAACGAAGTTTGTGTTTACATTAGCGCAACTTTTCAATTATCCCGTGTTTACGTTATCGAGCGTCTGCTGTAATAATTAAAAACATAACTTTTATTTGTAACTGTAACTGAACTTTACAATTTCAAAATATTTAATGACGATATAACCGTACAACAAGCCTACCTAAGAATCACAATTAAAAGCTCTATTCATCTGTGCAAAAATCCAATATCCATAAGAAAAATAAAATTGAAGCTGGATGACAAGAAACGAAACGTCGTATTGCCATTTTAATTATGCCGTATTGTGGAGGAGTAAAAGTGACAATGACATACGTCATTTAATGAAGGTTTCATGAATACTACCAAGATACCAAAACATTATAGGTGAACTGTTATTGAAACTGTCCGATTTTCCGTGTAATCAAATTGCCGCATCGTGTCGACACCCATTCAATGTGTGCAAATGCTTATGTAGATTTTCAAATTGCATACTACTGATTAACATATTTTTTGTATGCATTTGCAACTATTAGTTGAACGATGTGATTCACATACACTAATGCATTAGGAACAAATTGTCTGAAGATTTGGATGAATAATATACAGAGTACGTTCTTATAAAAAAATGCAGCTCTTTGTTGACATTACAAGCTTTTGTTTAACTTTACCTATTTGTTAGTATCTTCTCCATTCAACATTAACCAGTTGAGCTGAAATTTTGTACCGCGGTCATTTTAAATCGAATATGGCGAATGCTACAATGCTAAAATATGGGTACCAAACGAAAGGGCTTGATGACAGAAACACAATAAGTGATGTGACGTCATTCTAAATCCAACATGGCTGCCACAGCAGAATGGCGATTCATAATTTCGATAGTTACGTTTTGATAGCAGGATGGAAAACTTGAGATGAGTGAGCTTAATTATCATTTAAATATGACCAATAAAATTATTTTTTAATTCTTTGTAGCCATTTTATTAACAGTGAAATATACTAAGTGACATATGGTATTGGTATGGAGACCTGTACGATTTCGTCAACTTAGTGAGTTTGATAGGGGCCGTACAGTGGGACTTCGGGAAGCTGGACTTTCTTTTCGGGCAATTGCAGTTAGAGTGCAAAGAAGTGTAGACGCTGTGGTTAGGTGTTGTCAGGCATGGCTTCGAGAAGGCCGTACGCAAAGAGCAAGGGGCACTGGACGCCGCCGTAGAACAACAGACCGTGAAGATCGCCGCCTAAGATTATTGGCCTTACGGGAGCGTTTCTCCACTAACAGGTCCATTGCAAATGAATGGTTTCCAGAACACGGAAGACCTATTGGCATGCGAAGTGTTTACCGACGAATGAGAAGTTTTGGCTTGTTTTCATACCGGCCACACTGGGTCCTCCCTTTAACTCGAGAACACCGACGTAATCGCCTTGAGTGGTGCAGACAACGGTCACTCTGGGATCAGGAATGGAACAGTATTGTCTTTAGTGACGAGTCTCGATTTTGTTTAGGCATGCACGATGGTCGTGCCAGGGTTAGAAGGCGACGTGGTGAAAGGAGGAATCCACAGTTTTTTGTTGAAAGACATGTTCATCACACTGTTGGAGTTATGGTTCCAGGTCACCTTTAATCTTCATCAGAGGTAACATGAACGCGCAGCGTTATATTCACGAAGTTCTAGAACCCCATCTTTTACCCTATCTTGACACCCTGGCAGATCCAACTTTCCAACAAGATAATGCCCGACCACATGTCGCAAGAGTCACAATAGACTTCTTTCAACATGACGATGTCACATTGTTACCATGGCCACCAAGATCTCCCGACTTATCCCCAATTGAGCACGTGTGGGATATGATGGGTAGGAGATTGCTCAATTTGCAACGTCCTCCTCAGACTCTAGAAGCACTTCGAGAGGAGTTGGTGGTTGCCTGGAATGAGATACCACAGGAGGACATTGACCACCTGATCAGAAGCATGCCTAGGCGCGTTGGAGAATGCGTAGCACATCAGGGTGCATCCACACATTATAAAAGGTCAAAGGGCTTTGAAGCAGTGCAATCATTTTGAAATTTTTATCATTTACTTATTATGCTTCATTAAGTACTTATACAAAATTTTATTAAAATAAAACCATTTAAACTGGGTGTTCGGATTTATATGTCACTTAGTATAAAAGGTTGTTTTTGAGAATGTATTTTGTATTTTCCTTATTGAATTCTGCATGTGTCAGCTCTCTCTCTCTCTCTAGAGAAATTTTATGTGAATGATTGGTTTGAATGTTTGAGGTAAAATCCGTATACAAAGCTGGAGCTTTGGGGTGGAATTTCTCTACTACTCTCTAAATTAGGGAAGTTTCACATTAAAAAGTGTTTGTAGTCTGTTAAGAGAACAGCTATTCCACCATAGTTGTATTTGGACAATATTCATGTTTTGTCCTTATTTAGTCTCATCGGTGCCATACAAATTGCAACATCTTGGATCTTGGTTAACAGAAGATTTTAGGATTCCAGACTCCGACAAAATACTTTCTACCGTCGATTGACAGGTTTTAAGAGAAACAAAAAATATCAGTATTTAAAAGGATTTAACGTATCTCAAAAAAGAGGCCGTAAGTATTGTATAAGTTCATATGAGTTTTTTGTTCAGTTTGATAATATTGTAACGGTTTCACCGTCCGATCGTATTTATTAAATCACTTCTCGATTATCATTTCATTAATCCCATCTCTAGCTTTTTTTACTTGGAAAAATTTCCGCTTGGAGCGCGCTTGATGCGGAGTTCCTGATCTGCGATCTTCCTCGCGCTTCCTTTTCACTTGAGCCGCCGATCTAACAGGAGCTAAGAATTTTGTTCTCTGTAGCATGAGGTCATATAGCGCCATGTGCTAACGGTTTGTAGAATGTGTGTCCGAATAGGACAAAATGATTGGGGCCACCCCTTTCCCTTTCCCTTTGCCTTTGTCTTTGACTTTTGCCTTTGTCTTTGACTTTGCATTGCTTGGCCTATCACTCTTTTCTGGACTTTTTGCGGAAAGGAAGCGTTACAATATCTATCAGACAGTGTATTAAAAACGTGATTTTCCATAATACCCTGTGCTTACCTGACCAATAACACCACATCTGTATTGACAGATCTTCTTTACTATAAACGTTTTCATCACTAATTTGTCAACAGGACTGAATACCTTATTGTATAAGTAAAATCAAAAATAAACTTTTAAAAACAAGCTTCAGCTGTTAATAAAAAGAATTAAAAATATAATACTACATAAAGTGGATAAAAATTAAGTACAATAGAGAGGTAAAAGAATCCTATGTATGGGGATCCCAATACCTGTGGGAAATACAGCCAAGGTAAAATGAAGAAAAAGCTGCGTTCTTTGGGGCGTATTTACATGCCGTTGAGAAAGTTGTAAAAATTTTATGTGATCCAATTCGATGGAATATCCTTGAAGAAGGGATCTAATTGATATTCTCCAAACTTTACTAATGGACCATGAGCTTTTTATCTCTTGGTTACTTTGTTGGTCTCAAACGCGCAGACGTTCTGCTTTACCACCACAGGATCTTATATTATTCTTCAGATGCAAAACGATGCACACGCAACGTTTTAGTCGAAGATTTCGCGGTTTTTTTTTAGAGCTTTTGGCGTTTTCGGGACTCGGATTTTTGTCGCCACCAGCCCTCATGCTTCTTGCTGAAATATTATTTAGCAACGTATTTTTTCGATTTTTTTTTTAAATTAGATGCTCTAATATTACTTATAAAAATTTCTCGTTGTCTAGGTATCGGGAGCTTTTCGCTGTAGTTTTGCAATAACACTGCACAACAAATTTTAGTTTTTTAATTGTATCTTGTGGGAAAAGTGCACTTCTTTGTCAATTTTGGGGCGCTGAATCCAAAAATGACAATGAAATAAAAAAAATTGTTGCGGTTTAGAAAAAAACTTTTTATTTTTTAGGATATATTAAAAAAAGTAACAAGATTCATATACTTATAAGAATCACTATATGCGCTGTCTTTTTGCTGTTCTTTTATGGATCGTTTCTGGAGCATCACTACAAGGGTCCAACAGTAGTCTGCAAGCATGGAAGGACTCCACTTTCCCTGGTACCGTTTTTCCATTGTTGAAATATCCTGATGAAAACGTTCGCCGTGCTCATCACTTACGGCTCCGCAATTGTCAGGAAAAAAGTCCAGGTGTGAGTGTAGGAAATGTATCTTAAGAGACATATTACAGCCCATCTTTTGATACGATGACAGCATATTTTTGACAAGGGTTTTATAGTTGTCAGCTGTTCTATTTCCCAAGAAATTAGTGACCACCAGACGGAAATCATTCCAAGCAGTTTTTTCAATACCTGTTAAAGTGTTTTCAAACTGTGTATCTTTCAAAATATTTCGAATCTGTGGCCCAACAAAAATACCTTCTTTAACCTTTGCCTCACTTAGTCTTGGAAATTTCTGACGCAGGTATTGAAAAGCTGACCCATCTCTATCTAATGCCTTGACAAAGTTTTTCATTAGGCCCAACTTGATATGCAGTGGTGGTAATAAAATTTTTTTCGAATCTACTAATGGCATATGCTGTACATTTTTTTGACCTGGCTCTAGGAATTGACGAACAGGCCAGTTTTGTCTGGTGTAATGAAGTTGCTTTGCCTGACTATCCCATTCACACAAAAAAACAGCAAAACTTTGTGTAGCCTAGCTGCAGCCCAAGTAAAAGTGCAACAACTTTCAAATCGCCACAAATATGCCATTGGTGCTCATCGTATTTTATGCATGTCAATAGGTACGTCATATTCTCATATGATTCTTTCATGTGAACTGCATACCCTACAGGAAGAGATGGTAAAATATTTCCAATATGCAATAACACTGCCTTTAAACTCAATGTTGAACTGTCTATAAACAATCTCCATTCTTCTGGGTTATAGTTTATATTTAAAGCCGCCAGTAAGCCGTTAATGTTACTGCAGAAAACCAAGTTATTCTCCATAGTGAACAATGGTTCTAAGTCTTTGTGGCGTTTACGAAAAACACATACCGAAACATCATCTTCTAACAAGTTCCACTGCTGCAGTCTTGATCCAAGTAACTCTGCCTTACATTTTGGAAGTTCTAAATCTCTTACAAGATCATTTAATTCCGACTGTGTTATTTTGTGCGGTTGGTGGCATGACGTGCTCGGTATAAAATCAGGATCTCTTGACGTTGATGGCATATCTTCTTCCTGACGAATCACTCGATCGCCATGGTCTGATTCGTTTTCTGATTCGCAAGTGTAGGATTCTGGGGGTTTTCGAATAGGATTTTCGTCACTGTGAGGCACAGGTCTCATCGCAGATGGTATGTTTGGGTAGTTAATAACCGATTTTTTTTTCTTGGACATACCTGTGGCTTGTCCAACACAAGGTACCATGCAAAAGTAACAATCATTAATATGATTTGTAGGCTCTCTCCAAACCATTGGGACAGCAAAGCGCATAGACCGTTTTTTGCCATTTAACCAGCTCCTCAGACTTGAAGCACATGTATTACAGCAGATGTGTGGTGCCCACTGTTTGTCTTGATCACCTAGTTTACAACCGAAATAAAGCTGATATGCTTTTGTTATTAGTGGAGTAATAGACCGTCTCTGAGACGCAAAAGTCACATCGCCACACACGTAACAAAACTGATCTGGATTATTTACACACTTTCGAGACATCTTGCATGAACGCTGTCAGCCAACTGAGGAAAAAATGGCTAATATAAAACAATATAATGTACACGTATGTATAACGTAACACAATCATGCCGATCACATCATCTTTCCTTGCCGAATATAAAAATGTAGCACGTACCATTCTTGTGAATTACAGTATATTAACACTGTCACAGCAGGAACACATATAATTACCGTATCTCTAAAACTTGAACTAATATTGAAAAAATAAGTTTCATTCCGGTTTTAGCACATTAAAAATAGTAATATTTTGTTGATTTTATTTAGGATATTTTTTGGCTGTTGATCAGTGTAATTCCACACCTCTTGTGGCATTTTTATACATGAGGGAAAGTAAGTTCCGTATCTCTTCCCCTCTACATCGAACTTTATTTGAGGGATGATTTATATTCAATAGTTATAGAATATATAATACTCTTCCCTTCCATCTTAAAAACATGTCTTCCGAATCATTGAAAGTCAACTACAAAAAGTATCTACAACAAACTGAGAAATGAAATAACCTACTACGTACGCATATATTCCTTAGAATTATAATAAACCTGCAACAATGTTTCTGTTTTTATCTACACTATTCAGTATCCACCATTCACGTTCTTTTCTCAAGTAACTTCCACTTAAAATTCTCACAGCGCAATAATAATAATAATAATATTTATTTACTCTAAAATACAGGGAACATGAAACGAGTAAATAAAAATGATTGAATTGCAAAATATAATAAAATAGAGAGAAAAAAGAAATTATTGGTAAGAATGGTAGAGCATTTATTGTGTAATATTTGAGATTATTTTATTAATTTGATTTCTCCCAATCGTGTTAATAAATTTTTTTAATTTTTTTTTGAAGCCTAATGTATTGCGTAATTGTTTTAAATTATTTGGTAAATGTTCGTACAATTTTGGAGCTATATATACGTACAGGTGACATCGTTTCATTAGGGATTTGTTTGGTTTAGGAACATTTTTTGCGCGTAATTTATATCTGGTTTTATGATTATGTTTAATTATGTCGTGTTCACTAATAGTTTTGTGATAATGAGTGATGGTATGTAAGAAGTAAAGTTGTTTAGTATCATATACTTGTGCATCATTGTATAAGTCATTAGTTGGGTATAATTTTGATTTGCCTAACATTGATTTTAAAATTCTTCTTTGAAGTACATCTAAATCGTTAAAGTATGTCGTGCATGCAGCACCCCACACTACTATACCATATGTTATGTGTGGCTCGACTAAAGCTTGATATATTATTCGTAGATAATATTCAGTTAATATACCGGTTAGAAATTTTGTTTTATATGCTATGAATCTAATTTTCTTTAGTATGTGAGAAATATGTACATCCCATCTCAAGTGGGGATCTAGATAAATTCCTAAATATTTTGTATCATTAACTCTATTGTTTTTTATATTTTTATCATTTACCTTAAACCGAAGGTGGTTATATTTTGGTAGATGATTAAATAGCGATGAAAATGGTAAAAAATGAGTTTTAGTAAAGTTCATTGTTAATTTTCGGTTATTAAACCACTGAATAATTTTGCAAAAGTCATTTTGGATAATATCTTTTAAGTCGTTCCAATCCTTACCTTTATAGAGTATAGCAGTATCGTCTGCAAAACTGACTATTTTACCAGTACTGTTAATTTTGAATATATCGTTTAAATAAATATTGAATAACAGAGGACCCAAAATTGTACCTTGTGGAACACCACATTTAACAAACATTTCTTTACTATACGAGCTTAATAATTTTACTGATTGCGGTCTATTTGATAAATAATTTTCTATTAAAGTATACATCTTTCCACGAAAACCTATTCTTTCTAAGATTTCCAAAAGTATATTGTGGTTAACTGTGTCAAACGCTTTTTGTAAGTCCACAAATACGCATATCGATGGTACTTTTCCATCTATATTTTGGGTTATTTCATCTGCTATACTTAATACCCCATCTGTTGTAGATTTGCCCGCTATAAAACCATATTGATTTGAATTTAGAATTTTGAATTTATTAAGAAAATTAATCGTTTTATTAAGGAGTAATTTCTCAAAAACTTTAGCTAAACTTGATATAAGTGAAATAGGTCGATAGTTAGTGACGCCCGTATTATCATTAGATTTATAGATAGGTATGATGATTGCTGTCTTGAAAGCTGATGGAAATACTCCAGATTGGAAGGATTTGTTAATGATATAAGCAAGTGGTTCTGTTATTTGTTTGGCCAGTATCTTTAGATGTTCAGCTCTAATGTTCATTATGTTTGTCTCAATTGTGTCAGCACTTGTATCAGTTTCTCTGTATATTGGCCCTTTTTGCTATTACACCTATTGTTTAAATGAGTGACTGACTGATTGTGAATAAATTTGTTTGTTATTATTATTAACCTACCTTGGTAAGGTTCAACTTGGGCATACCCTCACGTTTCTGGCAGGGCCCAAGGCCACTGCAAGCTATCGTCGCTGGCCATTGCAGAAAAAGCACAAGAGCACAAATTGCCAATAACACAGCCGGTCTACAGATGCCCACCGCCGACATTTTGGATTTCCAACTGGCATACTAATTTACATTTTTTGAATTCATTCCACACAATTAACCGGCCTGCTGCATTCGATTACGGAAAGCATTAACATTTCGTTTTGTTCGATTGTGTTGTGCTAAAAAGTGTGTACCGGGAAAATAAGTATTTGCATAGTATTTTTTGTCTATTATATGGGGATACTCGGAAAAATAAACGTATGCTAGTCGGTGACGTACGGCGTTGTCAATATGATTAGTTTTAAAACGTGCGACATGAGTAGAGAAAACTGTAACTTAAATTTCGGCTCTCGGTATGTTAAGTGTTACATTACGAGTCCGGTTTTTCATATCTTATCGGGTTGTAGGTTGAGTCTGAGACACGATATCCTTTAACCGTACCCATACGTAAAAATCGAGACAAGTTAAGTCTACCAAACCGCGACCGCGACCGCGACCGCGACCACGACCACGGCAACGACCACGACCGCGACCACGACCGCGACCACGACCGCGACCACGACCACGAGTCATGGAAACAGACTTCCTCTTCCAAGACACCAAAATTGAAATACTGCATTGATAATAGCTGGTCAACCATCCAATTGCAATCGATTGATTGTCCAAAAAGTCAAGAAAGACATTGCCATTTATGGATTGCTCTTAAAAATATGGCCCAACAATTCTGCCTCCCAGTATGCGCCTTTTCCATGTCAAAACAGCTTGACATATAAACTTGATATTTTGTTGACACAGCTCAATAAGGTCTCTTGTTCTACTGTAAACAATATTATGAACATATGTGGAGCATGGGGATCAATGATCAAGTCGAGCGATATTCAAAAAGCAGATAAAATTCTTATCACCAAATAACCACCAATCATCAATGCAAGTCATCATACAGCAAAATGTTTATTCCTATGTACAAGGAAACAACGCGAAAACTTCACAGTTGAATGTAAGAATGCCATTTTTTCGTGCGATTCAGCCGGCTATTATTGTTAGTACAAATACATCGGTCAGGAATGGTATTGGAATATCATCACGATTCACGACGAAACTATTAGAAACGCTACGAAAAGACGTGCGGTGCACATCAGAAGATGCTTGGGAATGCAATTTCATACAAGGTGGAATGAAACGTTGAATACTTGTACTGTTTATTTCGGTGAACTAGTTCAAAAGGTTGCGCTCACTTAATCGAACTAGTTCGCTAACGAACTATGTTACGCGAGAATAATGTCGATGAAAGCATCGTCTTCAATAGGGTGTTATTGAACGCCCGATAAAGTCAGGCACTAATATACTAAGTGACATATAAATCCGAACACCCAGTTTAAATGGTTTTATTTTAATAAAATTTTGTATAAGTACTTAATGAAGCATAATAAGTAAATGATAAAAATTTCAAAATGATTGCACTGCTTAAAAGCCCTTTGACCTTTAATAATGTGTGGATGCACCCTGATGTGCTACGCATTCTCCAACGCGCCTAGGCATGCTTCTGATCAGGTGGTCAATGTCCTCCTGTGGTATCTCATTCCCGGCAACCACCAACTCCTCTCGAAGTGCTTCTAGAGTCTGAGGAGGACGTTGCAAATTGAGCAATCTCCTACCCATCATATCCCACACGTGCTCAATTGGGGATAAGTCGGGAGATCTTGGTGGCCATGGTAACAATGTGACATCATTATGTTGAAAGAAGTCTATTGTGACTCTTGCAACATGTGGTCGGGCATTATCTTGTTGGAAAGTTGGATCTGCCAGGGTGTCAAGATAGGGTAAAAGATGGGGTTCTAGAACTTCGTGGATATAACGCTGCGCGTTCATGTTACCTCTGATGAAGATTAAAGGTGACCTGGAACCATAA
Organism: Acanthoscelides obtectus; assembly: GCA_963669975.1. Taxonomy (NCBI): domain Eukaryota; kingdom Metazoa; phylum Arthropoda; class Insecta; order Coleoptera; family Chrysomelidae; genus Acanthoscelides; species Acanthoscelides obtectus. The sequence continues at coordinate 7,620,762 of CAVLJG010000001.1, read as the reverse complement.
GCTATAGCACCCCAAACCATAACTCTAACAGTGTGATGAACATGTCTTTCAACAAAAAACTGTGGATTCCTCCTTTCACCACGTTGCCTTCTAACCCTGGCACGACCATCGTGCATGCCTAAACAAAATCGAGACTCGTCACTAAAGACAGTACTGTTCCATTCCTGATCCCAGAGTGACCGTTGTCTTCAGCACTCAAGGCGATTACGTCGGTGTTCTCGAGTTAAAGGGAGGACCCAGTGTGGCCGGTATGAAAACAAGCCAAAACTTCTCATTCGTCGGTAAACACTTCGCATGCCAATAGGTCTTCCGTGTTCTGCAAACCATTCATTTGCAATGGACCTGGTAGTGGAGAAACGGTCCCTTAAGACCAATAGTCTTAGGCGGCGATCTTTACGGTCTGATGTTCTACGGCAGCGTCCAGTACCCCTTGCTCTTTGCGTACGGCCTTCTCGAAGCCATGTCTGATAACACCTAACCACAGTGTCTACACTTCTTTGTACTCTAACTGCAATTGCCCGAAAAGAAAGTCCAGCTTCCCGAAGTCCCACTATTCGGCCCCTATCAAACTCACTAAGTTGACGAAATCGTACAGGTCTCCGTACTCTAGGCATCGTAAAAGATCATAAAGGATGTCAAGAAAATCCGCCAACGTTGATTCTTTACTGCAGCAGAAATATTCATTTTTAGAGCGTTAGTGAATTAAAAAAAAGCAGTATAAAAACCGGAATGTCGAACTGATAAGGCTGAAAATGTTTTCACTTGTTATTTACAGTAAGATAAATACATTCGCCAACTTTTATTAAAATAAAACCATTTAAACTGGGTGTTCGGATTTATATGTCACTTAGTATAATTCCTGGCCGTATCTGACATATGAGCAGGCGCAGTAGAACAAAAATAGGACTAAGAATTAATAAAGCTAGTGTCTGCCACTATGACAGGAGGGTTAAAGTCGTGGCACAGCCAAGACTATTTATTTTCTTCTTTTTTGTGTGAATAACCTTACTTTACTCTAGTAGTTTTCGCAGCTAAAAGAAATTATATACGGAAAGTAGTTTCATTTGCCGATGTCTCGCTATCATTGTGTACTGTTCGCTGATTGTAGAAGGATGGACCCTTTAGCCGTAAAATTCAAACCAAAAAGACTGACATTTACTTACAACGAGTTGCATAAACAAGAAGAAGCACCAAAACAATGGCAAAACTGCATAATTAATAAGATTATTGGACTTAAATCAGTCTTGGTACGCTTATAAACAAGATAAAAGTCTATCTTATCCCAATTTTTTTAGGTTTGGTAATTTTGTCATCCGTGCACCGAAATGCAACCAACACCAATAACCAGGTTGAAAACAGTCTGTTTTATAGAGGCCGAGAGCCCTTAAGGGTTGGAAATAATGTAACCCTCCTTGAGTGTCGTTCAAGGAAGTATTTAATATTTGCGTTTCACTCTGAGCTTATTGTAGGCTGCAACAGATGTCATCACAGGCTGTCATCGATGTCAGAAAGATTTTTGTGACGCTCCGGCACGGGTATCACGTATCTTGAAAAGTGACATAACACCGATTTTTTTTTGACATTATGCTGTTGTTTTCTTGACATTATGTAGGTTTTTCTACAAGATATTAACTTAGCACTTAGTTGTACGTGTTGCCTAAACGTCGTGAAGCTTGTTATCAATCTTTGGCTCTGATGTGATGTAAAATCTGCTTCTGAGATGGCATTCCTGGACGTCTAAGCTGTAGGTTGTATGTGTTGATGATAATTACATTGGGTTCTTGTCTCAAATACGCTCAATTGAGATTCAAAGCTAGAAATTAGTTGCGCATCCACTTTTTCCTATCCATTCTGGAAATTACATAGGTATACAAATTTGATGAATTTTAAAAATTAGAGAGATAAGAAATAATTATATTCACTGTACAGTGTCGAATTACGAGATATATACAAACTACAAACTATATAACTGTTTATCAAGTGAGTATAAAGAATATAGCCTAAGCAATTTTAAAAAAAGGTTAAAGATGAGTTTAAAGCAGTCGGATGGCTAAAAAAATTTTACTTTATGCATATCCACAGGTAATTGATTGTTTATTTTCTCTGATAAGTGTTATATTCTAAGTTTTTTTTTCTCTCTATAGTTTGTGTCAATGTTTTCCAGGTCGGGTTGAAAAACAGGATAAGCTGAAACTCCACCTTTTCGTCACTGTTCCTTTTAAACCAATTATTTTGTAATCGTGTGACGAATAAAGGCCATTTATTATTATTATTATTATTATTATTATTATACATGCTAATAGTAATTACACACAGCGCGGGCGCGGTGATGATTTCCCCTAATTCTCCTCAGTTTTTCGTAATTTATAACTTTGAACATAACCTGTCTTCAGAAAGCACAACATAAAAATAACCCGTCGGGCACAGCCAACAGATATACTCATTGGCAGCATATTCAGTAATAATTTTCTCACACAGCAAATATCACTGATTTCATACACATAAATCATCCAGATGCGATCTTGCTATTCAAGGACCATATGGCCTCACAAAACATATGCAACCAATAATGCGTATAGTTTAGTTGAGTGATTCCTCCATAGATGGACGTTCACAACGATCCTAGTAAGCAAACGTGTAATGACTGTTTGCACCCTGAAAACTACCTAGTTTGCAAGATGACATCTTATAGGTTTTTTTTTTTAAGTTTAATATGCTTTTTACATGATACTCACGCAGAACTGCTCTAGCAAATATGCACGAGAACGCAACGATACAAAAGTAACCTGTTTTTCGACGTTTTGCTTTGACGTTGACAATCTGTTCACACTGCCAAACTGAAAATGAAAATGTGAAACACGTTTTGCATTTGTTTTCAGAAGCATTGTCAGACGATCCAACTGGCGTCTGATGATGCTTTTAGAATGATGGCGCAACACGTCAGGGGTCTGAATTTTTATTCTACAGTATATTCAGATAAGAGATAGACCGGATGTAAACAAAAGGTTCGGGTGATTTTCACGCTAACGCCGCCGTCTCGACGTAAAACAGGAGCCCTCATTGGTCAATTCGCAATTAAATGCCTATGCCGAGCGGCAGAGCAGTCGTATCAAGGCAGAGTCACATTCAGGTTCAGACGTGTTACGTATGTCGTGTGCATCATTGCAATTTGATATTTCTTTGGGCGTTTTCGTTTGTTATCTTATTAAGTTGTTGAGTTTGTCGTTGTTATTGTTATACCTTGTTATTGATTGTTATTGTTATCAACTGTTTGCGCAAAATGCCCAGTAGTACAGATACTGCCGATGAAGTTGTAAACTCCTGTAGTCCACCTAGGAAACGCTCTAAAAAAAGACACCTGAGTGCAGAAAGGAAAGAGGTCATTTTGAATATATATAAGATCGAGCGCGAGGAGAACGAGGCATCAACCATCAAAGAAATTGTTGTGAAGGTTTCTCACAAAGTTGGGGTGTGTCACGCATCAGTGTTTAATGTGTTAAGACAATACAAAAAAATCACACCTTTTCTGAGCCAATGACCAGTAAACATCGCAAAAGTATTGTTAAATCATTGGATGAAGCTGATAAGCATGCGATTAGGAGGAAAGTGCATGAATTCTTCTTTAGGAATGAAATACCTACTATAGATAAAGTACTGCAGGAGGTAAATGGAGATACAACGTTGCCAAATTTCAAACGATCAACTTTCCATGCGTTACTGAAGCATTTAAATTTCAAATGGAAAAAACGGGGTCGTAATAGTTTACTACTGGATAGAGAAGAAATTGTGCTATGGAGTAGGGATTATTTAACAAAAATTGGGAAATATAGAAATCAAAACAGGAAGATCTATTACCTTGATGAAACGTGGGTAAACGCAGGACACACTACAAGTAAAGTATGGGTTGATGATCCTATAACTTCATCCAGGAGGGCCTTTCTAGATGGACTGTCCACCGGATTAAAAAATCCAGCAGGTAAATACGAGTAATAGACAACAATCGGATGTTTTTCAAACCTTGGGAACAAGGTTCTAAACATTAATTCCAGGGGGCAGATAAAACATATTACAAGTAACAAAACTTTTATAACTTTCGATAAAATGCGTGGATGTTTTATTGTCACTTTCATTTGTTAGAACTTTTTTAAGCCATGTTTTTATGTGTTTTCGATATTTCAATAATTTTTTAATATAATCTTAAAATATGTCGAATATTATAAACTTAAAAAAAGTTACTAAGTTTTATATTGTGTACCGTTCCTAATATTTCTAATCATTTTAATTCATAATTTAAGCTTTATAAAGTTATAATTTGTTAATATTAATATTTACGCGTATTTCAGCTTCCTGATCATTCATTTTTTAAAGGTTTATAACTTTAAATTAAATTGTGAAGCGCTGAGTAATCATACGACGTTCAATATTCTTTCTTTCAATATGACTAAATAATCCCAATTATAGCAATCTGATACTCATGTCTCAATGTTTTTTCGCTGAATGTGATGAAAACATTTGAAAAAGGTTCGCTTATTGAAATAAATCTACACCAGTTAGTACTTCGATTTCCAGGTAAAGGGAAAAGGCTCATTATCTGCCATATTGGCAGTGAGGATGGATTTGTTGTTGACGGTCTGTGGTGCTTTGAGTCTAAGAAAACTGGAGATTACCACGAGGAAATGAATGGCGAATCGTTTGAACAGTGGTTTTCAAAAATTTTACCGAACTTAGAGGAAAACGCAGCAATTGTGTTGGATAATGCGCCTTATCATTCTCGAAGAATGGAGAAGGTCCCAACAACGGCTTCAAGGAAAGTTGATGTTCAAAATTGGCTTCGCTCGAAAAATATCAACTTTGAAGAAGCAATGCTGAAAGTACAATTATTAAGAATTGTCAAGGATCACAAGGCGGAATATCAAAAATACGCCATTGACGAAATGGCAGCAAGTCAAAATAAAACTGTGCTCCATTTACCTCCATACGTTAAAAATTATATAGCTAAGCACAATACAACTTTTAAATTTTGTGACCTCAAAGGACTTTTCAAAGAAGCACTAGAATTAATAACAGCGCAAAAATGGGAAAACTGTATTAAGCACGTGAAAGACAAAGTTGAAAAGAGAATGTGGGAACTGGACAATATTTTAGAGCAACAAGTCGAGCCATTCATTATTGACGTTGGTGCTTCAGGCAGTAGCGATGATGAAAGCTCATCAAGCTCATCTTTCCAATAAAAGATGTCGTTCATCAAATTCGGTAAGTTATAAGTAATTATAAAGCTACTGTATTTTTTAATTAATTATTGACATTTTTGAACCCATTTTGGCAAAACCTATTCAAGAATCTACTTTCTGACAATGTTCAACCATGCACATTTTTTTTACGTTTTGAACGTTTTAATTTGGTTACATATTTACTTAGAAAACAAAAAATATACTAATCAATATTCTAAAAGCATTTTTAAGGGATATACGATTAATTTTAATTTAGGCTAATTTAAACGCCATTTTGAGATTATATTCGACTGTATTTCACCAAACATCAGGCGGCATCCGAAGCTGGAAATCGAAGCGAAAATTTTGAAACCCTTATGTATATTTACATCATTATATATTTCTTACCCCACCCCCACATGATCCTATATCCATCACCAATCGTATACACATCGAATTGTGCTAATTTACTACAAAGTTATGCAAAGCAGCATCTACTATCTAAAATATGTACTGCGTGACTCTTAATACGTCCCTGCCGAATGTTACAGCGTTCGATGATCACGTGGTCTTGTTTATGTCCGGTCTATCTCTTATCTGAATATACTGTAAATATATCGAATTCATATTTTAGTGTAGACATTCAGAATTATTTTCAAAGTATCTTGTTATACTCGTAGATGAAGCTAACTACAAGCTGCTGTGAACCTGCCTTCTTGTGATCTTTGCTAATCAGGTACATCTCAGGTTTTTACCATCCTCAATTGTCTAGTATCGGGTTAATGAAGTTTAATGAAAAAAAAAAACGAAAGCGGTGAAGAAACATAACATTGACGCATTGTCATTTTCGTTATCGAATAAAAAGCTGATGCATGAGGGGACAAAAATGATTAGCTCAGGTGCAGTGGAAAGGCATTGACTGGTGCTGGCCAGTACACAGTTGCTCCGAGTAACGCAAACGAGGCACTGGAAAGCGGCTCTGCGTTTACTTGACGAACCGAGTCGGACCTGTGCTCAACAGCATAAACCAGATTAACGTGAGTGCTGTACGCAGTACGGTACGGCACCATTTTGTTCCAGTGACTTAATTCGATCGCATGACCGCATGTGGTACTCATACAATGCAACCACCGATGACGATGAAGTCGGACAATGGCTCCCGAACAACACCGGGCTAACACCCGATCCGACTTCCTTTGCCAAGAAGGAAATGGGGTACAGGTAGATTAAATAATGGCGATGCTTTGTGGGACACGTTCGTTCTTTGTTCCCGAACGGTATGGCCATAGATTTATATTCAATAAACACGCGAACGAAATGACGATTTGTATGGAAGGCCGAGTTCTATCCAGGAGTCGTTCTTTTAGGCTGGTCGGAGTCCAGATCACCGAGGACTTGATCTTGCACGAACACATGCTGCTGGGAAAAAGCTAGACTATTTGTATAGGGTTGAGAAGTACTTTTCTTCACAAGACCTCCTCACTCCATACAGCGCCCAAACGAGGACCCAGCCTCAAATCTTGCTCACGGATGTCCGACTGATCGATGACTCTTCCCTGACGGATAATCTCGCACTGGCCTGATTTCGGCCTCGCGCCTCCCATCCTCAGCATGTCGAACTTCGTACATCCAAACTGGCCGATACAACCACTCCTTTGTCCAGTAGATCGACTTGGTACTTCGTATCCATTAACAACAACATATTCTTGAATTACACTCTTATAAAAACATTTCAAGCGTTTTCGATCATAATGTCTAGTGCAACACTGCAAGTTTTCACTCTATGCATAATAATGGCTCAAAGAAGCCATTCTGGGAAGCCCAATTCTTCAGCTGGAAAAAATACAGGGTTTGTCCGGAAAGTAATAGGACTGAGTCGATTTAAAAAACTTGGCGTTGACGGTTTGTCCGGGAAGAACAAATTCATGGTGGACGATGCCTTTGATGTCACTTTGTATTTGCTCATTCTTCCCATTTTTGTGCGAGGAAACGCCGTCGTGTGCCACTCGGAAGATTGCCTCTTTGTCTCGGGATCATACTCAAAGATCCACGACTCGTCAACTGTGATTACGTTATTCAAAAATTGGGGGTCACTTTCACACATGTTCAAATTTTCTTGGCACACTTCCACCCGCCGCAATTTCTGGTCGTCAGTGAGCACTTTTGGGACCATCTTTGCGCACACCTTGCGCATGTTCAAATGCTGTGTCACAATGTCATGAACCGAAACCGGAAAAATCAGCTGCTTTTGAGAAAAACAAGAACTGTTTTATCGATCACGATACTGATTCCGGTACTCTGGGTCTGCCATTTTAGAAATGTGGTAATTTTGATGACATATTCTTAACTAGCCGCCAAAAAAAAACGATAAAAAATTTTCTGCATCATCTCATCATTGCTGTATCAACTTTTGATCATTTGTCCAAAGGTTTCGGGATTAACTTACATCATACACCACATTATTATAATCGTGAAGAATATGACGTGTACATCACAAACAAACCATGTCACGCCACAAACGAATAAAATATCGTATATAATTAAATCTATCTAAATTTTATAATACAAATGAAGAAAGTAACTTTATGGAGTCTTATTCATAATATAAAAGTTATATAGGAATTACCAAACTACTTATTTGACATCATAAATATTAAAATGTAAAAAATAAATAAATTAAAAAAATATATTTTCGAAAACAACTCTTTCTTTAGCTGTTCATAAAATGAACTAAGAATATAAAAAAAAATATTTGCCTATTGGAAATACTTGAACAATAATGTAGCTCCTCCATTTCAATTTGAAGTTTTCAAATAAAAGCTTGTAATTTACTATCGTTCTATACAGAATAGAATACAACAATAAAAAATTGAGAAAGCAGATCCAGATTGCTTGTAAAGGACCTTATATTGCTAAAGCAGTTTTCAAACAGGCCCGGATCAAGATTAATATATACTAAGTGACATATAAATCCGAACACCCAGTTTAAATGGTTTTATTTTAATAAAAGTTGGTGAATGTATTTTTACTGTAAATAACAAGTGAAAAAATTTTCAGCCTTATCAGTTGGACATTCCAGTTTTTATACTGCTTTTTTTTAATTCACTAACGCTCTAAAAATGAATATTTCAGCCTCAGTAAAGAATCAACGTTGGCGGATTTTGGTTCTTGACATCCTTTACGATCGGTTACGATGCCTAGAGTACGGAGACCTGTACGATTTCGTCAACTTAGTGAGTTTGATAGGGGCCGTATAGAGGGACTTCGGGAATCTGGACTTTCTTTTCGGGCAATTGTAGTTAGAGTGCAAAGATGTGAAGACACTGTGGTTAGGTGTTGTCAGGCATGGCTTCGAGAAGGCCGTACGCAAAGAGCAAGGGGCACTGGACGCCGCCGTAGAACAACAGACCGTGAAGATCGCCGCCTAAGATTATTGGCCTTAAGGGACCGTTTCTCCACCACCAGGTCCGTTGCAAATGAATGGTTTGGAGAACACGGAAGACCTATTGGCATGCGAAGTGTTTACCGACGAATGAGAAGTTTTGGCTTGTTTTCATACCGGCCACACTGGGTCCTCCCTTTAACTCGAGAACACCGACGTAATCGCCTTGAGTGGTGCAGACAACGGTCACCCTGGGATCAGGAATGGAGCAGTATTGTCTTTAGTGACGAGTCTCGATTTTGTTGAGGCATGCACGACGGTCGTGCCAGGGTTAGAAGGCGACGTGGTGAAAGGTGAAAGGTTTTTATACTGCTTTTTTTTAATTCACTAACGCTCTAAAAATGAATATTTCAGCCGCAGTAAAGAATCAACGTTGGCAGATTTTGGTTCTTGACATCCTTTACGATCGGTTACGATGCCTAGAGTACGGAGACCTGTACGATTTCGTCAACTTAGTGAGTTTGATAGGGGCCGTATAGAGGGACTTCGGGAATCTGGACTTTCTTTTCGGGCAATTGTAGTTAGAGTGCAAAGATGTGAAGACACTGTGGTTAGGTGTTGTCAGGCATGGCTTCGAGAAGGCCGTACGCAAAGAGCAAGGGGCACTGGACGCCGCCGTAGAACAACAAACCGTGAAGATCGCCGCCTAAGATTATTGGCCTTAAGGGACCGTTTCTCCACTACCAGGTCCATTGCAAATTAATGGTTTGCAGAACACCGAAGACCTATTGGCATGCGAAGTGTTTACCGACGAATGCGAAGTTTTGGCTTGTTTTCATACCGGCCACACTGGGTCCTCCCTTTAACTCGAGAACACCGACGTAATCGCCTTGAGTGGTGCAGACAACGGTCACTCTGGGATCAGAAATGGAACAGTATTGTCTTTAGTGACGAGTCTCGATTTTGTTTAGGCATGTACGATGGTCGTGCCAGGGTTAGAAGGCGACGTGGTGAAAGGAGGAATCCACAGTTTTTTGTTGAAAGACATGTTCATCACACTGTTGGAGTTATGGTTTGGGGTGCTATAGCTTATGGTTCCAGGTCACCTTTAATCTTCATCAGAGGTAACATGAACGCGCAGCGTTATATCCACGAAGTTCTAGAACCCCATCTTTTACCCTATCTTGACACCCTGGCAGATCCAACTTTCCAACAAGATAATGCCCGGCCACATGTTGCAAGAGTCACAATAGACTTCTTTCAACATAGTGATGTCACATTGTTACCATGGCCACCAAGATCTCCCGACTTATCCCCAATTGAGCACGTGTGGGATATGATGGGTAGGAGATTGCTCAATTTGCAACGTCCTCCTCAGACTCTAGAAGCACTTCGAGAGGAGTTGGTGGTTGCCTGGAATGAGATACCACAGGAGGACATTGACCACCTGATCAGAAGCATGCCTAGGCGCGTTGGAGAATGCGTAGCATATCAGGGTGCATCCACACATTATTAAAGGTCAAAGGGCTTTAAAGCAGTGCAATCATTTTGAAATTTTTATCATTTACTTATTATGCTTCATTAAGTACTTATACAAAATTTTATTAAAATAAAACCATTTAAACTGGGTGTTCGGATTTATATGTCACTTAGTATAGAATAGAATAGAACAATAAAAAATTGAGAAAGCACATCCAGATTGCTCTTAAAGGACCTTATATTGCTAAAGCAGTTTTCAATCAGGCCCTGATCAAGATTAATATAATTAATTATTAATAATAATAATAATAATAATAATAATATTTATTCGCCAAAATATATATATTCACTGCATGAGCTTATAGTACTGTGTACTCTGCTCATCTCAATTATCATAATAATAATAATAATAATAAAATGGGCAAATAAATATGAAAAAACCACAGAAGGTGGTGTGTGTGGTTTATATCTTAATAACTAACAATCAATCATATATGTGTATAACAATTATTGTTAAATCGAAAAGGTATTAATGTAATTGGAATTTTGTAGTTTTAGTTTTCTATATAATTATGTATAGTCATTCGCTGCACATTACTAACCCAGTCTTTCAATTTTCTTCTAAATTTTTTTCCAAAATTAAGTATCTTTATTTCGTATGGTACTACATTATATAATTTAGCTGCTAAGAATTTAAATGATTTTTTTAATAATGTTTTGTGTGGTCTTTGGATATTAGATGAGCCTATTCGAAATCGTGTGTTATGCTCGTGTTTATAGGATTTTTTCTTTTTATTACAATACTTGTGGTATAAGGTGGTGGCATGTAAGAAATAAAGTTGTCTTGTATCAAGTATCCCTGTTTCTTGATATAAGTTGTTCGTTGGATATAATCTTGGCTTATGGAAAATGGCTTTCAAAACAGTTTTTTTTTGCTATATTCAGGTCAGAAATATATGTCTTGCAGGCGGCACCCCAGGCTGTGATGCCGTATATTATGTGGGTTTCAACAAAGGCATGGTATAGGATTCGCAGATAACTTTCTGTAAGAATGTTAGCAAGCATTTTGAGTGTACAGGCAACATTTCTAATTTTTTTGATAACATATTTAATATGGTTATCCCACCTTAGATGTGAGTCTATAAATATTCCAAGATATTTCAAAGTGTTCGATTTTGGTATTTTGGCCATGATAATTAACGGAAATTTGTTCGAAGGTAGGTAAACATTTTGAATAGGATGTAAATGCAATAAATTTTGTTTTTTTGAAGTTAACTGTTAAAATTTTAGTATCAAACCAGTAAATGATCCTTATAAAATCCTGTTCAGCTATTTGCTTCAGTGTGCTCCAGTCATCAACTTTATATAATACGAGGATGTCATCTGCAAAACATATAATCTTTCCAAAACTGTTAATTTTGAATAAGTCATTTAAGTAGAGACTGAATAGAACTGTTCCTTGAGGCACACCACACTTGATGTACATTTTATGTATGCAGACAAGAAATATGTCATCGCTATTGGTACGCTTTGCATTCGTCTTTTGCTGTACTATTTCTTTGGGAAAAAATTCTACTCCATTCCATCTTAAAGTTCCTTTTCTCGATCCGGCCCTGATGTCTTCCGATGCGCTACGTACGGCAAGCGAAGAGACCTTTGAAATTTCGAAACAGCGAGGCAGAGACCGGCCGGAGATCGAGCGAGCCTGAAAACGGTCCCCCTGTACGGATCAGGTAACGCTCGAGGTACTCAATTTTCTCGTGCGAGCGAGGCCTGACCTTGCTTGAATTATAATGTTTCACCGTGGTGGGCAGAGGCATCTCTCCGAAATGGGCTCGAGATGCCGGCTGCCCTGTGTTTCGTTTGCAAGAAAAATCTTTAATTATCTTAATTCGTTCAGATAGAAAACAAAAACACACGAAAATATCACTATTTATTTCAATAAGTGTTCAAAATGTTGTACGTTGTTGGACAAACAGTGATATAGGAGATGTTCAAATTCCTGACTGGCATTTTCAAAAACATGTGACGTTGATGATGCGTTGACAAAGTTCATCCAAACTTTCAGGTTGAGGAGTGAACATAATAGATTTCAAATGGTCTCATAGAAAAAAGTCTAATGGCGTCAAATCAGGAGATCTAGCAGGCCATTCTATAGGCCCTCTTCGCCCTATTTATCTGTAAACTCGTCGTCTAGCGATTACCAAAACGGAAGAACATAGTGAGGCGGGACCCCGTCTTGCTGGAAATATATTTCAGCCTCATCGATTTGGTTTTCAATGGTTTCAGTGATAAGCGAATTGATGGTATTTTACAAGCTATCCAAATAAATGTCTCCATTCGAATTTCCATCAATAAACAATGGCCCAATCACGTTGTTTCCTAAAATGCCTGCCCATACATTAATTTTGTATTGGTATGCCTTTCTACAAAAGCATGAGGATTTTCATTGCTCCAATACCTGCAGTTATGCTTATTAACAAATCCATTTAGATAAAATGAGCATTCATCACTGAAGGAGATCATTTGTTCACAAAACTCAAGTGGCCTATCGAAATCATCTTCGGTTAACTCTTGCAATATTTTCATTTTGAATGGACGAAATCTATGGAGTTTAGTAACTGTGTACGGAGCCTAATGAAATACTAGTCGCAGCAAAAGTTTGCGTAATGGAATACCTATTAGGATTTATTCGAAAAAGACATAAAACTTCAACTTGAGCGGTTCATCCAAAACTCTCCGACGATCACGTTTTTACAACAGATCCAGATTGAGTAAATTTAGTAACAAGGTGCGAAGTTATCTTCCCCGGATGTCTGAATCGATAAACTAACAAATTTTAAATTAACATGTTGAACACTTATTGAAATAAAAGGTGACATTTTCGTATGTTTTTGTTTTCTATTTGAACCAATTAAGATAAATTAAGATTTTTCTAATTTTCTCGAAATCAAATCGACCGATTTTAAAGAATTGAACGTCAAAATAAGGGACATCGAAACACCTTTCAAACAAGCTATTACTCGATACGCCTTGTCATTTAAAATTTTCAAGGAAATGATCCTGGGTGGGCGAGGATGAACGCGGATGAAGCAATTTTTGATTAAAAATTTGCCCCCTTTGACAAATCTTTTGACGTGTTTTTTTTTAATCGGTAGTTTTCGATAAATCCGTGGTGGGAGGTTCTCAAATGAACACGCTTGCACGTGTATCTACGCGGGAAAATGTCCTGATAGGCCCCTGGGCGAGAAGAATGTGTAACCCTGTCTAATACCTCAAATTTGCTATTCTTCTTCCCTATAGGGTTGTCCCATAGGGACGCAAGAAAGTAAACGTCAATTTGACATAGACGCCATCTTTGTTTTCTGTCACCGACATGTCATTTTGTTAGTTGAATGCTTACCATTGATCGCTATGGAATCGTATTCGATTGAAGACCGCATTAAACTTATTCAAGAGCACTACAAAAATGGTGCAAAAATAAAAAACACGTTTCGCGCGCTTCGTGAACATTTCGGTCGCAACAACCGCCCAAACGAAACAACCATCGGTCGTCTGGTGCGTAAATTCGAGACAACAGTTTCTGTGGCAAACCTGCCAGGCTCTGGCCGGCCAAGGAGCGTTCGCAGACCGGAAAATATTGCTGTTGTGAAGGACAGTGTGAGAGACGATCCGAAACAATCGACAACGCGTCGATCCCAAGAATTGGGCATTTCGAGGACCAGTTTGCTCCGCATTCTCCACAAGGATTTGAATGTACACGCCTACAAGATCCAATTGACGCAAGAGTTGCGTCTGGCCGACCATTTTTCGCGCCGAACGTTCTCAGATTGGCTCCTTGAACACCGCCAAATTGATGCCAATTTTTCACCAAAAATCATGTTCAGCGACGAAGCGCATTTCACTTTGAATGGGACGGTAAACAAGCAAAACTGCCGCATCTGGGCGAACGAAAATCCCCGTGAGTATCAAGAGCAGCCGATGCATCCTCAAAAAGTGACTGTGTGGTGTGCATTGTGGTCAAAAGGCATCATCGGACGTTACTTTTTCGAAAATGTGGCCGGGGACGCCGTTACCGTCAAATCTGAGCGATATCACGTGATGATAGAGGACTATTTTTTGCCGCAACTTGAAGGAATGGATATGGACGATGTTTATTTCCAACAAGACGGTGCAACATGCCACGCAACCAACGTCAATATCCATCGATTGCAGTCCTTCTTCGGTGATCGCGTGATTTCGCGCAGAGGAAATGTGCCATGGCCACCAAGATTTGATTCCCTTGGACTTCTTTTTATGGGGATATTTGAAAAGCAAAGTCTACGTTAACAAACCAGCCACCCTCCAAGAACTCAAAAACAACATCATTGCCGAGATAAATCCCATAGAACCGACCATGTTGCAAAACGTCATTGAAAATTTCGAGCATCGCGTGGACGTCTGTAAATCCAGTCGTGGTGAACATTTGAGCGATATTATTTTTCATACATAAATGGTATAAATGAACCTTCAAAATAAAGTACCCAACTTGATTTGAATATCAATCTTTCTTGTTTTAATATGCGTTTACTTTCCTGCGTCCGCTTTGGACAACGCCATAGATCGTTTTTTCTTGTAATGCTTTCTCTACGAAAGGGTATCGGACATATTAAACTTATTATTTTTATTATAATCGTCTTCGAAGACGGTAATGTCAAAGCTGTTGTGCCGTAAACTCGGAGCGCTTTGACGGAATGATCACCAACTTCTTCGACGACGTTGGTCTGGTTCCAACAGCCAGGCAACGATGAACGGTATTCGCCCTGTCTTCCGTGGTCGCCTTATTTCCCGGTTTGGTTATGTTCATTGGCCTCCTGGATCCCCAGATTTATCCATCTGCGATTTTTTCCTGTGGGGACACCTCAAGGCTCGTGAATACGCCCAAGCTGAGAGACGATGTTGGAGACTTTCAAGAACGTCGTCAAAACGGTCACCATATGATTTTCCACACTCAATTTCATTGTGAACCCGAATCCGCCAAAAATTTGTTTTTCAGTAAAAATTACCTTCTGACCTTTGTGCCGGATCCTACATATGAAAAGTTCGCTCTCCGCAAGAGTAAAGTATATTCTGTGCTGTTACAAAAATAAAAATACCTCCAGAGTCTGCGGCATCCACCTCGACGTTGAGACAAACCAGATCAAACCTCAGACGGTACGGCGACGATGCGGTGTGATCCCCCGCCACTGACGTTACTATAGCAAACAGCCAACTTTTAAAAAGGTAAATGATCCAGCAGCGTCAATTGTCTGAAGTTCCTTCATGGGTACCGCGGCCCAACGTCGCTTCATTCAGTCAGCTGAAAAAACCGAAGCTTCGGTGCGAGATCGCGCTTACTCTCCGGTTTGTCGGACTTTGTGACGGTCGTACTATCGTGTCTATCGTGTGTTTGAACGATTGTTTGTCCGCCAAAACATTTTCCATCTTGTGCGCGATGTAGTTTGCGTGGGCGATCGTCGCCGGGTACCGATTACGGGTACCACCCTCCCGGAATATCAATAAAAGTAGGTACAACTTGTCTTTTTCGCGTGTCTTTACGTAAATTCGTCAAATTCGGCGATTGTCACGTTGTTGTTGATTTATATTTTTGCGATTATGAACACAAATGCGCATGTAAGTACCACTTGCATTCCTGAGAGTTATGCAACACGCAATGCTCGGTGTCGTGTTTATAAACGTTCTAATTGTGGCTTTAAAGCGCTTGTAAACATTTTGAGAGGAGGCTGGATGCACTCACTTTCGTTGAGTTTTATAGTTATGACGGTTATAAGGCTTTATAGCTAATTACAGAGATGGACTTCGCTCATGAGTATGTGTTTTTAGACCGGAACGACTTGGGTGGCTTACGCTGATCATGTTGAAGAATACATGGTGTTCGAAAAATAGTCGGAGATATTTTAGAGGACGATTCCTCGTTAAAACACAATTTTTTGACGGGAAAAACGATGATTATTCAGAAAATTATCGATGTCAAGTTTGAATTTAGAAATTGTCGGCTATGTTGTACGTACAGCGACATTTAGACCTGCGTCTAATGAAAGCTTTAAAATAATCAAATAGCTGTCAATTTAATTTTGATTTGATTTAAAAATTGCGAACTTCGTTGTTGTTTTTAATACTATAAAGTAAAAAATGTCTGATTCTGAGTTTTCTTTGGCTCCATTAAATTACACACAGCTAATATTTATCATTAAATAACGTAGAAGTCCTAATGCTTGTACAGTTAACAACGTCATTAGAAACAACATTTTTGTATGCCTACTGTTAATGAAGTACAAAGTATACGGTAATGATGTAATAAGCTTTCGTAACGATTTCCAAAAGTTCACTTTATACTTCGTGAGACGGTATTATGTTCCGAGATAAATTACAGACGTGTTTTACCTTACGGGGATGAGGAAATTTAGACATTGAAAATTCATAGCTATTACTGTAATACACAGGTCAGACAATGTAGTCTCACTAGACGTGGGAGTCGAGACTAATTAATATCGTGGAAAGCAATAATTGCATCACTATAGTCGGTAGTGGATCAACTTCACAGTTGTCTCGTTTTGGCGCTTTTTACTTCCTGCGCCACTGACGAAGAAGTATTGTAATAGGAAAAAATTTCGAAAATGAGGTGTTATTTATGATAAAATAATTCTTGCTCTTAGGTAAGTCTGTGATATATATTCACAACTTTCGCATAGGTTCAGATTGAGAAATAAAAGTTTGCTTGTATGTCTTCAAGACTACATATTTTTATACAAAATTTCACTACTATGAAATCTGGTTTTCCATGAGACTTTTTTTCAATTTCCCTTTGAACATTTTCAAAATGACACATCTTGATATCATTACTTAATTTATTAAATTCGTACAATCCCTTTTGAAATACTGACTTGCTCGTTATATTCCTACTGCAGTTTTGTAAATGAAAGTCTATACTTCCTCTAGTAGAATAATTGTGGCACTCATTGTTCAATACAATAAAATTTTCTAAGTCATTTAGTAGAAGATGATTTTTTAACTTAATATAAAAATGAAAACCAAGTAGGCTATGAAATTTTTGATATTTAACCATTGTAGTTCTTTCAACATAAAATTCATTCTAGTATATTTATTTTTATTTTGTAATATTTGTAATTTTGAAAATACAATTTCATTTGCAGTGAACAAAGTAGTCGAACAATGTAACAAATGAGGAAGAATGATAGTGTTGTACACAATTTTTTAGAATAAACGCTTAACGCGAAATTCTATGAAAGTAATTTATTTTCTTGGATATTTTTGAAATAATATATTCATAGTGCCCTTCAAATTTTATTTTACTGTCTACGTATATGCCCAAATATTTAAATGATTCGATTGACACAATTTTTTCATAGTAAGATTTATCGTATTTTGATTTAAAGATTTTCTTATTAGCATATATTTTGTTTTGTTTGTGTTTAGTTTAAGTTTGTTTACATTTAACCAATTTATTACGTTTTTCATATCATTATTTCAGCTCTATTGAAGTTTCAATGTCTTTATTTGATATATATATATATATATATGTATATATATAGGTGAAAAATTAAAGCTTCCGCCTTTTGTTGGGTACTTCGATAAAATTTAAGCAAGGAGGACCCTTCATACTTTTTTTATTCTCTCTTAGCTTTTAATGGTCTTTGCCATCATCATCAGGAGCTGCAATTACATTGATAACAGTAGCAACATATTGACTCTTCACAACCATAAATGGAATCTATTTCTTGGTCTATTCCACCAATAGACTTCATTCCATTCAAATTTTAATAACTTTTTCCTCACAATTAAATAATAACTGTTAATTTAATTGCCCATTAATAAAATATAGTCAATTCAACTGCCTCTGGTCGGTTTGACAATTTCTTACCAAACACATTTTGAAAATCACATCATCTGAAGTGATTTGGCAACGTAGCACACGCCCCCAAAAGAATTCGTTCCATCATTCTACACAGACACTGCAATCATCAAGTGGCTTCACGATGTAATGCTTTCATGTTCTAAAAATTTTTAATCTGTTTTTAACTTGTTCTTATCATACAGCTGTGTGTATTTTATATAATTTTGACCATTGTACCATTTATCCAGCTTTCACCATGTTACTGGGTGTTTCCCTCATCCTGAACGTAAACAACAATTAGCAACATCCTCACATACTACTGTAAGTTAAGTTAATTTAAATTCATTTTACACTATTGTTGCTACTGTTATCAATGTCATTGCAGCTCCTGATGATGATGGCAAAGTCCATTGAAAGCGAGAGAGAATAAAAAAAGTATAAAGAGTCCTACTATATATATATATATTAATGTATCATCAGCAAATAGTTGAATTTTGCAGTGTTGTGAAATGTCAGGAATATCGCTAATATATAAAGTAAATAGTAATGGACCTAATTTTCTACTCTGTGGCACACCTACCGAAATCTTTGATAATATATTGCCAATTTTAATTCTTTGACTTCTATTGATTAAATCATTTTGTAATAAGTTCAATACTGAAGCTTGAAATCCATAGCATTGCGATTTCCTTAACAATTTCTCCCTGTCAATAGTCTCAAATGCTCTCTTGACATCTAAGAACAATGTTACTGTAAACTTTTTTTCATCCATATTTAAGTAAGAACCGTTTTCGGTCACATTGATTTGATCAGCATTTTTTGAAAAAATCGCTGTTGCATTTTAGATTGAATCGCTAATTTTCCATATAGTCGCGTCTGTCCTTTAACTTCGGCACCTAAAAATTCAATTACGTTCGAATATAGTATCTCTTAACCAACATACACTCGACAGTTATTTAGTAATATATCTCAACCAAAAATTAGAATAGTCGAAAAGGACATTCTAAGCTTGTTACCTTGGAATCTAGTTTTATGCAAGTCACTCCAAATTAATTTCAATTTTAAGCTCTTCGATGCGTGAGCTTCAAAAGTAAGACCAAGTTAGTCTGTAAGGAAAGTGAACGACCTTTGATAGAAATGATTTTAACATTTATAACAACGGCAGTGCATCATGAGAAATTACAGAGAACGGAATGATGGCAATCCTAAAGACAGTTATTTATTGTTCTTGTCGATGTTTTCCGTTGCTTCGCACTGTTGTTCTCAATTCATTTCTTTTTGAAATAACTTATCTATCTTCTCAACTGTTTATAATCCTGAAAAACAAAAATTCGCCGTTTTTGTTTTTAAAAAATATTCTTCGTTTAACTTAACAGTTAATATTCCACAGAAACTGCTTTCCAGTTGGTTACTGAGAATTGGAGAAGAGCCATAGACTCAGAAGAAGATATCATAGCAGTATTTTTTATATAAAATAATTGATAGATATAATTTTGTTAGGTAAATTGAAGGTATATTGTTTTAGACTGGTATACAAATTATTTGTCTAGAAGGTTACACAATGTCATCAAAAATTGAAAATACGTCAGGTGTTCCACAGGGCAGTATCCTTGGACCACTTATTTTTATTTTATACATAAACGATTTACCTGTCACTTTTTTTTATCTGTATGTGTATAGTTAATTGTATCATATGGGTGTTTCTCTACTAACTGGAAAGTTTCCCATACAAAAATGTCCCAACCATATTATTCTTATAAATTAAGAAAATATATAGGATAAATCAAGAGATACTAATTAAATTAATATGCCGGTTCAAAAGCCCATATACAATGCTATTTATTTTCGAATTATAAAATTATAAAAAATGACGACAGAGGACTGTTATCTCATCCAGGGGAACGTTTTAATTGAATGTAAGCAATCGAACTCTTTGTTTTTATTTATTTTAACTATACTAAGTGACATATAAATCCGAACACCCAGTTTAGATGGTTTTATTTTAATAAAATTTTGTATAAGTACTTAATGGAGCATAATAAGTAAATGATAAATATTTCAAAATGATTGCACTGCTTTAAAGCCCTTTGACCTTTAATAATGTGCGGATGCACCCTGATGTGCTACGCATTCTCCAACGCGCCTAGGCATGCTTCTGATCAGGTGGTCAATGTCCTCCTGTGGTATCTGATTCCATGCAACCACCAACTCCTCTTGAAGTACTTCTAGAGTCTGAGGAGGACGTTGCAAATTGAACAATCTCCTACCCATCATATCCCACACGTGCTCAATTGGGGATAAGTCGGGAGATCTTGGTGGCCATGGTAACAATGTGACATCACTATGTTGAAAGAAGTCTATTGTGACTCTTGCAACATGTGGTCGGGCATTATCTTATTGGAAAGTTGGATCTGCCAGGGTGTCAAGATAGGGTAAAAGATGGGGTTCTAGAACTTCGTGAATATAACGCTGCGCGTTCATGTTACCTCTGATGAAGATTAAAGGTGACCTGGAACCATAAGCTATAGCACCCCAAACTATAACTCCAACAGTGTGATGAACATGTCTTTCAACAAAAAACTGTGGATTCCTCCTTTCACCACGTCGCCTTCTAACCCTGGCACGACCATCGTGCATGCCTAAACAAAATCGAGACTCGTCACTAAAGACAATACTGTTCCATTCCTGATCCCAGAGTGACCGTTGTCTGCACCACTCAAGGCAATTACGTCGGTGTTCTCGAGTTAAAGGGAGGACCCAGTGTGGCCGGTATGAAAACAAGCCAAAACTTCTCATTCGTCGGTAAACACTTCGCATGCCAATAGGTCTTCCGTGTTCTGCAAACCATTCATTTGCAATGGACCTGGTAGTCCCTTAAGGGCAATAATCTTAGGCGGCGATCTTCACGGTCTGTTGTTCTACGGCGGCGTCCAGTGCCCCTTGCTCTTTGCATACGGCCTTCTCGAAGCCATGCCTGACAACACCTAACCACAGTGTCTACACTTCTTTGCACTCTAACTGCAATTGCCCGAAAATAAAGTCCAGCTTCCCCTATCAAACTCACTAAGTTGACGAAATCGTACAAGTCTACGTACTCTAGGGATCGTAACCGATCGTAAAGGATGTTAAGAACGAAAATCCGCCAACGTTGATTCTTTACTGCGGCTGAAATATTCATTTTTAGAGCGTTAATGAAGTAAAAAAAAGCAGTATAAAAACAGGAATGTCCAACTGATAAGGCTTAAAATTTTTTCACTTGTTATTTACAGTAAGATGAATACATTCACCAACTTTTATTAAAGTTAAACCATTTAAACTGGGTGTTCGGATTTATATGTCACTTAGTATATTTATCTAAACGATCTTCTTGTATTTTTTTTCAATTTGTTTTTAGTAATGATGCGTTAGGCAGCATTGCATCGTTTTTAACTAGCTTTATTCATGCTTGATGTAAACACTTTCTGTGTATTAATATCAATAAATCATTATTATTATTATTTATTTATTTAGTTAGAAAAAGTCTAAAATCTTTAACTCAACTTTCTGAAACTACACTTTTGACACATTTCTGCTTTTAACTGCTGTGCATGTATTGGCAACGGTTATATGTCTATTACTAACTCAAGTGATTTATGTCGATGGTAACAACAAGCCTGATGGTTAATATGTCTTACATCTGATACAGTTAGTTTTACATCTCAACTGGGACGAAAAACGACATACGGTTACACTCGCACAATAAGTGCAGGAAGCAATGTGATTTAAGTATCCACCTGTTTGACTTATTTCAGATTGATAGCGTATTAGAATATCTGACGCATAACGGTTTGAGTACTGAATATGCATGTATTTTAAAGAAAACCGCGAGTTACCACAACGTGTATTTGACGCGATGATTCTCTCACTCTATACAACGAAAGACAAGTATACAGGGTGACTTTGAAGTTGAGTCATTAATTTTCAGATAATGATTGTAGAAGGAAGATAAACCAAAATATGTGTGTAAAAATAAAAAAAAAAATTTTTTTACCTTGTTTTATAAAGCATCCTCCCGACAAGTATTTCAGTGCGGACCTGTATTTGATCGTGAAGTCTTGGAGCACCGGCATGCAGTCCCCTGTGTGGTCTTAAGTCACCTGATTCACGAGCCCGTTGTACTACATTAACAAAGGCACGAGGGGTTGGTTGCACTCGATTGGGAAACCGATCCGCATAAACATGTGCCATTTTTTATTTCGTTTGAGCCACGCAACAGACATCACTATTCAAACGCGTTACCGACAGACACTGACTGTATACAACTGACTAAAATAATTGTAAAAACATCGTTCCAAATTCTTTCGCTTTTTTGTTTCCGATGCGATGAACCAAACACGAGTACATGATATTATGATTGAGACAGGGCGGTACTCAAACTTCCAAAGGGCTATAACTTTGTTACTTTAATTTTACCAGAAAAATGGTAAAGGAAAAAACATTTCTTTTGATCAGATCTACTCACTGTTAAAATAAATGACTCAACTTCGAAGTCACCCTGTATAGTTTTACGGAAACATCGCAGAGAAACAGGAGCAGAAATATAAGGGATGGTAACCCGAACGTCGTAGGTACGTTTCTGCTTATTGACTTTATCAGAGCCAAATGGATGTGTATGGAAAAATACAAATATTCTACATTTTGTAAATTTTGAAGATTTCGAAAATTTCTAAAATTTTCTATATTTGAAAATTGTACATTTTAAAAAATTTTATAATCTTGAAAATCCTGAATATCTTGAAAATCTTGAAAACTTGAAAATCTTGATATCTCCAACGTAGTGTAGTTGTTGCATTGCTGGACAGCTCATTAAAAAAAACAACAATAAGTAAGAATATACCTGGTGGCACATCGAAAACGAAACAGGCGCATTTACTGACAGCTCAGTTTTTTTTTAAAAACGCTCAGACCCGTCGATTTTGTTTTCGAGGGGGATACAAGTTTGGCAAAAACTCACGTTAACGTGTGCAGCCCCCTAAGCGGGGGTGACACCACCCCCAAAATCTTAAATGGAAAGGGGGTCGAGTGATACCTTATTTTAAAGGTCTTTCAATTCCCTTTCTAATGATATAAAATTAATGTACTTCAGTTCAGTAGTTTTGAAGACTTATTGATTTAAAGCTTAAATAAAACGAATACATCATCATTAGTGGAGATCAATACATTTGGCAGCAAAGTAATGTAAAAATGAAGAATGAACTGACCCGTTAGGCAAGTAAATGTTGAAAATGACCACCATGACTCTCCATGCAATAAAAAATATTTTGCTCAAACGTTGCCGCAATATTTGAGAAGTAATTTGAAGGCACTCATTCACAAGGGTCTTCTAATGATGTTGGCTGAGGAGCATAGATTTTGCTTTTTAAATGACCCCACATAAAGAAATCCAAAGGTGATAAATCTGGCGATCTCGGTGGCCATTCTGGACAAACAAGCTAGCAACCATGCACTATCAAAAGTAAGAGATTAATTTTGAAAGAGTATTGAAATACTGTTCGAGAATACGTAAAATTACATATCGCCGCTTAACAGAATATGCATGTAGCAAAGGAAAATTGTCAAAGCTGCCTTGATTTGTCACGATTATTCTCTGTTTACGAGTCGACTACTACTAATTCGTCCTAAGTGGTTGTGTTGACCCTCAGAGACAAATCTAATTCGATTAGTAAACTTACAAATATTTACAGTGTGTGTGTTTGTGTAGAGAGAGAGAGAGTTGTACGGTTGCTGAACAAATCACAAGGTAACAAACTACTCATTCATACACAATTTTATGACTACCGAATCGTCGGTACGACACTCATTAATGGATATACGTAAATTTGCTTCGCGGTCATGATCAAATAGGATGTAATTGTTAATGAACGTTTGTGAGATTCAAACATAAAGCTTGACACACTTCACGTGTCGATGCTCGCGGCAAATCTTTTTTAATGTCTTATTTGTTTTATGTTTCTTACACGTTTGGGCTACTACACTATCAGTCTGCCTCAAGGTACTTATTTCTTTATCGCATGGCATCAAAATACATATATTAAAGTTTCAGTATTAAAATAAATAATAACATAAAGTTGTAAAAAATACAAAACATAATACACAATAGCATAGATGTAGCATAGATTTTCAACCTCAGGACATTGAGAGGCACCTTACTAAACTGAAACTTGTTCGTCCCCTGGAAAGGATGGGATTACTTCTGCCGTTATGAAGTCCTGTGCCTCAGCTCTCGCATACCCCTGTGCATTATATTCAACTCCTCGATTCAAAATCACATCTTTCCTTCCTGTTGGCGTACTGCATCTGTGACACCTATATACAAAAAAGGAGATAAAACATCTGCGAAAAACTACCGTCCTATCAGTCTTGTGCCTATAGCTGCGAAAATAGCCGAAAAGATCGTCCAGGAACAACTTATGACATTTGCGTTCAAGAACAACCTGCTGCCTAGCAACCAACATGGTTTTATTCCTGGTAGATCAATTATCACCAACATGTTACACTGCATTGACAATTGGACCAGATCTTTAGACGCAAATGAACCGGTCGACGTGGTTTTTCTGGATTTTTCCAGAGCTTTCGATCGAGTTCCGCATAAAAGGCTCCTGCACAAGCTTGAACATCTCGGAATCAGGGGAAATTTCTTGTTATGGATTGAAGCTTTTTTGTTAGACAGATCTTTCTCCGTCCGTGTTGGAGACGCCTATTCTTCTAGTCATCGTGTTACTAGTGGAGTTCCACAAGGATCTGTGCTAGGGCCAATACTTTTTCTTCTTTATACAAGCGACCTTCCCACCCGACTTTATTCTATGTGTTCCATCTATGCAGATGATACTAAAGTCTATAACACTGTCATGAACTCATCTGTGCTTCAAGAAGACCTCAAGCTGATCAGAAAGTGGTCAGAACTCTGGCTCCTGCCTTTAAATCTATCGAAATGCTACGTTCTCCACCTGGGAAAGAATAATCCTAACTTAACATATAAGATTGGCAAACATACCTTAGAGACTGTTCTTCATCACACAGATCTTGGTCTGACAGTTAATGGCCGGCTCACCTGGTCGGAGCACATTCAGAACATAACCTCTAAGGCAAAGCGGTTGCTATATATGATGGAAAGGTCATTTAGCGGTTGCACCGTTAGTACCTCCTCCTTTTTGTACACAACTTTCGTACGACCCCTACTGGAGTTTGCTGGTCCGGTATGGGATTCAAACCTTGTTCGCGATAGCAGCTTATTAGAGGCCGTTCAGCGTCGTGCTACACGTATGCCATATGGCACACGTAGGCCAAGTTATGAAGACCGCCTCGAGCTATATAACCTGCCTGCTTTTGCTGATAGAAGAGTACGAGGAGATCTCATCATCACTTTCAGAGCACTGCATAATTTGTTTGGTGTGGACATGTCGCATCTGTTTAGTCTGGCAACGAACAGTCTCAGAGGCCATAACTTCAATTGCAGAAGGAAGCTTTTAGAACCTCTACTCGTCAGCGCTTCATCTCAAACCGTGTCTTCGATGCATGGAACAGTCTTCCATCTTATGTAGTGAACTCGGAATCCGTCAACAGTTCAAAAACAATTACGATAGACACCGCAGTGCTAACATATTGTTCCCATTCTGTATATGTCTACTTCAGAAGTGCTAAGATTGTCAAATTGTTATATTTCTTTTGTCTGTACACTATTATCTATTTTTGTGTTTGAGTTTATAGTACTTGTACTCAACTCAAATTTGTTGTTTTAATAATAATAATAATAATAATAATAGGGTCAAGAATAGATATCAATGCATATAAAAAATGCTTCATTGTAGCCAAGAAAAAAATCTTCGTGGTTGCCACTCTACAAGGTGTTCGAAAAATAGATGGAGGTATTTTAGAGGATGATTTCTTGTTACGAAATATGAAAAAAAGTTTATATAAACCTGTCCATGTTGTTTTTGGCGGTTCAAAGCGTGGTGGTTTTTATGACGCATGGAAGATTTCGGACTTCCGGGGATGATTTTGGGATCTCGTCCAGCTGACCAAGAATCGATTCTCTTTGACTCAAATAACAGCGAATAATTCCTGAAGAGAAGTTATGCAAACATATTTTCAAGATATTGTTATGATTATATTAAAAGAGGCTGTTATGATTCTTCTTACAATTTGAAGTTAGGTCGATGTAATCCTAACGCTAAATTCAACCTTACCTGAAATATTCAATTTACGTAAAAAGTAACTCTTCTTGCAATAAATTTGTTATCATTTCATGTTGATTAGCCTCATTGCAAGTTTAAAAATACTTAGACGAAGGACTGTTTTCAGTGCCGTATTTCCAAATTTTGTAATATTGAAACAATTCCCGGCAATCATTGTAGGGCCAATTCTCCACTAACTGTAAAGTAGCTGTCCCAGGCAAAATTTATACAGGGTGACGCATGGAAAACGAAAACAGACGCGTTTACTGGCAGCTCAGTTTTTTTTTAAAAAACGCTCAGACCCGTCGATTTTGGTTTCGAGGAGACACAAGTTTGGCAAAAAATCACGTTAGCACGTGCAGCCCCCTGGGTCTTTCAATTCTCTTTATAATAATGTGAATATATGAGCTTCAGTTCAGTAGTTTTGAAGATTTATTATTTAAAGCTTAAATAAAACTACAGTGGACCCCCGATAATCCGGCGCCGGTCTAATCCGGCGCCCCCTGTAATCCGACATGTCTTTGAATACGTATTACATACATACGTATTTGACAATCTTCGCTAATGTAAATCACGCAGGTTTGAACAGGTTACAACTTGTACGCGCCACCGCTATCGTGCTCGACGCGTAAGCATTGTTTTTACTCAGTTTGAATTTGACTACTGGTGATAGCGGTACGGCCTAGCGTGCGTTCATTGTTTACTATTTATTCATTGTGTATTAAGTATAGTATCTAGTAATTGTCATCACAAACTCAGAAGCGAATGCACAAAACATTGACAATTAAAGAAAAAATGTGATATTTAGATCGCTTAAATTGCAATAGAAAAAACTTTAAAAGAATTTAATATGAAAGACTTGGTTTTTCCTCTTTGTCAGTCGTGGAATGCGTTACCGTCATTCAACTATTAAATCGTCTTGGAAAAAGTTTGGCCAGATATAGTCACCACCCTAGCAACGTTCCACAAATCAGTGTACTTCGAAAGTTATAGAACAAGTCGCTACTGAAACACAGTTAAGTCCGAAGATTTGGGAATCTGGTGCCGTGGAATGGATAAAGAGGAAAATGTTTTTCATGAGATGTCTGACGAAGAGATTATAAAAGAGGTTTCTAATTATACAACAAACAATCAGGAAAATAACGACGACGTGATTGCAACTGCTCCACAAGACACAGCACAAGACGCAATTAACGCCTTTGAGCTAGGTTTACAATGGACTGAAGAGAATGGTACATCCTACAACGAACTTTTACTTTTGAAAAGACTGAGCGACAAAGCTCT
Organism: Acanthoscelides obtectus; assembly: GCA_963669975.1. NCBI lineage: Eukaryota > Metazoa > Arthropoda > Insecta > Coleoptera > Chrysomelidae > Acanthoscelides > Acanthoscelides obtectus. The sequence goes on along the minus strand of CAVLJG010000001.1, from coordinate 7,593,300 downwards.
GATCTCGCGTTATAACAACCTTAAACAAAAAAAAATTGATGAATATTTCCAAGCTTCATAATTTGATAAATGCATTAATGATTTTGATTAATAATACTTGATTATTTTGGTACATATGTATGTGCATTTATGCTTAGTTTTATAATAACACGTAGGCTCTCTATTTACGTATTATTTAATTTACTAAATTTGACGTACATAAACTATGTTGTATGATTTGTACTTCAAAGTACATACATATACATAACATTATAATCTTACCATGGGATATGTAATTTCTCGGATTACAAGGTACTCGTTTGTAAAAAGTTCCGGACTATAGGGGGTCTTAGGCAGTGCTCTATAATCCGACAAATTCGATAGTCCGACACTGCCCTGCATAATGTTTGTCGGATTACCGGAGGTCCACTCTACTTCCATCCCTTATGTGTGGGGGTGTAAAGGTAAAAAAATGAATATTTGTTATTTGTTCATCGTGGAGCGTTAATTGTAAAAATCGATACTTAGTCAATACGTAATTATCTCATATGATTAGACGCAATAATCTTTGTTTATTTATGAACAATCCTCACTCCGAACTTTACTCTCCTAGAATTGGGCGCCTCGACAAATTTTGATATGGGACCTCTCAGGAGGAGCCTACGCCACTGGCCCTGCTGTCCTGGCATGGTTTTCTTAAGGCGTCAAAACGATGTAAAATGTGGCCGGAGGACTCCTCACTGCCCACAAAGAGAATCCTCGAAATCCCTTACGATGTGGATGTGACTCCTAACATAATGTGACCTGTTAAAGATCCAACCAACAATCGTAAATTATTCCTATCCAAATACCATTACAAACGTCTTTTCCTGGCAGAGGGTCCAGTTTCCTTGCATGTCTGATACGTCTGCAGATATTTCTCCACTTCAGAAAGATAACAGAATGAGTAAAGTTTCCAGTTTCACAAAGTACTTTTGAAATAATGATTATGAATATTTCATTAAATTTATAGTAGTTCTTATTAGCGACTTTTTGGAAGGCATAAAATTGTCAGACTTCATTTCATCAATGTTCTTTTCTTGTTCCTGTTTTCGGTTACTACTTCTCAGTATAGACCGCCCTTTACAACGACAGGCTTACAGCTATGCTTTCTGTCATAAAGTGATGAAGATGTGCATAAATCGTGAGCTTATGTAGTCACGACTTGATTAGAGACGGTCAGTATAATTCTCGGGTGCCAGCGTGCTACGAGGGACCTCCTAGCTTACGTCACGGATCTGTGGCGTTCGATCAGCTGTGACATCCTGCCCTAACTTTCGAATGCGGCACCTTCCCAGAAAACTGGAAACTTGCTCATGTGCAACCCATCCCAAAAAAGGAATCTGAGACCGACCCTTACAACTACAGGCCTATAGCTCTGCTTTCTGTTAAAAGTAAGGTGTATAAATCGCGAGCTCCTGGAGTATCTCGATTAGCGACAGGCAGTGGTTTCCAGCACCAGCGATCCACAGGGGCCTTCCTAGCGTACGTCATGAAATTCTGGAGTAAACTCATCCAGTCTTATGGTGAGGGCCATGTCCGTTGCTCTTGATATCACGAAAATATTCGAACAGCTCTGGCATGCTGCCCTCTTCCATCCTATGGGCTTCCAGAGAGGCTTTGCAGATAAGTGGCTGATTTCCTCTCTGACAACATCAACGCGGGTGTACCCCAGGGATTCATCTTGGCTTCGACATTGTTCCTCTTACATATCAACGGCCTTCTTACCTGAACGATCAATTGAATCCACAACTTTGCTGATGACAACACTCTACATGCAGGAATTCAAAGTAATAAGCCGATCTCTGCCGGTGAGCTGGAAAAGAAGACTAGCAGCGACTCCCACTCTGACTAAAGACCTGGAAGTTATTAATACTTGACGCATCAATCTTACTTCAGTTTAATGCTTCCAGAACACAGTACTACTGTACTTTAACTAACAAGAAGCGGCGTAGCACTCATCCGATTTCGATAGATGGCCGAATTCTGCCAAAGAGTCGTTCATTTCGGCTGGTCGGAGTTCGGATCACCGAGGACTTGATAAGACACGAACTCATCTCGTCAATAGCTGCAGCGACTGGGAAAAGCTAGGCTATTTGTTTAGGGCAGTTTTT